>CM059801.1:7287500-7887500 GCA_030435695.1 Brachymystax lenok tsinlingensis
CCCTCTGGAAATAAATCCTTATCCTGATCTCGTCAACTTTGTTATCCAGGGACTGAACATTAGTGAGTAATATACTCTGTAGCAGTGGGCGGAGTGCTCGCCTCCTAATTCGGATTAGAAGACCGCTTCGAGTCCCTCTTTTTCGCCGCCGTTGTTTTGGGTCAGCCTCTGGAATCAGTTCAATTGCCATGGGTGGTGCTTCGGAAACGTCGTATTCCTGGTCGTAGTGCTGGTGAGTTACCGGCGCTCTGATATCCAATAGTTCTTCCCGGCTGTATGTAATAACAGAAAACTGCAAAGTTTCCTAAGAACCAGAAGCGAGGCAGCCCTCTCTGTCTGCGCCATCTTTTAGGATATGTAACATATAGCAGTTGTAGCATGAGGTAACATGTGGAAAGTGGGTATTCATCACTGGTATTCATGTGAGAAGGTGGATGTAAACCCTGGTCTTCTGCTTGTCAAGTTAGGTAGACTTAACATGGAAAATGTAAGTTCAATTTAAATAAACTTATTTCAATTCAGAATAGGGCCTCGGGAGAATATTTTTCTGTGAAATTCCACCTTTATTTTTTTCTGTCCTTTATTTAGACAGATTAGAAACTGGAGGAGACAGATGAAAGTGTGAATTGAACCCCCGACTGCAGGGGTAGTAAGAAGACACATTTCTTTTGAATTTTACCCACTGAAGCACACAGCCAACCATGTGAAGAACTTGGGCCCCCATATCAGAAGACAAATGTTTAAAGGCAAAATGTGAACTTCAAACATTGTGTGGCCCAACTGTTCAGAATTCAGGTGGAGAGTGGGCATTCATGACAGGTGTGTCCTCTAGGAAACTCTATGGTCAAGTAAAAAAAAAAACAGGCATGTTTCAGGTCTTCACGAAGATAGGTGAGAGCACACGCTCAGATGAAACTCTACAAAACAATCCAAGAAAGTATGTGTCAACGAAAACGTGCGTGCAAAATGTCATCACATTGTAGCATTTCGAATGCTAATATGCTAATAGTCCAAGTCAAACAGCCATTTTGATTCATTGATATGTTTTCTTGATCCTACATGCATAGTCACTGCCAATTTAGCCTGCTCTAGTTTTGGCCTTCCACACCACGTGTTTTTTAGTTTTTTTAACACAATATACTTGCAGTGAAGCCCCTCAACAACTACATCACATTAGTCATCTAACAGACTCCCATCGCGAGCGACACACAGAAGCACCCAGGGTCCACACCACATGTTATTGCATCCCACTTTATATCTTGTTGCTATACTTGCATTAGTCACATAAGCATTTTGCATATTGCTATTGATATGTTTAATAATTGTATATTTATATTGTAACTAATATTATAGAATTTGATAACGTAATTATGCAGTCATGTACTATCATTATTCCTTGTCAATATTTGCTATTTCTTTGTCTCCCTGCAGAAAAGCAAACATACATACTACTTTACCCACTGGCTGGCCAATCCTAACCAAAGCCAATCAAGACAAGAATTACAGACTAATGCCAACTGTGAATCATATCATCTAACTTACTTTAATTTAACTATGCAAGTTAGTTAAGAACAAATTCTTATTTACTATGACAGCCTAGGAACAGTGGGTTAAGTGCCTTGTTCAGGAGCAGAAGAACAGATTTTTACCTTGTCAGCTCAGGGATTCAATCTAGCAACCTTTCAGTTACTGGCCTAACGCTCTAACCACTAGGCTACCTGCCACCTCACATTGAGATTCAATCCATCTGAACAACCTTCCATGCCATGTATCATCATCTGAATAGAAAGACTCCGGTCAGAGACATTAGCATAATGGATGACTGGTGGATCACATTGAGCCCTGGGCTAAACTTTGTATACGTGCTACTGCTAACATTAGCAGTCATTGCCTGTATTTTTTCCCATAAATTAGAAATATAATGCCATATTTCCGTTGATTTTGAAGAATATTAATACCTTACAGATCTTTGAATTGTCTTACTTTATCAATATAAAAGTGTGAAAGAACTGTTCATGTTTTGTTGTCATTTGATCATTTGCAAAGAAAATATATAACATTTGAAAAAGTAATTTTATACCGATTAATTATTATCCTGAACAAACATATTCATTTTTATTTTCTCAAAACAATCTTTTCTCGTGTCCTTTGTTTAAGCATAATACTATTCATAATTAAAAAAGGCACTACACAGGTTTCGAAAAATCATCCAAGTGTTTAAGAGCTTTAGAGAACGAGGAAGATTCACCAAAAGAGAAGGTAACAGTGTTTTCAACCTTTCCTGGGTTAATGCTCCCAGTCTCAGGCAAGGTGTCGCACAACTTCATTATGTGGTGTTCCAAGACGCCATGTCATGTTTCAGAACACATCGGGATGAATGTTTCAATTAACCTTTAATCTGTCCCAATACCCTCATAACCATGTGTTTCAATACTGCAGCAAAGGTAAGGTTTCATCTCCTTTAAGGTATGGGCAGCTCAGTCGCCACAAGTTTTAGTGTTACAAAACACTTCATTTGAACAGTGTAGAGACAGACGGAGATACAGTAAGACAGCAAAGGATAAGTGCGATCGATCCAGACACTGTGTGTACGTGGAAGAGAGAGAGAAGGGGGGGAGAGAGATAATCAATTCAAATCAAAGTGTATTTGTCACGTGCGCCGAATACAACAGGTGTGGACCTTACAGTGAAATGCTTACTTACAGGCTCTAACCAATAGTGCAAAAAGGTGTGTGTGTGTGTGTGTGTGTGTGTGTGTGTGTGTGTGTAGGTGAGAAAAGAGATAAAACAACAGGCCAATTGAGGTAGTATGTACATGAATGTATAGTTAAAGTGAATATGCATATATGATACACAGAGAGTAGCAGCAGTGTAAAAGAGGGGTTGGGGGGCACACAATGCAAATAGTTCAGGAGTCTTATGGCTTGGGGGTAAAAACTGTTGAGAAGCCTTTTTGTCCTAGACTTGGCACTCCGGTACTCCACAGGAGTAGTGTATCTACACCTGGACAACAACTAATCTAGAGAGGCTGAAGTTACAGTAACAATCTGGAAACTATGGGGAGTTGTCTTGTTAGGGAATGTGTGTGTGTACGTTCCTGCGTACATTCCTGTGTGTGTTTGTGTTTATTGAGCCGGCTCTCTCGCCGCTCTGCTAGCTGCAGCTGACCTCTCTTTGCTTCTCTCTCCTGCAGACACATGAAAGGCAAACGAGGCAGAACTCTCTCTCACTTCCCTCCTCCCTCTCTCTCTCTCCCGCTCTCGTTCTCTCCCTCGCTCTCCCGTCCCCATGGAACAAAGCAGAGCTCGGCACAAAACAGGAATAACTTATCTGTGCAACAACCAAGCAGGAGAGCGGGGGAAAGAGAGAAAGAAGGAGAAAGGGAGGAGGATAGAGAGTACTCTACAGCACTCTTTGAGACAACAGATCCTGAAATGCAGACTCACACAGATGGAAACCAACTGATGGATTCTGTCAAAATGTAACATGTTTCAAGTTAAACTGTAGATTGTTTGTATCCTGTTTAGTGAATGACTACTGTGAGTATTAATGCAGTTTAGGCCATGAAACTGTGTGTGCTAATTTATAAGAGGCAATTTCCTCTAATCAGATAAGAGGAAATTGCCTAGGATCAGAGAGCAGGGTTCAGGCCCAGAACCGAAAGTGGATGGGGTGTGATTCTGACATCTGGCTAAACAAAGATGTATAGCTGGACAGGTGACGCCTACAAGGGAAGAGTATAAAATGTGTTGTGAACTATCTAAATGTATGCACTCAGCTGACTGTATCCTTGGTATTAAACACTTGAAACGTATCTTGAGCTTTTGGTCTCAATTCCTTATTGCAAAGAGGTTACGATAGCATTTTTCTTTTTAATAATTGGCGTCACGAAAAGGGTTCACCCTTAAGAGACAGACTTGGTGGGAAGGAGAATTGGTAGTGGAGGTCGCCGGCCTAAAATAAAAAAGGTAAGCTAGTTTCTTACCAATACCTCCTGGGCCTCATAAGGGCTGTAGGAGAGTGAAGTTTCAATTTGTTCATGTGAAACCATTGTTGTTGGGAGGGGTAATCCCGAAAGAGAGTAAGGGCGCAGACTATTGGTTGTAGTTTGGGGGAATGACTGTGCTAGGACATATCCGGACTGTCTAGCACAGGTCTATAGAAAGGTCTCTGGGGGCATTACGGTCGGGTTGTACCATCGTATGGTCTGGGGTGGGAATTCACTATACAGAGTCTCACCATAACGTGCTGTTGTTTGGGGGTTGTTCAACACAGACAGGTCATATTAGGTGATCGATTCGGGTAGGGGTGTGTCCCTATCAGAGAAAAGATGTGCGGTTGTGCCGTGTTCGCCGCAAAGACAGTTCAGAGGAAGGGGATCCTGGAGTGGAGACTTGTATTTAATATAGGTGAAAACAATGACTTTGTGTGCTGGTTTTCATGGGTGAGAGCTGTATTTGATGTAAGTCTCCACAGGTGAATATATATATCTTTTTTTATTTAACCTTTATTTAACTAGGCAAGTCAGTTAAGAACAAATTCTTATTTACAATGACGGCCTAGGAACAGTGGGTTAACTGCCTTGTTCAGGGGCAGAACGACAGATTTTTACCTTGTCAGCTCAAGGATTTGATTCAGCAACCTTTCCGTTACTTGCCCAATGCTCTAACCACTAGGCTACCTGCCACCCCAAATATATATATATATGGTGAGGAGCCTGGGATTTTAGTATAGGAACTGGTGGAAAGATATATATATATATATATATATATTCAAATTTTTAGAAATAAGTAGATAAATAGTTGGAACATTTGTGAGAAGAAAATAGTAAAAATTGTTAAAATTGGCATGTATTAGAGTGTGGGTACGGAGATTTAAACACCCTGGATACCGTCGGGAGAGGTTTAGGGATGGGCGCATGAGGTGACCGTTTTGGAGAGCCTGGCGTGCCCAAAGTAAAATGCCTCCCATTCAGGCCCAGAAAATAGGATATGCACATATTTGGTACCATTGGATAGGAAACACTCTGAATTTTCTAAAACTGTTAACCATTTGTCTGTGAGTAAAACAGAACGGATATGGCAGGCGAAACCTCGAGGAATTGTTTGCAAGTTCGAATCCCTGAGCTGACAAGGAAAAAATATGTCGTTCTGCCCCTGAACAAGGCAGTTAACCCACTGTTCCCCGGGCGCCGAAGACGTGGATGTTGATTAAGGCAGCCCCCCACACCTCTCTGATTCAGAGGGGTTGGGTTAAATGCGGAAGAAACATTTCGGTTGAAGGCATTCGGTTGTACAACTGACTAATAATGGTGACTTTGACTTTGACTTTGAATTCTGTCCTGGAAAAGTGGTTTTCACAGAGTGCCTCATTTGGAACCCCTCCCTTATGAAAATGCCCATATAAGGGCATATGAATGCAGTACCCATCGCTTCCTCTGGATGTCAACAGTCTCGAGACAGTGTTCATTTTCGTTTTGGATGCATTAGATCAGAGAATAAGAGGAAACCAGGAAGTGTCTCATTTATGTCAACAGTAGGCAGCGCGAGCTCCCGACAAAGCGCGCTGTGTGTTTTTTACTGTCTTTATCGATCAGTTTATATTCCGGTTGATTTATAATAGTAAATATACGTAAAAGTGTTCCTAAGGATACATTTAAAACTATGTTTGATTGTTCTTGGACAAGTTTATAGGTATAAGATGAACGAGTTCTCTTCATGTTTCAATGGAGTAGTGGAAGCTGTCGTTTCTGATTATAACGCGCGAACCAAATTGAGATTTATGGATAAAATACATTACTTTTTCTAACAAAAGAACCATGGATTGTCTTCGTTGGACACTTAGAAAGACCTCAGCAGAAGTTCTTCAACAGGTAATTGATTTGTTTTCGCTGTGAAATGTGTTATGTGTGTGCCGTGATGGCTAATGGATTCATGGCTATGGGAAAAATATGTGAGGTGCTACCTTCAAACAATCAAATGTGCTGCTTTCGCCGTAAAGCCTTTTTGAAATCTGACAACGCTGTGATATTGCCAAGAAACAGAGCTTTTGATGAGTATGGAACACTTGTATATTGGTGGATGTTTAATAATTCAACTTTTGGATTTTGAATTTGGCGCCTTGCATTTCACCTGGTAGTGTCGGGATTGGGGCGCTAGCGCCCCAGCAATCCCCAAGAAGTTAAAGGCAGCGGGACAGAAACATTTTAAATAGCGGTGTATGGCCTCGGTTCGATCAATAGTGGTTCATAGAGATGACGTTATATGTCTCACACAACTTTTTAATAGATGCCTGGGATCTATTAACCATGTCTTTGAACATAGGTCCAGTAACAATATACAGATCATTTTACATGGATGGAAGTGGAGACGATTTTGGGGTTGGGACTTTCTGGTGAGGCTTGATCAATCTCACTAGAAATAATGGACAATAGGATTTTTAAGTATAGTCTATTTTACCATTACCCTATGGGATACAATTATTTCCTTATAGAGTTATCAAGAGTTGTAATTCTAATTGGCTGTTAATAGCCTGATTAGTGTTATTATGTCGGTTAGTGTTTCTGTATTTGTTTTAATACAAATTTCACCAGATTGGGGATGTTCTATCTCTTCACGTTTCAATGGACGCTGTAGTTTCTGATTATAATGCTATAATGGATATAATACATTACTTTTTCTAACAAAAGAACCATGGATTGTATTCGTTGGACACTTGGGAAGCCATCAGCAGAAGTTCTTCAACAGGTAATTGATTTGTTTTCGCTGTGAAATGTGTTTTCTGTGAACCGTGGAGGCTTATGAATTCATGGTAATGGTAAAAATATGTTAGGTGCTACCCTCAAACAATCAAATGTGGTGCTTTCGCCGTAAAGTCTTTTTGAAATCTGACAACGCTGTGATATTGCCAAGAAGCAGAGCTTTTGATGAATATGAAACACTTGTATATTGATGCATGTTTAATAATTCAACTTTTGGATTTTGAATTTGGCGCCTTGCATTTCACCTGGTAGTGTCGGGAGTGGGGCGCTAGCGCCCCAGCGCACCTTACTGGTCCTTCAGAATTTAACTACTTAGGGAGTAGCAGCGCGCTAGCGGCACTACCCGGTGAAATGTAAGGTGCCAAATTCAAAATCCAAAAGTTGAATTATTAAACATTCATCAATATACAAGTGTTGCATAGTCATCAAAAGCTCTGATTCTTGGCAATATCACAGCGTTGTCAGATTTCAAAAAGGCTTTTTCGACGAAAGCACAACATTTGATTGTTTGAGGATAGCACCTCATATATTTTCGACATTAGCATAAATTCATATCCAGCACGGGTCACACAAAACCCATATAAGAGCTAAAAAATATCACTTACCTTTCAAAGAACTTCTGCTGAGGGCTTCCCAAGTGTCCAACGAAGACATCCAATGGTTCTTTTGTTAGAAAAAGTAATTTATTATATCCATAAATCTCAGTTTGGTTGGTGCGTTATGATCAGAAAATCCACCGTTGAGTCGCCCATTGAACCGTGAAGAGAACACGTTCAAATTATACCTATAAACTTTCTACAAACAAATCAAACATAATTTTTAATGTATCCTTAGGTATCCTTTTATGTATATTTACTGTAATATTTCATCCGGACGATAACGTGAGCAATAGGAAAGGAAAATAAAGTGTGGCGCGCTCACAATCTCGCCGTCAAACGTTGTTGACCAAAGTGGTCCCTTCACTACTTCCTCTTCCTATCTGTTCTGCTTAGTGCTAGAGCTTCCAGACACTGTATAAAGACTGTTGACATCTAGTGGAAGCCATAGGGACTGCAGTCTCAGTCCTAGTTAAAATAGAAATGAATAGGCAGCCTGGAGAAGAAGGTCATGTACAAAAAAAACTGCAAATCCGGATGGATTTTCCTCGGGTTTCAACCTGCTATATCAGTTCTGTTATACTCACATACATTATTTTAACACTTTTAGAAACTTCAGTGTGTTTCCTATCGAATAGTACTAATTATGTGCATATCCTATTTTCTGGGCCTGAGTGGCAGGTATTTTAAACGGCAGACTCTCCAAAACCATCACTTCTGCTGCCGCTCCCTAAGAAAAAAAACACATTTGGTGTTCGCCAAAAGGCATGTGGGGGACTCCCCAAACATATGGAAGAAGGTACTCTGGTCAGATTAGCTTTTTGGCCATCAAGGAAAACACTATGTCTGGCGCAAACCCAACACCTCTCATCACCCCGAGAACATCATCCCCACAGTGAAGCATGGTGCTGGCAGCATCATGCTGTGGGGATGTTTTTCATCGACAGGGACTGGGAAACTGGTCAGAATTGAAGGAATGATGGATGGCGCTAAATACAGGGAAATTCTTGAGGGAAACCTGTTTCAGTCTTCCAGAGATTTGAGACTGGGAAAGAGGTTCACCTTCTAGCAGAACAATGACCCTAAGCATACTGCTAAAGCACCACTCGAGTGGTTTAAGGGGAAACATTTAAATTTCATGGAATGGTTTAGTCAAAGCACAGACCTCAAGAATCTGTGGTATGACTTAAAGATTGCTGTACACCTGCGGAACCCATCTATCTTGACAGAGCTGGAGCAGTTTTGCCTTGAAGAATGGGCAAAAATCCCAGTGGCTAGATGTGCCAAGCTTATAGAAACATACCCCAAGAGACTTGCAGCAGGGTAAGGCCCAGAATCGAAGATGGACGGGGTGTGATTTTGACATCTGGCTAAACAAAGAGAGGATCATGGACATTCCACAGGGGAAAGGAGGGAAACTCATTGGGGTCATAAAATGTATAGCTGGGCAGGTGACACCTACAAGGATAAAATGTGTTGTGAACTTTCTAAATGGATGCACTCAGCTGACTGTATCCTTGGTAATAAACACTTGAAACTTCTCTTGAGCTTTTGGTCTCAATTCCTCATTTTTCTTTTTAACAAAACATTTTCACACACACACAGATTGAAAGAAACGCACAGAGACAGATAACAACATTAATGGGAGTGGTTAACAATGGTAAGCTATACAGGAAACTAGGGTGGACAATCCCTGAATATGATTATTTGACTAGTCCACGTGTTCACTAAGCTAAACTGCGTGGTTACAAAGATTTAGCTACTCCTAATCTAAAGTGAAGTTGGGGGTTGAATAGGAGAGATGTATGTCCATCATCACTAACCCGAGAAAAACTTAAAGGTTCACCCCAAAACCAAAGTTTGTTTGGTAATTTCACAAGTGGTCTAATGTCAAACTGAGTCCATATTGCACACCATATGCTGTGTGGATCTCACTTCGTACATTAGAGGCAATTCTGTAGGCCTCAAACCCAAATTAATGAGGAGGATTGGCCTGCAGAGTTCTCCTAATGAGTATGGCTGGACCTACGCAACAGATGGTCGTGGAAAATGTACACCACTTTTGAGTTATGAAGACTCTTGACAAACTTTGACTCTTGGACCATATGCCTCACTACACCTCCTCAGGAGATGATGAATGGATGGATGTGTGTGTGTGTGTGTGTGTGTGCGCTTTAACGGTGTAGTGACCGTATGTAGTCTAAGAGACATACAATAAAAAGGTATGTACATGGCTATGGTTACAGTAATACTTACTGAAGGCTGTTGACGATTATAGGGAAAAACAAAAAGGACGCAAAAAAGCAGGTGAGGGACGTGTTATTATAATGTTCTCCATGTGGAACTACCTTGCTTTGCACTCTGGTTACATGTGCATAATGCTGTACTACACTACCCATAGTTCTGTGTGTATGATTAAATATTGTACATTGTGTTCTTTATGGCAAAATACTTGGATTACTGTTTAGTAGCCTTTTTGTATAAGTCATATAAGTGTACATATCTTTCTCTGCAGACACTAGGGTTATTCATACCATATTATCCCTTTGCAGAGTAAAATATTACACAAAACAAACAAACACAAAAAGGCAGAATGGAAAGATCGAGAAGTATGGAAAACTGAAAGACCAAACCAGCTTGACATAGAAATGGCAGGACAGGGGAAATGAATGTAGAAAACAAAAGAATCTCTTTTCGTCCTGTCACCCTCCCTCCTCTTTTCACTCATGTGCATCCGGAAAGTATTCAGACCCCTTCGCTTTTTCCACATGTTGCGTTACAGCCTTATTCTAGAATTGATTAAATTCCTCTTTTTCCTCATTAATCTACACACAATACCCCATAACGACAAATCAAATACATGTTGTTAGACATTTTAGCAAATGTATTAAAAACAAATAACAGAAATACCTTACTTGCATAAGCATTCAGACCCTTAGCTATGAGACTCGGAATTGAGCTCAGGTGCATCCTGTTTCCATTGATCATCCTTGAGATGTTTCTACAACTTGATTGGCGTCCACTTGTGGTAAATTCTATCGATTGGACATGACTTGGAAATGCATCTATAAAAAGTCTCACAGTTGAAAGTGCAAAAACTAAGTCATGAGGTCAAAGGAATTGTCAATAGAGCGCCGAGATAGGCACAGATCTGGGGAAGGGTACCAAAACATGTCTGCAGCATTGAAGGTCCCCAAGAACACAGTGGCCTCCATCATTCTTAAATGGAAGAAGTTTGGAACCAGCAAGACTCATCCTAGAGCTGGCCGCCTGGCCAAACTGAGTAATCGGGGGAGAAGGGCCTTAGTCAGGGAGGTGACAAAGAACCCGATGGTCACTCTGACAGAGCTCCAGAGTTCCTCTGTGGAAATGGGAGAACCTTCCAGAAGGACAACCATCTCTGTGACACTACACCAACCAGGCCTTTATGGTAGATTGGCCAGATGGAAGCCACTCCTCAGTAAAAGGCACATGACAGCCCACTTGGAGTTTGCCAAAAGTCACCTAAAGGACTCTCAGACCATGAGAAACAAGATTGTCTGGTCTGATGAACGAAGATTGAACTCTTTGGACCTGAATGCCAAGCTTCACGTCTGGAGGAAACCTGGCACCAGGCCTACGATAAATCACAGTGGTGGCAGCATCATGCTGTGCGGATGTTTTTCAGTGCCAGGGACTGGGAGACTAGTCAGGATCGACGGAAAGATGAACTGAGCAAAGTACAGAGAGATCCTTGATGAAAACCTGTTCCAGAGCGCTCAGAACCTCAGACTGAGGTGAAGGTTCACCTTCCAACAGGACAACAACCCTAAGCACACAGCCAAGACAACGCAGGAGTGGATTCGGGACAAGTCTCTGAATGTCCTTGAGTGGCCCAGCCAGAGCCAGGACTTGAACCTGATCGAACATCTCGGGAGACACATGAAAATAGTTGTGCAGCAAAGCTCCCCATCCAACCTGACAAAGCTTGAGAGGATCTGCAGAGAAGAATGGGAGAAACTCACCAAATACAGGTGTGCCAACCTTGTAGAGTCATACCCAAAAAGACTCAAGGCTGTAATCCTTGCCAAAGGTGCTTCAACAAAGTACTGAGTAATGGGTCTGAATACTTATATAAATGTAATATTTCAGTTTTTTACTTTTAATAAATGTGCAATAATAAAAAATAAAAGAATGTTGCTTTGTCATTATGATGTCTTGTGTGTAGATTGATGAGGGGAAAAAACGATTTAAAACATTTTTGAATAAGGCTGTAACGTAACAAAATATGGAAAAAGTTAAGGGGTCTGCATACTTTCCGAATGCACTGTTGTCAGACATGCCTAGACAATACGTCTGGTCTCTCCAGAAACATATATACAAATATTACATTGAACTTGAAGAGTGTGCTATGAACATCAGTTCAGATCTAGCTTGCTCTGTATAAAGTCCATTGAGAGTTGTGACCTAAGAACAAACCTCCCCAAGGACTGAGAAATCCCTTGATTAATATCACTACTGTATTCCTCACCCATTTCTTTCTCTCTCTCTCTGCCTAGCCTCTCTCTCTCCCTTCCCTCTCTCCCTTCCATCTCACCTGAGCGGAGTTGTTTGATGCGTCCCAGGCTGGACCTGGGTTCTACAGGTAGGAAGTCTTTGAACCAGGAGATCTCTGGGTCTGGGATGCCGCTGGCAGCACACAGCATGGTGGCCGTCCTGGTCCTCTCCACCACCTTCAGCTGGGGTCCCATGTCGATGCTGGGGAAACCAAACGGCAACAGGTCCTCTGGAGGGTTAGGAATGGGGGAAGGGTGGGATGGAAAGCGGGGAAGGGAGAGGGAGAAGAGATATTGTTAAGTCACTTGGATGGCAAGCCATTTTAATTTGTCTCATAAGACAGTTCCACAGAGAATGTGATTTAGAATCATGGAAGGATTGATGTTTGGTACCAACATGGAAGATAGATTGCAGCACCCCAGTATATCATGCCTTGGTATGATCAATGTGGTTAACATAAACCTACTACACATAAGCAGTGCTGAGTGTTATGGCACCATTCTCTCCATCTAAAATAACTTGGAGACTCCTCAAAAACACCACATCACACCACACCCACAGATGGTGGCTAGACTCCCAAGCACACTTCAAACTGCAATCCCTCTTGATTAATTGTTCTCTTCGCTAGTCTAGCTGGCCGGTGTCCACTAGATTAGGTCAACTGTGTTGGCAAACAAACAAGTAATCTAGTAGGCCTTCAGTCACTAAGCCTGAAATGTCGCTGGTTTGAATCCCCGAGCTGACTCAGTGAAAAATATTTTGAGGTGCCCTTGAGCAAGGCACTTAAACCTAATTGCTCCTGTAAGTCACTCTGGATAAGAGCGTCTGCTAAATTACTAAAATGTAAAATGCCTGGAGCCTGGCCAGCTCATTGCTCCTACATGGCCGGTTGACGCACATACATGTATTCCTGTGTGGTTCAGTTGGTAAGGCCAAGGTCATCGGATGCAATTCCCGCACGGAACATATACACAACCTACGGTAAAATGTACACACTCACTGCACTGTTAGTCGTTTTGGGAAAAGCCTCTACTAAGTGGCATATATTATGATGATATATCATATCCACAGTACAGATAGTGGGCTACCCCCTCCTCCGCTCCTTCCCCAGAGGCCTGGGCAGGTAGGAGGTAGTAGTGTCAGCTCTAATAGCTATGCACAGAAAACACTGGTATCCTCCGTGTTCCTCTGTGCCGTGAGGTGTATAGTAATTATAACTCTAATAACTATGCACAGGGTTCCTTCTCAGATACAGCAACGTCAATTAGGCAGTCAGATAGCAGGGAGAGGCAGGGCACAGGGGGTAATAACGACTTGTTAGCAGGCTAATTATTAGTGTACAAATGATTAGGAGGAAAGACGTCTGTGACTGTGTCCGACTGCATTGGGGCTTTGTGTTATTGCCAATGTGTATGTTTATGCTAATTCTATCAAGGTTTGGGGAGAAATACACAATGGGACACATAGAGAAAATCATACACAGGTGCCCACACACAGATGCATAAGACAGGGCACGCGTACACACACACACACACACACACACACACACACACACACACACACACACACACACACACACACACACACACACACACACACACACTGGTTAATAGGCTTCAGCTCTCTTTGACTGCAGTCCAGATGGCCAGCCACATAATCATCCTTCCATCAGCCCTCCCTCGTTCCTTTCTTCCCCCCTCCTCCTTTCTCTCCCCTTCTCCTCCACCTGACACCCTTCTCCTGCACACACACACACACACACGCACACGCACACGCACACACACACACACACACGTCCACCAGACTAGGTATCACTTTTCTCTCCTTTCTGAGATAGATCATCTGTCACCATGACAACCAATTTAGTGTCAAACAGATCAAAACCCACTGAACTGGGCTCAGTTCAATTCTGTACCACAACAGAGTTTCTAACTAATGCTTTCTAACAAACGTAACTGCGGGCAAAACAGCTTGATTTAATACCAGAAATATGATCTAGCTGTTATTTCTTATCTCAACTGTTCCCCCTGCCAGATATCCAGTGGTGTGTCACTGTAACATCTGTCTTCACCTGACTGTATCGCTATCTCCTCAGAGATAGGCTGCAGAGAGCCTGTCAGATAGGCCCCACTCAGGAACAGGAGGAGACAGGAAGAAGAGGAGAGATGAGAGGAGGACTGAGGAGATGGGCAGGTGTGGAAGTAAGAGAGGGGGAGAGGAGGAAAAGGAGTGGGAAGAGAGGAGACGGGAGAATGGAGGGAGGGGGAGAGGAATTGAAGATGACTAAAAGAAAGGAGACGAGACTCAAGTAGACTCATCAAAAATCATTTCCACGTCAGATGCCCTGTCACCACCATTGCCTGGGTTCTGACCACATCCTGGATAGCTGTCCAGAGGACACCCGTTTGAGAGGGGGATGCAAAACGAGCCGCAACACCCCTGGCCCTATCTGATCAATACTAATAACCAGGCTGAATGGACGATAGCGATACCTCCATCGACAGGAGGGAGAAAATGAAAGAAAGGAGAGAGAGACGGATCGATGGGCAGGTCGGAAAGCAAGGCCCTCCGAGGCAGAAAGTGGGGGGAGGGGGGGTTGAGAGAAAGAGAGGGAGAGAGAGAGAGGATCACAGGGGTGAGAGAGAGAAAGGGAGAGAAAGTGTAACATTTGAAATGTTATACTACATTTTTAACAGCTAATAATATAATATTTTAAATGTTCTTATTCTCTCCAAACATTTTGTCTGTCTAATGTTCACTCTTAATGTCCGATTGTTTTTGGCTTTGTTTTTGTTCAATTCAGTTTGTTGGTTTTTGTTGTCTTTCTTCGTTTTGTTTTTTTTTCATTTGCTTTTGCAATGTAAACACGTTTCGCATGCCAATAAAGCCCCTTTGAATTGAATTGAGAATGAGATAGACTCACAGGGGTTTTCCATCACCTCAGGGTCTATTCTGCTGTCTGCTTGCTGCTGCATGGTGTAACTGACTGTTTATGAGACCGGATCACTGCAGTAGAGCACAGAGACAGAGCTTTTATGTATTCCTGTCTTCTCGCTGTCATTAGATGTACAGTATATGAGCTCTCCACATTATACATGGGTGTCACGCCTACTCCCGCTCCTCCCCTCCGGCGTTCGACGTCGGCGGAATACTAACCACAGGTCCTGGGATCCATCATTACGCACACCTGGCATCAATCATTATGCACACCTGCACGTCATCATAAGGCACACCTAGACTCCATTACCTCACTTATTACCTCCCCTATATCTGGCACTCCCTTAGGTTCCTTCCCCAGTCAGTATTGTTTATGTGTTTCATGTCTATACGCTACTCGTGTTTGTTATATTGTTCCATGTTCCGTTTATTGTCAAAGTCACCACCTGCACTTGCTTTCCGACTCCAAGCGTATACGTTACAATGCGGGAGAGTTTATGCACAGTACAGTGTGTGCTTAAATTTACAGGGCCTTCAGAAAGTATTCACACCCTTTGACTTTTTCCACATTTTGTTGTGTTACACATTTTTTTTAAGATGAATGAAAAATAAAACACTAATATACCTTGATTAGATAAGCATTCACCGCCTGTTAGAAACAACTTTGGCAACACTGTTGGGTAGGTCTCAGAAGAGCTTTGCACACCTGTATTGTGCAATATTTGCGCATTATTCTTTTCAAAAATCTTCATTCTCTGTCACGGTGTTGGGGATCATGGCTAGACAGCAATTTTCTTATTTGTCTTTTTCAAAACAATACAGCAGAAACAGTAAAGAGTATATCAACATAAACAATAAAACGAAATAATAAATATTTAATAAAATAAAATAATAAATAATAATAAAATAATCAACTAACTATGCTAAACAGAAATTGCCATACAGAATACTATATAAAGTAAGTATTCAGAATTGTGATATTGTATTGTTAAGAAGATATTATTAGTTAATCGGGTCTTCCTGGTTTGTGAATGATATCCATTTCTCCCAGTTACTTTCGAATACAGGTTTTTGGAGTTTTAAGACATATGTCATGTCAAGCTTTCCATATTAAAGATTTCTTGGATTATACTTCGCCATTCTTCAAATGTTGGTGCTTCTGCTTTATAACATTTCCTTATAATGGCTTTTTTACTTGCAGGAAGGATCACTTTTATCAGCTATCTGTCATTGCCCATCACGTTTTCGGGACTTTAAACACCAAACATATTTTAACACCGAACATACATTATCCCAAAACAATCTTCTTACATTCCCCAAAAACATGGATGTGGTTGGCATCTACATGGCCACACAGCCGCCATTATGGCATTCGTATTCCTAGTTGTTGACTTTTGATTCTAGGAGTGTAGAAAAATTGGTCAACAGAACTCTCTCTTCTTCTTGAGTTTGTAGAAGTACAGTACAGGCCAAAAGTTTGGACACACCTACTCATTCGAGGGATTTTCTTTATTTTTTCTATTTTCTACATTGTAGAATAATAGTAAAGACATCAAAACGATGAAATTACACATATGGAATCATGTAGTAAGCAAAAAACTGTTAAACAAATCAAAATATTTGAGATTCTTCAAAATAGCCACCTTTTGCCTTGATGACAGCTTTGCACACTCTCTCAACCAGCTTCATGAGGTAGTCACCTGCAATGCATTTCAATTAGCATGTGTGCCTTGTTAAAAGTTAATTTGTGGAATTTATTTCCCTTGTCATGACTTTACTTTCATTAATCTGATGACTGTTATTTATCTAATCAACTAACTATGTTTAATTGTTACCCGATTAAATTAATCATGTAACAATGAACTCATTAGGATTTGGGGCACCACGAGAGCGGTTGTTTGAAGAGTTACCATCTCCCGAAATAATCTCTAAAGGTCTTTACCTATCGCATCCAGTCAACGTATTAATCATAACCTCGTATCATATCATCATTCTGAATAGTCGTGACCTCATGCATCTGCAAAAACACTAGCCTTACTTATGATTCAGCACTACACAAATTGGTTTAAATATTCATTTACAATTGAACTAAATGGTAACACAGGATAATTAGACATACTTAATACATTAAACCAGGTCCCTAGCGGACTGACACAATATGGCGGCTTGTTACAAAGGAGATGGAAAGGGCGAGGGAGAGAGAGAGAGAGAGAAAGAGAGAGGGACAGAGACATAATACTTTGGTACATTTAGAAACTACTCTCACAATAATAATATACTTTGCACACGAACCGACGCCCATTTGGAGTAAGAAATCATGAATGTATTTACGTGTAAATGCCTTGGGTCTTCGCGGATTCATGTCGGAACCAGGCCTTAGAAAGGGTGTTGGTTGGGCCTTTCCGCGGTACGCTTGTAATGCTCTGATTTTCCAAAAGGGGACCCCACCCGTATCTTCTACTGTTGCTCTCTGCTGCCGTCGCCCGGCATCCGGCGACCCGTCGTGTAGTCCTGAACAGAACTACAGAACTCACTCTGCTACCAATCGCTCCGGAAGATAATTCATTGAAGATCAATGGTTTCGATGGTTCTCAGTGGAATGACGAGAGTAGTAGAATACGATGGTTTGAAGAGTAGTAGAATGGTCCCACTTAAATTAGCTTTACTAGATACTATACTTAGGACTGCTAATCAACTGTACCAGTGATTGTCCGGGAGGTGATGTTATAGTCTCTACCTCGTGGTGAGATTGAGTTCCAACCACTTTGGATGTGAGCTGGAGCTAAACGTCTCTCTGGTCTGTTATGTTAATTCTTAACACATCATTTTTATACAGTTCTTCAAAATGTGCGGTTTGTGAGGCTGACACGCTCTCTGACCTCACTCAAGGGGGCGGTGACTACTCACCTGCACAAAGTTATAGAAACAATTTCCTTTTATAGTTTCTAAGATCACATCCCTTTCTGAACAAAAACACAATTTTTTTATATTTCATACACAACGTAGAGGATGGACACTTCACACATATAGTGTGTATACTTTTCAAATTACAGCATTTCCTTTAATGACATCACAAAATAACCAAAAAATTACATTATTATTCTTTAGATCGCCTCTGACCATTCCCCACATTCTATGTTAGAAATATTGTTCCAGCATTCACTTTAGAACATGTTAGAGCTTCCGCGGGAAAATGTCTGTGTAGACAAAGGCACATTCCTGTGTGAATTTGGAGAGGGAGATAGCTGAAAGTTCTAATCCTTGATTTACAACAGGGTGTGAACTGTCAATTCCCCACCAGTTCCCCTCTCCCCTTCTGTGGGGGAGAGGGGTCTGGCCGAAGTCAGTCACTGCAGAGCTGATCCGACCCATCTGGATCCTCACAGGACAGTCATGACACTTTCTTAATGCATTTGAGCCAATCAATTGTGTTGTGACAAGGTAGGTGACAAAGTGCAGTTGCAAAAACCATCAAGCGCTATGATGAAACTGGCTCTCATGAGGACCGCCACAGGAAAGGAAGACCCAGAGTTACCTCTGCTGAAGAGGAAAGGTTCCTTAGCGTTAAATGCACCTCAGATTGCAGCCCAAATAAATGCTTCACAGAGTTCAAGGTACAGACACATCTCAACAACAACTGTTCAGAGGAGACTGCGTGAATCAGGCCTTCATCATCTAATTGCTGCAAAGAAACCACTAATAAAGGACTCCAATAATAAGAAGAGACTTGCTTGGGCCAAGAAACACGAGCAATGGACATTAGACTGTGGAAATCTGTCCTTTGGTCTGGTGAGCCCAAATTTTAGATTTTTGGTTCCAACCATGTGTCTTTGTGAGGCGCAGAGTAGGTGAATGGATGATCTCAGCATGTTTGGTTCCCGCCATGAAGCATGGAGGGGGAGGTGTGATGGTGTGGGGGTGCTTTGCTGGTGACACTGTCAGTGATATATTTAGAATTCAAGGCACACTTAACCAGCATGGCTACCACAGCATTCTGCAGCAATACGCCATCCCATCTGTTAGCGCTTAGTGGGACTATCATTTTCAACAGAACAATGACCCAACACAACTCCAGACTGTGTAAGGGCTATTTGAAAAAGAAGGAGAGTGATAGTGTGCTACAACTGATGACCTGGCCTCTACAATCAACTGACCTCAACCCAATTGAGATGGTTTGGGATGAGTTGGACCGCAGAGTGAAGGAAAAGCAGCCAACAAGTGCTCAGCATATGTGGGAACTCCTGCAAGACTGTTGGAATAGCATTTCACATGAAACTGGTTGAGATAATGCCAAGAGTGTGCAAAGCTGTCATCAAGGCAAAGGGTGGCTACTTTGAAGAATCTCAAATATAAAATATATTTTGATTTGTTTAACACTTTCTTGCTTACTACATGATTCCATATGTGTTATTTCATAGTTTTCATGTCGTCACTATTATTATACAATGTATAAAATAGTTTAATATATGCTTTAATATAAAGAGAGTCTTTCTAAAGGCTATCATGCCAATGCAGAGTGAAGAGATTGTCTTGGACACTGTTTATATGCATTTCAGATCACATTCCTTACATTTTCTATCATAGATACTTGGTTTAAATTATGGATCAAACGCAAACCATTTCTAAATTCTGATTTCCTCTTCCAGCTTGTGTTGTTTCACCATCGGAAACCAGAGGTCTAGTGTAAATTATGATATAGATGGTTCAGTATTCCTGTTAATATCTGAAATGTGTCTTTATCCCCAGCTACAGACTGGATTAGGCGACCTTGAATGACAGGCTTAATATCTTTCAGAATAGCACTGTATTGTGAGTCACACCAACACACTAGTTGTGCAGCTAAGTAGTATTCCCTAAGAGTCGGTTGTCCCCCTCCCCCTTGTCTTTAGGGAGCTGTAGAGTCAAATATCTAATCCTTGGTTTCCTGCCATTCCAAATGAACCATGATATTAACAGATTGAATTGTTTCAGGGGGACCTCAACTGATAAAGACTGGAATCTGGGGAGACTATTCATTTTAACTTTCTCTATTTCAGAGCTGAAATCTAAAGGGAGAAGGGACCATCTCTTTATATCTTTATGAATATTTAAGATAATTGGTTAATATTTTGTTATATATAGCTTTGAAATATTCTTTGTTAGCTTCTTAGGGCTAGGCCCCTTTTTTCTCATTTTCCGCCTGAATGACGTGCCCAAAGTAAACTGCCTGTTGCTCAGGCCTTGAAGCCAGGATATGCATATACAGTTGAAGTCGGAAGTTTATATAGACTTAGGTTTCAACCACTCCACAAATTTCTTGTTAACAAACTATAGTTTTGGCAAGTCGTTTAGGACATCTACTTTGTGCGTGACACAAGTCATTTTTCCAACAATTGTTTACAGACAGATTATTTCACTTATAATTCACTGTATCACAATTCAAGTGGGTCAGAAGTTTACATACACTAAGTTGACTGTGCCTTTAAACAGCTTGGAAAATTCAAAGAAATTATGTCATGGCTTTAGAAGCTTCTGATAGGCTAATTTACATAATTTGAGTCAATTGGAGGTGTACCTGTGGATGTATTTCAAGGCCTACCTTTAAACTTAGTGCCTCTTTGCTTGACATCATGGGAAAATCAAAAGAAATCAGCCAAGACCTCCACAAGTCTGGTTTATCCTTGGGAGCAATTTCCAAACGCCTGAAGGTACCACGTTCATCTGGACAAACAATAGTACGCAAGTATAAACACCATGGCACCACGCAGCCGTCATTTCGCTCAGGAAGGAGATGCGTTCTGTCTCCTAGAGATGAACGTACTTTGGTGCGAAAAGTGCAAATCAACAACAGCAAAGGACATTGTGAACATGCTGGAGGAAACAGGTACAAAAGTATCTATATCCACAGTCAAACGAGTCCTATATCGACATAACCTGAAAGGCTGCTCAGCAAGGAAGAAGCCACTGCTCCAAAACCGCCATAAAAAAAGCCTACTACGGTTTTCAACTGCACATGGGGACAAAGATGGAGAAATGTTCATTTGGAGAAATGTCCTCTGGTCTGATGAAACAAAAAAAGAACTGTTTGGAAATAATGACCATTGTTATGTTTGGAGGAAAAAGGGGGAGGCTTGCAAGCCGAAGAACACCATCCTAACCGTGAAGCACGGGCGTGGCAGCATCATGTTGTGGGGGTGCTTTGCTGCAGGAGGGACTGGTGAACAAAATAGATGGCATCATGAGGAAGGAAAACAGTGTGGATATATTGAAGCAACATCTCAAGACATCAGTCAGGAAGTTAAAGCTTGGTCGCAAATGGGTCTTCCAAATGGACAATGATACTTTTTTACCATACTTCCAAAGTTGTGGCAAAATGGTTTAAGGACAACAAAGTCAAGGTATTTGAGTGGCCATCACAAAGCTCTGACCTCAACCCTAAAGAACATTTGTTGGCAGAAGTGAAAAAGCGTGTGCGAGCAAGGAGGCCTACAAACCTGACTCAGTTACACGAGCTCTGTCAGGAGGAATGGGACAAAATTCACCCAACTTATTGTGGGACGCTTGTGGAAGGCTACCCGAAACATTTGACCCAAGTTAAACAATTTAAAGGCAATGCTACCAAATACTAATTGAGTGTATGTAAACTTCTGACCCACTGGGAATGTGATGAAAGAAATAAAAACTGAAATAAATCATTCTCTCTACTATTATTCTTAAAACAAAGTGGTTATCCTAACTGACCTAAGACAGGGAATTTTTACTAGGATTAAATGTCAGGAATTGTGAAAAACTGAGTTTAAATGTATTTGGCTAAGGTGTATGTAAACTTCTAATTTCAACTTTAATTGGTACCATTGGAAAGAAAACACTTTGAAGTTTGTAGAAATATTAAAATAATATAGGAGAATATAACCCAATAGATATGGTAGGAGAAAATCCAAAGGAAAAACCAACCAGAATTCATTTTTTTTGAGAGACCATCCTCTTAGAATAGCTACCTGAATAGCAATTCCTATGGCTTCCACAGGGTGCCCGCAGTCTATGTTCAAGGTTTCAGGCTTGTAACTTCAAAACCAATAAGAAATATCAGTTTTAGTACAGGGACACAGTCTTGGAAATTTGCGTTTGCGCACACCGTGAAGACAGGACGCACCTGCTAAAATCGGTTTCCTATTGAACACACTTCTTTCCGTAAGAAATATTATAGTTTGATTACATTTTAGGGTATCTGAGGAGTAAATAGAAACTTATTTTGACTTGTTGAAACAAAGTTTAGGGGTAGATTTTCGGATTCCTTTCTCTGCATGTTGAACGAGTGGATTACACAAATCGATGACGCCAACTAAACTGACTTTTAGGGATATAAAGAAGGATTTTATCTAACAAAACGACACTACATGTTATAGCTGGGACCCTTTGGATGACAAATCAGAGGAAGATTTTCAAAAGGTAAGTGAATATTTAATCGCAATTTGTGAATTTATGAAACCTGTGCCGGTGGAAAATGTTTTGATGTTTTGATGTGGGGCGCCGTCCTCAAACAATCGCATGGCATGTTTTCGCTGTACTTGCTACTGTAAATCGGACAGTGCAGTTAGATTAACAAGAATTTAAGCTTTCAACCGATATAAGACACTTATATGTACCTAAATGTTTAATATCCATCATTTTTATGATTACTTATGCATTGCGCGCCATCCAGTTTCACCGGAAAGGCCTAAAAGGATTACCCCTAGATATGTAACCTTTTCTGAATTTCATTTGAAACCAAATTTATATTTTATTTCCTGCAATAGGGTGTAATTAAAGCATAGAATTTGTGTGTTGTGTACATTAAGTTTGTATCCTGAAAAATAACCATATGTTAGTTGTGGGAAGCAAGTGTTAGGGTTAGTCATATGAACTAGCACATCATCAGCATACAAGGCAATTTTATGCTCTTTTCCTCTGATGCCAATACCATGTAATTAATCATTTTGCCTTATTGCTTGAGCAAGGGGCTCAATATACTGTTCCTGAGTGGCGCAGTGGTCTAAGGCACTGCATCTCAATGCAAAATGCGTCACTACAGTCCCTGGTTCAAATCCAGGCTGTATCACATCCGGACGTGATCGGGAGTCCCATAGTGCGACGCACATTTGGCCCAGCATCGTCTGGGTTTGGCTGGGGTAGGCCGTCATTGTAAATAAGAATTTGTTCTTAATTTACTTGCCTAGTTAAATAAAATAAGGCCGCGCAACATCCCTGCCGCATTGTAAAATTATTTAATTTATAAGATGGCCATTCACTTTAATTTTACCTGTAGGCTCATGGTAAATGGTTTTAAAACATTGGATTGCGTCTTTTTTTAAACCAAATCTCTCTAAAACTTGATATGAGTCCAATTAACATTATCAAAAGCTATTTATGGATCTAAACAGACTAATAGTGCTTCTGAATTGTTTTCCTTAATCTGATTGATGATATGTAGAAATCTTCTGATGTTTTGGGTCTGATGGCCTCTAATAAACCCGGTTTGGTCCAACTCAATTAGATCCGGCATAAAAGTTTGAAGTCGCTTGATAATAATCGAGGTGCATAGTTTATAGTCATAATTCAAAATTGAGATTGGCCAATAATAATTACTCAAAAGTTATTTGTCTTTACCCTCTTTTGGTATGACAGCAATGATGGCTTCCTTTCATGAGGGAGGGGCTTCACCCTCTTTAAGGGTCCAATTAAATTAGGATAAAGGTAAAGGAATTAATTCTTCCCTATTTTGGGAGTTTATCCCATTCTCTGCAGATCCTCAAGCTCTGTCAGGTTGGATGGGGAGCGTTGCTGAACAGCTATTTTCAGAACTATCCAGAGATTTTAGATCGGGTTCAAGTCCAGGCTCTGGCTGGACTACTCAAGTTGTCTTGGCTGTGTGCTTAGGGTCGTTGGGCTGTTGGAAGGTGAATCCTCGCTACAGTCTGAGCACTCTGGAGCAGGTTTTCATTAAGGATCTCTCTGTACTTTGCTCCGTTCATCTTTCCCTCGATCCTGACTAGTCTCATTGTCCTTGCCGCTGAAAAACATCCCCACAGCATGATGCTGCCACCACCATGCTTCACTGTAGGGATGGTGCCAGGTTTCCTCCAGACGTGACGCTTGGCATTCAGTCCAAACAGTTCAATCTTGGTTTCATCAGACCAGAGTTTCTCATAGTCTGACAGTCTTTAGGTGACTTTTGGCAAACTCCAAGCGGGCTGTCATGTGCCTTTTACTGAGGAGTGGCTTCCATCTGGCCAGTCTACCATAAAGGCCTGATTGGTGTAGTGCTGCAGAGATGGTTGTCCTTCTGGAAGGTTCTCCCATCTCCACAGATGAACTCTCGAGCTCTGTCAGAGTGACCATCGGGTTCTTGGTTACTTCCCTGACTAAGGCCCTTCTCCCCCGATTGCTCAGTTTGGCCGGGTGGCCAGCTCTAGGAAGAGTCTTGTTGGTTCCAAACTTCTTCCATTTAAGAATAATAGAGGCCACTGTTCTTGGGGACCTTCAATGCTGCAGAAATGTTTTGGTGCCTTGACGTAATCCTGTCTCAGAGCTCTACAGACAATTCCTTTGACATCATGGCTTGGTGTTTTTTCTGACAGGTGTGTGCCTTTCTGAATCATGTCCAATCAATTGAATTTACTGCAGGTGGACTCCAATCAAGTTGTAGAAACATCTCAAGGATGATCAGTGGAAACAGGACGCACCTGAGCTAAATTTCGAGTCTCATAATTAAGGGTCTGAATAATTATGTAAATAAGGCATTTTAAATAAATGTGCAAAAATGTCTAAAAACCTGTTTTCGCTTTGTCATTATGCGGTATAGTGTGTAGATTGATGATTTCTTATTTTTATTTGATCTATTTTAGAATAGGCTGCGTAATGTAACAAAAAAGGGAAGGGGTCTGAATACTTTCCAAATGCACTGTAGCTCCATTCTTGTGTATTTTATTTTCATCCTTTTGTGTTACTATTTTATTTGTACCTTTAAACTGCATTGTTTAGGGCTCCTAAGAAAGAATTTCACAGTAAAGTCTACACCAGTTCTATTTGGCGCAAAAATGCTTATAGTGCTCTGAACAAATTAAGGGAATCGTTCACAAACATAGGCACATTCGAAGATCCGATGACAGTATCGGTAATGTGTTTTCGAACCCTCCCTTGGTTGTATCCTCGCGGGGCAGAAATCTCAGAGATCAAGTGGTAAACTCTGATTTACCACCCCAAGATATCCCTGCACAATGTCTATTTGCGCCCCTACTGGATGGAAACTACAAGTGTAATGACTGTGCTCAATGCAATGGCACTTATAAATGTAGATTCTTCAAACACCCCCAAACAGTGAAACGGATCCTAATAAACTTCTTAGGGAGCGGCAGCAGAGGTGACGGTTTTGGAGAGTCTGGCGTGCCCAAAGTAAAATGCCTGCCACTCAGGCCCAGAAAATAGGATATGCACATAATTAGTACTATTGGATAGGAAACCCTCGGAAGTTTCTAAAAGTGTTAAAATAATGTATGTGAGTATAACAGAACTGATATAGCAGACAAAAACCAGAGGAAAATCCATCCGGATTTGTAGTTTTTTTTGTACATGACCTTCTTCTCCAGGCTGCCTATTCATTTCTATTTTAACTAGGACTGAGACTGCAGTACCTATGGCTTCCACTAGATGTCAACAGTCTTTATACAGTGTCTGGAAGCACTAAGCAGAACGGATAGGAAGAGGAAGTTGTGAAGGAACCACTTTTGTCAACGTTTGACGGGCGCAAGATTGTGAGCGCGCCCCACTTTATTTTCCTTCCTATCGTTCACGTTATCGTCCGGTTGAAATATTACAGTAAATATACATAAAAGGATACCTAAGGATACATTAAAAATGATGTTTGATTTGTTTGTAGAAGGTTTATAGGTATAATTTGAACGTGTTCTCTTCACGGTTCAATGGGCGACTCAACGGTGGATTCTCTGATCACAACGCGCCATCCAAACTGAGATTTATGGATATAATAAATGACTTTTTCTAACAAAATAACCATTGGATGTCTTTGTTCGACACTTGGGAAGCCCTCAGCAGAAGTTCTTCGAAAGGTAAGTGATATTTCTTAGCTCTTATATGGGTTTTGTGTGAACCGCGCTGGATATGAATTTATGCTAATGTGAAAAATATGAGGTGCTATCCTCAAACAATCAAATGGTGTGCTTTCGCCGTAAAAGCCTTTTTGAAATCTGACAACGCTGTGATATTGCCAAAAAGCAGAGCTTTTGATGAACACTTGTATATTTGTATACACTTGTATATTGATGAATGTTTAATAATTCAACTTTTGGATTTTGAATTTGGCGCCTTACATTTCACCTGGTAGTGTCGGGAGCGGCCCGCTAGTTAAAGGTGTTATCACGTGCTCCACTAAGGCAGTTATTTATCTTATAACTTGTCCTTGTGGTAAAAATTATGTGGGTAAAACAAAGTGTGAATTAAAAGTACAAATCTCGGGGCATTGTAGCACCATTAGGTGCAAAAACTCGACTTATCCAGGTGCAGCCCACTTTTTGGAAACAAACAACTCGATTTCTTCCCTACGTTATATCGTCATCGAACATGTCACCCTCTCTAGGAGAGGGGGTGACCTCGACAATTTATTGTTAAAACTAGAGGCTGCTTGGATCTTTAATTGAAAGACCATCAAACATAGACTTTGATTTGAGCCAATCTTGTGATTATTGTGATTTTACTATTGTAAATGTTTGTAGGCCTATGTAGCCAAATTGTATTATTGATCGTATGCTATCCATTCATGTTTTTGGTATGTCATTTGTTTTATATCAGAGAATTAATCAATGGTATCAGGCCACACCCGGCCGTGATTACAGACACCTGTGTCACATCTGCTCCTGCTACGCTCTCTGCTGGTCGTCCGGTGTCTCACTGACCTGTAGTTCTTCCCCTGTACTCTCTCTCTCTCTATCCCTCTCTGTTTAATTGTGTGGTTGGAGACCGGTGTGCTGGAGTCAGAGCAATTCCCTACCAGCTGCAACTCGTCCATAAATCAAGACCTCTACAAATACCATTCCTGCCAACTCCACTCTGCCAGATTGTAATCTCTGCTCAGTTAGTTATAATTCTAGCCTTTAGTCTTTTCTCAAGATCCTGTTGTTCTGCTGTGCTTGTTTTCCTGCCTTACACCATTTTTGTCCTCTCCTTGCAGTACCGCTCTGTCTCTGTCTCTGGCCCCTGTCTCCTCTTCCACATCTCACCACCAACCATCTTGCTCTGGATTTCACTCCCCACCATTACCTTGGATTCCTCTCAGGACCTGTTTCTCTGTTCTACTCAGCCAACTCCAACCTCACTCTACACTCCTGGTTTTTGCAACTCATCTGAGCTACCCCGGTTCTGCACTCCATATTTCTCTGTTAAAATAAACATTTTTGGTGCATTCATCCCGGCTTCCTCTCTGAGTCCGCTCTTGGGTTCCCCCCCTTCGCTCCACGTAACAACCTGTGTGTGTCCTTTGACACTATATAAACTGGTCACCCCGCAATGTTTGTCATTATACCTTGATGAAGACGGCTTTTCTGTCGAAACGTTGGATATTAGGTTATTAAATGATTGCGTCTAGAGTGTGTGGATGTCCTTCCATCTTTTAAGTATTTGGTGCATATGACATTACATTTTTGTTGATTTGATTTGGCTATTGCTTGCATTCAAGACCAGGTTGTTTTTATTGCTATTAGTTTGTCACTGTCAGAGTAGCCATTCATTTTGGTCATTTTTGTGGTATTAAAAAAATATATATATATAATTCTGGGGGTTGAAATACATTTTCTGGATTGAAAAATGCTTTCAGTGTAAACTTAAATGACTACAACCAAATATAAAGCACATAGAAAAGATAATGGACCTATCACTTTTTTAATAATCTTTGAGAATTAACCATCACGAAAATAAAATCTAAACAGTCAGGGGAATAGAAAATTCCCAAAACAATAACAGTATAGATTTTGGTATTAAGTCGGAGAAAAATAACACAGCATTAGCCATGGCAAAATGCATAGAATTGCAGGAAATTATCTTTAAAACTGCTAAATGTTCTCTCAGCTACATGGCAGAATATGTCAAATTCCTGGAAATTAGCTTTAGCTCTCAGCTACATGGAAAAATGTGTAGAATTGCAGGAAATTAACTTTAAAATGGCAAAAATGTATCTTGGCTCCATGGAGAAATTCTGAGAATTGCAGAAAATTGGCTTAATTTTTTTTGTTGCACACCAAAAAATCGATAAAAAAACCATTATGGCCTCTTAATATTCTCACAAATCCAGCCTTGCCGACCGCACCCTTTGCCACGGCCACCATCATCCAGAAAACATACATGCATTTTGCAAGGACTTGAAAGTGTGTGTGTGTGTGTATGCGTATGACAGCAGTATTTCAGTGAGACATGGTGGGTTACGACCAACGTTTTTCTCCTAGGGTTCTGTCACGAGGCTAGCAGCTATAATCCTAGTGTTTGCACAGCAACACATGCATGGTGCTACAGCCAGGATATGGCACAGACACACACACAAACACACAAACACACACACACAGCCCTATACTGTAGTTCCCAGAAACAAACCCAGCACCAGAGCTTAGGACCCCTCTATCACCTTCATCTAAAATAAATATCTCACTTAGTTTCAATGAAAAATTAGCCTGTCTAAGAACAAAACTAGGGTAAACCCTGAATGACTATGATCCTTCCCCACTTAGGTACGATTTAACTGTCATCTGGGGTAATTCTCTACCTCCTAGTGTCGACATAAAAGAGGCTAAAATGATTCAGGGAAACACTTTAAATGATAATGTCCCTTTTATGGTAATGGGCCTCGACATGATGCTCTCAGTCTTTACTGTCAGACTGTATATCTATCTGTCTACAACCCGCTCCCTCCCCCCCGACTTAGCCTGACTTAGACCCTACTGCTACAGACAACACATGCTGACATGCACATGGTAATATCATAGTATGTTGCCACTAGGGACTAGGGCTTGCCATGCTCGATTGAAATCTGTCTGCACAAATAACACGTTAGTCTAGTGGAACCAGACAAGTGGTGTCTGCCGCGTGCAAGATTAATAACACAAGCATCTGAATCTCTATAGTCTCAATTGAACGTTTTAGTGCTTGCAGTCCTGAATGCTGCATCAGGGACCTCTGCATCCCACCAAGGAACACTCTGGGGGAATCACTTTTTGCAACACTTTTACCAACACGTCTCCTGCACCACAAGAGGCTCTAACACTCTGGAGCACTTATACTCTACCCACAGAAACGCATATAAGACCGTCCCTCACCCTCCCTTCGGCAAATCTAGTGCAGAAGTGGTCTGACTGCTTCACTAGCACTGACCGTAATATGTTTAGTGATTCATCCTATAACACTGAAGAGTTTACCACATCAGTCACAGATTTCAGCAATAAGTGCATCAACTACGTCTTCCCCACAGTGACCATACATACGTGCCCTAACCAAAAGCCATGGATTACAGTCAGTGTCCGCGCCGGCCTAAAGGCTAGAGCTACCGCTTTCAAGGAACAGGACACGGACATGGATGCTTTCAAGAAAGCACACTCCGACCTCCAACATCAATATAGGACTAAGATAGAATCCTACTACACCGGCTCCGACGCTCGTCGGGTGTGGAAGGGTTTGTAGACTATGACGGATTACAAAGGGAAACCCAGCCGTAAGTTGCCCAGTGATGCAAACCTCCCAGATGAGCTGAATGCCTTCTATGCTCGAGTCGAGGCAAACAACACTGAGCCAGGCATGAGTGCCCCTCCTGTCCCGGATGACTGTGTGATCTTGCTCTCTGTGGCCAATGCGAGTAAGACTTTTAAACAGGTTAACACTCACAATGTCGCTGGGCCAATTGGAATACCAGGGCGTGTTCTCAGAGCATGCGCAGACTGACATTTTCAACATCTCCTTGTCCTACTGTCCCTGTTCTAAGAACTCAAAGGTAACCTGCCTAAACAACTATTGTCCCATAGCACTCACATCTGTAACCATGAAATACTTTGAAAGGCTGGTCATGGAGGACATCAACACCATCATCCCAGACATCCTGTACCCACTCCAATTTGCATATCGCCCCAATACTCCACACTGCTCTCTCCCACCTGTACAAGAGGAATACCTATGTGAGAATGCTGTTCATTGACTACTGGTCAAGCTCATCACCAAGCTCGGGACACTGGGACTGAACATCTCCCTCTGCAACTGGATTCTGGACCTTCTGACAGGACTCCCCCAGGTAGTGAGGGTAGTTAACAACACATATGGCACGCTGATCCTCAACACGGGGGCCCCTCAGGGGTGTGTGCTTAGTCCCCTCCTGTACTCCCTGTTCACTCACAACTGCACGACTCCAACACCATCATCAAGTTTGCTGACGACACAACAGTGGCAGGCCTGATCACCAATGATGAGGAGACAGGGAGGAGGTCAGAGACCTGGCAGTGTGGTGCCGGGACAACAACCTGTCACTCAGCGTCAGCAAGACAAAGCAGCTGAGCGTGGACTACAGGAAACGGAGGAGCAAGTACGCGCCCATCCACATCGGCAGGGCTGTAGTGGAGCGGGTCAAGACCTTCAAATTCCTCAGTGTCCACATTACTAAGGACTTAACATGGTCCTATCACACCAGCACAGTCGTGAAGAAGGCATCTCTTCCCCTTCAAGAGGTTGAAAAGAATTGGCATGGCCCCTCAGATCCTCAAAAAGTTATACAGCTGCAGCTTTGAGAGCATCTTGAGTGGCTGCATCACTGTTTGGTGTGGCAACTACGCCGCCCTCGATCGCAAGGCGCTACAGGGGCCAAGCTCCATGCCATCCAGGACCTCTATACCAGGCGGTATCAGAGGAAGGCACAATGAAAAAAGTCACCCCAGCCACCCAAGCCATAGACTATTCATTCTGCTACCGCACAGCAAGTGATACCGAAGCGCCGTATCTGGGACCAAAAGGCACCTGAACAGCTTCTACCCCCAAGCCATAAGACTGCTGAACAGTTAGTCAAACGGCTACTCAGACTATTGCATTGACCTTATTTTACACTGACTCTATGCACACTCACTGGACTCCACCCACACACTCATACATACTTACACTGACACTCCAACGCACACAGACACACACACACACACACACACACACACACACACACAGACACACACTTTCAAACTGCCCACGTACGCCGCTGCTACTCTGTTTATTATCTATCCTGATTGCCTAGTCACTTTTACCTCTGCCTAAAGTACATCTACTGCACATATTACCTTAATTACCTCAACTACCTCGTACCTCTGCACATTGACTGGGTACCGGTACTCCTTGTATATAGCCTCGTCGTTGTTACGCATTGTGTTACTATTTTCAATTTTTATTTGCTAATTTGTTTCGTAATTTTAACTCTGCATTGTTGAGAAGTAAGCATTTCATGGTCAAGTCTACACCTGTTGTATTCGACGCATGTGACAAATACAATTGGATTTGATCAGACAGTCTATGTCGTAGCATATTTGTCATAGTGGTAGAAAAGAATTCTCTAACACCCTTCTTCCTAGACCATTTTCTCTGAAAAGGGGGCAGTGGGAGGTGTTGGTAATCATGGATTAGCACACACACACACACACACAGACACACAGACACACATTACTGCAGTGATGAGAATCTCTCGCCCACCGGAGGTTTAAAACACGCAGAACTGCAGATACTAAAACCACCCCTAGGCTAGGCACTACGAAACTGCAGTGTCCAGAGGGAGAGAGAGAAGGAGAGGGGGGGATAGAAAGAGGAATAAATATGTAAAGATATGGTATACTTGTACTTTGGTAGAGCTAGCTAGGTGGAGAGAGAGAGAGAGGGATAGTGAGAGATGTAGCGAAGGAGAGAGAGGGAGGTGTGAGTGTCTAAATGAGATATCTCCTCTGCCCGACCCCAGTTACCACAGCATGCTACATAAGCTTCCCTCCATTAGCAGTCAGGCTGAGGAGTAGCTCACTCCTGTGGCCAACAACAAGGCTTCTGTAGAGTAAATCTCATAGGGAGACAGAGTACGGAGTGGCCGACCACTACAAAAAGACGCTAGTCTACATGATCTTATAAAGTCTTATGAAGCTTCATAAGAGAGCTGTAAAGGATTTGTAAAATTCAAAAAATAAGCCTTTTTTAAAACACATTTCATTCAATTCTACATAATTTACATTGTGAAAGCTCTTCACACAGTCAGTGAAACAGAAGTGTATGTGGACCATCATGACAGAAGACATTAGCTGAATAGTTTTGAATACCGTTCAAATAACCAAAATGAGTGGCTACTCTGATTAATCTGGTCTTGAATTCAAACAAACAATAGCCCAGGCCAATAAATCAACACACAGATTGTACAATATTAGGAGGATATACAATGCATTTGGAAAGTATTCAGAGCCCTTGACTTTTTTCTAATTTTGCTAGGTTGAAAAACAAATGATATTCCCACTAAGAGCAGACCAGATGGGATGGCATATCTCTGCAGAAAGCTGTGGTAGCCATGCTGATTAAGTGTGTCTTGAATTCTAAATAAATCACTTACAGTGTCACCAGTAAAGCACCCCCACACCATCACACCTCCTCCTCCATGCTTCACGGTGGGAACCACACATGCGGAGATCATCAGTTCACCTACTCTGCGTCGCACAAAGACACAGTGGTTGGAACCAAAAATCTCAAATTTGGACTCATCAGACCAAAATACATATTTCCACCGGTCTAATGTCCATTGCTCGTGTTTCTTGGCCCAAGCAAGTCTCTTCTACTTATTGGTGTCTACTTAGTAGTGGTTTCTTTCACCATCGTTAAACGCACCTGCACGTCATCAGAATCACCTAGACTCCATCACCTCCTTGATTACCTGCCCTATATATGTCACTCCTTTTGGTTCCTTCCCCAGGCGTCATCGTCTCTGTTTCAGTTTCCGGTCTGTGCGTTGTTCGTGTTTCTTGTTTTGTTCAATTGTTTATTAAATTATGCACTCCCTGAACTTGCTTCCCGACTCCCAGCGCACACGTTACAGTCTGTTACTTGACCTCTGTGAAGCATATATTTGGGCTGCAATCTGAGGTGCAGTTAACTTTAATGAACTTATCCTCTGAAGCAGAGGTAACTCTGGGTCTTTCTTTCCTGTGGCGGTCCTCATGAGAGCCAGTTTCATCATAGCGCTTGATGGTTTTTGCGACTGCACTTGAAGAAACGTTAAAAGTTCTTGAAATTTTCAAGATTGACTGACCTTCATGGACTGTCATTTCTCTTTGCTTGTTTGAGCTGTTCTTGCCATAATATGGCCTTGGTCTTACCAAATCTTCTGTATACCACCCCTACCTCGTCACAACACAACTGTGCTCAAACGCATTAAGAAGGAAAGAAATTCCACAAATTACATTTTAACAAGGCACACCTGTTAATTGAAATGCATTCCAGCTGACTACCTCATGAAGGTGGTTGAGAGAATGCCAAGAGTGTGCAAAGCTGTCATCAAGGCAAAGGGTGGCTACTTTGAAGAATCTCAAATATAACATATATTTTTATTTGTTAAACACTTTTTTGGTTACTACATGATTCCATATGTGTTATTTCATAATTTTGATGTCTTCACTATTATTCTACAATGTAGAAAATAGTAAAAAGAAAGAAAAACCCTTGAATGAGTAGGTGTGTCCAAACCAAAAAATGCCTCTTGGGCCCAGCCCCTGACTCACACAATTGACCAGTAACCTTGATTTATTATGCATTTTATTTTTTTATTTTGTATTAATCAGTTACCCAATCAAGGCAGGGCCCCCCAGTTACCCACGTGGGCCCCCTACCTCCTCTCCTCCCCAATCTGATGATTAGCAGAGCGGCAGCAACAGACTGTCTACACTCACTGACAGCAGGATCCTGAGTCCTCCTGTGGTAGGCGGTTGAAGTAAAAAAATTATATATATATATGTATTATTATTTAATTATTTAAGTCTATGGTGCAGTCAAGGTCTAGGAGACAGATTGCAAAGTATCATTGAATGTAAGTCTACACCTCTGGCCACATAAGGGGCTTAAGACCCATAGTTCAAATTCAGAATATACACAGCTCTACTAAGGAAAAATATTTTATGGTTTAATGGCTCACACAAACACACTCATGCACACTCATGCACACACACACACACACACACACACACACACACACACACACACACACACACACACACACACACACACACACACACACACACACACACACACACACACACACACACACACACACACACACACACACACACACACACACACACACCCTGAAGGGCTATAGGGTTTATGTAGTAATGTCCCACAGACACAGAGTGGGGGGGGTTGGGTGTGTTTGTATAGTGATGACAGGCCTATGAACAGATGGACAGGAGGCTATTCCCCAGGCTACCAGCCTTCTGCTGAACACCACAAGCCTGCCAAATCTACCCCTCCCTCCTTCCCTCCTTCCCTCCTCATTTCTTCTATACCTCCTCTCTTCTTTCTCTCCCCTCCGTCTCTCTCCACCCCTTCTCCTGCTCCCCCTCCTCCACCACCGAGTCCCTGTCTATCTTTCCCTATATCCCCTCTGTCTCTCTCCTCCCTACATCCTCCTGTATATCCCTCCCTCAATCCCTCCATCCCTCTCTTCCTCGTCTTCCCTCCTGCAGAACTGGGTCCCTGTCCAAGCCCAGTTCTAATCCTCTGCTTTCCCATGTAAAAAGGAGTCGTTATCCCATCCATCCCTCTCTCTCCCTCCCTCCATCCCTCTCTCCTGTGTTGGGCCTAGGCCCAGTCCAAAGCTCCTAGGTTTACAGCCAGACTTACAGCCAAACTCAGCTACATTAGATTCACACCATCTCAGTCTGGGAAGTGAACGAATTAAGTGATTATGAGAGAGAAGCTGTAGTCTAAATCACATGCTAACTGGTCCTCAACACAGCCAAATCACACTAACTCATGCTAATGCACACTAACTCTCAGGCTAAAAAAGAACAGCTCCTTCTTTCCTGTTATAGAAGGGTGTAAGCAGGGTGTTTGTCACGTGTTGAGAGTGAAGGGAACAAAAGGAGAGACTGTGTGTGAGCAGTTGTGTGAGTGTGTGTGAGTGTGTGTGAGTGTGTGTGCAAGATGTGTGTGCTTAAAATAGACAGTATTACAGTTTTTTTTCAATCGCTAACAAGCATTGGTCAACACTGAAGTCACTTTCTCAAAACTCTTCACACAGTCTGCATTACCAACGTGCATCTTGGCCAAACAGTTCATCTCACCTCCAAAACTCACGCAAACCAACCAAAACACTTCATACATGTCTCAGAATAAGCTTGTTCGACCAGAACACTGGCAACAATTCTCACTCAGAAAGCATACATCGTCACTCATAACACACTGACCTAAGAAACACTAACACCAGGGAGGATTACATCAATGATGAACTTTTCTCTTTGAAGTTTGAATGATTTTTCACATAAATCAGTATTTCATTATAGAATAAGAATTACATATGTTCACTGTATTGACTGTACTGAAGTAGATGTAACAAGAATAAATCAGAAATGCAGCAATTTGCTTCAATAGCCTTTATTTTTTCTATATCTTTTGCGTATAGTAATTTACTTGTGAAAAATAAAAAGTTGAAACCAAAAACAAATTCCTGAAATTCCAGGGTGGTGATAATAATTACACAAAAACCATCAACAACATGTATAGTATAATCACTCATACTGTACAGTACTGTGAGGGTTCTAGTTCTCCCTCTCTCCTGCATTTGGCCACAAGTTCTCATCAACATCACATCTTATGTCTTCTCTGGCGATGCATCTTGGAAAGTATCTTCTGGAATGTTTAATCCAACCCTGCCACTCTTCTTTCCCCAACCACCCGTCTTCCTTGATCCATGTCTCCAAACAAAATTATTTCCGAAGCCGTCCTCTTTTGTCTGTTTAGGCGTTCAGCTGAAATTGCAATCAGCTGTGTTTGGAATGATTAAATATTCTGCTGAGATTTTCTATATATTTCATTCTGGTTACTGCAGACATGCACGACATTTGCCATCATTCTGTTTTGAATGTGTTTTTAACAGTTTTGGAAACAGTGTGTTAGCATTTGAAAACATGTGCTGCAAATATATAGTTTTGCAGGTGGCGGAGTATGAATGAGAAAAGAGTTCATGGATTTCGGAGAATGTGGTCATTGAATACATTTTGTGTGAAAGCAATGAAATATTATTCAGTTTGGTCCACATACACTTCTGTTTCACTGACTGTGTGAAGAGATTTGACAATGTGACTTCAGTTTTGACCAATGCATGTTAGCGATTGGATTTTCTTTTTTTATGAAGATGGTCATGAAGAGGAACTCAGTCACACATGCACGCACAGTCTTGTTTAAATAACCTTGTGGGGACACACAATTTATAACCATTCAAAATCCTATTTTCCTTAACCCCTAACCCTTACCCTAACCCTAATTTTAACCATAACCCCAAAACCGAACATTAACCCTAAACCTAAATCCTAACCCTAAAACTAACCCTAAGTCCTAAACCTAATTCTAACCCTAATTCTACTTTAACCCTAAACCCCCTAGAAATAGCATTTTACCCTGTATGGACTAACAAAATGTCCACAGTTGGTAAAATTTTTGTTTGTTTACAATTCTTGTGGACACACACACACACTCACCTCGTATGATGGCTAGCTTGGCGGTGGTGGCCACCTCTCCCTCACTGTTGCGGGCCACACACTCATAGACGTTCTCATCTCGGGGGGCCCTGAGAGGCTGGATCCTCAGCACGGCCCCCGCTCCATCATCAAACTCTATTGTCTAGGGGAGAGGAGGAGAAACAGCCAGCGGAGAAACAGTCAGGAACAGTTTGGAATGAGGAGGAAAACAAGAGGACACAGAAACCAAGACAAAGAACCAGGAAGAGACAGAAACCAGGTGAGTAACCAGGAAGGAGACCAATTGGGAACCAAAGGAAAAGGCCAGTATTCAGGGGAATAAAAACAAGGAGAGAAGAGCTGGTCCAACAAGTGATAAAACGAAACCCCTCAAAAAGTTGCTGGACAAATATGATCGTTACAGAGCGGAGAATGGAGTGAGCTCACCTCTATGCGTTGGGAGTTGACCTTCTTGCCTTTCTTGTTCCAGTTGACCATGGGCTTAGGGTCCCCTGACGCCTGACACACGAACGAGGCCACGCCTCCCGACACCCCAATCTGGTCCCCGGGAATCTTGGTAAACTTGGGCGCCGCTGGGATAGACAGACAATTCAAATCAATTAAAACTTTATTGTCCTCATAGGGAAATTCTGTAGCCAGGAGTCGAAGACATAATGCAGTTCAGAAAACAAACAAATAATGGATCCATAAACAGATAGATAGATAGACACATCCAAATTATTAAACATTATTAGAATGATGGTATGATGGTATAAAATGATTTTGCTTAATATTTTCCCCATGCAAATATACATAAACCATAATTTACTTATCCAGAGCAACTTACAGCAGTAAGCGCATACATTTTTATACAGGTCCCCCGTGGGAATCGAACCCACAACCCTGGCATTGCAAGCGCAATGCCATACCAACTGATCTACCCAAAGATAGACAGCTCTCACTCAAGAGATGCCAACTAGCCCAAAACCGTGGACAGGAAGAGAGAGACATGACATCACTGAGTCGTGATGGATTGGCCGCTAAGTACAGTCCACTTCCTGGCTATCATTTAGAGGACATAACCAATGACTTCCTGTGTGTCATCTATAAAAGATGTGCTTCAGCTTCACAGGAGAAGGTTTTTTCACTACCCTGGGGCACGCTACTCCACTATGCAGCACAGATTGTGAGAACACATGGGTGGGTGCTACACGGGTGTATGAAAAGGTGTCGTGGAAATTCACAGCAGATAATTGGCTTTAATGTATTAATATCACACATACCCTTTTCAGCCTCTGCAGTGAATCACAATGAATCAAGGAGACCATTTTGAGTACAAGGATTTAGGGATTGCATTAGTACATACATTTGGCTTTTCATTTATACCCTTAATATTTATAAAGCCCAGTTCTAACAGAAAAGACAGTTTTATGCAGTTTTAGAACAAAGTTTGCTTGATCTGAACGGTCTAGTTTAGAACGTCTCATGTCGGCTGCTGGAGTTTCCAAAATTCAGTAATGCTTATTACTAACGGCAAATAAAAATCTATTTCAGGCACAAAAATGACATACATTTCCACTGTGCTAAAATCTTGTCAAGCTACTTCATACATTTTTCTCTTCTCTCTCTCGCACACTCTCTCACACTGTCCCTCCCTCCCTCCCTCCGCCCATCTTAGAATGTCAGACTCTTCTTCGGCAAGCCCAGAGTTCTATCCCTCTGTCTGTTACCATGGCAGCCAGCTTAACTCCTCCTCAGTGGCGGAATCAGTTCTATCCATCAGGGCAAAGCCGGCCTGACCCTCACCATATCAACCTCCCTTCCTCCCTCTCTACCGCTCTCCCACCTCCGTCTCTCAATCACTCTATCACTGGGCCAGCTCCTTCCGTGTTGATTCAGTTCTACAATAGAGAGGCAGAGCAGCTGGGAAAAAAAAAACACACTGCAATACCTCCCCAAAATCACCGAGAGACAGAAAAGCTCTCTGGCTTTTCTCCCTCCCCTGCTAACTTCACACTTCAGTGAGTAACAGTCACACAGCAGCCAGCCCACCTCTGAGCTGTGAGGTAAAGTACCTGAGCAGAAACCGAGAGAAACCTCAACAATACTTGTCGGGGGAAAAAAAACACTGCGTATTATTGTCGCCTTTTTACAATACACGTCACACACTCTGTCAGTTGTGAAGTGTTGCACTTGGGAACAGGCAGTACTTTGGGGAGCTGTGTAAGAGGGTTGATTTCACATTCAACGTTGGTTTACATTTCTGCACTGTCACTTTCAAAGAGATTATTGTGCTATTCCCACTGCACACTAGAACCAATTCTAATTATATGGGGTGCGACTACCGGCCTCCAGCTGCATTCTGTTCTGGTTAGAGCCTTTGGTTCTGATTCAAACAAGACACACATATTGGTTTTCCTTTCATGGAAGATTCCCCCGAATTTGGTGAGGATAGTCAAGAATGCCGTCCGTCCCTTTAAAGGCTGAGTGGCCTTCCCTCCTTCACTCCCTGGCTGCCAGTGGGATATACTGATAGACTTCTTACATATATCTGGCCTATCATAATGAAACACCACAAGGCTATGATTATCTAATAGCAGCGCTGGGAAGGTGTAATGTGCAGAAGTGCGTCAGTGGGAAGCAGGTGGGCGGCATGATACTATAATCACCCCCACTATGACTGGAGTCTGGAAATTAGATCCGTCTGGACAAGTCCATACCAATTACAGGAGTGGCCTATAACAAGGGGCCAGAGTTTTTCCTGGTCAGGTTACATGGTCAAGAAAAACGCAAGGTCCTAGCCACCAACCAAAACAAAATATTAACACGGGCATTCCGTCAGTGTAAGAAATATGGCGGTTCAGACTGCTCTTTTTGGAAGGCTATTTTCTTTGAGTCAGAGCAACACTGTTAGCAATAATACCTCTAGGTAACACACTGTCCTTTAAATGTAGAACTGTAAGACATATCAAGACATGCTTTCATACAGTAGCCTCAATGTGATGACTAACTATAGGCTGACATCCCCTCACTGCTCATCAATGTCAAAAACCATTCATGTCCTCCAGTGCCACATACTTCCGTAGCGTTTTCAGTGTTCTCTGTTCACCTGTCTCACTGTCGATCCATAAGACAAGACATCTGTAGACATGCTTCAACGGAGGTGGCGATCGGATAAGCGCTGGCGTGTGTGTGTACTGCTTCGTAGTGCAATAAAACCACCACGTCCTGACAGACCCTTGTTAAACACCCATCACCGCAGAAACAGACAGGCAGACAGACCTTCACCGGTCCACCTCCAGGCCAACAACACGTCACCACTCACTGCAGCTAGCGTTGACCAACACAACTCACTGTTACAGATGCTTGTCAGCATAGAGGGAGAGAGAGGGGTAGAGAGATAGGACGCACCGACAGCCATGCAGAAAAAACGGACAAACCTACACATAAACAAATCGACCAATTGGAGGACATACTATACAGTCAAAAGAACTAACACACGCACACAAACATAAAGCTGTAGTGTGGTACTTACCTAAGGCGTCAGAGAGGTAAGGCAGGGAAGTGAGCACCAGCAGCAGTGGCAGCAGAAAAGGGGGGTAGAGGCAGAGGCCGTACCCAGGGCGAGGCACCCTGGACTGGGCTACGGTTCCACCAGGACTGGGGGGAACCATGGTACCTCCGGCGACTAGGGATGGAGGTGGGGGATGGGGGGGAACTTCACTCAACAGGGCTTGGCACTCTGTGGAAAAACAAACAAACCAATAAAAACAAGTGTGTTCAAATAAATATGAGGGAGAGAATATCCTTTTGAAGAACAATAAACATAGTCGACGATCATACCGGATTTGGTCAGTTGAATAAAAAAAACGTTGTACTTTGGATTGATAGGTCAAGCAAGCCTCTGCATGTGTATACAGTAAATACCTATAAATAAAATGAAGGTGTTGAACCCAGTACAGACACTATATTCAGTCTATCCACCCATTGTTCTTCTAGCCTTTCTACTGGCACAGTCTTTCCCCACTGGCCACAAATAAACATACAAATCGCACATAAAACCCTAATATGGAAACACTCAAGCAAAGACGATATTGAAGCAGAAGGGGTGTTTATGGCATCCCGGCACCATGCAATATTCAATAAGAGCGTAATATCCATTATGTTAGATGGCGAAGGCCCCCTATAATAGATGTCATGTGGGTAATCCTAGTCCAACCAGGGGGATCAGGCCTGACCCTTCTTTGCCTGGGGGGGGTTTCAGCCCTGACAGGAGAGGAGATATATTCAGCCGAGCTCTGCAGAAGCTCCCCATCCAGGAGTCAATAACTCCTCCAGTCGCATCGATCCTTCCCTCTTTCCTTCTCTACCTCTATTCCTACCTCACTACCCCCTCAGTGTGGGAACGCAGGTGTGAAACCAAATGGGACAGGCTTCTTTGTTTCATCCTGTTCAGAACGGATGGAAGACACACAGAGAGACACAGACACAAGTGCGCACAGGCTTCTATAGATACATACAGATTAGAGGAACACACACGTTTACAGGTACGCTGACAAGCACGTGCACACACATCCTACACTTCCCCCAGTTATCTACAGTTGCCCACATCCAGAGAAAGTGTTAAACGTCGTTCCCTAACACAGAGACTTTCTGCCATTTCTGGTCAAGAGTTCCATATTTATACGTTCTTATGTGACGCGCTTAAAGGCGCCTGGCTCTTTAACCCGTCTGAGCTCTAAATATAACCGGTCTATAAACGTATCTGTCCGTCTGACATATATTTCATGGAGCACTAGTTCCCTGCTTCCCCCTCTCTCTTATCTAGGCTTGGAGAGAAGTCCCTAATAGATCGGGAATAAAAGAGCTTTGGGATCTACTTTTCAATTCAATAACCTAATAGCTACAACCTAATCAGAGATCATTCAAGTGCCACTCCATCCAGCACGATGAAGTCTCCTCTTAAAGAAACTCAATTTATTAGCTAGCATCATCAGCATGATGCAATGGATGATAAGAAGCATGTGGGTCCTGTTGAACTGGGCTGATTCAGTAGGGTAACATTGTAAAAGGGTTGTAGAAAGTCAATGGAATAAATTCCTTTTTGGAAATCTCTCTTTCCCACTATGGTGAATTGGTCCTGATCTAATTCAATCTTGAGTGGTCTGTCACTCTAATCAAGCCCCTGTTCTGGTCTACCCTTCTCTCATCTCAATCCGTCATCTCACACCTGTCTACTTCTATACCCCCCTTACCCGTCTAACCCACCACCTGTCTCACCCCCCCGTCTCTACCAGTCACCCCATCTTGTTCTCCCCGGCTCCACCTTCCCTGTCCCCTGTCTCTTCCTCCCCATCTCCTTCTAATGTATTCAACTTGATATCTACATAAACCTTTGATCCTTCATTTCCCCACAAGGCTCCCCTGTCTCACCCCTCTCACCCTGTCTCACCCCCCTCCACCTCCCTGTCTCACCCTCCCCTGTCTCTCCCTCCCTCTTGTATTTCACCTGCTATCAAAACCTTTGAGCCTTCTCTTCCCCCACATTACCTGTTCCCCAGCTGCTCCAGCTGAACCATTAACACAGTTAAACAAACGGGCTTACTGTGAGTCTGAGAATGGAGAAAACAGTCCCATCTACATACTGTACTGCAGGCCTTGCCAGGAGCGATTGTAACAGTTGTTAATGCCGTAAAACTAATCTCATCTCTACTACCCCTGCATTGATCCTGTTGGCTGGGAAACAATGTCAGATTTGCCTCTGGGTTCTTCTGTTCACACTTGGCACACGTCCCTTACTGTACTGTACCTACAGATAGCATATACTATAGCGTACATCACATCTAGAGGGTGTTTGGAGCAGGGCCATGTACAGTGCCTTCGGAAAGTATTCAGACCCCTTCCCATTTTGTTACGTTACAGCCTTATTCTAAAATGGATTAAATACATTTTTAAAAACTTAGCAATTTACACACAATACTCCATAATGACAAAGCGAAAACAGGTTTTTAGAAATGTTTACAAATGCATTCAAAATAAAAAACATAATTACCTAATTTTAAAAAAGTATTCAGACAATTTGCGATGAGACTCGAAATTGAGTTTAGGTACATCCTGTCCCATTGATCATCCTTGAGATGTTTCTACAACTTCATTGGAGTCCACCTGTGGTAAATTCAATTGATTGGACATGATTTGGAAAGGCACACAACTGTCTATATAAGGTCCCACAGTTGAAAGTGCATGTCAAGAACTAAGCCATGAGGTCGAAGGAAATGTCCGTAGATCTGGGGAAAGGTACCAAATAATTTCTGCAGCTATGAAGATCCCCAAGAACTCAGTGGCCTCTATAATTCTTAAATGGAGAAGCTTGGAACCCCCTTCCTAGAGCTTGCAGCCCGGCCAAACTGAGCAATCCGGAGAGAACGGTCTTGGTCAGGGAGGTGACAAAGCACCCGATGGTCACTCTGACAGAGCTCTAGAGTTCCTCTGTGGAGATGGGAGAACCTTCCAGAAGGACAACATTCACTGCAGCACTTCACCAATCAGGCCTTTTAGAGTGGCCAGATAGAAGCCACTCCTGAGTAAAAGGCACGTGACAGCCCGTTTGGAGTTTGCCAAAAGGCACCTAAAGACTCTCAGACCATGAGAAACAAGATTCTCTGGTCTGATGAAACCAAGATTGAACTCTTTGGCGTGAATGCCAAGCATCACGTCTGGAGGAAACCTGGCACCATCCCTACAGTGAAGCATGGTGGTGGCAGAATCATGCTGTGGGGATGTTTTTCAGCGTTAGGGACTCGGAGACTAGTTGGGATCGAGGCAAAGATGAACGGAGCAAAGTACAGAGAGATCCTTGAGGAACACCTGTTCCAGAGCACTCAGGACCTCAGACTGGGGTGAATGTTCACCTTCCAACAGGACAATGATCCTAAGCACACAGCCAAGACAACACAGGAGTGGCTTCAGGACTCTGAGTGTCCTTGAGTTGCCCAGCCAGAGCCCGGACTTAAATCTGATCAAACATATCTGGAGACACATGAAAATAGCTGTGCAGCAATGCTCTCCATTCAACCTGACAGAGCTTGAGAGGGTCTGCAGAGTAGAATGGGAGAAACTCCCCCAACACAGGTGTGCCAAGCTTGTAGCATCATACCAAAGAAGACTCGAGGCTGCCAAAGGTGCTTCAACAAAGTACTGAGTAAAGGGTCTGAATACTTATGTAAATGTAATATTTCCATTTTTTGTTAGAAATTTGCAAAAATTTATAAAAAACTGTTTTTTTTGTTATTAAGGGGTATTGTGTGTAGATTGATGAGGGAAAAAATGATTCAATCAATTTTAGAATAAGGCTGTAACCTAACAAAAGGTGAAAAAAGTAAAGGGTTCTGAATACTTTCCGGAGGCACTGTATCACAAATACTGTGTGTGTGTACGTATGTGTGTGCACGTGTGTGTTTTGGCTGGGAATTGCCAGGGACTTCACAATACAATTTTATCACGATACTTAGGTGCCGATACGATATGTATTGCGATTCTCATGATTCTCACGATTCTTTACTGAACAAAAATATAAACGCAACATGTAAAGTGTCCCATGTTTCATGAGCTGAAATAAAATATCCCAGAAATGTTCCATATAGACAAAAAGCTTATTTCTCTCAAATATTTTGCACAAATGTGTAATCCATCCACCTGACAGATGTGGCATATCAAGAAGCTGACTAAACAGCATGATCATTACACAGGTGCACCTTGTGCTGAGGATAATAAAAGGCCACTCTAAAATGTGAAGTTTTGTCATACAACACAATGCCACAGATGTCTTAAGCTTTGAGGGAGCGTGCAATTGGCATCCCCACAAGAGAAATTGGCATGTCCACAAGAGCCAGAGAATTTAATGCTAATTTCTTTACCATAAGCCGCCTCCAACGTCGTTTGAGAAATTGAGAAATTGTCAATACGATATGATATATCATCAAAAATAATATCCCCCCACCATCATTAGTGTTTGTGCACATGCGTGTCTGCGTGTATGTGTGTGTGTTCTTACCTCTGTGTGTTTTCTACAGCCCTGACTGAGGCTGAGGCATCATGGCCTGCTCTGTGGAATCCTCAGTGTGACCATCCAGCGGACCTGCAACAACACAGGAAGGAGGGGATGAGTCAACATGACCTGCAGGTATGTGTGACTTCACAACGACACACACACAGTCAGACAGACAGACATACAGACACATTCACGCACACAGAGACACACACACAGACAGAGACACCCCCCCACACACACACACACTAACACACACCACAGAGACAAACACACAAACACACTCATAAACACACAGAGACACACAGACACACACACACACACACACACACACAGACACACACACACACAGAGACACACACACACACAGAGACACACACACACAGAGACACACACACACAAACACACACACACAGAGACACACACTCACACAGAGAAAGACACATACAGCCTTTGTGTGAGCCCCATCCCGGTTAAGTTAGCTTCAGTTTGCCAGACATGGAGTATACCTCGTGGGGAATCTAAAGAGCAAATCAAGGGAAATGACTCTATTATGATTCGAAGCATCAACACATTGAACTGAGGAAAACAACCCTTTCCCGTTCCACTGTGGGTGAGATAGCATGTTTTGTTTTTATCACCTCCCCCTCCCTCTTACCCAGCATGCTTTTCACCACAGTCGGGCTGAGGCAGCCTCTACGGGCCCTGTCTCCATGACAACAAAGCAGCCAGTGAGATCTGAGATCACAGGCAGGATCTGTTTCCTTGGGTAGGTTTACAGCCCATCAGTAGCTGGGAGATAGCTAGCTACAGCAATTAATAGCTACAGGACAGTCTCTTTAGACCAATACAGTTGAACAGATTGCTGAGTTTAGTGACAGAATGTAAGGATGCACAAAACCACACACATACAGTAGTACGCATGCACACCCACACTGTTGGAGGGTGCTTCGCTTTCATTAGAGATTTCATATTGTAGTATGTACACAGTACACATATTGTGAAACTATTCATATACACACATGTATAGTTCCAAACAATACAAATAATTTTTTGCACATGAAATGTGTATTTGTGGGCTACAGAAGCTCCTGTGGTGGTGGAGCAGGCTGTTGGAGCAGCACGATCTACATGACCCTAGACCCTGTTGGCAAAGAGACAGTCATTCATGCATGCACACACACACACATACAGATACACACACAGACACAGACACATACACATATACACACACACACACACGCACGCATGCAGGCACTCAAGGATACACACACATGCATGCAGACACTCAAGGATACACACACATACAGACACACACACACACACACACACACACACACACACACACACACACACACACACACACACACTCCCTGACACACTCAATGCAGAGAGCAAAGCACAACATTCACTTTCTCTCTCCCTAACACACACAAACACACAGAGAGAGGAGGAGCCAGGGATGAGAGTGGCGCAGGATGAGGCACGGCGCACGGCAGGCGGGTGCTGCTGCAGCGGCCTCGGTTATGTTTTTAGCAGGAGAGCTGCTGTTTTTATGCTCCTGTGATCCCCACTTCACAAGCCATCCAAGCCCTTTCTGACAAAACGACATAACCCTCAGTCTCCTCGCACAAGCGCTGTTCACTTTGCTGCATATCAGTGAAGCTACAGACCAGGGTGCCTGAACAAACCGCCTATATTAACGTTCCTTCCCACTGAGTTATATAGCAGTATTTAGAAATCCGAAGTATTAGCTATTCCCACTGGCAATAACATATTAGTTTGACGAACTAATACCAGTTCCTACAGGAGGGAATGTTTGGGAATGAGGACCGTTATCAAGCTCAAACATTCGGAACCAGAAGCCGTCAAGAGATTACCCCATTTACTCATGTTAAGCTACGAGCCAGGATGAGTGATCCTCAAATCATACTTCCGAGAATGAATATGGAAAAAAACAAGTTCCCTCACAACCGTAGGGAACTTAAGCTTGGCTTGTGGTGGATGCTGCATTTAGTGATCGTCCCTCCCTGGGGTTTGGAGAGGCGGAATGGGCATTGTAGGGCTTAGAACGACTGTGTGTTACGCTTCCTGAGTGACTTTGTGTGCATGCGTGAGTGCGTGTGTGCGTGCACGCGTGCATGCTATACGCCTCGTTTTTCAATTTCAGAATTCGATTTCCTGTCAACCACTTAAGTCACCATAACAGGAGCCTTTAGGCCTCCCTGCTGGAGGCTGAGCTCAGCAGTGGCTGTAGCCGTGTTGTCAAGAACTGTACAAACTGTACTCTGTCTTGGCTGCATTCTCAAGGTATACTCATAGTACCTGTACATGCCTCCTCTTACTGACCAGCGGAAGAGGGACTCCAACCAGGGACCTTATCCATATCAGACCCACCAAAGGGTTTAACCTGATTTGCATAGGTGGTGTAGTCAAGTGCTTAGTGCAGCGATGTGGTCACTGGTCACAATACCTCCAAAGGAGTGGTGTACTGTACTGTACTGTAAACCTACTCAGCTAAAAAGGGGACACAGAAGAACGAGTGACATCTGCTCATTGACCGTGTGTGCCCTCAGAATGAGGCTAACAGATTGACTGGCAGGAAAACTTAGCACCAAATGGTATTAAAGTACATATAGGCCGGATTACAAGAGCGGAAGGGAAACAATTTATTCACACGCAACCAGGCCTTATATGCAGAATAGGCAAAACCACAATATGGCTGTTCAATTGAAGTGGTGGCATTATGGTAGACTGTAGCATATAATGCAGATTGGATAAATATGACTTTCCAATCAAACAGATTGGTCCAGAATATGATGGTGACCTTGTGATGTCTGTTACCATGGCAACCTAGGTTTGGTCAATCCCAGATTATCCCTTTTTAATCTGTTAACATTACAGTGAAGAGGGAAGATGATATGCTGTTAGGAGGACAGATTTTAGGATGAATGAGATAAGTTATTGTACTCAAAATGATCCCAGATAGAGGTTAGCTGCTGGTGCCTTTTAGGTCAAGGCTCACAACGGGGTTAGTCGGTCCTTGGTAAAATATATATATATATATACAGTGCCTTGCAAAAGTATTCAACCCACTTGGCGTTTTTCCTATTTTGTTGCATTACAACCTGTAATTTAAATTGTTTTTTATTTGGATATCATGTAATGGACTTACACAAAACAGTCAACATTTTGTAAGTGAAATGAAAAGAATTACTTGTTTCAAAAATTAAAAAATAAATAAAAACGGAAAAGTGGTGCGTGCATATGTATTCACCCGCTTTGCTACAAAGCCCCTAAATAAGATCTGGTGCAACCAATTACCTTCAGAAGTCACATAATTAGTTAAATAAAGTCCACCTGTGTGCAATCTAAGTGTCACATAATCTGTCACATGATCTCAGTATATGTACACCTGTTCTGAAAGGCCCCATAGTCTGCAACACCACTAAGCAAAGGGCACCACCAAGCAAGTGGCACCATGAAGACCAAGGAGCTCTCCAAACAGGTCAGGGACAAAGTTGTGGAGAAGTACAGATCAGGGTTGGGTTATAAAAAAAATATCAAAAACTTTGAACATCCCACGGAGCACCATTAAATCCATTATAAAAAAAAATGGAAAGAATATGGCACCACAACAAACCTGCCAAGAGAGGGCTGCCCACCAAAACTTACGGACCAGGCAAGGAGGGCATTAATCAGAGAGGCAACAAAGAGACCAAAGATAACCCTGAAGGAGCTGCAAAGCTCCACAGCGGAGATTGGAGTATCTGTCCATAGGACCACTAAGCTGTACACTCCACAGAGCTGGGCTTCACGGAAGAGTGGCCAGAAAAAAAGCCATTGCTTAAAGAAAAAAATAAGCAAACATTTTGGTGTTCACCAAAAGGCATGTGGGAGACTCCCTAAACATATGGAAGAAGGTACTTTGGCCAGATGAGACAAAAATGTAGCTTTTTAGCCATCAAGGAAAACGCTATGTCTGGCGCAAACCCAACACCTCTCATCACTCCGAAAACACCATCCCCACAGTGAAGCATAGTGGTGGCAGCATCATGCTGTGGGGATGTTTTTCATCGGCAGGGCCTGGGAAACTGGTCAAAATTGAAGGAATGATGGATTGCGCTAAATACAGGGAAATTCTTGAGGGAAACCTGTTTCAGTCTTCCAGAGATTTGAGAACCCATCAAACTTGAACCCATCCAACTTGAAGGAGCTGGAGCAGTTTTGCCTTGAAGAATAGGCAGAAATCCCAGTGGCTAGATGTGCCAAGCTTATAGAGACATACCCCAAGAGACTTGCAGCTGTAATTGCTGCAAAAGGTGGCTCTACAAAGTATAGTCTTTGGGGGTGAATAGTTATGCACACCGACGTTCTGTTTTTTTGTCTTATTTCTTGTTTGTTTGACAATAAAAAATATTTTGCATCTTCAAAGTGGTAGGCATGTTGTGTAAATCAAATGATACAAACCCCCCCAAAATAAATGTTAATTCCAGGTTGTAAGGCGACAAAATAGGAAAAATGTGAAGGGGGGTGAATACTTTCGCAAGTCACTGTATATATATATATATACAGTATATACACACTGCTGTTGGATTGGTGGGTGGCCAAAAACTCCCATTAGCTTTAGGTGGGCCACACCGGAAAAAGGTTTGGGAACCATTGCTGTATTCAACATGCTTAACGGAAATGTACCTGAACTGTTATCATACTTGTAAAGAGAAGTTTCTTATCATATACAGCTGTGCATGAAGAATAATCATTATCACAACATTCACATTCACACATAGGCGTATCCATACACACAAACCAAACACACATACCCACACTAAAACACATTCTCACCGACAGAGAGAGATTATGCTAATTCCTATGACTAAACATCACTTTCTTGGGGGATAAACAGCTTTAACAGAGAGAAACAGGCAAATCTCTCCACCAGCAACCAGAGACACACTTCAGTCCTGTCAACCTCCACATCCCTGCTATCTCTATCATTAAAACAGGCCCTTGGTCTGTCTAACTCTGTCTGTCTGTTCATTGGCTCATTAAGTAGCCTGATGGCTGAGACCTTGTCAGCTCACTGGTCAATTATCATATCTGAGACTGCCAGATACCCCCATAAGAGCTGGGTGCAGTAGCTACAGTACATACTGTATGTTCTGCATATCTAGCTACATGCAACGCATGCAGATTATCATTTATTATGCAGTAGTCTTACTGCCAGAAACCTTGATCCATGCTGGAGGCTGCACAGTACATACTGTATTCTAGATGCGACTGGCTACATGCAGTTCATGCGGATGATGATCTGTTTGACAGTACTCCTACTGATTCAATGAGTAAAAGTAATCAGATAGACTAGTAAAAAATTGTGTATTTTAATAACATGTTTATGCAATATTCTGGTATGTTTGTGAAAATAGATGTCTCCATATATCAATCCACCCCCCACACATCTCTCCCTCTCTCTGGTTTCCACCAGTTACCACAGCTACAAAGTCAAAATCGCTATTTCGTAGAAATTCGTGAAAACTAAAATGTAATTTACGGTTAGGGTTAGGTTTAAAATCACATTAAAATCACATAACTTGTTGAAATAGGCAGGGTTTATGACTTTGTGGCTGTGGTAAATAGTGACGAATCCTCTCTCTCTCTCCCTCCATGTTTTTAATAACCAAGATGGAGCCGAGCCCTGTCTCTCTGTCTCTGTCCCTCTCTCTATCACTCCCTTCCTCCCGCCTGCTCCCACCCTCCATTTTAGTTTTACAGTAGAGGCTCAGTCAGTCCTGTTCTGTTCTGCCTGTCTGTCGTGTCTCTCAGGGGAGTTAATGAGATGTCCAGGCTGAGCTGAGTGGCCGCCATACTCCTCAGAGCTCTCGTCTACATCCCAAATGGCACCCTATTGCCTATGTAGTGCACTACTGTTGACCAAAGCTCCAAAGAGGAGGCCCTTGTCAAAATGTAAAAAGTAGTGCATTATATAGGGAATAGGGTGCCATTTGTGAAGCAGGCCTCCTCTCATTCCTGAGCAAATGAACGATTAAAAACCCATCAAGCGAGCCACACAGTGAAACCTGAGATGCTTCTGACGGGAGCAACAGCAGCCAATTAGTGAAGTAGCTTCTGGATGAGGGGAGAAGAGATGGAAGAAAGAACAATAGAAGCTCCCTGACAACAGAGATGGCCTTCATCATCTTCATTCACTTTCATGTCATTATTAAGACACATCTCAAGCTTTTCAGAAAGATGAGGACTATTTATCAGATAGGCACTGCAATAACCGAAAAGTCACTGGTTCGAACACCCGAGCCGGCAAAGTGGAAAAATCTGACGTTCTGCCCTTGAGCAAGGTAGTTAACCCCCCAGCAACAACAACTGCTCCCCGGGCGCCGATGACGTCGGTTAAGGCAGCCCCCCCCCGCACTTCTCTGATTCAGAGGGGTTGGGTTAAATGCGGAAGACACATTTCAATTGAATGCATTCAGTTGTGCAACTGACTAGGTATCCCCTTTCCCTTATATGCAATGTGTAGGCTACTTCATTCAGGCTACTCCTACTTCATTCATTAGTGCTTTTGGCCTCTGCTGTCCAGATCCTGCAGGCTATATTTAGATTATTCTAATTGTAAACCTGTCATCGATATTCTGTGTATTAATTCCTTGGTATAACATTTGTATGTTTACCCAGCTCCGTCCCTCCTGAGTACACGCACTGTCATGGTGACATACACTGTCATGGCGACACCTGGCTAGGCCTGGTCACATGATCCCTGTCGCCTCTCCTCTGAGATCTAATTATCCCTGGCGCTGCTGGCTACATGGCCTCGCATAAATTAAGAACCCCACTGATGTCATTGTCGCCTGGTCCCAGATCTGTTTGTGCACTTGCCAACTCCATTGCTGTCATTGTCAAGGCAAACATGAGAGAAGGAACAGACTGGCACCCAGGCTAACATCATTGTAACTGCATTTGGAAAAAACGTAAAGACTCATTAGAGGTGCACTAAGTGTATGGTTATATTTAGATACCATATGTTTGATGTATTTGATACCATTCCACTCATTTCGCTCCAGCCATTCCCACGAGCCCGTCCTCCCCAATTTAAGGTGCCACTAACCTCCTGTGTCATGCACCCATCTTGAGGAATTCTACTAGTAACGAGCCATTCATTTCATTGATTCCTGATGGAGATGACAGATTTGTGACGCCAAATGAGTTTTGCCTTGAGGGACAAAAAAGATGTGAATCGAATTGAAAGCAAAAGTAATGAAGTAGAAAGACAGACATTGCACTCAATGGTCCTGTCCTGTCTGTCAGTGAGAGGGAGACTGAGAGAGTGTTTGTGTGTGTGTGTGCATGAGTGTGTGTTGTTGCAGCCGCGCAAGTGTGCGTGCGTGCATGTCCGTGCTCTCTGCTAGTTAGTGTGTGTGTGCGGCTGTGCGTGTGCAGTGTGTGTGTGTGTCCGTGCGCACTTGTGGGCAAGTGTGTGTGTGTCTGTGACAAATTAAAGAGCTGCCAAAGATAACAGACTGACAAATTGCCCCCGTCCTCGCAATGGCCAGACGTCTCAGCCAGCCTGGTGCATACCAACTACCACCAGACTGAATAATGGTTATCATACTGTCTTTTATGATACACTAAAATGGTTCACAAAAATTGAATACTCCTACATACAGTGAATCACATACATAAAGCAGGCAGACAGGCATCGATTACTGTTCAAGTGACCTAAGCGACTTTGAGCGTGGTATGATCGTCGGTGCCAGGCACGCCGGATCCAGTATCTCAGAAACGTCCGCCCTCCTGGGCACGACAGTGTCTAGTGTTTCTCAAGAGTGGTGCGACAAACTAAAATCTAATCCAGTCAGTGGCAGTCCCATGGGCGAAGACAGTTAGTTGATGAGAGTGGTCGAAGGAGAACGGCAAGAATCGTGCAAGCTAACATGGGGCGACAAACAGAAAAATGATGACACAGTGCAACATTGTTGTGCAGAACGGCATCTCGGGGGACTCACAACTCGTCGGTCCTTGTCACGGATGGGCTATTGCTGCAGACGACCACAATGGGTTCCACTCCTACCAGCTAAAATCAAGAAGAAGCGGCTCCAGTGGGCACGCGATCACCAACACTGGACAATTAAGGAGTGGAAAAGCATCGCCTAGTCCGACGAATCCGGGTTCCTGTTGCATCATACTGATGGCAGAGTCAGGATTTGGCGTAAGCAGCATGAGTCCATGGACCCATCCTGCCTGGTGTCAACGGTACAGGCTGGTGGCAGTGTTGTACCGCCATCCAATCTGCAGCAACTGCATGATGCCATCGAGTCAGCATGGTCCAACATCCCGGTGGAACGTTTCCGACTTGTAGAATCCTAGCCCCAAAGAATTCCATCTGTTCTGGAGGTAAAGGGGGGGTCCAACCCAGTAGTAGATGGGTGTACCTAATAAACTTGTTGGTGAGTGTATAAATAATTACACAATCATAAGCTTCCTATTCCATCTGTAGTTTATGGCTGCCTGAATAAATAATTATCTTAGGTTATTTAAGAACTCATAATGGTAAAATAGGAAATAGGAACTCAATGTTATTCATTAACTAATTAATAAGTGCTTATAGCATACTATATTTTGATGATTATGTAAAACATGTATGTTTATTAATATGTAGTTGTAATAAGCCTATCTACTATCATTGTAGCCTATAACAATGTTGGAAAATATTTGTTTCATTTGGTTTTGTATTCAGTTAGCACAGTATTTATTCATTCTTATGATCTCATTTTAGAGGTGATGTTCTCTACCCTGACACTTGTTTAAACCATGTCTGATGGAATTACCATGTTTTCACCCGTGTTTAAAAATATCAATTCATAATCGCAATATCTGGCCCCAAAAAATGCCAATTAGATATGCTCCCCCGCCACTCTTGCAGGACCCAAATCGTCTCCATCCTTCTGATCTGGAGTCGTGAGAGGGGATGTTATGCAAATAGAGTCATAACCTTTGAAATCTGCCCAGCCCACGCAGATAGGGATATGAAATATGAAATAATCATGTACAGACAGACCATAGTAGACAGCAGTAGCCATAATCCATAGCTGATAGTGATACAGTCGAGGTCAAAGCATTAACATGGACAGATTTCATCAAAACAAGTCATTACTGTCTGGATACACTGATTAATTTTCTCTTTTCTTCTAGGTCTCGGCAGCCATCCAGGAGACATTAATGAGTTTACTAGCCTTACTCTTGAGCCAAAAAGGGATTCTCAATCAGAAAGAGGATTTTCTTTTCTTTGTACAATGGAAATAACCTTGTTCTACAGCCCAAACCCAAAGAAGCTTATTCTCTTTCCCAAAACGTTCCTTTCCCAAAACGACAGGCAAATTCATCGGCATTCTTCAGAACGTTCTAGAATATTCTTGCCAACCACAGCCTTCATTCCACGTCTGATGAGGCAGTCTGCAAGTTTCTATCATGTCAGCCATCTTGTCACTCAATCTCCCCGCCCTTTATAAGTTCTGTCACTTGGTGACACAGCAGCAACAGCACCTCCGTGCAGCCACTTCACTACTTCCACTTTAGAGCGTTTCACAGTGGGTTGCAAATCAACACATTAACATATACATTGCTTCCTCAACAGAGCTAGTATAAAGATCTGATAGGAAGAATATTGCAAAATGAAAAATCCTAATGTAACAGTAGATAGGGAACGACGAGAGATAGAAAGGAGAGGAGAGGGAGAAAATGGGGAGAGAGGAAGAAGAGAGGGAGGGAGGAGAAAAAAAGGAGAGAGGAGGTGGAAGTGATAGAAAGAGGGGAGAGGGGAGAGGAAAATAACAGGAGAGGATAGAAGACAGGAGAAAAACATGAATGAAACAACAGGAAAGGACAGGGTGGAGAGGAGAGGCGGAAAAAGAAGGAGGAAAGCAGAGAGAGAAAGGTAGCTATAAGAGAGAGAAATGGGTTAGAGAGGTAAAGGAGAGGTATATCGAAGCAGTGTGCATTATCAATCTGTGCTGACACACCACAATCTCTGATTCATCTGGTGAAGGGCATCAATCAAGTCACAGCCCATCTCACAGCTTTCACTCATCCACAGTACACTCCAGACCCCACACTCCTCTACTCTCATTCTCTCCTCTCCTCTCCTCTCTTCTAATCTACCAAGGAGGTCCTGTAGAGCTGTGTAAAAAAGACAATTAAATTTTTGTATGGTGTGCTTATAAACCCCATTTTTGGATGAAGTGTAGAGGTTCTGAGCATACAAACTACGTCTAAGATTCTGGTCGCTGGATCTGACTGGAAACAAACCTGCAAACTCTTTGCTCCATGTACAGGAGAACTGACGGCAGTGCCGTTGGGTTAACCCACATGGCAGTGGTCATTGTGATATACACCACCGTTCAAAAGTTTGGGGTCACTTAGAAATGTCCTTGTTTTTGAAAGAAAAGCCATTTTTTTGTCCATTAAAATAACATAAAATGTATCAGAAATACAGTGTAGACATTGTTAATGTTGTAAATTACTATTGTAGTTGGAAACGACAGAATATTTACATAGGCGTACAGAGGCCCATTATCAGCAACCATCACTCCTGTGTTCCAATGGCACGTTGCGTTAGCTAATCCAAGTTTATCATTTTAAAAGGCTAATTGATCATTAGAAAACCCTTTTGCAATTATGTTAGCACAGCTGAAAACGGTTGTTCTGGTTAAAGAAGCAATAAAACTGGCCTTCTTTAGACTAGTTGAGTATCTGGAGCATCAGCATTTGTGGGTTTGTTTGCGGGCTCAAAATGGCCAGAAACAAAGAACTTTCTTCTGAAACTTGTCAGTCTATTCTTGTTCTGAGAAATGAAGGCTATTCCATGAAAGAAATTGCCAAGAAACTGAAGATCTCGTACAACACGGTGTACTACTCCCTTCACAGAACAGCGCAAACTGTCTCTAACCATAACAGAAAGGGGAGTGGGAGGCCCCGGTGCACAACTGAGCAAGAGGACAAGTACATTAGTTTCTAGTTTGAGAAACAGACAGCTCACAAGTCCTCAACTGGCAGCTTCATTAAATAGTACCCGCAAAACACCAGTCTCAACATCAACAGTGAAGAGGTGACTCTGGGATTTGGCCTTCTAGGCAGAGTTGCAAAGAAATAGCCATATCTCAGGCTGGCCAATAAAAAGAAAAGATTAAGATGGGCAAACGAACACAGACACTGGACAGAGGAACTCTGCCTAGAAGGCCAGCATCCCGGAGTCGCCTCTACACTGTTGACGTTGAGACTGGTGTTTTGCGGGTACTATTTAATGAAGCTGCCAGTCCATAAAAAATCTGCCGTTTCCAGCTACAATAGTCATTTACAACATTAACAATGTCTACACTGTATTTCTGATCAATTTGATGTTATTTTAATGGACAAAAAAAACATTTCTAAGTGACCCTAAACTTTTGAACGGTAGTGTATATACCAAGAGCATGATTGCTACAATCTTGAAAGATGCAACCAAAGATTCCCCTGAGTCTCTATGGTACTCTGGATAAACTGCTTAACAGACAAGTAACATCTTATTATAGTCTTTTGACTCATGTACCCTCACGCTGGTGCCCCTGACATGCACAAGGCCTGGGGTTGCAGATAACCAGGACATGGGCCTCTGACTAACCAGCAACAGCCCACAGGACTTAAAGACACAACATGAGGAGGAAGAATAGAAATAGAAGCGTGTGCTCAGCTGTTTGAATCAATGCTGCCTGCCAGGATCTGGGAAGACACAGCAGCAGAAGGTGCACTCTGACCTGAAATCAAACGTTCCACAGGGCTCACTCATCACTTCAACGTTGACATGATGTTGATGCATATCTGATGGAGCTGATGACATGAAAGATATTGAAGCCAAGTGATGGAGAGAAAACTCAAATTGGAAATGGATTACTGCAAATCCAATCCTATCTGTTTGGTATGTAGCGTGTTGCTTCTCAGGTTTCTTGCACAGGATTGGTTAATATTTTATACCGAGGACTACCGAGAACCAGACCCAAGTTCTTCAGAACCAATCTAAGACCTAGGCCTACCCAGAAGCACTGGTTTCACCTGCTGTATCTGTCTACCCGTATAAAAGTCACCAAAAACCAATCTGGGAGAGAGGTGGTTCATGGGAGAAAGCTCCTACTAGAAGTGCAGAACACAGAGTTCTAACATGTAACCTCAATGTAACTGCAAAAATACTTCTCTTTGTTGCTGTCTGAGTAGGTTAACTTTATAGGTTAACTTTGTGTGGCTGATGATGTCTTCATCTCTTTACAGGGAAATGGAGGATGGATTGAGAAAAAAAAGCCTAAATATAGCTGGTCATAGTGTCTCATTTCCAGATATAAATGTTTAGTAAACATCTATCAGTTTAAAATGAAAATCTAATTCAGAATATGAATGGGTGCACGGGTGTGAATTTGAACCAATTAGAGATGTGGAAAGTGGTTGGAATGAACACCAGCATACATATGATGCCCCTCAAGGGATGAAGAGACCATCTGTTTTAAGAGAAAGGAAGGGAAAAAAACAATTAAGCCTAAACTTGGATTTGATATGATAGGATCTATTCAAACTGCTGCCTGAAGGCCTGGTGTCTGCATTGTCTGTAAGGAAATAAAACACCAAGAAAAGCATGGTGGTTAGTTTATGTATTCAAGGTGTTCTTGTTTTTGTCAATGCAAGCTCACCCTGCGAAAATGTGTCAAGGTAAATCGATGCCAGCATTATATTTCAGAAGCATAGATGCTTCCTGAAAGTGTGGTCGCATTTCTTCTGGCCTTATATGGTTTTTAAATGGGTCAACAAATCATATTAACATGTGTTAAAAAAAAATCGGTGAATATTTCATGTTTTTTCCAACAATGCTAATGGGAGAAGCAGGTGCCTAATAGGCGAAGCAACTCAATAGTCTGTAGAGCGATGTAAATAGACCATCCGCCCCGCCACCTGGTGTCATGTCATCACCCGATTTATGGCAATTGGGTGATCTGACGCTCGATATACGCCTATAAAGGACAACAAAAAAACGAGCATAATATAGGCGCGATTGGTTATTAAGAATAAATAAAGAATACATACGAAGACAGACGTGCCGAAAGCACCGGCTGGTGTCAAAACAAACTGACGAGGAACAAAGGGGCGACATATCGCCAGCCAGCGAGGGGTCCCTTGTAAAGCCTCTCCGATGAACAATGAGGCGCAGGAGAGACGCTGGGTGGCAAGAAGACTGGTACTGCCGACAACAACCTGCAAATTATATTATTCTCAGCCAGAAAACCCAAGCTCACCAGTTGCATGCAAAGTCTAAAGTACCCCAAAACAACACAAAACATACTATTATTGTTCGAAGTAGAAATTATCCAAAATGACCCATATGTTGAAAATAGAGTCACACAACGAACAGCAAAACTGCCTACCGAGCTACACAGATCAGGGCGCGGTGTTCAATAATAAATAAAGGAAATGAATCCCTAGTGCATATGGCAAAACAACCTATTTTTAATCGATTTCATATTTACCTTTATGGAGAAGGTGAGTGCTCCGTCTTGTTTTTGATCAGATAAATGAATGTGCATGGACTTGCAACTGGCAGCTTCCCTTTAACCCCCGACAGAAATAATAATCCCATTGGACAGGAGAGATCCTCTGAAAGGTTCGATTTTTCGGCAGTGAACGCATGCATCGCCGGCGTCCTCGGCTGTCCTCTCTCCTCCTCAGAAGCCTTGCAGGACCACTATTCTGCGCCCGTGTTTGGGGGGCACCATCTCCGGCCGAGCGGCTTTAGACACTGCTGGTTGTCAATTGATACTCACTGTCTTCCTCCTCAATGCCCTTCCTCCCTCCCTCTATATCCTTTCCCCCTCTCTCTCCTGCTCGCTCTCTCACACACCGACGAGCTCCCCCTCCCTCCCATCATGACGTGATGGAGTCAAGATCTCCAATAGCAACCGCATCCCCCTCATCAGCCAAACCTTTTTTGTCATCTCAGTGGACCGCTGACTGGTGCTAAAGAGATGGGCTGCTGTTGCTGAGGTAGCCTGTCTACTGTAACTCGTACGTTAGAGTAAGCTCTACATGTCATGATGGACTATATGAGGTTATACACTGCTCAAAAAAATAAAGGGAACACTAAAATAACACATCATAGATCTGAATGAATGAAATAATCTTATTAAATACTTTTTTCTTTACATAGTTGAATGTGCTGACAACAAAATCACACAAAAATTATCAATGGAAATCAAATTTATCAACCCATGGAGGTCTGGATTTGGAGTCACACTCAAAATTAAAGTGGAAAACCACACTACAGGCTGATCCAACTTTGATGTAATGTCCTTAAAACAAGTCAAAATGAGGCTCAGTAGTGTGTGTGGCCTCCACGCGCCTGAATGACCTCCCTACAACGCCTGGGCATGCTCCTGATGAGGTGGTGGATGGTCTCCTGAGGGATCTCCTCCCAGACCTGGACTAAAGCACCAACTCCTGGACAGTCTGTGGTGCAACGTGGCGTTGGTGGATGGAGCGAGACATGATGTCCCAGATGTGCTCAATTGGATTCAGGTCTGGGGAACGGGCGGGCCAGTCCTTAGCATCAATGCCTTCCTCTTGCAGGAACTGCTGACACACTCCAGCCACATGAGGTCTAGCATTGTCTTGCATTAGGAGGAACCCAGGCCAACCGCACCAGCATATGGTCTCACAAGGGGTCTGAGGATCTCATCTCGGTACCTAATGGCAGTCAGGCTACCTCTGGCGAGCACATGGAGGGCTGTGCGGCCCCCAAAGAAATGCCACCCCACACCATGACTGACCCACCGCCAAACCGGTCATGCTGGAGGATGTTGCAGGCAGCAGAACGTTCTCCACGGCGTCTCCAGACTCTGTCACGCCTGTCACGTGCTCAGTGTGAACCTGCTTTCATCTGTGAAGAGCACAGGGCGCCAGTGGCTAATTTGCCAATCTTGGTGTTCTCTGGTAAATGCCAAACGTCCTGCACGGTGTTGGGCTGTAAGCACAACCCCCACCTGTGGACGTTGGGCCCTCATACCACCCTCATGGAGTCTGTTTCTGACCGTTTGAGCAGACACATGCACATTTGTGGCCTGCTGGAGGTCATTTTGCAGGGCTCTGGCAGTGCTCCTCCTTGCACAAAGGCGGAGGTAGTGGTCCTGCTGCTGGGTTGTTGCCCTCCTACGGACACCTCCACGTCTCCTGATGTACTGGCCTGTCTCCTGGTAGCGCCTCCATGCTCTGGACACTACGCTGACAGACACAGCAAACCTTCTTGCCACAGCTCGCATTGATGTGCCATCCTGGATGAGCTGCACTACCTGAGCCACTTGTGTGGGTTGTAGACTCCGCCTCATGCTACCACTAGAGTGAAAGCACCGCCAGCATTCAAATGTGACCAAAACATCAGCCAGGAAGCATAGGAACTGAGAAGTGGTCTGTGGTCACCACCTTCAGAACCACTCCTTTATTGGGGGTGTCTTGCTAATTGCCTATAATTTCCACCTGTTGTCTATTCCATTTGCACAACAGCATGTGAAATGTATTGTCAATCAGTGTTGCTTCCTAAGTGGACAGTTTGATTTCACAGAAGTGTGATTGACTTGGAGTTACATTGTGTTGTTTAAGTGTTCCCTTTATTTTTTTGAGCAGTGTATAATGATAAGAACAATGTAGATATTCAGAACTTAATTGAAGAATCATTAGGATTACATTAATCTGAGTAGCATTCTAACTGTCTCATTAGAACAACTCACCTCTCCACTGCAAATCATCCGCAGGTCGTTCTTTTTTGTGTGCAAAAGTAAGTCCTTTGAACTATGAAAAGATGCATAGAAGTAGCCTAAGTGTTTTTATAGAATTGAATATCCAGAGTCAAATATATAACACTCAAACATATAAACCTATTGCCTTCATAAAAAAAAATAGAATAAGTGTTGTCTTGTCTTGACACTGGGCCAGAGGAGATGAAGAGAACACAGAGGATGTGGAAGCTCGTGAGGGAGGCGAATCTCGTTAACCCATAAATAAAGTGTCATGTAATTGGTCAGCTGCTCGATTAAGTTCTGGGTCCATACATGTTGAGAAAAGGCATCAAGAGATGCTAGATCGAGGAGCGGGAACCGGAACGAGGAGCATCCTCTCTAATTTGCAAATGATGGGCCGAATGTCCCCTCCTCTTCCGAAATTCGAGAGACGCTAACACCTGCGAAATTATGATTTGTCTAAATAACCAGAGACGAAAAACCCAACACCGGAATGTACTGCCGCTCGTTAACCCACGCATCCCATTCCTTCCCGACAGATTATACGGTACCAGGCGTGTTTATGTAGATCTATCCACGAGAGGGAGCGCAAACCTTGCCCGACTTGAGCTGTTTACACGCGTACAAACACACACACAACCTCTGAGATTTCAGTTCATGATATGAGTGAGATGCGGTGCACACATACAAATTCAAACCTGCATGCCCTGACACAGAATAAACCCAACTAACACACACCTTGTCTTTTCTCCATCATCGAGGCATAATCTGCTTTCACCAGACCAATTCTTTATTTGTGTTTATTTCTTCGCCTAACCTTCATTTATCCATGTAGTCTCTTTAATGTCAGGGGCAAAATAAGGTAATTAGATGAAGAGGGGTTTAGGGGAGCCCTTGCCAATGCCATATTGCTATCTATCCAGTTTCTTCAGGTTGCTAACAGAAAGGTTGGGGGCTAGTGAAGGTGGTAGAGGCTAGGGCAGGTGGTACCGGGTTGGTTTTTGGACCAGGTCTCTTGTCTGGCATGACTGAATATGACCATCTGAGCTGCTCTCGAACAAAGGAGGCTAAGCTGTATTTCCTTTGTTACTGCTGACACCTTGTGGGCGAAAAGAGAAGTACCACTGTGGTTCCATCAGCTTTCCATATTGTCCTACGTTAGTCAGTAGTGCTATACGTTCATAACGTATACAGTATAATGAATCAGACAAATGCCATTCTAACACATGTAATAGAGAAACGTGTCTGCTCTATATATAATGTACGAAGTGTATACCTATTGCCTAAAAACAGAAAGGTTTAATCAGAGTTCTTATATGGGTTGTTTCACGAAATGAGTCCATTTTGCACCCATATTTTAAGTAGAAATTGTGCACCAATATTAATTTTAAAAGCCTGTTATATTAAATGAAGTCGTCTTTAATATAGACCACAAGGAAAATGCAATATTTTTTATTATTGTGGCAAAGACAAAAGTGGTCTGTGCTCTCTCTGTGACTTCTAGGAATACTTTATCCCAATTAACCTCAACATTTCTCAAAAGTTTTCACCATCACTACCCACAATTCCATCCACAGGTTTTATGCGAGTAAAGTATTTTTTTGTATTTTATTCCACATCCCCATATGCTGCTGCCAAGGCATGCAGTCATGCCGTCCAATCACAATTACATACAATAAAACAATTCATTATTACACACTACTCTACCATAACATATCTACAATACAAAATCAATACAGCAAAACAACAATATTTTAAATGTATGTGTGTGCAGTGGAGGAAAAAGTACCCAATTGTCATACTTAAGAAAAAGTATAGGTACCTTAATAGAAAGTTACTCAAGTAAAAGTGAAAATCATCCAGTAAAATACTACTTGAGTAAAAGTCTAAAAGTATTTGTTTCAAATTATACTTAAGTATCAAAAGTAAATGTAGTTGCTAAAATATACTTAAGTATCAAAAGTAAAAGTATGAATCATTTCAAATTCCTTATATTAAGCAAAGCCGATGGCATCATTTTCTTGTTTTGAAAATGTAGGGATAGCCAGGGGCACACTCCAACACTCAGACATCATTTACAAACGATGCATTTGTGTTTAGTGAGTCCGCCATGTCAGAGGCAGTAGGGATGACCACTTGTTCTCTTGAAAAAATGACTTAAGTAGTACTTTACACCACTGTGTGCGTGTAGAGTGCGTGTTAGCATGTGTTTGTGAATGCTGTGTGTGTGTGTGTGCCTGCGGGTGTCTCTTCACAGTCCACCCTGTTCCATAAGTTGTAGTTTTATCCGTTTTTTTAAATCTGCTTGACGAAGTTACGTGATTTGGAATAGAGTTCCATGTATTCATGGCATTATGTAGTACCTTGCATTTCCCGTAGTCTGTTCTGGACTGTGAAGAAACCTCTGGTGGCATGTCTTGTGGGATATGTATGGGTGTCTGAGCTGTGCGCTGGTCGCTTAAACAGACAGATTGGTGATTTTAACATGTCATTAACTCTCACAAAGACAAGCAGGCTCCACCCTGAGCCAGAAGAGTTGCTGGCTCTCCGTGTACATCTAAGGGCCAGCCGTGCTGTTCTGTTCTGGGCCAATTGTAATTTGCCTGTGTCCCTCTTTGTGGCACTTGACCATATGACTGGACAGTAGTCCAGGTGCGACAAAACTAGGGCCAACAAAACTAGGGCCAGAAGCACCTTTTTTTCATAGCAATGTCAAGAAAGCAGAGCTGCACTTTATTATGGACAGACTTCTCCCCATCTTAGCTACCGTTGCAGCAATATGTTTTGACCATCACAGTTTACAATCCAGGGTTACACCAAGCAGTTCAGCAGTCTCCTCAACTTAATACTTTTCCACATTATTCATTACATGATTTAGTTAAGGTTTAGGGTTTAGTGAATCATTTTTCCCAAATACAATGCTTTTATTTTTTTTAATTTTTATATTTAGGACCAACTTATTTATTGCCATTCTGAAACGGACTGCAGCTCTTTATTAAGTGTTGCAGTGATTTTACTTGCTGTGGTAGCTGATGTGTACATCAGCATACAGTACATAGACACAGGCTTTACTCAGTGCCAGGTCATTAGTGAAGATTGAACAAAGTAAAGGGCCCTAGGGAATGCCTGACTCTACCTGGATTATGTTGGAGGCTTCCAATAAAGAACACCCCTCTGTGTTCTGTTAGACAGGTAACCCTCGATCCACAATATAGGAAGGGATGTAAAGCCATAATACATACGTTTTTCCAGCAGCAGATTATGATCGATAATGTCAAAAGCTGCACTGAAGTCTAACGAAACAGCTCCCACAAGCTTATCAATTTCTCTCAGACAATCATCAGTCATTTGTGTAGGCTAAGTGCCGCAGGCCTACATTTGGAATGCCTTTCCCTATAAACGTGTTGAAAGTCTGTTGTTAATTTCGTTACTGTGAAATAGCATTGTATCTGGTCAAACACCATTTTTTCCCAAAAGTTTAGTAAGGGTTGGTAACAGACTGATTGGTCAGCTATTTGAGCAGTGCTTTGCTATTCTTGGGTAGCAGAAGGAGGTTTGCTTCCCTCCAGGCCTGAGGACACACACTTTCCTGTGGGCTTAGATTGCCATCTCTACAAAGTCATATCATATAAAAAAAAATCACAACAGCTGTGATGGAAATTAGAAGTTTCGGTGAAATTTTATAAATGCCAACAGATAATTTGTTGTTCAACAAGGTGGGATCTTTTTGTGTCAGTAAAATTAATTATGAGGGAAATGGCGGTGGAAACACCTTTATGCACAAATATTGATATAATAACCATCATATCGAAGTAAATTGAAGCGATGATGTGGTTTGTGGTCCACCCAATACGACTCGGAAAACCCATGTAGTTTATTAAGCTACAGATGAAATAAGTGATGAACTTCACAGGGTAGTGAGTGCACAGTAGTGAGCTTGATGCTGCTTTCCAATAAATATAGAGGGTTCTGGTGACATGATGATCAACGCTTGCCCGCCGTTTGACAAATACAAATATTCTCGCTTCAACTGAATTTTGCTCTGCCCGGAGTACCCCCTCATGTCCATTTGACCAGTAGGCCTATGGTCTCATGAGTATTCTCAAGTACCCCCTGTGGATTGACCAAGTACCCCCATGGCTCCTAGGACCCCTGGTTGGGAACCACTGGGCTAGACAATCTGCACAGTCTACCCACACTGTATCTGCAAGCTGTTGGCTAGAGCGCAGATGCCAAGACCAGAGTAGGCACATTTGCTATTTAGTATTTTTTTATTAAAAACTATAGGTAGAGTTGAAAATGTGATGGAAACATATGGAACTTTAGATTTGTATTAGGTACATGAAAAATGTACCTAAAAAGCACATTTTGTGTGCACTACATCATCACGCACTGATTTTTATCCACAAGTCCATTTGGTGGAAACACACCACCGGTGGGATATTTTCTTTATGCGGATTGTAGAATATTCACATTAAAATCTGTTGCCAAATGGATGGAAACCTAACTACTGTAAAGCCCTAGTTAATTTGTTTTGCTTAAAAAATATATTTTCTGAAGATTATTTCATGTGATTAGTGATTAATTTTAAGCAAAACAAAAAAACGGTCCCTAATTTTAAAGTCAACCCTATTACGTGAACTAACCTCTCGTTTCAATATGGCAAAACCTCTTGAGATGGGAAAATGTTTTTTAATAAGTTAAACATGAGCTCTTCATGACAGAATGTTAAAATTAGGTGAAATCAAGTTTTTTTATTATCATCAAGTTACACTATACCCAAAAGGGACTCATATACCGATAGACTTGATGGAATGTATCACAAAATATCAGCCTCGTATCTTTTTCTCAAGACGAAGGCCCTCTACAAAACAGTCCCGTCCCACAGCCACCGGTGGAGCGTCAGTCAGGCAAGTGAGACTACATATACAGTAACCTTCCAGGCTACTGCTGTTTCCCAAATGGGGTCTGAGCAGATATACAGTATGTCCAGTCATAAATCGAAACCCTAGCCCTTCTCCTAAGCCAAAAGGGAGTCAGCAGGCTCGGGGGGAATTCCATTCCAGATCAACTCAGGAGGTGAATGCAAATTCCCAATTCAATAAGTCCTTATTGACTGAATTTAACTTGAATATATTGTAACCCTAGGTGTCAGAAATAGGTCTATGGTGGAAACACCTTGCATACCAGAGAGCTAGCTGCAGGAGCAATTAGCATATTGTTTGCCTCGGATTCCTTTCTCTGATTTCTAGGGGTTGACTGGACCAGATAGGTCCATGGGCAGAGAAGAGCATCAGCTACAGTATCGTGCTTCTACCTATCCAGTTCCATTAGATCTGCAGATGCCACAGGGGAGCAGGGAGTCAGGGACTGGGGGTTGTTTTTTCAGGCTGGGGTTTACTGACACTCCTGTGACTTCTCTAAAGTTCAACTCCGTGGCTTCTGACCTTTCAAAGAAAACAGATACTGTGAATTTCACAACAACAATAACCGTTTAACACCGAATAACAATAATAATCGCTAACATGAGAGGGACAGCCCCATAGCGATTAAACTGTAGGCAGTGGAAGCGCAGAGGAAAATATGGCAGTATCATAAATGTGATGATCAATAATCATAATTTGTCAATAGGCTAATGTGCAGTAGAGTCAAAAATAGATATTTTACACAATTGGTTCAACGAAGGACCAAACTCATTGGAGTGGTTCTGGGCCACTGTCCCTGCCAGTCATCCAGTGACCTGACTGACTGTGTTAAACCTTACTGTAAGCCTGTTTACACAGCAGAGACTGGGGTGAAAGGACCCTAAAATAGCAGAGGAAATGGCCCTGTCTCCACCGGTGCCCCGCAGTGACGTTGATTGCACTCTATTTATATTTTAAGAGCTTGGCCCACCGAAAGATCAAGATTTTTACACCTCACGTTCTGTAACCACAGAGAGAGTAAGAAAGGGAGAACAAAGAGTACCAAAGGAAACTTAAGGAAAAAATACAAGAAATAAAATATATAAGGGATACACTTTCTCGTTTTTACTGGAATTTTAGAAACATAGAAATAGAAGTACTTTAACGCCTAAAAACCACAGGCATTGGACTACGGTGACAACCCAAATATGACACTCAGGTCATTTGCAAAGCACTGTGGAAAAGGGTAAGGGTGGGTAAATAGGGTCACGTGTTATTCCTTACCATGTGACGTGACCTGACCAAGGAGAAATGCCTAGGACACCTAGCAATAAACTATAACTAGGGCCCTGAGTTTTTCCTGGCCAGGAAAAACTCCTGGTCCGTAGAAATAACCAAACCAGCAGGGAAGGCCCAGAGCTCAAACTTGAACCCGCATCAGTTAAAGGCCCAATGCAGCTATTTTTAACTCAATATCAAATCATTTCAGGGTAAAAAAGAAGTACCTTACTGTGATCGTTTTCAATTAAAATGGTAAAAAATAAACAAAAATAGCTTCTTAGCAAAGAGCAATTTCTCAAGCAAGAATTTAGCTCGGACCATCGGAGTGGGGAGGGGAAAACTGAAAATTATCAGTTATTGGCAGAGAGGTTTGGAAATGTTTCTTTTTGGTCTATTAACCAAAACTCCATCCCACCAAAATAGGAAGAAATTTCAGGTCTTTTCAAACAGCTCTTACACTAAAAGGGAATTATCCTTTTCATAATATTATTCCAACCACATAGTGTGGGAAATCTATAGAAACCACAGGTAAATAAAGTTTGACTGCACTGGGCCTTTAAGTTTAGGCACCTGGCTTTAATAGGCAAGCTGCATGGGAATCCGTCGAGCAGGGAGGGATAGTGTGTTCTTCCATCACACCTATTTCAATCCATCTAAGGGCCTCCGTAATATGAGTCAGTGTTATGAGTTAGTCCAGCTGTCTGTTACTCCTTCATATTCACTCTACCCAGCCCTCTCACAGCAGAGCATGGGGTGGTGCTAGCCTAGCCAGCCCTGTACATGCTGTATACAGTAGAGACAGGAACACAGTGAGAGCAAAAAGGTGAGAGGAGATACAGTCCACTGCTAATGAACACAGTGGTTTGGGATTGTTCTAACAGTGTGAACTAAGCAGTTATCAGAAGCAATTAAAAAGAACGCAATTGAATTGGGACTGTATTGCACTGAGATTTTGCACTCATGTCAGAGTTTGTAACATTAGCCTAACACCTAAAAGACCCCTGTGAAAAATAAACACTTCTCACAAAGGCTCAACAACAGGTTCAACAACACAGTGACAGACAGAGAAAAGGAGAGGGAAGAGAGACACAATAGAGATTCAAAGCATTCCCTAGCCAACACACAAACCCACTTGCTGGAGGGATACTGAATTTTATTCAAGTATCTCAACACAGTTTTGTTCTGTAGTTATCATCAGTTAAATGAATCAATCAGTTGAGAGAGGGAGGGAGGCTGAGAGAGTCCATAGCCTGGATGTTGTACAGTTACACTTTAGGATTCAGGGAGGTTTTTCAAAGTGCATTCAATCAGGTGTTTTTTTTTGTTACATAGGGACAGACAAACAGAAAAAAATAAAAGAAAGCATGTACGATAACACAAAACTGAAATTGTAAAAAAAAAATTTTAAAAAAAAAGACAAAAATGCAGGGTGGCATCGGTGGTTAATCGGATCACCCCTGGGTTCTGATATCATCACACTGAGTGACTGCATAGATTCCAATTGTTATGCATGGACTGTAGATAGACTAGAATAGATGATCTGATACTGGGATCAACATAAACATTCACTCAGGAAGAGATGGAGAGAAACCTCCATCTTTCCTTACCCACTTAGTCCAAGTTGTCCAGAGGGAGACTTCAAGACATTGACCAGGTTGTGTAACACACACACGCACACACAGTCTAAAAATACAGAGTTAAAGAAGTGATGTAGGCTAGGCTAAAACAAACTGTATCCTTATGAGAGTTCCCATGCTAGTCTGCGCTCTACAGTTGTGAGTTGCTCCATTCGTAAGCTAGTTCAGTAGGTTCAGGCTAAGATCACACGTTTAGAGAATCGATATAAGGCTGAGTTTTGGCACAAATGGGTTTTCAAACACTCCTTCAAATGTCAAAGTATGGGGCGGAGGATTAAATGACGCTAAATGAATTATTTTTAAAAAATACATCGATACCAGGCAGCCAAGCATACAATGTGTACTTTGTTTGTTCAAAGGATGCTTCTGGATAACCTTGCAAAACAAGACATATTTAACAAAACAAGCTACCCTATTCACTCTTAAGCCTCTCATGCAGTTAACTGTCAATATTTGATCATGTACTATCAAGTCCTCTAATACAGCTTCCATTCCCACCTTCAAACAAGCCACCCCCCAATACATATATAGGCACTGCCATACTTCTCTTTCTGTGAGGAGTCTTCCTTTCTTATCAAGAGAAACAGGAGAAGAAAAAGACAGAAAGCGTCAAATCCAAAAATCAAGTCCAACGTTTTTTTCCCCCCACCTGCAAACAAATAGCAACCTAGCACTTAGAAAGTGTCCATGTCTTAATAACAGACGAGGGCAAATCCACAATAAAAGAGCAATGCTGAGACTCAGACTCTTCACTGTTCTTAGAGTAAATACGTTCCTGTAAAATGTTCTGTGGAAATTGTTAAAAGTATTCCTTGTGCATAGAGTTATATGGATTGTTTAACTTTGCTATCATAGTTTTTTGTTTGACATACATTTTAAAAGTGAAAAAATCGGGAGTCTCAGCATCACTCTGTTACCGTAGAATTGCCCATAACCTAAAGAGAGAGCACTGACTGGATGCTTCTAGCCACAGTTAAGATGCTCCCAGTCTGTTGTTAGTGTAATGTTTAGAAGCCAGGAGGATTATTGCTGCGATTTGGTCTGAGACAGAGCTAATAGTCTGGTGTTAGGAGCGGTACTGAGAGGGGAAAGACCATGGGAAAGGGGGTGGGTTGGGGTATGGTGAGAACGAGGGGAGTCGGGTGGGACATGGGTGAGGTGGGGTGAAGGGGATGGGGGTCATTGTTGGGTGGTTTAGAGGGGTCTGAGGGAGAGTGTGGGGACGGGTTGGGGATCTTAAGGGGGAGGGGGGTGTCAGTGCAGCTCAATGAAGGTCTCCATCTCCTCTGAGATGAGGCCCTTGTAGGGCAGTCTGTGCCTCTCAATGGCACGCGCCGCCAGGCACTGCAGAGTGACGTAGTTGAGGGGGTAGAGGGCCGGGTGTCCACTGCTCTGCTCGTCCAGCAGCTCGTACGCCGTTTTCCTCTGGGCATTGGTGGCGTCGAAGTGTGCCCCTGCCCTCACCAGTAGCGCCATGATCTCCGGGCAACCGTTGCTGGCGGCGACGTGCAGGGGCGTGTTGTTGTCGCAGTCCCGGGAGTCCACGTCCGCTCCGCACTCCAGCAGCAGCGAGGCCACGGTCTGGGAGGGGAAGCGACCCACAGGGTAGCGGCCCACCGACGTGGTATCCTTGTCCACAGCCATATGCAGGGGGGGTGAAGCCGCTCCGTGCCCGCGGGTTCAACTTCAGGAGGCGGTACACAGTCTGCTTCTTCTGGTGCTCCTGCTCCGCAGTGCACTCCAGCTTCTCCAGCAGGAACACAAGGTGGAGGATGATGGACAGGGCCTTGGTGAACTGGGGGGCTTCAGGGGGGCTGTCCCTCTGGGCCACTGCCCTCTCCACCTCCCTAACGCTCTTCCCCAACACCCCCATCAGGTCGTGGAAGGTGACGCGAGTAGCCAGAGTGCCCTTGGCCCGGTCCTGCAGCACGAAGGAGAAGAGCTCAGCGAAGGACAGGAAGCTGCTGGCCGTCATGGGGCTGAGGGGGTCCAGGTTACTCTGCTGCATGTCCAAGGCGTACTTCCACAGGCTGATGCAGCGCTCAAAGTTACCAGAGTCGGCGTAGACGGCCCCTCTGTAGCGGATATAGTAGGAGGTGTCGGGGTGCGAGGGCCCCAGGATTCTCTCACGGACCAGCAGGGCCTGCATCCGCATCTCGTCAGGGTCTGTGATCAGAGCCTCCAGCTCCTCGGCTGTGCTCACCTCTCGGGCACAGTCGTAGGCAGGGACAGGGGGACCCAGAGGGGGCTTGGCCAGGAGTCCCACCTTGTCAGCTGGTTGTCTCAGCTCCATGGCTCTCCTCCAGTATCTCATGGCCCCCAGGAGGTCTCTCTTCTTATCCACGAAGGTGGCCCCCAGGAGTTCGAGTGCATCAACGCGTTCTTCTCGTGAAGAGCGGGGCTGGTGGGCGAGGTACTCCACAATGTTGGTGTGCCCCGTGACGCTGGCAGCTAGGAGAGGGGTCATGCCATAGCCGTCCCTCTCCATGTGGGCATTACATTTCAGCAGCATCTTCATGATGTCCAGGCTGCCGGACTCAGCGCAGTCGTGGAGAGCAGTGTTGCCTTTCACACTCTTACGGTTGACATCGGCACCACGCTCCAGGAGGAACTTTGCTATCTCTTTGTGGCCCTTGTAGCAGGAGATCATCAGGCAGGTATGGCCGTGGCGGTTGGCTACCTCCATATCGGCTCGGTGCTCCACCAAGTAACGGACAATCTCCAGGTGACCATCGAAGCAGGCAGCGCGTAAGGGCGTTGAGTTGGTCAGCGTAGTGTTGTTGACAGAGGCACCGTGTTTGAGGAGTGTGCGGACCACAGGGAGGTGACCAGCCGCCGAAGCCGCCCATAGTGGGGGAGCCCCTTCAATCGTCTCGCCGTCAAAGTTCACCGAGCCTCCTAGTTCCACGTTAGCTTTACAATGTTCAAGCAAATAGTCCACAACCTCTAAGTGTCCGTGTCGAGAAGCAATTAGGAGAGGGGTGCCTCCCTGCGTTTTCTCCTCGGCGAGAGCTTCCAACTCCTCGGGAGTTTTGTTGCTCAGCAACTTCTGGATAAGTTTCAGCTTACCATCTCTGGCCGCGTTGAAAACCGCCGTCGTGATATCCATTTTAACGTATTCCGTCTCTCTCACTGGCCATCAACCCCCTAGCTACGTTTTTCGAAAAACAGGGAAGGGACAGTCTTTTCAAAATAAGAAAATAAACCCTGTCCGTAGCTCGGTTTCTCGCTGGCATTTTTCTGCCATTTTAAAGCTGCTGTCAAGATGGCGTTTGTGTTGTTTGACAGCTCTATGTTGACAATTTACGCTTAGCATCTTGGTTCCTGTAGTCTTTAATCAATCATTTCACTAAGGATGAACTGGCACTTTCCTTCTGATTATAAATATAATTCCCATGAGGCATTTCGTTCACGTGAACTAAGCACTAGATGGGTTGAAAGGGGAATAGTAGTTTTTAGGCGAAAGTGTGTATCATTCACTGGAATGAATTACTAGCGTGTAGCTAAAACGTATTTAAACTACAATCCCCAAGCACCCCCAAACACAATGCGCAAGATCAACGCAAACCTCAAACCGAAAGTGGTATCACTTCTAATCTTACAGAAATATTAATGGTACTGTATTTCTGTTGTCTGGCTTTTTAAACATAACACCCTTCCCATATCTCCACTGATACAAAACATATTTCAATAGAGTGAAAATAGGATCTTGTTCCGTCTGTCAGCGAGTATGTGGGTGTGCATTAGGCCCCCACAGATCATTCCCAAATAATTGTTTTTGTTAATTAACCATGACATGCAAATACAATATATATATTTACCATCAATGCACGCCACTAATGAAAATCTGCGTGGCATAGTTTGGCTCTAATCTAATGATGTGTGGGTTGTAGATCCCTAGGCGGCACTATAGTCCATTTAAATCAAATAACTGGTGCATGTATGACATATAGGTTGTTGGCTATTATCATAGGCTACTTATCCAGTCTGCGCATGTAGTGCAAAACAAGTTATGAAAAAAAAAAAAATATTATTCTGTTTTCCAAATTTTGCTATAACTGTGCTATAATAATCCCATAACATACTTTATTTTATTTTGAGAAATTGGTTCCACTGGCCCGTTGTAATGTAATTGTAAACTGGTAGATAGTAAACAGCAGAGGGCAGCAAAAACACATTTATTCACTGCTGGGGTTAAAGATCCCTGCAGAAAGGATTTTGAGATGAGATGTTAATGTACTATTAGAATATTTTATTGTAAAATTGAAAAAGGAGAAAGAGAAAAAAAGTCCCAGTAAGCAATCTGTATAATTCATATCTGAAAAAAACAAACATGAAATAAAAATAAATATCATAATAATGATAGGTAATAATAAATATAAGGACACATTTAATTAAATATGACCTAATAAATAAGTAAATAAATTAAACCATATGAAAATTCTAATTGTCAAAGCAGCAAGTATAGGAGAGACATGGGCAGGATAAGAGAGCTGTGGTTTCTCAGACATCATCATGTCTGCCTTTTCTACCCTCAGCATTACCCAACAAGTGTCCTTGTCCCTGTCTCTCAATCATCTATACATTTTGTATATTGTGCTAAGAAACCAGTGAAGTTAGACACCATCTTCAAATGTCAACCCCACCCACTGCCAGTATCTCCATAAACACCCCACCCCCTCTCCATCCCTCTTCCACTCCTCGCCCCTTTACCTGAAAAGACTTGTGTGCTGACAAGATTATGAGATTATACAGATCTCCTATTTACATCTAAGCTATATTGTATTTTCCCACTGCATTCGAAAAACATAGTACATGATCATACAGTGTCATTCATAAGAAAGCCATGACCCCCTACTCCCTCCCGTCATCCAAGCCTCCAGTTGAGCAGTAAGAATGGACGTAGGTGGATTTTGGCAGTAAACACATGAAAATCCATCATCTTAAAATGAAAATTGAGGTCTTGTTTTTAAAAGATTTATACACATCACCTTATAGAGGTAGTGCAGTAGGAATGTTAAGTATACATGTACCCACTGAGAACAGACGTCAGTTAAACGTCAAGTTTTGATTTACATTTAGTTGAGTTGTCATCTAACATGAATTCAACCTGAAATCAACAAAAAAATGTCACCATGTCAACGGATTTAGGATAAAGGTTGGGTGAAAAAAAGACGAGATTCCCTTACGTTGATGACTTTTTTCAAATCCAATCAGTTTTTCACATTGATTCAACCTCATCACATTTAATCTTTTTGGTGAAATGACGTGGAAACAACGTTGATTCAACCAGTTTTTGCCCAGTGGGTAGTCATTTGATAGAAAGTAACATGGCTTTATTCAGGTAGTTGTTAATAAATGTTTATAGAAAAAGCACAGTAAACTATCTTTATGTCCCCCCAACCCCTGAAAAAGCATATAACCCCAGAACCTGAATAGAACATAGAAATATACAAGTACATTTCCAACCAGCTGCTTGGCAATAATAACATTAGTTTAGGCTACTGCTTTATGTTTATAGGACAAGCAAAGGTCAAAGGACTTGTCAGGTTACTGTAGTGCACGGCTTGTCTCTTAGTGCAACTAGGACTATTGGTGTTACCTCAGGATCTCAGGATCTAGATCAAACATAAGACTGACTGTCTTCCTGCATCAGTCGCAGGCCAAGCTCTGCTTACCATAGAAATATAATCCCGAGAAGGGTTAAAGCCTGTCAGTCTATAGCAATTTGACAAATGACAAATTCTCTATTTCTATGCTGCTAACAGTGGTGAGAGGCTGCTGGTCAGTAAACATTTCACAGAGGCATCTTCAAAACCAACATTGGTGTCTTTACAGTCAATACAGGAATTTAACTGCATTCCTATAGAGACATTATAATGTCCAGTTCAACTGACAAGTGATTGAAATGGAGTTGACCCTTGACTCTAATCAAAACGCCCGTTTCTTCCTTCGGATACATCTTTGTGAGAGGAAACAACATGCAGATAAAAGAGAATAGGCTGGTGGTTAGCTAATAAGAAGTAGGCTAGATTTAGACAATGGTTAAAACCCATGAAAATAAATACAAATGTGCATTGGTATATCCATATGTCTGGTTGGTTTAGGATTCGGTGCACAGTGAACAAACTAATGTCGATAAAAAATAAATAGCTACTTCATATTTATCTCTCGGCTGCCAACTGGCCTGGAATGTTACAAGATAATCAAATGTACATATTAGAATTCATAGATAGATTAAACATTACTTGGCAACTTCACTTATATGAGGGTCAGGAATGGTCTGTAAGTAAAATAGGCAGTAACATTCACTAGGAGTTAGTGAAAATATGGATCACTATTGAATACGTGATGATGACCAAAAAATGAAGGAAAAAGAAAAAGAGAGAAAACATTCCTTCCTTTCCTCCCTCCATCCCTGCATTCTAGAGTGTCTCTTGGAATCATCCTCCAATGTATTCTAGAGTGTGTTTTGATGTTCCTCCATTGGTTTCTTGTGTTCCCTGAGGGAGGTACTGTGACAGAATTCCCAACCTGTCCTGCACAGCACAAAGAATGACTTATGCTCAAAATTTGACCTTGTATAGCTCTTTAAAAGCAGATTTGAAGTCTACTCCCAGTAAAGTAGTCTCCGCTCCCTCTCTCCATACTGAATAAAACATTCACCCAAATGCAAGCGAGAGGGGACTGCAGGCACCTCCTTAAAATGTAATGGAGTCAGACTCAAATGGATCAGAAGGCTTTCTACTGTAACTCGGCACTGCTCTGTGCTGCTGATGATGATGCCTCCCCTCACAAGATAACTGGCTGGATTCAACCAGTCTTTTCCATCAAAACGGCACACATCTACGTGAGGGGAGGCTTTCTAGAATGAGCATCTATGTGAGAGGAGTCTGACTTATTTGAGAAAAGCTAGTCCTATTTTATGTGTGTGAATATTACTGCAATGCAGGCTCAAATTGATATGAGCCATATAGTTATATATGTTGAAAAAAAGTCACAGTAATGTTATACAATGATAAAATAATTAGTGATATAAACAAATTCTAACCTGTGCCATACAGATGTAGGATCTTAATTTCATCACCCTGTTGCAGGAGAACTTTCCTGCAATGCGGTACACTTGAGGTTTAAAAAGGCTTCTGAAGTTTGTCATTTCCACTTTGAAATTTCAGACTTGATTTTCCCTTATGAAAAATGTATCAACCCCTACACAAATGTCCATTAATTATAATCCACATAATAATTACAATTTCCTGTTGCTGCAGGATTATTTTCCTGCTGTAGCAAACTGGCTCAAATTAAGATCCTACATCTGTACTAGTGTTTTTTTGTGCCATGGTAAGGTAAAGGAGTTTTTCCTGAGCATGTGACCTGACCAGAAAAAACTCCTACCGCTAGTTAAAATAATCCCTGAAATGTAAATACACAAATACTTTCTTTGTCACAAAACAGACCCAATGAACGAAACAATGCATCCTGCTAAATCTACTGGCTAATCAAAGTGGACACACATATCTTGGATCAGCTGGCCCTCCCAAAATCCTAATTTTAACCATTAACCACCTTAACCAGAAAACTGACCTAAGATCAGTTTCTATGGACAATCTCATCCGAACAATTAACACACCTGACTCGAGACCTTTTAACCCATGAGCCGAGAACTGTGTAAGCTTCTGAAACAGAATGTGAGCCAATGGCCTTTGCTTTATAGGCAGAATAGAATGAAGTAGGATGACATAGCCCCTTCAGACTGATCTAAGTACAGTTTAGAATTTTCTTCCTAATGCTTAAGGTTAGTATTTGGGCAAAGTGAGCAAATCCTACATCTGTGCCTATGGGCAACTTTGAATAAAATGGAGGCTCAGAGTGGTTGCTGCACAGAGGGAGACAAAACGAAAAGTTCAAGGGTCAAACTGAGTGCCCAAAGATGAAGTGTAGCCTATCAGTAAACGGATGATAAAAGGTGGCTTTCAAACAAACAAACAAACAAACACTTCATAATGTATTCCATCCCACAGAAAGAGCTCGGGGCAACATTCTCCTTCACTAACCTCTCCAACAGAATTCTATATGATCCCATTTCACATTTACATACTCCTTAGTGGTCAGCAGTACACTGATGGTGAATAATCCAATGCTGACCTGAAGTACTTCTCTGTCACTGTTATGTGTACTAAACTAAAGGTAGAACACTGCATTTAAGTATTTAATGATTGTTAGTTTGTACTAGACTAAACATTATACTGTATTGTATTATATGATTGTTAGTATTTTGTACAAGACTGTTAAAGAGAAAAACATTTGGTCCTCAGATCCCAAGGGGGTGCAGTTTGCTCGGTTGCTATGGAAACTTGAGAAAGAGCACGTTCGGGACACAGAGAAAGACAGATTTTTTTTCCAGATATACTTAGAATCCTCAGATCAAGTTTGAACCCTCATTTGTCCATTACATGGTAGGAAAAACCTGAAGTCTCTTGCTGTTCACTAGACTCCTCTTTGAGTTCATCATAAATCCATATTATTTTTAACACTGTTTCTTAGTCTGTCTGCGGTGTTCTTCACTCTCAAGTCTCCAAAGATTCTAAATTGTTGTTTTTTTGTGTTTGTATCTTTAAAAAAGTTTTCTGTTTGTTTTGAAAGTCTTGTTCTATCCTATGCATCATCCCAGTGCTCTCTCATCTGTGATGCCAAACCTTCACTGGTGCAGAGCTGTGAGTCCTCCTCTGCCAGTCAGATATGATTGAAGATAAAAAGAGATCTCTTCCCAACTCCCATATGAAGTCTATTTTCCATTGTTTTAAAAACAGAATCACTTTTTTCGTTTTTTTTTCCTTTCACAAAATGTCTTATTCAACACAAAATGTCTTATTCAATCAAAGGCGTCCTCCATATCTCTGATTAAACCTATGGAGGAAGAGAAAGGAAGAGGGGGAAAGTGGAAAGAAGAGGGAAGAGAAATACAGATATTGAGAAAGGGAGGGGAATGGAAGAGAGGGAAAGAGAAACGCTTGAATCTGACTCGAGAGACTACTGTGAAGTGTAACTTTGTTATACAGTTTTTGATCAACATAAGGCAGCTAAAATCAGGGTGAAACAGCATCGATAACAACACTAATAACTTCATTATATTATGTATAATAGTGGACAGTATCTTACCTGTGCTGGGGAGTGTCAGTAGGGGCGGCTGGCGTCTTTGGGACGTTTGAGTTGCACCTTGAGTCTCTTCATACCAATCTGGAAACCATTCATGGCTTGGATGGCAGCCTGGGCACTACCCGGGTTATCAAAGCTCACAAAGCCTGCATACATACAGACACAGACAGATGCTCTGAATGGTCAGTGGTAGTGTCAAGCAGCTAGGTGCTCGTTGTGATTGTTTAGAAGTACTTTCACTCACCGAAACACTTGCTTTGATTGGTCGCTCTGTCCATGAATACCTTGGAGGAGATAACATTGCCGAAGGGCAGGAACATCTGCATCAGTTCGTTATCTCCAAACTCCTGGGGCAGGTGGTAGATGAACAGATTACAGCCCTCTGGTCCTGGAACACAGACACACTGTTGGAGGCACTGACGCTAGTATCATGATGGTACAGTACATTTTTAATACACACACAATCACAATGATGATGTCACTCATGATGTTGTTGACAATGATGATCACGATGAAGAAGAATTAGTAAATATAGTTCCTCACCCTCACCTTCCCTCTGCTGTTGGCCAATGACCTGAGGGTGCTGTGAAAGTGACTGACCTAGAGGGGTCAGTGTAGTTGCTGGGTAGATCGCTACAGAGGAGAGAAAGTGTAAGAGAGACAGAGACAGAGACAGAGAGAGAAGTAAATGACAAAAGAGGAGAGAGAGAAAGGGAGAGAGAGGAGAGAGCGATAGACAGGCATGAAGGGGGAGGAAGTGAAAAATAAAAGAGAGTGGGGATTGAGCTGATCCTTTATGAGTCACATTCAACAGACTCTGGTGAAGACCTGGAGGTATCAAGGTCAGGGTTAGAGATGTGAGATGTGTAGTGTACTGTACCTGTGTATTGCTGTACCCCAGTAAAGGCCTGTTGCAGTGTGTCCGCAGCAGTAGGGCTCTGGGTGGAGTAGGGGGGCAGGCCATTGGTGTAGAGGGTCTCTAGAGGGTGCCCGTTAGCCTGGTGGGCGAGGCCGGTGTACCCGTTCATCATTGGGGCCACCAGGCTGGTCAGGGAGGAGGGCAGGGCGGCTGGAGGAGAGCTCAGACCTGCAGGGGGGAAATAAAAATTCACTACACCGGAGACAGAAATGTTCACTGCACCGCACAGGGATTGGACTTAATGTGTATGAGCGAGAAAGGGAGAGAGAGAGAGGGATAGACAGAATGGAGAGAAAGAGTGTGCATGTGTGTGTCATGTACAGTATGTGTGTTGTGTGCGTGTGCGCGCGCGCGCGTGTGTGTGTGTGTGCGCATGTGTGTGTGTGCGTGTGTGCAACGGCAGGCATCTCAAAGCTCACATGGTGATAAAAATCCCTCTGCGATGTCAGAATAGCAACACAATGACATGCTGCTGTAAGACAGAGCAACCCGGGCTCTCTGCTCACTAAGGCAGCAGCAGGGGCATTTTTCTGTGCTCACTGCTCACTGCCTTATCTACAGCCGCGACAAATAAAGACATTCTCCCACAGTGAAATGGGTTGGATGTTTGTCTGTCCTAAACTGATACAGCCTCGGGAGGGAGATAGGGCCTCCAATTTGCATTGTAATTCGCCTGCACGATTCTGTGTGTTCTGTGTAGGCATCCCACATACTGTATTTGTGATAGGATAGGCTAGCGATGTGTGTGTAAGAGAGAGGGAAAGACAATACAGCGAAAGCAACACAGTAGAGTATAGGGAGGAAGAGACAGAGAGAGAGAACGATAGAAAGCGATAACGAGATACAGTATCTGTTCATTAATGGACTATAAAACATGATACACTTTCAAGGACCACAGAGATTCCCCCACAGTAATACGAACTATGTGATCTATAAAACCAGACTCCTACTTGGCTCAATACAGAGAGAGAGAGAGAGACAGAGAGAGAGTAGGCTGTTGCGACCATAGTAGAATACATTTCACTAAAGGTCTTTTCCTGGACATAGTTTATAGGCCACATTGTCTGCTGGTTCCCCCGAAACTGATTTAAACCTAGAAACCAGGTGTGAACACTCTCTCAAGAAATTAATTGATCACAACTGACTTGAGGGAGAAATCTCAAACTGTCACACTCTGATCTGTTTCACCTGTCCTCGTTATTGTCTCCACTCCCTCCAGGTGTCGCTTGTTTTCCCCAGTGTATTTATCCCTGTGTTTCCTGTCTCGCTGTGCCAGTTTGTCTTGTATGTTCCAAGTCAACCAGCGGTTTTCCTGTTCACTTGCTTTTTTGCTATTTTCCTTTTTCCAGTCCTCGTCCTTGACCACGAGCCTGTCTGCCACTCTGTACCTCCTGGACTCTGATCTGGTTTTGACCTTTTTGCCTGTCCACGACCATTCTCTTGCCTACCCCTTTGGATTAATAAACATTGTAAGACTCCAACCATCTGCCTCCTGTGTCTGCATCTGGGTCTTGCCTTGTGCCTTGATACAAACATCTACAGTACGCCAAGTAAGAATACAAAGGCAGTCTGTCTATATTGTGTCTCCAGTGCAGAGGTACACTGTATTGATTCTGTGGGATCAATGGCGAACTGTAAAGCTACTAGGGTTTGGCGGTATCTAGATTTTTATACCGTTTCTGTGCCTTTACTAGGGTTTACGGTATTACTGGAAGTGCACACAAGGGGCACATTTTTTTTTTTAAAGCAACAGGGATGTTGATCCAGGAGGGGATTGAATGTCTCTGCTGTAACCAAGAAGCTTGATCTTGACATCGAGCCACTTAGCTAGCCAGTTAGCAAACCAAATGCATAGCTGGAGCCCTGAGCTGGGTATCATTTATTTGACACATCTTAGATTTCTTATAGTTATAAACAGTTGCGTAGCACGCATGCACGCACCCCCCAACCCTTAATTGTGTATTATTATCAAAAAAAATGTAAATACCCTGTATATGGTATATCGCCTAAACAACCCCCAGTCAGGGCGATAGATCCCAGGACTGCGTAGTGAAATGTGATATCACACATTTCCAAGACTCATATGTAACTGACCAGGTATTGAACCCAGGTTGTCTGAGCTCCTCGAGATTGTTAGCCCACCGAGCTAAAGCCTAGCACTAGCTCTGGGAGCTAACAGGAGTTTCCAGGTCTCCCACCTTACTCATCATGCATATTGCTGAATTATCCGACGTGACTGACCTGACACGAGATTGAGGGGGTTGGGCGGCAGACCGTTCATTGCTAGCGCCCCCACCTGGTGGATCTGGGCGGAGGGGAAGGAGAGGCTGGGGGCCAGGTAGCCCCCCTGTGACACGGCCATCACCGCTGCCTGCTGCTGCTGCTGCATCAACTGATAGGGAGAGGAGGTGGATCGGGGGAGGAAGGGGAAGAGAGGGAGGGAGAAGTGGAATGAGAGCAAGCTGTCAGTGAGGCGTCAGAGTGACAGATACCAAATTGCGTGTGTGTGTGTATGTGCTTACGGCGTGTGCATAGCTACTGTAGCTGCTGAACGTGGGTAGGGCGACAGAGGGGTTGAAGATGCCAAACTGTCCAGCCATCTGCTGCATGCGCCGTATGGTCCTCTCCTTATCTGTGTCTGCAAACTTCACCACGAGGCTGGACGACGCTCCCTAGAGAGGAGAGGAACACAGCATGGATGAGTGTGTGTGTGGGTGTGTGTGTGTTTGTGCGTGTTGTACTTACAGGCATGGTCTGACTCCCATGCAGGGAACTGATGGCAGACTGTGCTTCAGAATGAGTAGAGAACTTCACAAATGCACAACCTAGAGAGAGAGAGAGCAAGAGAAATCAAATAATTACAAGCAGGCAACCTAAGAAAATGAACAACAATGACAAATGGTTTGATGAAGAATTCAAAAACCTAAGAAAGAAATTGAGAAACCTATCCAAACAAAAACATAGAGACCCAGAAAACCTGAGCCTTCACTATGGTGAATCACTAAAACAATACAGAAATACACTACGTAAAAAGAAGGAACAGCACATCAGAAATCAGCTCAATGTAATTGAAGAATCTATAGAATCTAACCACTTCTGGTAAAATTGGAATACACAACAACAACATGAAGAGTTATCTGTCCAAAATGGAGATGTTGGATAAACCACTTCTTCAATCTTTTTGGCTCTTTAACAAAGAACTAAGAACAAAAACATATACATGATCAAATGCAAATCTTAGAATAAACTGTTGAAGACTACCAGAACCCACTGGATTCTCCAATTACATTGAACGAACTACAGGACAAAATACAAACCCTCCAACCCAAAAAGGCCTGTAGTGTTGATGGTATACCTAAATTAAATGATAAAATATACAGACCACAAATTCCAATTGGCTATACTTTTTAAAAACTTTTTTCATCCTCAACTCTGGCATCTTCCCCAATATTTGTAACCAAGGAGTGATCACCCCAATTCATAAAAGTGGAGACATATTTGACCCAAAAAACTACTGTGGGATATGTGTCAACAGCAACCTTGGGAAAATCCTCTGCATTATCACTAACAGCAGACTCATACATTTCCTCAGTGACAACAATGTACTGAGCAAATGTCAAATTGGCTTTTTACCAAATGACCATACGACAGACCTCGTATTCACCCCGCGCACCCTAATTGACAAACAAACCAAAACAAAGGCAAAGTCTTCTCATGCTTTGTAGATTTCAAAAAAGCTTTTGACTCAATTTGGCATGAGGGTCTGCTATACAAATTGATGGAAAGCGGTGTTGGGGCAAAACCATATGACATTATAAAATCCATGTACAAAAACTACAAGTTTGCAGTTAAAATTGGCAAAAAACACACACATTTCTTTCCACAGGACCATGGGGTGAGGCAGGGATGCAGCTTGAGCCCCACCCTCTTGAACATATATATCAAAGCATTGGCAGGACACTAGAATAGTCTGCAGCACCTGACCTCATCCTGCTAGAATCTGAAGTCAAATGTCTACTGTTTTCTGATGATCTGGTGCTTCTGTCCCCAACCAAGGATGGCCTACAGCAGCACCTAGATCTTCTGCACAGATTCTGTCAGACCTGGGCCCTGACAGTAAATCTCAGTAAGACAAAAATAATTGTTTTCCAAAAAAGGTCCAGTTGCCAGGACGACAAATACAAATTCCAAATTCCACAAATTCCACAATTACACTGTTGCCCTAGAGCACACAAAAAACGATACATACCTCGGCATAAACATCAGCGCCACAGGTAACTTCCACAAAGCTGTGAATGATCTGAGATACAAGGCAAGAAGGGCCTTCTATGCCATCAAAAGGAACATGAAATTCGACCTACCAATTAGGATCTGTCTAAAAATACTTAAATCAGTTATAGAACGCATTGCCCTTTATGGTTGTGAGGTCTGGGGTCTGCTCACCAACCAAGAATTCACAAAATGGGACAAACACCAAATTGAGACTGCATGCAGAATTTTGCAAAAATATCCCCTGTGTACAATGTAAAACATCAAATAATGCATACAGAGCAGAATTAGGCCGATACTCGCTAATTATCAAAATCCACAAAAGAGCCAATAAATTCTACAACCACCTAAAAGGAAGCGATTCCCAAACCTTCCATAGCAAAGCCATCACCTACAAAGAGATTAACCTGGACAAGAGTACCCAAAGCAAGCTTGTCTTGGGGCTCTGTTCACAAACACAGACAGAGCCCCAGGACATCAACACAATTAGACCCAACCAAATCATGAGAAAACAAAAATATTAATATTTGACACATTGGAAAGTATTAACAAAAAATAGAGCAAACTAAGATGCTATTTGTCCCTAAACAGAGAGTACACAGTGGCAGAATACCTGACCGCTGTGAATGACCTTAAATTAAGGAAAGATTTGACTATGTACAGACTAAGTGAGCATAGCCTTGCTATTGAGAGAGGCTACCGTAGGCAGACCTGGCTCTCAAGAGAAGACAGGATATGTGCACACCGCCCACAAAATGAGGTGGAAACTGAGCCTGCACTTCCTAACCTCCTGCAAATGTACAGTGGCTTGTAAAAGTATTCACCCCCCTTCACATTTTTCCTATTTTGTCGCCTTACAACCTGGAATTAAAATAGATTTTGGGGGGGTTTGTATCATTTGATTTACACAACATGCCTGCCACTTTGAAGATGCAAAATATTTTTTATTGTGCAACAAACAAGAAATAAGACAAAAAAAAACAGAGCTTGAGCGTGCACCCCCCCAAAGCCAATACTTTGTAGAGACACCTTTTGTAGCAATTACAGCTGCAAGTCTCTTGGGGTATGTCTCTATAAGCTTGGCACATCTAGCCACTGGGATTTTTGCCCATTCTTCAAGGCAAAACTGCTCCAGCTCCTTCAAGTTGGATGGGTTCCGCTGGTGTACAGCAATCTTTAAGTCATACCACAGATTCTCAATTGGATTGAGGTCTGGGTTTTGACTAGGCCATTCCAAGACATTTAAATGTTTCCCCTTAAACCACTCGAGTGTTGCTTTAGCAGTATGCTTAGGGTGCACCATCCATCATTCCTTCAATTCTGACCAGTTTCCCAGTCCTTGCCGATGAAAAACATCCCCACAGCATGATGCAGCCACCACCATGCTCCACTGTGAAGTTTTGCAGCTCATTCAGGGTTATATTTGGTATTTTTGTTGCCTCTCTGATTAATGCCCTCTTTGCCTGGTCGGTGAGTTTTGGTGGGCGGCCCTCTCTTGGCAGGATTGTTGTGGTGCCATATTCTTTAAATTTTTTAATAATGGATTTAATGGTGCTCCGTGGGATGTTCAAAGTTTCTGATATTTTTTATAACCCAACCCTGATCTGTACTTCTCCACAACTTTGTCCCTGACCTGTTTGGAGAGCTCCTTGGTCTTCATGGTGCCACTTGCATGACGGTGCCCCTTGCTTAGCAGTGTTTCAGACTCTGAGGTCTTTCAAAACAGGTGTATATATACTAAGATCATGTGACAGGTCATGTGACACTTAGATTGCACACAGGTGGACTTTTCTTTATCTAATTATGTGACTTCGGAAGGTAATTGGTTGCACCAGATCTTATTTAGGGGCTTCATAGCAAAGGGGGTGAATACATATGCACGACGATACGAACCACTTTTCAGTATTTCTTTTTATTTCATTTCACCATTTTGGACTATTTTGTGTATGTCCATTATATGAAATCCAAATAAAAAACATTTGAATTACAGGTTGTAATGCAACAAAATGGGACAAATGCCAAGGAGGGTGAATACTTTTGCAAGGCACTGTTTTCCCTCAGATTACACAGACCCACAAATAATTCTAAAACGAATCCAATTTTGTTAAACTCCCATATCTATTGAGTGAAATACCACAGTGTGTCATCACAGCAGCTAGATTTGTGACCTGTTGCCCTTTTGTACTTGAACTATTTGCTCATCGTTATAACACTGTACAGTATATAGCCATACTATGACATTTAAGAGAGAGAGAGAAAGAGAGATAGAGAGAGAGAGAGAGGAAGACAGAGGGGTTAGTGGGAGGGAGAGAGATGGGGTGGAGAAATTGCACATCGTCACAACACTGTATATATACATAATATATACATAATATGACATTTGTCATGTCTTTATTCTTTTGGAACAACTGTGAGTGTAATGTTTACTGTTCATTTTTATTGTTTATTTCACTTTTGTATATTATCTATTTCACTTGCTTTGGCAATGTTATCATATGTTTCCCATGCCAATAAAGCCCCTTGAATTGAGAGAGAATGAAGTTGAGAGTGTCTGTATAGCTGTCTCGCTTTCCTCTCAAAACTAATGTAGTATTCACATTTTCCTCACTCACGTTTTTTGCTTCTTTGAGCGATAGTGTCTTTACACAGTCCTGACTAGAATATTGCTGTGGTATGTGACCAGTGTGTGTGTGTGTGTGTGTGTGTGTGTGTGTGTGTGTGTGTGTGTGTGTGTGTGTGTGTGTGTGTGTGTGTGTGTGTGTGTGTGTGTGTGTGTGTGTGTGTGTGTGTGTGTGTGTGTGTGTGTGTGTGTGTGTGCTCTCATGCGATGCCTGTCAGGTATATATCTCAGTGTGGTGTGTGAAATGTCTTCTGTCACTGCAGAGTCAAGCCATTGTGTCAGCTGTCACACAGACGGAACATCACTCTGACCTGGGAGATGCAGGTATGACACATCGGGAGAACGTGTGTGTGTGTGTGTGTGTATACAGGCAGAACTACATCCTTGTGACATGAGAGAGACAGGTATGAGACAGACAGAAAATGGAATATGTAAAACGTTTCTGTCCTGGAATACATCGGCAGATCATTCTAGTCTATCAATAAGATTGGTGTTAGACTGACTACAAAATGTTGCTAGAATGATGGATGAAGAGAAAGTATTTAGTCCTTTTTTGCATATTCAACCCAACAACCCTAGCTAATGCCATGGAATCTACTAGAGTATCCCCTACAAGTGTGTTTGAAAGCGATAAAGTAATAGAGTATAAGAAAGAAAGGTTCCTATACCTTTGCTGTTTCCATCAGGACCTCTTAGTACGGTGCACTCATCGATGGCGCCGTAGGGCTCAAATAGGCGGTACACATCCTCCTCTGTCTGCTGCTTGTTCAGCATCCCCACAAACAGCTTCCTGTCCTCTGGAGGGACAAGAGAAAGAGCTGTATGGTCAGAGTCACAGCCCAAAAATACTGTAGTCTGTACTGTCAACAAGGAGATGAGAAATTAAGAGAGAGAAGGAAATGAGACTAGGAGAAGGAAGGAGAGGAAACTACCAGAGTGAAGGAGAAGGAGTGATTGTTTGTTTGCTCTATCCAAGCAGCACCCAGAGTTGTCTCTGCCAAGACAGCTCTCTGTAAAGGTTCATACTGTAACTGGGCAATAGGCTAGAGGGCTGTACCATAGCCTGCTTTGATACACACATACTAACCCCACATATGCATACACACAATGCAGAGGACTAGGCACACATAGTACATGAATTTACTTTCATATTTAGTCAGTGGATAAACCCAACATTAGGCCTAGAGCCTTTGTCATGTGCAGGGGTGGCAGACACGTGTGTGTGCATGTGTGTTGGGGGTCGGAATGGGTGAGGGCGGGGGTTATTTGTGTGCGGTAAAAGGGGGCGGTGGGAGTTGGTGTATGTGTGTGTGGTAGGGGTTTGAATAAGGCGACATGAAAGCGGAGGCCTGCTGTGCTTTGTGTTTTTTTGATGACTTCAGGGATCCGTGTTATCAGACCAACAGAAAGTGATGGGCTGGCACATTAAAGTTTGAAGCGCGAACAAGCTCACACACACACAAACACACACACACAAACACACACACACACACATTAGTGTGACATCATCTGCCCCCTCACTCCACTGCTGCTATCAGCACGCCTGCTGACTTCCCCGAACACATAAATCAGACTATTCACAAACCGAAGATAGAGAGAGAAATTGACACACACATACGCTGGTTGTGGCAAGTGTTGCATCAGGAGTGTGAAACACACAAATACACCCAGTGCAAGGCGTTGCATCGCTAATGTAAATCACACGGAGGGTCTATGGGGACAGGAGTGATTAGATGAGAGTAGAGAGCTACTGGAGCCTAGACTATTCTACAGCGTTATGACCAACTCTGTAGGATAATTAGTCTCTCTCTCTGTAAGCTTTCTCTCTCTATCTCTCTCTGTAAGCTTGTCTCGCTCTCTTTGTGGTAATATCTCTATCTGTATTGGACACCCTCTGTCTTTCTCTATATCACTCTTCTATCTATCCCATACTCTCTCTCTCTCTCTCTCTCTCTCTCTCTCTCTCTCTCTCTCTCTCTCTCTCTCTCTCTCTCTCTCTCCCTCTCCCTCTGTCCATGACTTTCTCTATTTCCCTGCATCCCTTTCTCTCTCTCTATCATAAACATATGCGGTAGATAGGATAATGCCCCTCATCACTCCACTGCAATCATTAGCTGCTTCTCATCAATTCATTCATTAAACGCTTTACTAGTAAATCCAGCCCCTAGGAGCTCAGGGCCGTGTGTGTGTGTGTGTGTGTGTGTGTGCGCGTGTAGGCAAGTGAGTGTGTGTTCTCGCCTGCTCTGTCCTAGAAACTAAAAACAGACTGTGAAATGCTCCTCTCCCCCACCAGAGCTCAGAGCGCATCAGAGAGCATCAGATGAGTGTAGAGAACAGGATTAAAGATTCATACGCACAATTCAAGTCAGATCATCCACTCACCCCTCCCCCTATCTCCACACTGACACACACACACACACACACACACACACACACACACACACACACACACACACACACACACACACACACACACACACACACACACACACACACACACACTGACCCCAAAAGCACAATTCAAGTGAGATTTTCCAGCCTCGCTCATATTCACATCCCCCCTCTTCCTTTTCCTTACAAAGCCTCCCCCTTCCCACACACACACCGCTCTCTCTCCCCCAACCTCTTTTTATCCTCCCCCACCCCCACAGTAGCAGTGCACACTTAGCTAACTCCAATCTCCCATCTCAGACTCTAGCATCTCATTTAGTATTGGCACATTCGGTCTCAGCGTGTGACTGTGTATGTTTGTGTATGTGTGTGTGTGTCTGTCCGTGTGTATGTGTGTGTGCATGCATGTGTGCTTTCATCTCCACACCAGGCTTAGGGCCATCTGGTATCAGTGCTGAGGCCAGGGAGATGAGTCCCTGTTCCAAAGGCCTGGGAGAAACTGATAGCGATGGAGCAGAGAGGGAACGTAACCGGAGAAGAAGAGAGGAGCTTCCAAAGGCCTAACCACCATGAATCTCTCATCTCTCTCATCTCTCCTACAGTATCTGGGTCTGGTATTAAGTGTAACTATTGTCCATACTAGTGTGATGAGTAAGCTTGGGAGAATCTCAACTGCATTTCCTTGATTTCTTGTGTCCTCTATCCTCACCTCCTTCTCAAAATCCATTGGATGATAAGGTCAGAGGTCCCACCCCTCTGACCTTTTTGTCTAATGGGAATCAAGAGAGGAACAAGGAAATGCAGTTGAGATTCTGCCCTTGTCTGAGATCTGTCTATGTTAGGTCCTGGAGCAAACGCCTAGGCTTCTGCTCAGCGGACTAATGTATGTGTTCAGTACAGGCGGGCCAGGCAGTTAGGCGCTGTCATGACGGACATGGATACTCATGTACTGAATAATTAAGGACTCGTTTGTGCTAAATCAGAACCTATGCGTCAACTTCTCTGCCAAACAAAATCAAGCGAAACGTGAAAAATCATTATGAAAGTAACAAAAAACATCAGAAGTTTGAGTTGCAGACAGTGCTTGCTTAGATGTCTTAAAAGCAACAAACTTCACTCCCACTCCAAAATGCCATTACTGACCATTTCCATAAATATCTCCTAGGTTCAAAGGTGTTTTGGTGTTTGAAGTGTGTATGGGGTGTGAGGGAGACATCAAAGAGAGATGGGGATGCTGTGTGTGTGTTTGCGTGCGTGCGTGTGTTTGCGTGCGTGTGTATGCGTACGTGTGTGCGCCCGTGCATGCATGCGTGTTTGTGTATGTGTGTTACTGTGCACGTCCATGCATGTGTGTGTATGTATGTGTGTTGCGGCCTGAGGCTGGTTGGTATCTAAGGACTGTGGTGTAGCAGTAAACACCTTGCCCTCCATCTCTCCGACGGTGTGGAGCAACAGCAGTCTGTCTGCTGCCTCCGGGTATTATCATAACATTTGAACTTCTGGGGTAAAATAAGTTAGAAAGCTAAGCAACAAGTTAGAAGTTACTTTGTGTTGGCGGAGGACAAGTTGTACATGCAAAACAGGTGCCTTTGTTGTGATACTGCTCATATCATTATTGTAAGTAGTTCTCTGGATGAGCTGAAAATATATGCACACATGAAAACAACCATCAAAGGCATATGCGGTACTGATACACAGCCAAATCCTATGGAATGTCCTATTCCCCTTCCATCTGGTGTTATGCTCATATTTTAATGCATACTAGCACTTTACATATACAGTACAGTGCCTTCAGAAAGTATTCGTACCCTTTGACGAACTCCACACTGTTGTGTCACAGCCTGAATTCAAAATGTATTACAGATATTTTTTTCTCACCCGTCTACACACAACACCCCATAATGACAAAGTGAAAACATGTTTTAAGACATTTTTGCTAATTTATTGAAAATGAAATACAGAAATGTCTCATTTACATAAGTAATCACACCCCTGAGTCAATACATGTTAGAATCACCTTAAGCAGCGATTACAGCTGTGAGTCTTTCTGGGTAAGTCTCTAAGAGCTTTGCACACCTGGATTGTACAATATTTGCACACTATTCTTTTTAAAATTAAGTTGGTTGTTGTTCATTGCTAGACAGCCATTTCTAAGTCTTGCCATAGATCTTCAAGATGATTTAAGTCAAAACTGTAACTAGGCCATTCAGGGAACATTAAACGTTGTCTTGGTAAACAACTCCAGTGTATATTTGGCCTTGTGTTTTAGGTTATTGTCCTGCTGAAAGGTGAATTTATCTCCCAGTGTCTGTTGGAAAGAAGACTGAACCAGGTTTTCCTATAGGATTTTGCCTGTGCTTAGCTCTATTCTTATGTCATCTTGGGCAATACACCTAGGAAAGAACCTTTTGGTATGCCTGGTCCATCCCTGGCAATCTTCTGCAGATATGTCCAGGCATCCAGCATTCATTGCGTCCAGGAGGGACATTTGATCATGTGGATGGTGGTCATCAACCTTCCACCTCCATGAGGAAAATAATTCCTCTATGGGGTTGAGGAATGAAGAGTAAGGTGGGAGGAAAAGTGACACCATCCTGGGATGGGCTGCAAACCACTCTGTGACTGCACAGGAGTGCTGAAATGCCACATTGTCCCATACGCTTACAAATTGGCAGATTTCGCCTCACTGCAACCCTTTCCTCACCTGGCACAACCCTTCCATAGGTGTTGTATGGCCCAATTAGCGGTTTGTGTAACAGCAATCCACCAGAGGATATTGCTTCACATATTGTGATGTTGGCACCCCTCTGGCCCCGGGACATCCACTGTGGCTCTTTTCCCAATCACATTCCTTCCTCGCCGCCGTGTTTTGTCCAAGTTGAAACGAGCCTCATCCACAAAGATGAATATGTGGGGTGTTTGCATAGCTTCAATCTCCATGACTCTCTAAAATAAATCCACAAGGAAACATAAGTTAGGCTATTACGGTAGTTTACATTAAACCTAAAAACAGTTCAGTCAGATGCCCTTGCAGAATGCACATCTTACCTGTTGTTTTGCCGGACATTTCTCACAATAGATGCCACTGTTGTATCGTTGCAGATGTGGCTGCACTCTCAGACCAGCCTGTCTCATTGATGGACCGTGATTTATTACATGATCAATTATAGTATCCCTAATCTCATCTGAGACTACAGCTCTTGATCTTCCTCTCAGTCTTCTTCCACCACACATACATACTCCTCTACCTCACCCTCTCTCATCCACTCTTCGTTCCTCTGTCAGCCACTTCTCTATCTCTGGCTGGGTCCATGTTTACATTACAGTACATTCATTCCAGTAAGATGTCCCCTTTTGTATAGATGGTAGTGAAATTGAAAGACTAACACCCGGGTAGGTGTTCAGCTACAATGGCAATCAGCTGTGGTTGGTCTAATTGTTTTGATAGTATTTCATTTTTAGATGTGGAATATATTTCAATACGGTATTCAATACTGTAGAAATGTAGCAAATTGCTGTCTTATTCAATGTTGTGTTATGTTAGGTTTTGAACTTAAGTTTAACAGTTTTGAAAAGAGTATGTAAACATGTGCAAATTGGCCTGTAGGTACATAGAGTTTTGGTGGTGGTTGTGTCTGAGTGAGAAAAGAATTCATGAAATTTGAAAGATGTCTGTTGATGTCATCTACAGTGTATGCATAGTCACTTTAATAACTCTACCTACATGTACATATTACCTCAACTTACCGGTGGCCCCGAACATTGACTCTGTACAGGTACCCCCCTGTATATAGTCTCCACATTGACTCTGTACTGGTACCCCCCTGTATATAGTCTCCACATTGACTCTGTACTGGTACCCCCTGTATATAGTCTCCACATTGACTCTGTACTGGTACCCCCTGTATATAGTCTCCACATTGACTCTGTACTGGTACCCCCTGTATATAGTCTCCACATTGACTCTGTACTGGTACCCCCTGTATATAGTCTCCACATTGACTCTGTACTGGTACCCCCTGTATATAGTCTCCACATTGACTCTGTACTGGTACCCCCTGTATATAGTCTCCACATTGACTCTGTACTGGTACCCCCCTGTATATAGTCTCCACATTGACTCTGTACTGGTACCCCCTGTATATAGTCTCCACATTGACTCTGTACCGGTACCCCCTGTATGTAGTCTCGCTATTGTTGTTTTACTGCTGCTCTTTAATTACTTGTTACTTTTATCTCTTATTCTTGTCTGTATTTTTTGAAACTGCATTATTGGTTGGGGGCTCGTAACACCTATTGTATTCAGCGCATGTGACTAATACAATTTGATTTGATGTAGTCATTGAATGCATTTTGTGCCAAAGCAATGAAAAATGATCCACAGTTCAGCCCACAGAGACTGATGTTGTGCTCACTGTGTGAAGAGTTTTGAAAAAGTGACCTAAGTATTGAAAAATGGGTCCTAGTGATTGTAAAAAAAAAAAAAAAACGGTAATACTTATTGACTCAAGACATTTCAACTTTTCATTTTTAAAAACATAATTCCACTTTGACATGATGGGGTATTGTGTGTAGATCAGTGACACAACATCTCAGTTTAATCCTTTTTAAATTCAGGCTGTAACACAACAAAATGTGGACAAGTCAACAGGTGGTGAATACTTTCTGAAGGCACTGTTTTTAATGTTACATGGTAACCAATCAATTTCCCAAGCGAAATTAATCAGGTACAACTATATTCAACACAGAGATAGCTGCATTCATACACACACATCTCATCATATTTGATATGGATGGTGTCAGTGGTGTAGTGCTATTTTTTTTACGTGAGGTAGTGCAAAAAAACTCAATAACTCAATCAAAGTTTGTACTGACAGATTAAATATCATTATAAAATAGGTGCATAAAATGCATCCTCCAATTGCAACGTCTGCCTATACCCACGCATCCTCTGTGTTCTATTTTTAATACCATCAAAAATAGGCCATTATCACTTTCAATCATGAATGACAATTCTTCACGTTTTACCCGTGAAATGTCCAAACTGTATGCGAACTAGTAGTCTTTCTAGTAGGTCTATTTTGTTTCAATCAAAGCATAGCCTGCAGTGCGCGCTGCATGACCGCATGACGAAATGCATGTGATTATTCAGCTTCAGATAAGAAATGACTGCGGAGGTGTCTTTGGTGTAACATATTATAGGCCTACTATGCTACAGTAGGCCTATATGCTATTATATCCGGGTCTGTTATGTAAAATACAAATTATTCATTAGCGATCTTGCGAGACATTGATTCAGCTTTGCTCTAACTTTACTAAACAAGCACCATTGTGAGAAGTAATCTTCTATTTGTAATAATAATAGTAAGTGATGAGTAGTACTGTTAGGCGGATACAACATCTGGATGTGGATTATTTTAAGCGATTTGCGTGCCCTTCGAATCATGGTGCTGTTAACCAAGTGGTCACATATTGTTCTGGGTTCCACTGCACCGGTCCGTGGGTTTTATAAACATCAAGGCAGACACATGGTGAATTTGCATCCTAGATCGCGGTACGTTTCTGTAAGCTGAGCGCTCAGACAGTAGGGCGAGTTCAAATGCGTATTACAAGAGCCCCAAGTCCATCACAAAATGTTTTCACGACACACGTTTTAGCAATCCCTAGTATAGTTTTCTGTCTGTCTGTTCTTGTTACGTCGGATTTGGCCCGCTCAAAGTGTCAAGCCTCCGACCAACGGGCCTCTGCACACATGCCAACAGACAGTTGTTCATCATTCGTGCCACGGCCAGAGAGAACGACAGTGAAGAAACCACCATTTGCCTACCTATAGGCTGCTGTAGCCTACATATGTATTTCGTTTGTCATTCTATAATTTTTATGGAATTATAGTGGTACTTAAATATAATTTATTTTGAATTTATCTGTGTTTTCTCAAATTGAAAAAAAAAAGTGAGGGAGCACCGCACGACATCCATGGACAGTGGATGATGTGATTTATCGCTCAACCACAGGGGTGCATCTCATACTTATGCCCCCTGACACCGGGAGAACCCCTCACTGCGATCAAAGGTTCCACCCGGGTGTATACACTCCCTTTAAAAGAGATTAGAAAGGTGCAGGGTTAGGAATATACTGTATCTGTTCACATGAATATCTGTCCTGAGGGGGGAGCGATAGAGAGTAAGGGAGTATATGGTGAGGTTACAAATAAGGCTGCAATGTGTGCACACTCGCACACATTCAACGCGCACTCGCACACATTCAACGCACACTCGCACACATTCAACCACTCACTTGTGCAGGCACGCATTGTCAGGGAAAGGGTAGGCTATATTACACAGAACAATGGGAATGTGTAACCCACACATAGAGATGAATCAGTATATGGGCAACATGATTGTAACATGAAAACGAGACTACAGCAAATCAGAATTTGGCCCAAAGAGCCACAATAAATTTGCCTGGCTACCCACACTCCTTGGTCCGGCCAAACGCTATGCCACACCCGCGGACGTTAGTTTCTTCAAACATCAGAGCAACGGATCGAAAGAATTGAGTTGTCAGGCTAACAAGAAATTTTTTTTTCCCATCATGTCGCGCAAAGAACAGGTTCCCCGACAGTGTGCAGATGTAATCCAACTTTAAATACAAAGGGCCTGCAGGGGAGATATTTCTTTAGATTAATCTCATAGCAGCAGTCTAATGGATGCATTTGTGTGCATATCCACCATTGGTGTTCATAGATAAAAACTCATGCTGGCTGAATGGTTGCTGCACTACAGTAACCTCTGGAAGCATCTAGACAGTGTATGTATCCTGCTGCCTCCCCAGGGTCTCTCCAGTGTTCAGGTATAGATAATCACAGTCTAAGAGCTCAGAGGAGAGGAGAACAGCTCAGTGCATTGACCTATATTCATCTGTTCTGCTCCTCTCTCCCCCTAAGCCCTGCTACTGTGGACTCGATGTTCCAGCACCAAAGAGAGAAGAGACAGACCCCCACACACACACAGAGAGAGAGAGAGAGAGAGAGAGAGAGAGAGAGAGAGAGAGAGAGAGAGATAGATAGAGAGACAAATCCAGGCACATACAGTTGAAGTCGGAAGTTTACATACACCTTAGCCAAATATATTTAAACTCAGTTTATCACAATTCCTGACATTTAATCCTTGTAAAAATTCACTGTCTTAGGTCAGTTAGGATCACCACTTTATTTTTAGAATGTGAAATGTCAGAATAATAGTAGAGAGATTTATTCATTTCAGCTTTTATTTCTTTCATCACATTCCCAGTGGGTCAGAAGTTTACATACACTCAATTAGTATTTGGTTGCATTGCCTTTAAATTGTTTAACTTGGGTCAAACGTTTCGGATAGCCTTCCACAAGCTTCCCACAATAAGTTGGATGAATTTTTGCCCATTACTCCTGACAGAGCTGGTGTAACTGAGTCAGGTTTGTAGGCCTCCTTGCATGCACATGTTTTTTTAGTTCTGGCCACAATTGAGGTCAGGACTTTGTGATGGCCACTCCAATACCTTGACTTTGTTGTCCTTAAGCCATTTTTCCACAACTTTGGAAGTATGCTTGGGGTCATTGTCCATTTGGAAGACCCATTTGCGACCAAGCTTTAACTTTCTGCCTGATGTCTTGAGATGTTGCTTCAATATATCCACATCATTTTCCTTTCTCATGATGCCATCTATTTTGTGAAGTGCACCAGTCCCTCCTGCAGCAAAGCACCCCCACAACATGACACTGCCACCCCCGTGCTTCACGGTTGGGATGGTGTTCTTCGGCTTGCAAGCCTCCCCCTTTTTCCTCCAAACATAACAATGGTCATTATGGTCAAACAGTTCTATTTTTATTTCATCAGACCAGAGGACATTACTCCAAAAAGTACAATCTTTGTCCCCATGTGCAGTTGCAAACCGTAGTCTGGCTTTTTCATGGCGGTTTTGGAGCAGTGGCTTCTTCCTTGCTGAGCGGCCTTTCAGGTTATGTCGATATAGGACTCGTTTTACTGTGGATATAGATACTTTTGTACCTGTTTCCTCCAGCATCTTCACAAGGTCCTTTGCTGTTGTTCTGGGATTGATTTGCACTTTTCGCACCAAAGTATGTTAATCTCTAGGAGACAGAACGCGTTTCCTTCCTGAGCGGTATGACGGCTGCGTGGTCCCATGTTGTTTATACTTGCATACAATTGTTTGTACAGATGAACGTGATGCCTTCAGGCGTTCGGAAATTGCCCCCAAGGATGAACCAGACTTGTGGAGGTCTACAATTTTTTTCTGAGGTCTTGGCTGATTTCTTTAGATTTTCTCATGATGTCAAGCAAAGAGGCACTGAGTTTGAAGGTAGGCCTTGAAATAGATCCACAGGTATACCTCTAATTGACTAAAATGATGTCAATTAGCCTATCAGAAGCTTCTAAAGCCATGACATCATTTTCTGGAATTTTCCAAGCAGTTTAAAGGCACAGTCAACTTAGTGTATGTAAACTTCTGACCCACTGGAATTGTGATACATTGAATCATAAGTGATTTAATCTGTCTGTAAACAATTGTTGGAAAAATGACTTATGTCATGCACAATGTAGATGTCCTAACCGACTTGCCAAAACTATAGTTTGTTAACAAGACATTTGTGGAGTGGTTGAAATACAAGTTTTAATGACTCCAACCTAAGTGTATGTAAACTTCCGACTTCAACTGTATACACGCAGAATAGGGCATACTGAAGCACAAGGCAGAAATGAATGAATACACACACACGCGTATGCACACACGCAAGCATGCATGCACAAACCCACACACACCCATATTCCTTCAGCTACAAGGTTTGTGCTACACACCTTGTGTGTGTGTCCATGCCCACATGAAAATACGACTGTTTACTAAAGAATACAACAGTACTTACTATAGAATTATATAATTAACTGTAGTGTACTGTGGAATACTATACTACACACTGTAGTAATCCTTGATCATGTGTGGTACTTACTATAGAATGTTGTAGTATACTATAGCAAATACCGCTAAACACATTGTAGTAAATACTACAGTAATGTCAGCAAAAACACTACAGTCTGCTAAAACACTCCACTTTTTTGTAATTATAGTAAATACTACAGTATTCATTTGCGTATACCCTGCCCATATAGCAATTTGTGCCACCCATAATTGAGAAACTTACATGCCAAGTATTGACTAAATATTGTGTTTCTTATCCGTTCAGACCCTGGTCCTACCTACATACAGGCAGTAGCGGTGCATGGGTAAAATCACTGGGGAAGCTAGTAATTGCATTGTTTGCTCTATTTTATTTAACCAGGTAAGTTGACTGAGAACACATTCTCATTTACAGCAATGACCTGGGGAATTGGTTTCTTTTTTTACCTGAGGAAAGAGTGCCTATTACTGGCCCTCCAACACCACTTCCAGCAGCATCTGGTCTCCCATCCAGGGACTGACCAGGATCAGCCCTTGCTTAGCTTTAGAAACAAGCCAGCAGTGGGATGCAGGGTGGTATGCTACTGGTAACCTGTTAATTCATATGCCTTGCGACTGTGATATATAGGCCTGAAGGCAAAGAAACTAATAAGACACAGTGGCAGAATAAATTCAACCAAACCTTTGTGTTATCACAAAACCGGATAGTAACATCTGACCAGTGAAGTCCACAAAGCATATTGCTTGTACAATAACAGACAGTTACATGACCTACAGCATGGTCAAGCAAGTTAATGTTTTCGACATGTTCGGACCACTAAACCACTATTGAATTAGAACCACAGAGTGTTATTGCAAGTCGCAAAGAAAACAGGTGCTGCCACTATTCCAGCACCATTTCAACTTCAACATTTCAACATCATCAAATCACCTCTGCTTAGTCTGATACAGTGACAACTAAAATATACCAAAAACAATTTGTCAAATCAACTTAAGCTAAATATGATGGGGCTGTCCATGGTTCTGATTTCTGTGTGCGTGTTCATGCAAGTAGAAAAACATGTTGACTCACCCTACTTGTAGAGAAACACCAATGCCATCCTCCTCTCTTTCATCACTCTGTCATACAGTACACACTTTTATTTTTTGTTGTCCTAGGCTACCTGGCTAAAATGCTTGCTCGCTAGCCTAATTTCCATTCATGGGCAATGTTAGCTAGTTAACATTAGCCTTCTACATCTAGCTATTGTACATATTGAACTTCCATCCTCTCAGGCCAGGGGAGCAAAAAACTATGAATTAAGGGTTGGATCAGAATCGCCGTTATAATCATTGGCCAGTACAGAGAATTAAGTAGTTCCCAATAAGTAGTCCAAATTAAGTAGTCTAATTTAGGAAAGGGCAAATTTTAACTAGCTGGCTAGCTAGCCACCGGAGGACAACAACACAACGAGATGCAACAATTCCATTTTTTCTGTCAATGACATATGCTCTCAATGGGATTTGATAGGGCTGACGCCAAATCCAAGCTGGCTTCCCTTGACACTTTTATTTGGTGCGCCAGGACCATTCACAGTTGAGCTTGCTCAGTTTAGCTCAAAATGTGGTATACTTTGTCAATGGAGGCCAGATGCTCGCTGGCTTCCCTTGCCTTCAATTCTATGGGCGGCAACAATGTCACTCGTCACTCGTTTGGACCAGACAGCATCAGATAGATGGCCTACACGTAGAGAGACAGAGAGGCACTGTTTTGCTCGCTCAGATGCTTTCTCCTGTGAGATACATTAAGCCTCTTGCGAATTGAAGGGCATTTATGAAACACAGAGAGACGAAAGATAAATGATTGTTTAAAAAAAATATAACATTTGTAAATATTTTGGAAGAGCCTGGCTTCCCTTGGCATCCATGAATACACACCACTGCCTACAGGTTATGGAGCATTTGGTAGTTTAGTATTTCTCCAGTATGTTTCCTGAATGAGAAAGCCTCCACTTCTATGTCAAAGATAATACAATAATAAATGATAGCAAATACTACAATAATGTCTGCAAACACACTAACTTAATTACTGTAGTATATGCTACAGCTTTCATTTACTACAGTATTTATACTACAGTTACTATAAATACTATGTCCCATTTGGCTCAGTTGGTAGACCATGGTGCTTGCAACACCAAGGTTCTGTGTTCAATTCCCATGGGGAAAATGTATGTACTCACTACTGTAAGTTGCTCTGGATAAGCACATCTGCTAAATGACTAGAATGTAAAGTCTGCATAAATATTGCAGTATACTGCAATCTGTAAAAATATTACATTAATTACTATAGTAGATACTACAGTATACTGCAATCTGTAAAAACATTAATCACTATAGTAAATTCTACAGTTTTCTTTTAGGAAATACTAGAGTTCAAGCTACAGTCTGCATAAATACTACAGTATGCTGCAATCTGTAAAAACATTACATGAATTACTATAGTAAATACTACAGTATACTACAGGAAATACTACAGTTCAGGCTACAATTATGTCATTCATTCCATTTCGTTCAGTACAATACCAACTGCCATTAAATCTTGGAAATCGGCACAAAATTATGCATGTGGGTGTGTGTGTGTATGTGTGTATGCATACGCTTGCGAATGTGCATGTGTGTGTGTATGTGTGTGCTCGTGTGTGTGTCTAACATAAGCTGGGATTCGCAAGGCCCCCTTGCCCAGAATAGCCTCTCCTATTTGGGAAAGCAGAAGTGATGTTGTAATGCTGGATAACTGTCGGATGGGAGGAGAGAGAGAGAGAGAGAGAGAGAGAGAGAGGGAGGGAGGGTTAGGAGGAGAGAGAGAGAGAGAGAGAGAGAGAGAGAGAGAGAGAGAGAGAGAGAGAGAGAGAGAGAGAGAGAGCAAAATGGAGAGAAAGCAAAAGAGAGGAGAGGCAGAGACAGAGACAAAGAAAAAAATACACAGCAACATAGAGAGAAAGAAAAAAAAGATAAGTGAGAAAGAGAGAGAGTCAGAGACGGAGTGTAAGACGAAGAGAGAAGGGATAGATGGACAGAGGAGAGGGTATAGGTTACATAACAGTGTCTAGACACCAATAGCAGTTCAAAGGGCTTGTCGAAGGCATAGTTAATTAGCTAGCTTGATTGCTTGAGGACTGCTCTCTTCATAAATCCAGGAGAGGTTGATTATCTCCTTCTAATTCTTCTCTTTCATCTTCCCCTCTTTCCTGAAGCTTCTCGATCCTAAGCCGCATTGTGTGTGTGAGTGTGTGTATGCGTGCATGCATGTGTGTGTGTTTATTTCCAGATAGGATTTACATGCTAATGAAATTTCTTTCGGGGTGACAAACCTCGTCATAAAAACAGCCGACTGTGGTTGGTTGGGATTCACGTGAACTATTCTAAATGCAGGAACCTGGACACCTTGTAGCTCTGTAGGACCAGGTCTGGTGACCACTGTGGTAAGCTGTTGATACTGAGTGTCTAGCTACAGTTATTCTGAAACTCTCTCTCTCACGGCTGAGGGAAGCAGCTGTTGCCCCTGACAACCTGTCTCTGGGCTCTGATAGGATGTGGAGCTGTGGCTGTGGAGCTGTCCATGATGCTGAACAACCTATCATCTTCTAACAGTCTACTCCTCTGACTATCATTGTTATGCCATAAATATACAGATACAGACCTGAATCAGGCTAGCATAGCAAATGTGTTCCATTCACTGCTGGCCCGTATTCACAAAGTGACTCAGAGTAGGAGTACTGATCTAGGATCAGTTTTGCCTTTACGACAGTAATGAAAATGCTTATATAGACAGGGTGGACCTGATCCTATATCACTCCTACTCTGAGACACTTTGTGAATAAATACAATCTCTGGATTGCATAGTATCGTGTGGTGGGAGTGCACACAGAACAGAGACATGAATCAATTTTAGAGAGAATTAAGGTTCGTTTTATGATCGTAATAAAATGCCAGTTCATCCACAGAGACCACTAATGACCGCAGTGTGGCGATTTATTTATAATGAATATGTACAATTGAAAGAGAGACTATAGAGAGAGGTATAGGACATTGTTTCTTTCAACAAACAAAAATAGCGCTGTGGGCGGTAACACACACGTATGCACACGCACGCACACACACACCCAGCAGAAAGAAAGGCCTGCTGTAAGTGAAACTAGGGCAGAAAATCGACTGTTGGGTAGGGGCCAAGAACAGCAGAGACAGAGACACTATTATCAGCTAATGTGGTGGACTGGGTCAGAGAACATTTACATAGTAACAACCCTGCCTCCTGACAACACACACACACACACACACACCCACACACTTCACAGGAATACTAAAGCCAGGGTAGAATGAGAAAGAGAAAGAATAAGCTACACAGATAGAACATGAAGGGGAAAGAGACAGAAATGGAAGCTCATGTAATAAGGGAGAAACGATAGAGAGAGAAAGCGAGAGAGAGATAGGGAAAATAAAATATAAAGTACCTCCACGACACTCACTGTCAGCTGGTTTCACTTGGATGGGACGAGTCATCTGCAGAGAGAGAAGGCAGAGTGAGAGGAGAAAGAAAGAGATGCAGAGAGAGATGGTTCATCTCATGTATTATTATTATTATAATATTTTGTACATTTATTTAACTTGGCAAGTCCTTTAAGAACAAATTCTTATTTACAATGACAGCCTGTGTCTGTGGAGATAACACAGACACGCTTCTGTCTGTCATCATTTTTTTTAAAATCATCCTTTCTGTCTTTTTCTCTCTTTCATTCATCTCTCCATTCCTCCACTAGATTGATAGGGACCAACCACTACCTCCATATAAACCTTCCCCTAACGTATCTCAGATTCATAGATATGGAACTGAGCATGGAGAAAATGTTGACGTAGTAAAACGGTAGGAGGACCCCGAGGCGATGAAGGTTTCCCTGTAGAACATGTCGGGTTTGTTCTTTCATACTGTTAAATCACACACAACCATGTTAATCTTCCTAGTTATAGTCCCATGGAGTCAAGCAGGGTTAGGTGGATTGTACGTACTCATACAGAATGCTGTCAGGTTTCTGAGAGAACTGGTAGTGTGAGGAGACAACCCTGTCTGCTGACCGAGAGCGAGAGAGTGCGTGTGTGTGTCTGTGTGTGGGTGGGAGCTTGTGAGTGCATGAAAAAGCACTTGTGCGCATGTCTGTGTGTGTGGCATGAAAATGACACGGCTGTCACAAGAGATTCCACAGTCAGGCATCTCTGCCATAAGAACATGCCAAGCCGTGATATGCAGCGAAAGCTCCGAACTGAGGAAAAAGTAGGGCCTTATATAATCGGTTTTATTTTTTGCCTGATTCCTTACATTTTTCCCCCTAATTCCATTTTCTTCGTTTTGTTCAGTTTTTCCATTTTTTTGGGGGGACACTTTATTGTCATAAAAAAAGCATCATCGCTAACGGCTACATAAAGTGGTAGACAAACACGCACACAGACAGTGGCCTTCCTGTGAATCAATGATGCATTTTGTTAATGTTTTATGATAATCTTGGGCAGATTATTGAATTTTCTAATGAATACATTTAGTTAATTTCCTACTAAGTTCAATACATTATTTTATATTGTTCAATTCCGTTTTAATGTCTGGATTCCGTGATTCTGTCCATGTTCTCCGCAACACTGATTTTATTGGGGCCTATTCCACCCTTCCATAACACAGCACACTACCCCTCCACCTTTCCATAACACAGCACACTATCCCTCCACCCTTCCATAACACAGCACATTACCACTCCACCCTTCCATAACATAGCACACCACCCCCTCCACCCTTCCATAACACAGCACACTACCCCTCCACCTTTCCATAACACAGCACACTATCCCTCCACCCTTCCATAACACAGCACATTACCACTCCGCCCTTCCATAACATAGCACACCACCCCCTCCACCCTTCCATAACACAGCACACTACCCCTCCACCCTTCCATAACACAGCACACTACCCCTCCACCCTTCCATAACACAGCACACTACCCTCCACCCTTCCATAACACAGCACACTACCCCTCCACCCTTCCAAAACACAGCACACTACCCCTCCACCCTTCCATAACACAGCACACTACCCCTCCACCATTCCAATACACAGCACACTCCCTCTCCACCCTTCCATAACACAGCACATTACCCCTCCACCCTTCCATAACACAGCACACTACCCCTCCACCCTTCCATAACACAGCACACTACCCCTCCACCCTTCCATAACACAGCACACTACCCCTCCACCCTTCCATAACACAGCACACTACCCCTCCACCCTTCCATAACACAGCACATTACCACTCCACCCTTGCATAACACAGCACACTACCCCTCCACCCTTCCATAACACAGCACACTACCCCTCCACCCTTCCATAACACAGCACATTACCACTCCACCCTTGCATAACACAGCACACTACCCCTCCACCTTTCCATAACACTGCACACTATCCCTCCACCCTTCCATAACACAGCACACTACCCCTCCACCCTTCCATAACACAGCACACTACCCCTCCACCCTTCCATAACACAGCACACTACCCCTCCACCCTTCCATACACAGCACACTATCCCTCCACCCTTCCATAACACAGCACACTACCACTCCACCCTTGGATAATACAGCACACTACCCCTCCACCCTTCCATAATACAGCACATTACCCCTCCACCCTTCCATAACACAGCACACTACCCCTCCACCCTTCCATAACACAGCACACTATCCCTCCACCCTTCCATAACACAGCACACTACCACTCCACCCTTGCATAACACAGCACACTACCCCTCCACCCTTCCATAATACAGCACATTACCCCTCCACCCTTCCATAACACAGCACACTACCCTCCACCCTTCCATAACACAGCACACTATCCCTCCACCCTTCCATAACACAGCACACTACCCTCCACCCTTCCATAACACAGCACACTACCCCTCCACCCTTCCATAACACAGCACACTACCCCTCCACCCTTCCATAACACAGCACACTATCCCTCCACCCTTCCATAACACAGCACACTACCCCTCCACCCTTCCATAACACAGCACACTATCCCTCCACCCTTCCATAACACAGCACACTACCCCTCCACCCTTCCATAACACAGCACACTACACCTAAACCCTTCTATAACACAGCACACTACCCCTCCACCCTTCCATAACACAGCACACTATCCCTCCACCCTTCCATAACACAGCACACTACCCCTCCACCCTTCCATAACACAGCACACTACCCCTCCACCCTTCCATAACACAGCACACTACTCCCTCCACCCTTCTATAACACAGCACACTACCCCTCCACCCTTCCATAACACAGCACATTACCCTCCACCCTTGCATAACACAGCACACTACCCCTCCACCCTTCCATAACACAGCACACTACCCTCCACCCTTCCATAACACAGCAAACTCCTCTCCACCCTTCCATAACACAGCACACTACCCTCCACCCTTCCATAACACAGCACACTACCCCTCCACCCTTCCATAACACAGCACACTACCCCTCCACCCTTCCATAACATAGCACACTACCCCTCCACCCTTCCATAACACAGCACACTTCCCCTCCACCCTTCCATAACACAGCACACTGCCCCTCCACCCGAGCCATATAAAATCAGTTATATTTTTTGCCTGATTCCGTTTACTTTTTTCCAAAATTCAGTTTTCTCTGTCTTGTTTTTCCGGGTTTCAGTTTTCATTTCTGTTTCAGTCTTTCGCCCTCAAAATCGCACTTTATTACTAGAAAGAAGAAAAAAAAGCGATCTTTAAGTCCATAATCATGCTTAAATCACATCAGGAGACAACTTTTGAGGACTGGGAAAACCCCAAGAAATGTAGATTTTGGGGTGTGCACCAGCCAGAGACGGTTGTTTGGTGAGCTATGTTTCTGTAGCGCTCATGTGATTGCAGAGTTTGCAAAACAAATGGCCGCTGGATTGATGCAAATAATCATGATATGATTGTGCCAGGTCAAATGAAATGCAAGTTCAATACTTTTAGTGGATTTTCTACTAAATTCAATAAAAATATATATATTTTTGAATTCTGTCTTAATGTCTGGATTCAGTGATTCCGAACGGGATTTTATACAGCCCTACAAATGGAAACAGCGGTGTAAAACTGTCACGTCCAGGCCTGGGTTTCAGGCTGGCGTGTTTAGTTTGTTTTGTTTAGTAGGGTTTTTGGTTCTAGGTGTTATATTTCTATGTTGGGTTGATGGTTTCCCAATTAGAGGCAGCTGATTGTCGTTACCTCTAATTGGGAACCATATATATGTTTGTGTTTTTCTATGGGGTTTTGTGGGTCATTGTTTGATGTTTGGTTTGAGTTATATTGTTCACCATAGTTACGATCGTCGCTTGTTTATTGGTTTTCCCCAGTTACGTGTTTGAAATAAATATGTATACTGGAAGCATCGCTGCGTCTTGGTCCGTCACTCAGGAAGATCGTGACAGAATGACCCATCAAAACAGGACCAAGCAGCGAGAGAATTGGGAGTTCTGGACCTGGGAGGAAATACTGGAAGGAAAGGGACCCTGGACCCAGCCTGGGGAGTATCGCCGTCCTAAGGAGGAGCTGGAAGCAGCGAAGGCTGAGCGGCGTTATTATGAGGAAAAGTATGGTGTATGGACACCCGATCGGGAGAGATATGCTGGAACACGCCTGGCTAGGAAGCCCGAGGCAGCCCCAAAAATGGGGGCACACGGTGAGTTTGGCTGGTGCAGGTTGGAGACCTGAGCCAACTCCTCGCGCTTTCCGGAGGGAGCGTCGCACTGGTAAGACACAGTGTTATGCGGTGAAGCGCACGGTGTCTCCAGTTCGCGTTCATAGCCCGGTGCGCGACTTGCCAGCTCCTCGCATCTGTCGTGCTAGGGGGAGTTGGCAGCCAGGAAGGAGGGTGTTGGCTCAGCGCTCCTGGTCTCCGGTGCGCCTCTTTGGGCCAGGATATCCTGCGCCGGCTCTGCGTGTGTTGTCTCCGGTTTGCGCCCACAGCCCGGTGTGCGACATTCCAGCGCCCCTCATCTGTGAGGCTAGGGTGATTGTGCAGCCTGGAAGGATGGTGCCGGCTCTGCGATCTAGGTCTCCAGTGCGACTACTTGGACCTAAATATCCTGCGCCGGCTCTGCGTGCAGTGTCTCCGGTTCGCGCCCACAGCCCGGTGCGCGACATTCCAGCTCCCCTCATCTGTGAGGCTAGGGTGAGTGTGCAGCCTGGTAGGATGGTGCCGGCTCTGCGATCCAGGTTCCCTGTGCGCGCCGTGGGTCCAGCACTTCCTGTCCCTGTTCCACGCACCAGGATCCCTGTGCACGTCGTGGGTCCAGTACGTCCTGTCCCTGTTTCACGCTCCAGGATACCAGTGCGCATCGTGAGCCCAGCACGGTCTGTTCCTGCTCCCCGCACCAGAGTCCCAGTGCGCATCGTGAGCCCAGCACGGCCAGTTCCCGCTCCCTGCACCAGACTCCCAGTGCGCATCGTGAGCCCAGCACGGCCTGTTCCCGCTCCCCGCACCAGAGTCCCAGTGCGCATCGTGAGTACAGCACAGCCCGTTACTGCTCGCCGCACCAGAGTCCCAGTGCGCTTCGTGAGTCCAGCACGGCCTGTTCCTGCTCCCCGCACCAGAGTCCCAGTGCGCATCGTGAGTCCAGCAGAGCTTGTCCCTGCTTCACGTATCAGGTCCCCTGTAAGCATCGAGTGCCCGGCACAAACGGTTCCGGCTTCTAGCTCCGGGTGCGTCTTCTCGGGCCAGCACGACCGGCACCGGAGCCGCCACCATGGACTAAGAGACCCACCCGAGGACCCCCCCATGGACTTTAGGCACGGTCGGAGTCCGCGCTTTTGGGGGGTAATGTCACATCCAGCCCTGGGTTTCAGGCTGGCGTGTTTAGTTTGTTTTGTTTAGTAGGGTTTTTGGTTCTAGGTGTTATATTTCTATGTTGGGTTGATGGTTCCCAATTAGAGGCAGCTGATTGTCGTTACCTCTAATTGGGAACCATATATATGTTTGTGTTTTTCTATGGGGTTTTGTGGGTCATTGTTTGATGTTCGGTTTGAGTTATATTGTTCACCATAGTTACGATCTTCGCTTGTTTATTGGTTTTTCCCAGTTACGTGTTTGAAATAAATATGTATACTGGAAGCATCGCTGCGTCTTGGTCCGTCACTCAGGAAGATCGTGACAAAAAACGTACATGTAGACACCACAAGAGTTTGGTGGTGCCTTCATTGGTGAGGACGGGCTCATGGTAATGGCTGGAGTGCTATAGGTGGAATGATATCAAATACATCAAACACATTTCATTTACTCCGTTCCAGCCATTATTATGAGCTGTCCTCCCCTCAGCAGCCTCCACTGGTAGACACACACACATCACACACATCACACCGTACAGACACACAGCACAGCCCTTAGATACCAACTAGCCTCAGGTTACGACACACACATGAACATACACACGGACACACACATGAACGCACATACACACACACTTTGTATTGTGTTGACTCCCAAAAAGGGTAGCTGTTGCTAACTTAAACAAATGGGAAACAATGCATGTAAATGCATCTGGAATTTAACATATTTACAGTAACTTTGCCTGTTTGTATGTATCTTTGATTATATATCCTTGTACACATAGCTCTCCTTGAGTTGTTTGTCTGCTCTGCATCACAGGCTGCATGCATTAGCAGTGTGTTTAAATGTGAGCAGCCTATTGCAAACACAGTTGTTCTGAGGCTGATCTAAAGCCCTTTGGGGTCTTAATATTTCTGGTTTAACTTTGTTAAATAATAGATGTGGGCTGACTCTTCCAGCGAAGGGTCTGCTGCTGCTGCCGGACTTCGGGGAGTGTTCTCCTAGCGAGATAAAACGCTCTCACAGAAAGACATAGAGTACATTAATACACAAGCTCTCTGAGGAAGAGTAAACACGCCTGTGTGTAAGTGTGCACAACTATGACGTCTACATGTGTTCTTGGAAAGCAAGAAGAGTCCTCTCTCTACTAAAGTCAAAGTCACCATTATTAGTCAGTTGTACAACCGAATGCCTTCAACTGAAATATGTCTTCCGCATTTAACCCAACCCCTCTGAATCAGAGAGGTGCGGGGGGCTGCCTTAATCGACATCCACGTCTTCGGCGCCCGGGGAAACATGGACTAGATAAATAACGTTTTGCATCTCAGAAAGCACTGTGGCAATTAAAACCAATGAGACAGGCAGTGTTAGACAGCCATATACTGTAGTTGGACACAGTCAGAGAGAGAAAGAAGGATGAGAAAGAGAGGCATAGGGGAGTGAGAGAGAGAAAGAGTAAGAGAGAAACAGAGAGGAGGGACAAACGTGGGATAACGAGAGACTCAGCAGTGACAGAGAAGGTCATGGTCATCAACCTGAGGGAAGAGTGACTCTGTCACACACACACACACACACACAAACATATCTGGTGCAAAATATAAGTAATGCATTTGACTTGAGACTGGTGAGATGAGTCTGGACACACTTACTCATTCAATGGTTTTTCATTATTTTACTATTTTCAACATTGTAGAATAATAGTGAAATCATCAAAACTATGAAATAACACATACGGAATCATGTAGTAACCAAAAAGTGCTAAACAAATCAAAGTATATTTTATATTTGAAATTCTTCAAAGTAGCCACCCTTTGCCTTGAAGACAGCTTTGCACACTCTTGGCATTCTCTCAACCAGCTTCATGAGGAATGCTTTTCCAACAGTCTTGAAGGAGTTCCCACATATGCTGAGCACCTGTTGGCTGCTTTTCCTTCACTCTGTGGTCAAACTCATCCCAAACCATCTCAATTTGGTTGTGGTAGGGTGATTGTGGAAGCCAGGTCATCTGATGCAGCACTCCATCACACTCCTTCTTGGTTAAATAGCCTGGAGGTGTGTTTTGGCTCATTGTCCTGTTGAAAAACAAATGATAGTCCAACTAAGCGCAAACCAGATGGGATGGCGTATCGCTGCAGAATGCTGTGGTAGCCATGCTGGTTAAGTATGCCTTGAATTCTAAATAAATCCCTGACAGTGTCACCAGCAAAGCAGCCCCACACCATCACACCTCCTCCTCCATGCTTCACGGTGGGAAACACACATGCGGAGATCATCCGTTCACCTACTCTGCGTCTCACAAAAATCTCACATTTGGACTCATCAGACCAAAGGGCAGATTTCCACTGGTCTAATGTCCATTGCTCATGTTTCTTGGCCCAAGAAGGTCTCTTCTTCTTATTGGAGTCCTTCAGTAGTGCTTTGACCATGAAGGCCTGATTCATTCAGTCTCCTCTGAACAGTTGATGTTGACATGTGTCTGTTACTTGAACACAGTGAAGCATTTATTTGGGCTGCAATCTGAGGTGCAGTTAACTCTAATTAACTTATCCTCTGCAGCAGAGGTAACTCTGGGTCTTCCTTTCCTGTGGCGGTCCTCATGAGAGCCAGTTTCATCATAGCGCTTGATGATTTTTGCGACTGCACTTGAAGAAACTTTACATTTTACGTATTGACTGACCTTCAAGTAATGATGGACTGTCGTTTCCCTTTGCTTATTTGAGCTGTTCTTGACATAATATGGACTTGGTCTTTTACCAAATAGGGCTGCCTTCTGTAAATACCACAAATTAACTTTTAACAAAGTACACCTATTAATTGAAATGCATTCCTGGTGACTACCTCATGAAGCTGTCATCAAGGCAACGGGTGACTACTATGAAGAATCTCAAATTTAAAATGTTTTTTGTTCAACACTTTTATGGTTACTATATGATTCCATGTGTGTTATTTCATAGTTCTGATGTCTTCAATATTATTCTACAATGTAGAAAATAGTAAAAAAAAAAAAACTTGAATGAGTAGGTGTGTCCAAACTTTTGACTGGTACTGTACATATACAATGTTTTGCACTTATCATGAGTTTACTGTGCTGTACAGGGGGATTCTGAGGTAGAACCCATTAACACACACACACACACACACACACACACACACACACACACACACACACACACACACACACACACACACACACACACACACACACACACACACACACACACACACAGTATAACCCTGTGTCATCACCTGTGTCTTTTGAAAATGATTCCGTCAGAGTAAGGATCACCATGTGGAACAGCACTATCTAATCTGTTTCTGTGCACTGGATTAATGAGAGCACAAGTTGCAAGGGGAGCGTAAATCACAACGGTACCGCTCATGGGGCTCTACTATAGCCTAGTGGCCTGGCTCAGGTTGTGAATCCATCAATGTGAGGCAGAAATGTCACGGCCAAGTCCATAATAGATTGTAAACAATGTATCAACAATACACAAACATTCGCTAAAACACAGACATAGAATTTCTGATGGCACATTGTTCAAATGAATCGGTGTGTACTGTATGTGTGTGTTTGTGTGTCTGTGCATGTGTGTGTGTTAATCTTCATACAAAACCTTATCCGCTGTTTTGAGTAGGCTCTTTGAACTGATACCTCCCCTCGTCTATCTATGCCATAAAATAAAAATCGATTAAAAAAAACTTCCCCATGCCTTTTCATTGGCTAAACATGGACGTCAATCGTCACACTAAACACTTGTTTTAATGGCAGTCTGTCTGTCTAACCTACACCCCACCAAATCTATTATTAAGCCTAATTAATTTTGCATTACAACATCGCAGATGAATAATAGATCAGAAGTGAGGGATAAGAGAGAGGGGAGGGGGGAAGGGGAGAGGGAGAGACATGCAGAGAGACATGCAGCTGCACAGTGCAAGCAGCCAATTATTTCTGATGAAGCTGTCACTCCTCCAGTAAAAGCAGAGAAGGGTGAGAAAGAAAGAGAGGGATGTGAGAGGAAGGGAAACGGCAATTAGAGACGAGTGAAAACCTCCTCTGCGCACACACACACACACACACACACACAAACACGAAAGAGAGAGATAGGATTCAAAAGAAAGAGTGGGGTGATAAATAACTAGATAAACCATTAGAGGGAGGGAGAGAGAGAGAGAGAGAGAGAGAGAGAGAGAGAGAGAGAGAGAGAGAGAGAGAGAGAAAGATATAGTAAGACAGAAAGAGAGAGGAAGAGACAGAGAGACAGGCAGACGGAGAGCGTGAGAGACAGGGGGAGAGGAGCGTGGCTTTAATATGGGTTAGTGGGCATGAGAAGAGCAAGCTGTTATTTTCCATGTCACACTGCTTTGGGGGGTTGGCCCTGTTATAGTTTCCTATATGACACATTCAAACTTCCCATCTTGTACTGTATGTAGGCTATGTGTCTGAAACTCAGTGAGTGAGTGAGTGAGTGAGTCTGTGAATCACAAACCACCCCCTTGCCCCTACCAACTCGCTCGGAGTGCCCTCCATTGTCAAGTGTTTCTGACGAAACTCTGAGGGTGACTTCCAGAGAGGGGAGATGGGATCAACAAACCCATCAACTTCGGGAGACACTCCTGACTTGAAAGATTCACTTTTAAATAATAAAACAAGCATGAAATTCAAATGAACAAATCCCCCCTGTAGTTTAATTAACCATATATAGTCACAGTTAAACATTTCATTTGGGAGATATTATATATGTTACATGTGTCAAGTCTGGAAATCAGACATAAATAAATGCATGTGGAATATAATAAGGCACGCCTCGCCATTCTTTTGTATAAAATTGCGCAAACTCCTAACATATCACAGTGCGTGTCGGGATGGCACTTCTCTCTAAAGCCTGATGCCTTGCTGGCTCAGTCGAGGGTCTAATTAGCCCCCTACACCCTCAATAATATTCACTCCCTGTGCTTTGGGACACTTGGGCAACTGGCAGAGGCGTGTGTGAACGCAAATGGAGGGCCGAGCGGCAAGGGTAAGGGGTGATTAAGGTTTCAGCCACAGTGGGCTCTCTCCGCCTCCTTCCTTTGCTTCTCCGCCTCCCTCTCTCACTATGGATAGATTTCAGTGTATTAATTCCATAATTTAGAATTTGTATTAGGATATAGAATTTGAACGTTCGATTTTTTTAATTTGTGATGCACAATTTTTATCACTTCATTCATGAATTAAACTTGTATTTCATGCTATGAAACTGAATTGAATGAATATTACATTCAATTTTAAAATTCTATTTCAAATTCAATATTTGTGTGTTCTGTTCCAATACGGTATATATTGCATCCATTGTCTGTGTATCAAGTTTAGAAACTATAATTTCAAGTGCATTAAAGTTTCATATACTGTATTCAACTTCTCAGATGCATTCAGATTCAGTTTTCAAATTCAGTTCTCCAAATTCAGATTCAAAACCCGAGAAAAAGTCTTGCGAACAGAGAGACTCAAACTCTCTAAACAGAAGCGTATGGCGGTTTCTGATTCCAATGTGGCATGCTGAATATATTTTCCCATTTAATGAGTGCAACAGAGGTGGTTTAGTGATCCATGCACGTGATGAGCAACCTTGCCTGAGACCTAAAGACATGTTCGTTTGACTGTTGGGGTTCTAACCCAGGTCTCCTGTGTGCCAGACAATGCAAGGGAGGTCTCAGACAAGTTACTCGTCACGAGAGCGTGGTCACCAAACGACTTGTGTTATACTTTCCCCCATTTGACCCCCTTGAAAATATTTATCCAAGACGGAGGACCAATGCCTGGGCTTTAGTTCAGCTAGCTAACATAGGGGCGGAAGGTAGACTAGCGGGAGTATTGGACCTCGACTCACCGACTAGGTGAAAAATCTGTTTTGAGCAAGGCACTTAACCCTAATTGCTTCTGTAAGTCGATCTGGATAATAGTGTCTGCTAAATGACACCTTTTTTAAAACAAAAATGAAAAGTCTTAACTCAGTCAGTCACGTTACCCTTATAATGACTACCCTTGCCAGTGTTTAGATACTGATTGTTTCTTGGAATTGATGGCTTTTACAGTTGTGGCTAGAGTACAGCTACAGACAGAAGTGACTTTACGTAGCAGGTTATGAGAACTGACACAGCAGGTTAGGAGAACTAACGCAGCAGGTTAGGAGAACTAACGCAGCAGGTTAGGAGAACTAACGCAGCAGGTTAGGAGAACTAACGCAGCAGGTTAGGAGAACTAACGCAGCAGGTTAGCAGAACTAAACCACCAGGTTAGGAGAACTAACGTAGCAGGTTAGGAGAACTAACGCATCAGGTTAGGAGAACTAACGCAGCAGGTTAGGAGAACTAAACCAGCAGGTTAGGAGAACTAACGTAGCAGGTTAGGAGAACTAACGCATCAGGTTAGGAGAATTAACAGCAGGTAATGAGAATTATGTTAAGGTTAGGAAAAGGGTTAGGCTTAAGCTAAAATGCTACAGTTGTCCCTGACGTGACAACTACATGGAGCTGTAATCCATCTAGCCACAACAAGTACTGTAGAAGCCATCAGTCCCGAGAAACCATCAGTACCACAACCCCTGGAGACTTGAAACGAACAGGTTTAACATAAACTAAGACATGTCAAACAAACACGTCTTCAGGTTCCTCATCACATAAGCATGGATCACCAAACCACACTCTTTTGATGAGTAACCTTGCTGGATCTTGAAGACTTGTATTAGTGTAGCCTCAGCCTGATGTGTCGCCCCTTGCACAATTGAAGAAGGCCTTTTTTTAATAGCACGATGGGTTGGAATGCATCAGGAGTGTGGTCACGTGTGTTTTTGAGGGAGAAGTCCTGAGTTCTAGTCTCCAAATGAGCTGAATCAGGGGGAAGCGGTACTCGCTAAGCAGACAGCGTGACATCCTTTACAATGGTGCCACTGGACTCAGATCTGATGTTGCGCTGGTTCAACCACTGGGGTCGCTGTGAAGTGAGTTTGGGGGGGGACAACGTGTCGTCTTTTACCTGAACTTATCCCCATGCTTTGTCTAAGTGGGTTAACACAGTCTTGTGACATGTAGGAAACCTGGTTCAAACCCAGTCAGTCACAAGTGCAAGATTAAATAGGTAGTGGAAAGGCTATCCTTAGAAGGGCTATGAAAGGGCTATTCAACTATATTCTTTTAGAGACCAAATTCCTTTTTTTTGTGACACTCCCATCTAACATGTCCTGCGTGGCCTGTGATATATTAGTGGAACAGAAGACAAGTCCATGTTCCAGAGAGTCTTAGCTTTCAGGACTAATAACGTATACCCAACATGGTTCAAATGCTAGAGCCAAATTAATAGGAAGAAAATATATTCAACATGCCACATTGGCTTCAGAAACTGCTAGAAGCTTCCCCAGTGAGAGTTTGATTCTATCTGTTCTCCTCTACTTTTCCTGACTGGCAATGTACAAGGATGTTGTCTCTGGTTTTGAATCTGAATTTAGAGAACTGATTTTGAAAACTGAATCTGAATTCATCTGAGAAGTTGAATGTCCAAAACTTTGATAAACTTAAATTTTAGTTTGTAAACATGATACACAGACATGAATGCAATATCTACCATATTGAAAATGAATATATAAATGTTGACTTTGAATATCTAATTAAATATAAATTGAATTGTAAAACTGAATGTAATATTAATTCAATACAGTTTCAAATCATGAAATATAAGTTAAATTTATGAATTAAGTAATTCAATTTGTGCAATACAAATTTTAAAATATTAAATTCAAATTCTTGATCCTAATACAAATTCAACATTTTGGAATTCAAATGCAATTTCTATTGGCTCTGAAATCGCTCCATAGTCTCCAAACACACACACTCTCTCTCTCTCTCTCTCTCTCTCTCTCTCTCTCTCTCTCTCTCTCTCTCTCTCTCTCTCTCTCTCTCTCTCTCATTCTCTCTCTCTCTCTCTCTCTCTCTCTCTCTCTCTCTCTCTCTGCATGGGTAGTGGGCTGGAAAGAAGAGGAGCAGAATTAGATTATTTTATGTAACAGTATGCTGCACTCTACACTGCTGCCACTTGGCATTGACCTACAATGAATGCAGACAAACAAACACACACACACACACACACAAACTCAGGCACATACATAAAATGCAGGAACAACACACACACAAACAACACGCACACCCATATCCCTCCTTTTCATCTCTCTCCCTTTCCTCTCTGCCTCCCCCTTTAGATCTTTCTTTCTTGTCTGCTTTCTCTCTCTTTCTGTCTCTATCTGCCTCACTCTTCAGTTTCCCTTCTCTCTCTCTCTCTCTCTCTCTCTCTCTCTCTCTCTCTCTCTCTCTCTGTCATTCCTCCCCCTGCTATTCCTGCTCATACATGGCTCACAGAGTGAACAGTCTCAAGCTATCTACATGACTCTGTTTACTGCTGTTTGTACAGTACCTTCTCTTTCTCTCTTTCACTCTCCCCTCTCTCTCTCACTACTTTCTGTCTCTCTCTCACTCTCCTCTCTCTCATTCTCCCCAATCCTAAAGGAATTGGCAACTCTCCCCCAGATGTCTTTGGGGAAAAGCTTTCATACCATCTTTCATTCTGTACAAAACACTGGCAGCATGTAGGCGGTGGAGTACTCACCCCGGGTAGTGTTTTCTGCTCATGCAATGCATTCTGGGCTTTGATGGCAGAATCCCGGGCACAGTAGGTGAGAAACGCACAACCTGTCAATCAAAACAGACCAACAAGGGTTAGTCGCACACACACATTTTTTTATTTTATATTTTATTTAACCTTTATTTAACTATGCACCCTTGCTTGCAAACGCACTCTCTCTCTCTCTCTCTCTCTCTCTCTCTCTCTCTCTCACACACACACACACACACATGCTTGCTCACTCACACACTGGTATGTACACACACACTGGCACACACATGACGGACACGTAGCCTAATCCTGTTGATCATGTATGTATAGCCTACCAATGTGATGCAAAGACATGAACGTTGTTAAAAAATACCGATTTTTTTTGAAAATGAACATTGAGATCCTTTAGATTTTTTACCAAATATTCTAATGTTTGTTTGCATCACGACACACTGCGATGGCGAGAGGATAAACTGTAGGCTATGCGCGCACCTGGCGCAAAACTGTTAAGATAGGTGTGTAATAATTAGGGCAAGAAAAAAAGTGTTGGGAAGCTACAGTAGCCCTAATAGCAAAATAATTTACCTGATATTTACCCAATATCCCACGTTATTCTGCAAGTCACATGGGGTTTTTAGTAGGAGCCTACAAGGTGCATAGGCTAACACACTATTGCTAGAACAGACACCACAAGAGATAATACTATCTCTCACAAACGACGAGAGACACTATCTCTCACAAAAAGGTACAAACATGGAATTACTATTGCGTTTCATACAGATGATAATTACAGTAATTACAATGTAACGACCAACTGTAGCCTAAGAGGAGGCGCAGACCCGACATAAAACGCTACCTTTATGCATGCCTGTGTATCGGTCCTTCAGAACAGACAGTTCGTGGATTTTCCCAAACTGTTCAAAGAGAGGTTTCAGGTCTTTTTCCTCGAGGTTCCGCGGAATCTGTCCAATGAAGAGTTTGATGGCGTCCTGGTCTTTCATGGCGCCGCAGTCCGTGTGCATGGAGACAGTTTCGGGTCCGTTCATGGGTTTCGGAACCGGGATGTGCGCGAGCTGATTCTGATGAGGGATAAGTAGGAGCGGCTGCTGTAGAAGCGGCTGCTGGAGAAGCAGGTTGACGGGGGCGGGATGAGTCGGCTGGGGATGATGCTGCTGCTGATCCCTTCTGCTTTCACTTTGCGTAAATCTGGCCATGCTGAGCGGGGAGCAGGTTGGAGGAGAGTGACAACACACACACTGAGACACACACACACTAGTACTGAGATGGAGAGAGGATGCACTCAGGTGGAAACGACACGGGCTTGAAGATAATCGTTGGTTCTTGAGCGACACCTCCAGGAGATGATGATTTACTGACTCAATGATAGATATACACTACATTACCAAAAGTATATGGACACCTGCTCGTCGAACATATCATTCCAAAATCATGGACATTACTATGGAGTTGGTCTCCCCTTTGCTGCTATAACAGCCTCCACTCTTTTGGGAAGGTTTTCCACTAGATGTTGGAACATTGCTGCAGGGACTTGCTTCCAATCAGCCACAAGAGCATTAGTGAAGTCGGGCACTGATGCTGGGTGATTAGGCCTGGCTCACAGTCGGCGTTCCAATTCATCCCAAAGGTGTTCGATGGGGTTGAGGTCAGGGCTCTGTGCAGGCCAGTCAAGTTCTTCCACACCAATCTCAACAACCATTTCTGTATGGACCTCGCATTGTGTACGGGGTCATTTAAAATATATATATATTTAACACTAGCAAGTGACGCCTCTAGCATTGAGATGCAGTGCGTTAGACCACTGCACCGCTCGGTAGCCCAGGATTGTCATGCTGAAACAGGCAAGGGCCTTCCCCAAACTGCCACAAAGTTGGAAGCACAGAATCATCTAGAAAGTCATTGTATACTGTAGCATTAACATTTCCCTTCACTGGAACTAAGGGGCCTAGCCCATACCTTGAAAAACAGCCATAAACAACTATTCCCCCTCCACCTAATTTTACAGTTGGGGCATGTAGCGTCCTCCTGGCATCCGCCAAACACAGATTCTTCTGTTGGCTTGCCAGATGGTGAAGCGTGATTCATCACTCCAGAGAACATGTTTCCACTGCTCCAGAGTCCAATGGCAGCGAGCGTTACACCACTCCAGCCGACGCTTGGCATTGCACATGGTGATATTAGGCTTGTGTGCTGCTGCTGCTGCTGCTCCCAACGAACCGTTCTTGTGCTGATGTTGCTTCCAGAGACAATTTTTACGCGGTCCCATTCTGTGAGCTTGTGTGGCTTACCACTTCGATGCTGAGCTGTTGTTGCTCCTAGACGTTTCCACTTCACAATAACAGCACTTACAGTTGACCGGAGCAGCTCATGCAGGGCAGACATTTTCCGAACTGACTTGTTGGAAAGGTGGCATCCTATGACGGTGCCACGTTGAAAGTCACTGAGCTCTTCAGGTAGGCCATTCTACTGCCAATGTTTGTCTATGGAGATTGCAAAGGGTGTGGCTAAAATTGCAGAATACACTAATTTGAAGGGGTGTCCACATACTTTTGTATATGTTGTGTAGCATAGTAAACGTAAATCCTGGACCCTCCAATTATACTGAACAAAAATATAAACACAACATGCAACATTTTCAAAGATTTTACTGAGTTACAGTTCCTATAAGGAAAGCAGTCAATTAAAATAAATGCATTATGCCCTAATCTATGGATTTCACATGACTGGGAAAGGGAGCAGCCATGGATGGGCCTGGGAGGGCATAGGCCCACCCACTTGGCAGCCAGGCCCACCCTCTGGAGAGCCAGGCCCAGCCAATAAGAATGAGTTGTTCCCTGCTAAAGGGCTTTATTAGAGACAGAAATTCTCCTCAGCGCATATTTTTGTTGAGTGTAGTTTGAAATGTATTCATTTATGGATGTCCATCACCCTTTTTGTATGATATGTTACGAATTACAATTCGTATGATATGTTCCGAATTTCAATTTCTTGTGGCTAACGCCAACGTTAGCTAGGTGGCTAATGTTAGCTAGTCTAGGGGTTGGTTTTAGGGGTTAAGGTTAGGGTTAAGGTTAGGGTTAGGAGTTAGGTTAAATGACTAGTGTTATGGTTAGGGTTAGCTAACATGCTAAGTAGTTCTAAAGTAGCTCAAAAGTGGTAAGTAGTTGCAAGTTGCTATTTAGCTAAAATGCCAAAGTAGTTCGTGATGAGATTCAAGCACACAACCTTTAGGTTGCTAGACGTTCACGTTATACACCCTAATTTCATTCTTGCCTTCAGTAGCCTTCTGTCTTATGTAACCATACCAAACATACAGTAACTTATCGTACTAATTTAAGTGTCCTGGATTTACGTTTACTATGTCTCTAGACTATGAGACCAGTCTGGAACTGCACCTGTGATCAGCATGGCCTCTGATTTGCAGTTTTACCCATTTCATTATTGTGACTTATTTAGAAAAACACTTTATTGTTATTAATCCATTGTTCGTTTCATTTTAGTCTTTTGTTTTTTGGTGTGAAATATATCAAGAAGTGTTACCTTCCCCCCGTCAGTGGTAGCTTAATGAAATGAGAGAAAGGAAACTACAGATCTTAATTTGATCACCCTGTTGCAGGAGAACTTTTCTGCAATGCAGGACATTTTTAAATTGGTTTAAAAAGCCTTCTGATGTTTGTAATTTCCACTTAGAAATTTCAGACTTGATTTTCCCTTATGAAAAATGTATCAACCCCTACACAAATGTCCATTAATTATAATCCACATAATAATTCACATTTCCTGTTGCTGCAGGATTATTTTCCCCGCTGTAGCAAACTGGCTCAAATTAAGATCTGTATGTACATACAGTATATGTCCGATAGCTGCAAAGCAGTAACCAGAATTGGTGGTTATTGAGTAACACTTTGAGGTGGGTATTTGGAGTTGCACTTGTAATTGAAATTACTACAATACGTGAAGGCAATTCAGTAATAGTATACTATATAAACTGAAACTATGCAGTATAACTCTACTAACTATGCAGTATACAGAGCTTCCACCCTCCAGTCCTTCCATGGTCTAATTTCCTTCAACACCACTGATCAAAGAAGACTTGAGAGATACGAGTCTCTTGATTAATCCTACAGCCCCCAATAAAATAAATAAATAATAGTAAATACAAAAACACAAACACCCTTGCCTTCTTTGTACTAACACTTGTCTTTTCCTACTTGCACGGACTTCGCTGATAACTACTTTGAGGAAAAATGTCCTTACTAAACTGTGATATGTGGTTGACTCTCACAAACTATCTTAAGATGATTGCACTAACTGTAAGTCACTCTGGATAAGAGGGTGTGCTGACATAAATGTAAAATGTAAATACAGTGCCTTGCAAAAGTATTCAGACCCCTTGGATTTCTTCACATTTTATTGTTACCAAGTGGGATTAAGATTTATTTCATTGTCATTTTTGTCCACAATCTAAACAAAACACTCTGCAATGTCAAAGTGGAAGACAAATGTACAACAAGAACAAAAAAGATTCATAAAAATTAAATAACTAAAATATAGTTGTTGCATAAGTATTCAGTTCCCTGAGTAAATACATGTTAGAAACCCCTTTGGCTTCAATTACAGCTGTGAGTCTTCTTGGGTAAGTCTAAAAGAGCTTTGCACACCGGGATTGTCCAACATTGCCTGGTATTTTTCTCAAAATTCTTCAAGCTTTTTCAAGATGTTGGGGATCATGGCTACAGCTATTTTCAAGTCTTGCCAAAGCTTTAAGTCATGCAAATTTAAGTCAAAACTGTTACTTGGCCACTCAGGAACATTCGTTGTCTTCTTGGTAAGCAACTCCAGAGTAGATTTGGAGTTGTGTTGTAGGTTATTGTCCTGCTGAAATGTGAATTCCTCTCCCATTCTTTGGTGTAGCAGGTTTTCCTCTAAGATTTTGCCTGTGCTTAGCTCCATTCAGTTTATTTTTTATCCTGAAAAAACTCACCAGTATTTGCAGATGTCAAGTAAACCCATACTATGATGCATCTACCACCATCCTTGAAAATACGGAGGCAGTTACTCAGTGATGTGTTGTGTTGGATTTGCATTCAGGCCAAAAAGTGTATTTCTTTGCTGTTTTTTTCAGTATTACTTTAGTAAATTGTTGCAAACAAGGTGCATGTTTTGGAACATTTTTATTCTGTATATTTGTATTCTTCTTTTCCCTTATTATTGTGGAGTCACTAGAATGTTGTTGATCCATCCTCAGTTTTCTTCCATTACAGCCATTGAACTCTGTAGCTGTTTAAAAATCACCAATTGTCTCATAGCAACATCCCTGAGCAGTTTCATTCCTGTCCTGCAGCTCAGTTCAGAAGGACAACTATGTATTTGATGTGTATGGGTGGTTTAATACATAATCCACAGCATAATTATTAGCTTGACCATGCTTAAAGAGAGATTCTGTGTGAAATCATAGAGTTTTGAAATGACTAACCATTCCTCTGTCCCCCATATATATATACCATCAAATAGGTCTTTCAGCCAAGTAATGAATTTCAAGCACATATTCAACTACAAAGACCTGGGAGATTTTTGAAAGCTTAATAAAAAAGGGGCAGTGATTGGTAGATGGGTAACAATAACAAATCAGACATTGAATGAGTCCATGTAATTTATTGTGTGATTTGTTAAGTCAAATTCTATCCCTGAACTAATATAGGCTTGCCTAAACAAAGGGTCTGAACGGCTATATTTTAGTTATGATGTTTTTTTTTGTGTGTGTTCTATGCTCCGAATGCACACACAGATGTCTTCTTTCGCCAACAGAAATCATTGTTCAAGCTGCCCAGCTCTGTGGAAGAACGGGTCTGATGAGACTTTCCCTTCCACATGTATCCTTATCTTTCCATCGTCCCACCCTCCAACCCTTCCTCACTCACTCTCGTTCCCCACATTTCCTATCCTCCCTCCCGTCAGTCAAGTTACAGATAATAAGGTACACAGTCACTCCCTAAAGTTTCAGTGACAGTTGAAGCGTAGCTTGATGGAACTACACAACAGATGGTGTGGGAAATGGACACATCTGGATATTAGCCCAGCTGGTTGCTGTAAGGTTGTGAAAATGTTCTGAATTTTTTTGGTGCATGTGTGTAGGCTACCAATAAAGTTTCAGGAATGTTTCAAAACGTTTTACAACGTTCCAGGTTGCATTGATACTATTGAATTAAGAAAAAGTTGTGAATATGGGTCAACAAAATGCATTGGATGAAATCGTTGTACATTAAACTTTAAACTATTTGCCATGGTCCTCTCTGCAATCCATAGCCCCTGAAACAAAGTCACAATATGCAGTTATATATTTCACTGTGCTTGCTGTCATTTCTACTTTGGTTAATGTTACCGTTTGGTTTTCCCCAAATTACAACGTTGAGACAACGTTACCAATTTGCAACATTTTGCAAACTAATACAATGTAGTAGAACGTTACCAAAATGTTCTGTGCAAGCTCTGAGGCTACTTCTGATGTCTGAATATTCCTCTCCATCTTAAATAAGCATGCGCCATTCAAAAAATCTAGAACTAAGAACAGATATAGCCCTTGGTTCACCCCAGACTTGACTGCCTTTGACCAGCACAAAAACATCTTGTGGCGTTCTGCATTAGCATCGAATTGCCCCCGCGATAATCAGGAACCAATTTACTCAGTCAGTTAGGAAAGCTAAGGTTAGCTTTTTCAAACAGAAATTTGCATCCTGTAGCACTAATTCCAAAATGTTTTGGGACACTGTAAAGTCCATGGAGAATAACAGCACCTCCTCCCAGCTGCCCACTGCACTGAGGCGATAAATCTACGATAATCGATCACTTCAACAAGCATTTCTACAGCTTTCCATGGCTGGCCATGCTTTCCACCTGGCTACCCTTAACCCCCTGCTTCTCCTTCACCCAAATACAGACAGCTGATGTTCTGAAAGAGCTGCAAAATCTAGATCCCTACAATTCAGCTGGGCTAGACAATCTGGACCCTCTCTTTCTAAAATTATCGGCCGAAATTGTTGCAACCCCTATTACTAGCCTGTTCAACCTCTCTTTCATATCGTCTGAGATCCCCAAGATTGGAAAGCTGCCGCGGTCTTCCCCCTCTTCAAATGGGGAGTCACTCTAGACCCAAACTGTTATAGACCTATATACATCCTGCCCTGCCTTTCTAAAATCTTTGAAAGCCAAGTTAACAAACAGATCTCCGACCATTTCGAATCCACTGTACCTTCTCCACTATGCAATCTGGTTTCCGAGCTGGTCATGAGTGCACCTCAGCCACGCTCAAGGTCCTAAACGATATCATAACAGCCATCGATAAAAGACAGTACTGTGCAGCCGTCTTCATCGACCTGGCCAAGGCTTTCGACTCTGTCAATCACCGCATTCTTATCGGCAGACTCAATAGCCTTGGTTTCTCAAATGACTGCCTCGCCTGGTTCACCAACTACTTCTCAGATAGAGTTCAGTGTGTCAAATCGGAGGGCCTGTTGTCCGGACCTCTGGCAGTCTCTATGGGGGTGCCACAGGGTTCAATTTTCGGGCCGACTCTTTTCTCTGTATATATCAGTGATGTCGCTCTTGCTGCTGGTGATTCTCTGATCCACCTCTACGCAGACGACACCATTCTGTATACATCTGGCCCTTCTTTGGACACTGTGTTAACTAACCTCCAAACAAGCTTCAATGGCATACAACACTCCTTCCGTGGCCTCCAACTGCTTTTAAATGCTAGTAAAACTATATGAATGCTCTTCAACCGATTGTTGCCCCGCACCTGCCCACCCGACTAGAATCACTACTCTGACCTAGAATATGTGGACAACTACAAATACCTAGGTGTCTGGTTAGACTGTAAACTCTCCTTCCAGACTCACATTAAGCATCTCCAATCCAAAATTAAATCTAGAATCGGCTTCCTATTTCGCAACAAAGCCTCCTTCACTCATGCTGCCAAACATACCCTTGTAAAACGGACTATCCTACCGATCCTTGACTTAATGTTATTTACAAAATAGCGTCCAACACTCTACACAGCAAACTGGATGTAGCCTTTCACATTGCCATCCGTTTTGTCACCAAAGCCCCATATACCACCCACCACTGCGACCTGTATGCTCTCGTTGGCTGGCCCTTACTACATATTTGTCGCCAAACCCACTGGCTCCAGGTCATCTATAAGTCTTTGCTAGGTAAAGCCCCACCTTATCTCAGGCCATTGGTCACCATACCAACACCCACCCATAGCACATGCTCCAGCAGGTATATTTCACTGGTCACCCCCAAAGCCAATTCTTCTTTGGGCGCCTTTCCTTCCAGTTCTCTGCTGCCAATGACTGGAACGAATTGCAAAAATCACTGAAGCTGGAGTCTTATATCTCCCTCTCTAACTTTAAGCATCAGCTGTCAGAGCAGCTTACCGATCACTGTACCTGTGCACAGCCAATCTGTAAATAGCACATTCAACTACCTCATCCCCATTTTGTTATTTATCCTCTTGCTCTTTTGCACCCCAGTATCTCTACTTGCACATCATCATCTGCACATCTGTCACTCCAGTGTTAATGCTAAATTATAATTATTTAGCCTCTATGGCCTATTTATTGCCTTACCTCCCTACTCTTCTACATTTGCACACACTGTACATAGATTTTTCTATTGTGTTATTGAAGGTACGTTTGTTTATGTGTAACTCTGTGTTGTTTTTTTGTGTCGCACTGCTTTGCTTTATCTTGGCCAGGTTGCAGTTGTAAATGAGAACTTCTCAGTTCTCAACTGGCCTACCTGGTAAAATAAAGGTGAAATATATAAAAGAAAATTCAACACTTAAGGGCCTTGTTCTCCTCACTGATACCAGGTGACCACTACTGGTGTTGGGGGCTACCCCAGCTAACAGCAAACTTTCCCCACACCTTTAGAGAATGTTCCCTTAAGAGTCTCATTTGGTCATTACCTGAAGTTTTCATAGGAAGGTTCCAGTCAGACACACAAACAGTGCTTTTCACTATACAGTAACTATTATTATTCAACATGACCTCATCTGGGATTTGAACTCACAACCACTTGGTTCACAGCATTCTGTTCTTCCTGCTACACCACCATGTATGGTACAGTGAGGGAAAACTTTGTGAGTGTCCCTAACCTTGCCAACAGACAAAGAACTGTGACTGGATCAGTGGTTCACCAATCAGAGCAACAGTAACAAGGGGTGATGTGTAATTAAACTTTTTTTGTGGGTGAGAACGTTTCTTTGGGACCATCAAGCGATGAAACATGTCTAGAACATTAATATCTTATATTCTGACAACATGGCAACAATGTTTGTGTATGTTTGGTGTGATGTTGAGGGAATATTCTCCTCCTCACCCAATTGGAAACAGGAATGTTCTTGCAATGTTCATGTGAAACATGCATAGAACATTTGTTTCTTATACTGAGACTGGCAACCATGATCTGTGTATGTTTGGTGCAGTGGCGACCCTTCATTCAGGGCAGGTGGGGCAGAGCCTGTTTTGCATGTTATTCTGGCATTCATTTGTGTCACATATCAGTTTGCAAACAATGTAAAAAAATAGAATTTTGCTTGAGTTAACCCTTTCATGCGTGAGTTCCAAATATCTCTAACGGTCGCCCCAGCGGGAGTTTTTTTTATGCACGTGATGTTAGAACGCTCTCTCCATTCCAGAATGTGATTGTTACGCAACAGTACATTTAATCCACGCTGCCCTCAAACCAAGGCACGCAGCCTGTTTTTATTTATAGGCTGTTTTCAACAAGTTTTTTATTTTTTAACAGTCTGAATTGAGGTGTGTTCCACCTCATTCATTCACATAAAAGTAGTCATTTTTACTTTTGCGGACCAATACATTTTTTTGACATTTCTGACCAGGACAAAATTCCCCAATTTCTTCCCAATTGTTTGTGCAAAGCTGCATACCAACATGGTCTCTTTATTGAGTAAGGCAACTCCAAAATGCAGGTGTTTCAGTCTAGCTCAGGGCTTTCTGTGGTGGAGGGGCAGCCAGTGAAAGCACAGAGCGTAGGCGTTGGTAATCTTCTCTAGTTGCGCCGTGATTGGCTCAGTGTCTGTCACTTATCTGAACGTTACATCACCACAGAATCTACAGGGAGAGCTGCGCATCCAAGAAGGCTCAAGGTCATTGGCCACAGATAAAATTAGGTCAAATCACGTTATATCTACCGTAGCTTTGACTGCACTGATCATGCCAACGCCATACTTTCCTAATCTTAGCTAGCGAGCAAGATAAGCAGTCATCAAAATGAATCACGTCGACAATCTACTGGCAAATCATTTTAAATCATTCTCATATGAAGAGAAATGACAGATAAAACGTATCGGTCCTCATCGGCCATTGGACATAAACATTACACAACAAGTCGGAGATCGCAAATTTCAAAATGAGTGGTTTTTGGAAGGAATCAGTGGCTAACTGCAAGTGTCGCAAAGCATTCACAATTCTTGGTCCAAGTCTGAGTTGAAGGATTTAAAACATCTGTCTGAAAGGGTCTCTTTTCCAAGCTTAAAATATTAAACGTTCACATGCAACACCATGGAGTAGAAACGTTTGAATACATTGGCCATGCTGTCAATCCAACATGACTTCATCCAGAGAATGCCAGTCTTTGATGACAAAGTCTGACCACAAGGACCGTCGCACCACCTTCCTGTTGTAGTGAGCACAGCACAACAGGAAGTCCAAAAATGTATTGTTTGCTGCTATGGAAGGAATGATGTAACAACAACTACATTTGCCGAACAAACGGTAGAATTCTGTAGAATAACCACAATTCCATGTGTTCCACATGTGGGCACTCGCAGTATAGAATTGTCTCTTCAAACGAAATGCTCCTACAGTAAAAATCTTAATAGCAGAGCAATGTTTTTGAAACAGTTTAAATATATGAGCATATATGAGCATATATTTGACTAATAACATAATAAAATGTAAAATATGCTCATATATTTCAGCTGTTTCAAAAACATTGCTCTGCTATTAAGATTTTTAGTGTAGGAGCATTTAGTTTGAAGAGACAATTCTGTTGACTGCTTGGAGGGGGGGACTTAGGCGAGTCTTACCTGCGACCTCCGGAGGTGGTACACGAAATGTGATAATTTTGCAACTTTAAATTAGGCATGCTGTACATTGTCTAGCTGCGGGTAATTTTTCCGATACCTCTCAAGAATCTTTTATAGTGTAAAAATGGTTTTAAGGAGCTGACTTGAAGTGTCAGGTTTCAGCCCCCACATTTGCATGGGGCGTGATGTGTCACATTTTCTTGCCAATCCAGACAAAAGGAACGATTTCCTGTGCCTGTGAAACTCACAGCTCCACTTGCATATGAAACGGGAGAGTCTAGAGGACACAACAATAGTAATTTTATCTCGCTCTGCTATTCTCAGCTGGATTTAGAGGTCTCGACATGAAAAAAAAATATATAATAATTAATCTCTCTGGAGAAGTGAGTTGGTATGACCCAATCCAGATATGAGCATTGCCAACTGGTAGTTATACCAGTCTGTTTGTGTGTCTGTCTGAAATAGACAGACACCGACAGGCAAACAGACATACAGACAGACTCAAAGAGACAGACTGACAGACAGAGAGAAACAGAGCTAGAGAGACGGAGATAGATACTGAGCCATTCCCGTGAAGATTTTTTGATTTGACTGAGTTCAACCAATGAAAGCTCCCCCTCCCCAAGTGCAATCTTTCAGCCATTCGGGTAGGTATAATAACAGAAGATCTGCTTTCATCTCTCTCCCTGATGAGACTTTTAATACCTGCTATTTGACTCCTTCAAATGAGAGCTGGTGAAAAGGAAACGAAAGTTTGAAAAATGTAAATTGATGCTTGAAAGCACTGAGAAACAACGCAGCACGTATGAGCCACGCTGCAAAAAGCCTTGATTCTTACAACCAATTTAGATACTGTTGGATAAGATCAAAAGGTGGTTCAATTAAAACGGAGATATATGGTATATTAACCACATTGGAAACAATAGTGCATCTAATAAAGCATCTAGTGCTGATCTAGGATCAGTTTATCCTCTTAGATCATAATAAAGAAGAGTATGTGGACAGGGGGGACCTGATCCTAGATCAGCACTCTGACTCTGAGACGCTTTATGAATCCAGGCCCTGGTCGTTTAGCAGTTGGTATTTGTTTGCTGAGGTCCTTGTCACAAAACACGTTGAGAGAAAACAGGATCTAGCTACAGTTTGACTGAAAGGAATAATATTAGTTTAAGCTTTTTCATGGGCAATCCAACATGTCATTCAAACAACAATCATATTAACATTCCATTTGGATGAATCACAAATGATCTATGGATTCTGATTCTGTAGTTCTCTTGCAACAGGTTATACAATTAAGATACATATCACTATGATACAGATGTAGTAACGCAGCTACATGTACTGTATACTACAATATTTATCAAGTGAATCAATAAAGATATCAGGATAAGTGACAGCTCAGCAATACAACATAAAGAGGGAGATAGCTTTACTACTGCTATCAACAGGTAAGATAAGGTGATGATAGAATTCAATCAAATCCACTTTGTGGAAAAACACACTAGGGTTGAATGGCGTGAACCTGGTTACCGAGATTTACAGGGATTTACCGCCCAAAACCACTCCCTTTTACCAGGATAAATAACTGTGAGAAATCGGTAAATTATAATAAATGATTTACAGTACCAGTCAAAAGTGAGGACACACCTACTCATTCAAGGGTTTTTCTTTATTTTTACTATTTTCTAAATTGTAGAATAATAGTGAAGACATCAAAACTATGAAAACTATGAAATAGCACATATGGAATCATGTAGTGACCAAAAATAGTGTTAAACAAATCAAAATATATTTTAGATTTGACATTCTTCAAAGTAGTCACCCTTTGCCTTGATGACAGCTTTGCACACTATTAGGCATTCTCTCAACAAGCTTCATGAGGTAGTCACCTGGAATGCATTTCAATTAACAGGTGTGCCTTCTTAAAAGTTGATTTGTGGAATTTCTTTCCTGAATGCGTTTGAGACAATCATTGTAATGTGTCAAGGTATTCCATTTTAAAAAGGGTATTTAACCTTTATTTAACTAGTCAAGTCAGTTAAGAACAAATTCCTATTTACAATGATGGCCAACCAAAAGGCAAAAGGCCTCCTGCGGGACGGAGGTTGGAATTAAAAATAAAAAAATATATAGGACAAAACACACATCACGACAAGAGAGACAACTTTACATACAGAGAGACCTAAGACAACAACATAGCATTGCAGCAACACATGACAACAACATGGTAGCAACGCCAACATGGCTGCAGCACAAAACATGGTACAAACGTTATTGGACACATACAACAGCACAAAGGGTAAGAAGGTAGAGACAACAATACATCACACAAAGCAGCCACAAACGTCAGTAAGAGTGTCCATGATTGAGTCTTTGAATGAAGAGATTGAGATAAAAAACAGTCCAGTTTCAGTTTGTTGCAGGTAGGGGTGGTATGCAGAAGATTGCCCTATTTGGTAAAAGAGAAAGTCCATTTATGGCAAGAACAGCTCAAATCAAATCAAAATCAAATCAAATTTTATTGGTCACATACACATGGTTAGCAGATGTTATTGCGATGGTAGTGAAATGCTTGTGCTTCTAGTGCCTCAGTGCACAAATCTAATTAAAGGGATGGAATAAGAATATATACATATGCATTTATGGATGAGCGATGACAGAGTGGCATAGGCAAGATGCAATAGATGGTATAAAAATACAGTACATACATATGGGATGAGTAATGCAAGATATGTAAACATTATTAAATTGACATTAATAAAGTGACTGTGGCCAATGATTACAAGTCTGTATGTAGGCAGCAGCCTTTCTGTGTTAATGACGGCTGTTTAACAGCCTGTTGGCCTTGAGATAGAATCTATTTTTCAGTCTCTCGGTCCCAGCTTTGATGCACCTGTACTGACCTTGCATTCTGGATAGTAGCGGGGTGAACAGGCTGTGGCTCGGGTGGTTGTTGTCCTTGATTATCTTTTGGCCTTCCTGTGACAATGGGTGCTGTAGGTGTCCTGGAGGGCAGGCAGTTTGCCCCCGGTGATCTGTTGTGCAGACCGCACCTGGAGAAACCTGCGGTTGTGGGCGGTGCAGTTGTCGTACCAGGCGGTGATACAGCCCGACAGGATGCTCTTAATTGTGCATCTGTAAAAGTTTGTGAGGGTTTTAGGTGAGAAGCAAAATTTCTTCAGCTTCCTGAGGTTTCCTGAAGTCCACGATCATCTCCTTTGTTTTGTTGACTTTGATTGAGAGGTTGTTTTCCTGACACCACACTTCGAGTGCCCTCACCTCCTCCCCATAGGCTGTTTCGTCATTGTTGGTGATCAAGCCTACTACTGTTGTGTTGTCTGCAAACTTGATGATTGAGTTGGAGGCATGCATGGCCATGCAGTCATGGCTGAACGGGGAGTACAGAAGGGGTCTGAGCATGCACCCTTGTGGGGTCCCAGTGTTCAGCGAAGTGGAGATGTTGTTTCCTACCTTCACCACCTGGGGGCGGTCCGTCAGGAAATCCAGGACCCAATCGCACAGAGCGGGGTTCAGACCCAGGGCCTCAAGCTTAATGATGAGCTTGGAGGGTACTATGGTGTTGAACACTGAGCTGTAGTCAATGAACAGCATTCTTACAGGTATTCCTGTATTCCTCTTGTCCAGATGGGATAGGGCAGTGTGCAGTGTGACGGCAATTACATCGTCTGTGGACCTATTGGGGCGGTATGCAAATTGAAGTGGGTCTAGGGTGGCAGGTAAGGTAGAGGTGATATGATCCTTGACTAGTCTCTCAAAGCACTTCATGATGACAGAAGTGAGTGCTACGGGGCAATAGTCATTTAGTTCAGTTAGCTTTGCTTTCTTGGGTACAGGAACAATGGTGGCCATCTTGAAGTCCTTGGTAGCGGGCAGCGTCGGTGGTACTGTATTATCTTCAAAGCAGGAAAAGGTGTTTAATTTGTCTTGAAGTAAGACGTCGGTGTCCGTGACGTGGCTGGTTTTCTTTTTGTAGTCCGTGATTTCCTGTAGACCCTGCCACATACCCTGCCTCATAAGCAAAGAGAAACGACAGTCCATCGTTACTTTAAGACACGAAGGTCAGTCTATCCAGAAAATGTCAAGACACATCTCAACATCAGCTGTTCAGAAGAGACAGCGTGAATCAGGCATTCATGGTCGAATTGCTGAAAAGAAATCACTACTAAAGAACACCAAGAAGAAGAAGAGACTTGCTTGGGCCAAGAAACACGAGCAATTTGTTTAACACTTTTTTGGTTACTACGTAATTACATATGTGTTATTTCATAGTTATGTCTTCACTATTATTCTACAATGTAGAAAATAGTAAAAATAAAGAAAAACCCTTGAATGAGTTGGTGTATCCAAAGTTTTGACTGGTACTGTAAATGAACAGCATGGAGTGAGACGGAATTGTTAACTTACAGTATATGCAATGTCTAAATCTGGCTTCTCTATGGCCTCTGCATAATGAATCAACGCTCAGGGTAGGGACATACTGTACCGCCCATCTCAGTATGGAGCGTAGTTCACAATGTTTGTAGACCTAGCATCTATCTCATCATGGTAACTTTTTTTATTGTGACAGGTTGGTCTACATTTGCTGCAGCATAGCTTATGCTACAGTCATATAAAGACTGAATGCGTGTCTAATTTACCACTAATGTAAAAATAAAAAATAAATAATGTTTTATTTTTTACCCCAATTGGTAGTTACAGTCTTGTCCCATTGCTGCAACTCCCGTACGGACTCGGGAGAGGTGAAGGTCGAGAGCCGTGCGTCCTCCGAAACAAAACCCAACCAAGACGCACTGCTCGCTTAACCGGGAAGCCAGCCGGAGGAAACAACGTAGAAGCTGGCAACCGAAGTCAGCTCGGCCACCGTTTATCTGTAGTTTTTTTGTCTTTCACTTATTTTCTTGCGAGTAAACAAAACCAAAAAAAAAGCAATGTCATGGTTTATCATGGTTTGAACGATGTGCGTAATTCAAGTCCATATAACACAGTATAATACAGTACAGTAATACAGTTCAAACTCAAAAAGATTAGCTTCTGAAACGAGTATAATTTATTTACCTAAGAGAGCATTTAGCTAGCTACATCTATGGCCTTATATGGTGTTCTGTCGTGTGTAATGTGCAGTAGCCTGTATGTATTGGATAATGGCACAATCATTTAGGCTTTTGGGGATTGGGCTTTTTAAAGTTGTTTATGTAGGGTTCATAAAATGTATTTAATATATTGCTCATCAGGCTAAGGTAGCATCAGGTTTGAATTTTCATGCTGATCAAAGCTATAATCAAATCCAGACATTCTGTATTTATATGCCGGTTACCCGGTAGAAAAGGTTACCCGGTACCGGTTACCCGGTAGAAAAGGTTACCCGGTACCGGTTACCCGGTACAAAAGTGATTTATTCCCGGGATAGAAACATTTGGAAAACATCAGGAAAATATTCAACCCTGAAACACACACACATGTACAAGCACACAAACATACACACACCTCCTTATTCTGATTTTCTACAATGCTGGGTGTCCAAGGTGACCAATCCTAGTACCACTAAGGGACACAATTTCAAAAAAGAGCTCCACCTCAGGGTTTGATCTCAGTCAATCCAAACAGAACCCTGAATCTCTAGAAGCCTGGCAGCAGCTCGCTCAGCAGCACCTCCCTCTCCCCCAGCAGCACATCTCTCTTCAGACTGGTTCCCTTGTTCACCACCTTCATCTTCATGGCCAGGCTCTTGACCTGGGCGGCCGGCACCGCGTCAAAGAAGAAGTCCTCGTTGAACACGGGGTTTCTGCTGTTCTTGATGATGGTGCTCCTCTGCTTCTGCTGCTTGCCCGGGTTCAGGTACAGAGACACGCAGCAGTTGATGCTCTTCACGTCCGTCTGTTTCTTGTACAGGTCCTCGACGACGAGCACTCGGACCCTCAGCCGGGCCGCCTCGGCATCATAGTGAGTGCTGAGCCTCAGCGTGCCACCTTTGTTGAGGTTGACCGAGTGCTCACGCTGGAGGAGGTCTGAACTTGCCCCCCCGGAGCCGGTCCCCTTGCGTCCGCAGAAGGTAGGGGAGGGAGGGCAGCGCAGGCGGCGGCGCTGAAGGCTGGGGCTGGTGTCGGGCGAGCTGCACTCGTCTTTGGACAAGGATCTGTGGCGTGCCAGGGTATGCCTGGCACGAGACACCTGAGAGGGAGAAAAAATCTGTGAAGGGAAGGGATGATTATATAATATATCATATAGGACCATATACACGAAATTCTGAGCTAAATGTATTTTAAAACATGTAATTAAAGTGATCATCCTTCAGTGTTAACATCCTTACTGTTTACCTTGGCCTGCGTCTCCTGTGTGATGGATCGGAGGAGGGAGGCGGAGCGGGTGAGGAGGGGGGAGGTAATGGGGGAGGACTCGGCCGAAGAGCACGTGTCGCTCTCACCCCCGCTGAAGTATCGGTAGGGGTTGGGGACGGAGGGGGTCAGGTGGTTCCCCCCCTGGGTGTGTCTCTGGGAGCCCGGGGAGGTGTGGGGGCTGCTGGGGTCTCTGTGGAAGAGGGACTCCTTGCGGTGGGTGTGGGGGGTTTCCACCAGTGTGGAGAACCCGTACGAGGTCTGGGCCTTGGGGACGTAAGGCAGGGACATGTCTGTCTGGGACTGGGGCTCTGCGTTGGTGTTGGGGTCTCCCTCCTCCCCTACCCCGTTCCCCGGATCGTCTGTGCTCTCAATCTGGATGATGTGGCGGTTAGCGGCCCTCAAAAGGCTGCGGGTGTCCCCAGCAAGACGAGAGAGCAGGCGCGGGCTGCGGGGGCTCAGGTTGCAGCTGCCCTGGGTCTGGCTGCAGATGGTGTGCTCGGGGGCGTAGGGACGCAGGGTGGAGCGGGGCTGGGGCTCCGGCATGAGGGACTCTGCCTCTGGGGGGCAGCAGATGAGTTTTTGGGGGATGAAGAAGTCGGGGATCTTACCAGGGGTGATGATGTTGGTGTGGACGGAGACGGGGTCTGTCTGGTTCTGCTGCATGTCCCCCGCCGACGCAGGGTGACCGCCATGAGAGCCACGGAACTTCTCCAGGAGCCACATGCTTCCCCCCAGGGCCTGAAGTTAGCTAGCTGCAGACACAGATGGACAGAATGTGATGATGTCATACAGTCACAGGTAGGTAGGAAATGACATCATCTTGTTGTCAACTTGTAATTCAAACTGTGCATACAGAAAGATAAGAGTGGGAGTCAGTTCATAAAGGCAAATGTGGGAAAGACGTTTCATGCTAGTCAAGGGGACTAGGGGACCAAGGGAAGGGGACCAAGGGAAGGGGACCAAGGGAAGGGGACCAAGGGGAACGTTCCCTGGGGGACCTTTGTGTAGCTCCCTGTAAAAGTTACCAGGACGTCACTGAGGACCATGTCAAGACTTTTTTTAGGACGTTTTCAGGACTTTCATTTTACTAGTCATTGGGATGTCGTATGATGGTCCTTTGGGAACATTCTCTGGGGGAACATTCTTTTTAAGGTAAGTGGGACGCTTTTCAGCTGAAATAGTGTAAAAAAATATGTAATCAATAACCACGTTTCCGTCCAACCATTTCATGCGGATGAATTACCTGACGCATGAAAAAAAGTCAAGACCGGGCTCATGGAAACATGAAATGTTGGTACAATTGTATAAATGCAAACAGACAATTTGTTCATTCGACATGGTGGGATCTTTTTGTGTCTATAAAATGTATTATGAGAGAAATGGCGGTGGAAATATTTATATAATAATCATCATATCGAAGTTAACTTGGAGTCAAGTGATGATATGTTGTGTGGTCTTCCCTCTACGACTCGGGATAGCATGCACTTTATTAGGCTACAGATAAGTTAGGAACTTCACAGGGTGGTGAATGTACAAGGTGACGAGCTTGAAGCACCTTTCCAATAAATATCCAGGATCTTATTCTGGTGACATGATCGATGCTTGCCTGTCGTTTGACAATTACAAACAATACCGCTCTTGTCCATAATAATTTCATAATATAGGTAGCCTACCCGCACTGTATCTGCGAGCTGTTGGCTAAAGCGCATATGCCAAGACCAGAGTGGGCACATTTGCTATATAAACGCAACAGTTTGTGACAAAACCATCAGTAGCATTGAAAATGTGATGGAAACCAATTCAACTATTTTTCATTCGGTACATGGGAATTTAACGCAAAAGTTATTTTTATGTGCACTACATCATCACGCACAGCCTTTTATCCACAACAAGTCAGTTTGATGGAGGAAACATCTGTTGGGAAAATACGCATATTGTTTTATGCAGATTTTAGAATATTTGCATGAAAATGTGTTGCAAATCGGATAGAAACCTAGCTAATGACAAAATGAATACACTTGACATGACTTTTCAAGATGAACCCAACTAGGATTTGAACTCACAACCTCTGGAGTACACTGATCTTTCTACGGTGCCACAGAGTCTGTAACATTTCAGAAGTCCCCTACATACAGTATTTGTTACCTGTAACACATATCTGCACTTAGCAAAAGAGTCACATTGGCACTGCTAACTCAGTTATCAGTTCATCTGCATATTCTCTCAACATTGATTTGATTTACTTATTTTTGAGTTTTTCGATATAGTTGTCTGTTTTCATATTAGTATTTTTAACAGATTTGAGATGCACTTTGTGTAGAAATACAGCTGAAATCAGGCATTGACACAGACATGGTGGTGTAGAAGGAAGATTGGAATGCTATGAATCAAGAGATTTTGAGTTCAAATCCCAAGAGAAGACATGTTGAATAATAATTACTGTATAAATGAACATGCACAATGTAATCACGCATGTCAAAGTGTGTCAAATTAGTCAATTGAAAACACTATGTTAAAAGCACTGTTTGTGTGGTGGTCACTAGCTAACAGACAAACAGCTGTGAATGGATCAGTAGACAAAAACCTCCAGGGGACCATTGCTGAACATTCTAAGAAAGTCCTATAAATATCCTTGGATAACTAGACAGGACCATGACACAATGGCCAGAGAACATCCTAAAACCTTTCTTGGGGATGTCCCCAGAACTAGACAAAACCTCCAAATGACACAATGCCCTAACATCTTTAGGAGACCATTTTGTAACGTTCCGAGGACTTCCTAACGACACATTTTTGTTGATAGGGAAGTGGTGTCATCTATGCACTAATGTTTGACAGCAACATGGCAAGTCAACCTAATTTGCTATCACCTGCCACCTTCATCTCAAAACAGTTTGGATCAACAAAGGAGGTGAGGAGAGGAAGCTAGTTAGACCACGGTTTCCCAAACTCTACTAAGCCAACATATGGAATTGTTTTAAGATGGTCATACCATGGATCATTTAACTATTTGATGTAGAATTTTAGGACCCCTTAAGTTATAAAAAATGAAATATAACAAATCACACAATATTGCATTTGGCCTTTACTATAGCCCATAGAAATGCACTGAATATCACGTTCAAAAATGGCAAAGAAAGACATATATCCACGAGCTTTGAAAATGCTCAGGAATGATTTATTTATTATTTTGGGACACATATTTAACCCCTTATTTTTGTTGGCACAAATACCTCAATACTTCCATTCATTTGTATGCGTTACCTTCAGACGAGTCCTTGTGGGGATCAGATAACACTATCATGTTCCTGGGAGTCTCATCTTTCACATAGAGTGGTCATATTAGTTTCGGAAGCTACACTCGTTTTCGTGAGAAAATGTCGGGATGTCTCATGGCCTGACAAACACCGCTGTAGCTCGGCCACCTTCCACCACAGATGCGGAAAACATATCTTAAATGGACGGATTTTGATGGGGATTTTGGAATTATGTTATGTTACTTAGATCCTTATAAAACTCGCATTGAATCGCCCCACTGTGGTGGTACCCTCAATTCAATCGAATCCGGATTGCAGTAGGCTATTACACAGTAGCATTATGTCTTTATCTTTATCTGTAGTCTAATTAATATGTTTTGGGCTAATAGGTCCAGGTGGACTAATGAGAACATGATACGACTGTATTGATTTTATCCGGTCCTAAATAACAAAACAGTAATAAACCAAATGAAGCATTTAGGTTTATTTGCTATAAAAAGTGTAGGTCTCTGAAATACCTTAACATTAAACAAATCATGTTTTAAATAAGTACATTTAGAGTGTTAAGTTTGGAATGTTTTCCCCCTCCAGGCGCTGACTTTCATCAACGAGTAGTTTTCCCGTAAGTGTGCGTAAGTGCGCATAACCTATCCAAGAGAGCGGCGTAATGGCCGGTATAGTGCGCATCTCTGTTAAATTAATGCTTCCACCAAAGAAACATTTGCATATCTAGTGAAAAGAACACTGTTGCCTATAAGCCAGGATAATATGTAAACATTAAGTTTGTAGCCTATTTCACATTATGCGCCGTTGAATAACTTTTACGCACTAAACAGAATACCCAGATTTAGGCGGGACGGTCCCTGAAAGCAGAACAACTTGTAACATCGACACAGACCTACTCCCAGTGTCATTGACTGAAAAGCGGCGATGGGCCGACCGGTAGGCTGCAAGACAAACGAAGGACCTGTTGGATCACAGGAACTCACCGTTGGGCTGAGGTGTTGCCCTCCCACTCCTCCCGATAGAAACAGAAAATGGTTCAACTTCACTCACATGAGTCTGTCCCTGTCCCCTTTCCGTGATTCGCTTCACATGGGTTGCCTAACTAACCTACTTTCCGTCAGACAGAGTAACTGTGGGGGAGACAAACAATAATTGGGGCTCTGACGAGTCCACGTCTGGGTTATATATGGACCTTGCCCGCTGCCGCGCTCTCCATAGTGACGACAAGCCAATAGGAGGTTCCCAGGATGTCCACGCACCCTCCTCAAAATAGGATCTAACGCCTAATTACGTGTTTTGATTTCAACCGAAGGGCAAGTTACTTCCTGATTTGTCTAAAGGAAACGTTCTCATTGTATTTGCAAACATTATCATTAACGGGTTCATCCATTAAATCAAAGGTGCCTGACATCATTGAATCAGATCAGAGATCCTCAGGCAGGGGATATGTAACATGGATGGGCATTTCTTCACACCATATTCTGCTGAATTCTGAAGAAGTCGTGTTTCATTTGGCTCCCAGAGCAGATAGACCACAGAAATAGAATTACTGCAAAACCTGGAGTTGATGACAAAACCGTGTAATCCTTCATCCCCTCTTTGCCAGCAGGGCACGTGGTGGTCTATGGCTGGATCAGTCCCTTGGTGAAGTTAGAGTGACATTCTGGCTCCTCTATTACAGTAGATTACTCTGTATTGCTGGGCCATTGGGGGAAGGAGAGGAGATGGTATATGGGCAGAGTTGCACCGCGGAGAGCTGTAAGAGTTTCCCATCAATAAGTAAATGGGCAATGATGGGGCCGTTAGAGAGAACGTACCTGGCGGTGTAGTCCCTTTGGGCGGTGGGGAAATAAGTGCACTCTATTGTTTGCGATGGCATGTGGAGGATCAGTGGGAGAGTGTTGATATACAGTGCATTCGGAAAGTTTTCAGACCCCTTGACTTTTTCCACTCTTTGCTACATTACAGCCGTATTCTAAAATTGTTTCCCCCCCTCATTCATCTACACACAATACCCCATAATGACAAAGCTAGAAATGTTTGTGAAAAAAAGGAGTCAGTAGAAACCATATTTATTCAAGCAAGTCAGCCATATCAGCTATGGACTGTAAAAAGGCAGCACTAAATACAGTGGCAGTTCTAGACCATTTCAACTGGGGGGGCCAAGCTGGGGCCAGTTGTACTGTTAGAGGGGCCAGTTACATTAGACGTTATTGTTGTCATATCGTTTTCTTCACTGCATTGCAGGCATTAGCAGGCAAAAGACCATGTCCCTCTAGTAAATGTGTGGGTTTTATTAGTGTTCCGCGTTGCCACTGTCTAATAACGGATGTAAAAAAAGAACGATAGTAAAAATTTGCTATGCAAAAATTATTTCATACTCCACATTTAGGGGGGCCACAAGGGGGTCCAACATTGTTGTCACAAGGGCACTGGCACCTCCTGCCTCCACTAAATGAGGCTGAATGAACTGTTTCGCTGACAGACAAGGCTCTACTGATAGCCAGGTGTAGTTGTGGTATTGATTCACTCCATGGTGCTGAAAGGAAAGCTCCGCTGTCGTGACAGCTTTATGTAGGCCCTAACAGTTTTTGGGCACCGTTTGTCACCGTTATAGTGCAATCAATGTATTGTTTAGTGTTATGTTTTGTAGTGGCTTTGCTGGCATGCATCTACATTTTTTTTTAATGTTTATGCAAGGTTATAAATGAGGTCCCTGAAGAGTACAGAGAAAGAGAAAGATGACAATGATAATGATTGTGCTTTCACTTTTTCATATCTCAAGAAAATATACATAAGTATACTTTTTAAAAAGGCATATTTAACTTAAATGTCCACAAAATATACTTAAGTAAGCTTTCCAAAAAGTATTTGCAAAAAATATTTGCATATTACACAGCATCCTTTTCTGCAGGTACATTTTTGATATATAATGTTTTTCCTCATATTTATCTTACTTAATTGTTAATCTTCCAACTGAATAACATTGTACTTTTAATTACATATTACACATCACACATTACACGTTTATTGAAATGTTAAATTATGATTTTAATGTAAACAACTAAAGTGCGGAACGTGAGTGGTGAACTTGAGGACCTCGTGCGACAATCCCTCCCACTAATTGGGCAACTTTGTTGTTGTCTAAGTGAGGAAAATGCTGGAAATGAAGAAGACTGTGTATTGTTTTTTATGAGATGTTGAGGATTATAAGAAATACCCCTTTGATATCATACAAGCAAGCCAAACACCTCTGAGTACAAATATGCACTTCACATTTCCACATCATAAAACTCATGTAATATACAGTGTCAGTGTTTATGACCACTGTGTTTGATGTACAGTTACAAGATGACATGGCGTAATACCCTGGGTTTTTCTGAATAGAATGAGCCTATGTTGCTCTATTGTGAAGAAAGTAAATCACCGTGGCACACGCAACTTAATGTACGTATGATTCCTTTCTATGCGCACCAAAATTATGATCTGTTTCCCTGAATTGCTTTGTGAAAGCCTAACACTGTAATATCACATTTTATAACTTAGCTAGCCATGTTGGCAGTAGAACAAGGTTTCAAATGATGCCCACCTCACCCAGATTGCGATTTATAATGGACAATTATTGGATTGAGTAAACAACAACAGTAATTGTGTGATTGCAGGGATGCAGGGCTGTGTTCCAAACAAAATAACCACAAGTGTGCTTGCTCTAGTTCCTCAACAACAGCTAGGAGAGCTGTCTTTAAATGAATCTGTGCTGCACAGAGTGCATTAGTCCTCTTTTAGCACAAGACACAGCCTCATTTAATTTAAGGTGGTTTGGTCCGGGGCCAAACTCTGAAGATTATTCTTTGATTTTGATCCTACTTGTGTTTGATGAAGCAGCCACACTGTTTCATATGCTTTGGGACTGTCATAAACTGTCTGGTTTATGGGAATTCATATTTAAATGTGTCTATGATATATATGGCACTGTTATAGATCCGTCTACCCTTACAGCATTTTTTGGAGTACTGCCCATAGGCACCCCTCTGTCAATAATTCAGTTGGACACTGTTGCTTAACTCTTTTAGCTAGACGGCTAATACTCCACAACTGGAAGATGGCGGTTCCCCGATCTTATAGCTATTGGGTGGAAAATGTGTTGTGCTCTCTGAAATTAAAAACATGGCGCAGCGGTCTAAGGCACTGCATCTCAGTGCAAAAGGTCTCACTACAGTCCCTGGTTTGCATCCAGGCTGTATCACATCTGGCCGTGATTGGGAGTCCTATTGGGTTGCACACAATTGGCCCAGCATCAGCCGGGTTTGGCCAGGGTAGGCCATCATTGTAAATAAGAATTTGTTCTTAACGGACTTGCCTGGTTAAATATAAAAAATGTAAATACTCCAAACTGTTTTATGATACTTGGACTCCATTCCAGTTTTACTTTATAAAGTTTACCCTCTGATGGCATTCTTATTAAAACCAAAATAAATCTGTATTTTACACCCCTGTGATTTATTGGTTGGAGGAGCATTTATTTTGTGTGTTTTTTGGGAGGAGGTCATTGAGATTGGTGCCCATTGATTCTTATTGAATTTGACTTGTGGATTTTCTGGCTGGCACCCGCATCGCCTTCATTGTTGTTTTCCGTACAAATAATAACTTTGGACATGTGTGCGTTCCTATCAAAGTAAGTGCCTTATTTTCTGTATATCGTGTTGTTGTTTCTAATGTAGCATACTGTATGCACTGTATGGAGCATAATGTATTTACTGTTTCATTCACGTTTTCAAGTTCTGGTGACAATTCATACATTCCGATTCTTGCAAAGATTGCAATGGACACATATGATGTGTGAAAAACACTTTTTTGAAGGTTGATAAGCTAATGCTAAGCTATTTGCCGTCATGTTTGTTGACATCATACAATGCATTCTGGTTGTCACGTAAGTGTCTGTCAGACCAAAGATGTTATAACAAAATTAGGTGAAGGGATAGTTCACTCGACTCACTTATGGTGCTTTTCAAGACAACTGGTCAAAGATCAGTGATCTTCAGTTCAGAAAGTTCTGGCTCAAGAAAGAGCCCAGAGTTCCCGAGTTGGAATTCCGAGTTGGACGACCGTTCAAAAATATTTTTCCCAATCAAAGTATTTTTTTCTCCCGAGTTCCACGTTGTCTTGAACGCACTGAAGTCGGAGATTTCCGAGTTTCCAGTTCCCAGTTGTTTTGAAAATGGCATCAGATTGTAACTATGGTACCTCAGGGCTGCCAGATCAGACCCCCCTTTCCAGGGGTTTTATTTTTATTTAGCTTATAAACCTGTTCTGTGTTTGCCCCCATTCATTGATAAATCCTCCATCATAGTAATATTTCCTGCATCATAACCCTCCACGATACCTTCCCCCATTTCTATCCCCCATGGACTTGTTTATTTGCGTTTTATAGTGAATGGCATTCTGGGATTAGGGAGTTTTTGCCTGTCAAACATGAACAAACATGGCTGCCATCATAAAGAATTTAGCTGCTGTTAGCTTAGCTGACACGCATCTCTTTTCTAAACAATTTTACATTGATCCCTTGTGCTCACAAGAGATGTGGTAAATTGTAAACAAGTCTAGCTGCTAGGTCGCTAACTTATGTTTTAGTTTTTTTCAGCACAACCTGTTATTTAGATTGCCTTATGGAATAAGTTTGGCTGTGGATGTGTTCTGTGTGATGCTTGGATAATGAAGTTCGGATTTATCTTTTACAATAAAAGGTGAAATTGAGGAATAAAGTTGTGAAGGCCTTTATTTCCCATCAACACAAAATGTTGTTTAGATGCTTTTCAGACAACAGTGCTGCTTAGACACGTTTGTTGCGTCATATGTTCTGTTGCTACTGTTCCAATCACATATTTGTGATGGTACGTTGCAGGGACCACTCAACAATGATCACAAATATGTGATCGTACATGTCAAAGGGTGTTAATAGAACGTTTCAAGAACGTTTCCTAAGTTCAAATATGGTTACATTTAATTAAAATGTTTAACTTCTTGGGGATTGGTGGGGCGCTAGCGCCCCAATCCCGACACTACCAGGTGAAATGCAAAGGCGCCAAATTCAAAATCCAAAAGTTGAATTATTAAACATCCACCCATATACAAGTGTTTCATACTCATCAAAAGCTCTGTTTCTTGGCAATATCACAGCGTTGTCAGATTTCAAAAAAGGCTTTACGGCGAAAGCAGCACATTTGATTGTTTGAGGGTAGCACCTCACATATTTTTCCCATTACCATAAATTCATAATCCATCGCGGTTCACACATAACACATTTCACAGCGAAAACAAATCAATTACCTGTTGAAGAACTTCTGCTGATGGCTTCCAAAGTGTCCAGCAAAGACAATCCATGGTTCTTTTGTTAGAAAAAGTAATGTATTATATCCTTAAATCCCCTTTTGGTTCGCGCGTCATAATGAGAAACTACAGCCTCCACTCCTCCATTAAAACGTGACGAGAACTCGTTCAACTTAAAGCTATAAACTTGTCCAAGAACAATCAAAAATCATTTTAAATGTATCCTTAGGAACACTTTTACGTATATTTACTATTATAAATCAACCGGAATATAAACTGATCGATAAAGACGGAAAAAAACACAGAGCGAGCCTTCTCGGGAGCGGCGCGCTGCCTTGTTGTTGAAATTGAGTGGACACTTCCTGTTTTCCTCTTCTTCTATTCTTCACAGAACGTTAAAGGCTCAATGCAGCCATTTTTATATCAATATCAAATCATTTCTGGGTAACGATTAAGTATCCTCCATTAAAATGAACAAAAATAGCTTTTTCGCAAACTAGTTCTCAAGCAAGAATTTTGCTATAGACTGTCTAGAAGTTGTCTGAGTGAGGAGGGGAAGACTGAAAAGTAGCTGTTTTTGGCAGAGAGGTTTGGAACTCTTTGTTATTGGTCTATTAACCAATCTGCATGGTGAAATCACCATGGAAACCAGCAACTCCCGCTCATGCAAATCTGCTGATTAGAAGGTCCTGTGTAGTTTTCAACTAGCAACTATCAGGAAATAACACTGATCAAATATTTCACACTTTTACAGTGGTAGTTTCATCAGCTGTTGTACAATATGATATAAAACAGGAAAACCACATTTTTACTGCACTGTGCCTTTGAGAAACACCGTTCTTCTGTGTGAATTTCAGTACTTCAGCATAACGATTGCTACAGATTTCCTCATGGTTCTATTTAAAGTCATGTTCTAAATTTTTTTCAAGAACGTTAATAAAAAATGTTCTTCTATGTGAATTTCAATACTTCAGCATAATGTTTCCTACATGTATCCTCGTGGTTCTATTTAAAGTCATTTTCTCAAATTGTTCAGAGAACGTTAAGAAAACTTTCCATGAAAACCACAACAAAACTTGTAGGAACTCAGTTGGCGTCGCAACTGACTGTTGAGAGTTAGAAAAGCGTAATACACAAGGTGCAATTTTGAAAATTGGTAGTGCATCAGCAGTTTTCCACTTGTTATGTCAGTCACTGACAGTCACTCAATTAGCCCACGTCAGCAGTGCTCTGCCTATACACAGAGGGGTCCCTGATAAACAGAGGGTTCAGAGCCCTCAGAGGAGGACTCCCGAACCAAATCTGGCTTAGGGCCCCTCACTGCCCATATTCACAAAACATATCAGAGTAGGAGTGCTGATCTACACTCAGTTTTGCCTTTTAGATCATAATGAATAATATTATATGGACAGATCCTAGATCAGCACTCTACTCTGAGATGCTTTTTGGATATGGGTCTTGTGTGTGTGGGATGGAATGGGGGAGCAGAAGGGTGGAATGAGTAAGTGGCAAAACATAAAAGCCTCAGGCATATGCCAGGACAGATGTGACTGTCTGACTGGGAATAAAAGATTGTGTGTATGTACGTGTTTTTTTTTTCTTTCTCTGGTTCTTTCTCTTTCTTTCTTTTGGTCTTTCTCTTTGGTTTCATTGTCCTCGGTTGTCATAATATGGGGATGATGATGATGGTAATGTGATGGGGATGTTGATGATTATGGTGAGGATGACGTTGCTAATGATGTTTGCTGATGATGATCTAAAAAGGGAAAACTTGAACTTACCGCTTTTTCCCATGTTTTTAGATTTAGACTTTATGTAACAGGTGTATTAATATACTGAATACACATCAGAGTAGGCACCGACGACATGCGTGAACAGTATGTGCAAGGTGTGTGGGTAGATGGCACTTCCCTAACCATGATAATAATATACACTTCTACCTCTGATTATCGGCATGACAACAGGAACATTACCAGAGAATTGATGAGGACTGCTTTAGAGGGTGGCATAGCTTTGTTTACATCAATGCTACGGGTATAATATAAGGACTTTTGTTCAACTCGGTTTGAAACAAAGATTGTGCAATGTTTTGATCTTGTACACTCCCCCCGCTGTGCTTCCCCACAGGACCAGTGTTTAGCCCTAAATGAGGGCAACTCTGTGGGAGTATTATTTCTCTATAAATAAATGAAACACAAGAAAACATTAGTAACGTTCAGAAAACGTTCTAAGAGTGTTATTTAAAAAATATGCATTCAGTTCTCAGCATCAACAAAACTCTCTCGATCCTCTATCTTGTTAAGTGATAGCCCGCTCATTGGCCACACCTGATCTTAATGAGTGCTTGTTTCCTTTGAAATGGGGTCTGTTTGAATAGACAAACAATGAACAGCTTTGCATGCATAAAAACACCATCCTGGTGGCGCAGTGGAGTAATTCCATGGATAGATTAAAGGTTTGAATCTCACTGATGCTGTGTCACAATAAAAAATGAATCTGTTTGCATGGTTAATGCCTAAAGAAATACATTTCCATGTGTCCTATCTGGCCTTGGAGTTCAGTAAAGTTAACCCAAAATAATCTAGCAGTGTAAATAAAAGTCATATTAAAACATTCAGTGAATGTTTTAAAGACGTTATTTAAAAACCTCCAAATAACCTATAATTTCCATTCTCAGAGTGTTAATAAAAGCTCCCATTTTAAATTTAAAGGAACCAGAGTAAAACGTTCTCAGAACCTACCTGCAATCTAAAATAAATGTATTCTTCTGTTCTCAGAAAATTGTTCAGGAAATGTATGGCTTCGTTCCCACAACCAATGTGAAACCAAAAACATACATTCTCACAACTTGCAAGGAACCAAATGTGCTAGCTGGGTAAGATGCTTTGTTGAATCAAGGTAACCTTCATGTGGCTAATAACAATACCCAATGGGGTTTTTTGAGTAAAAGTATATGTGTACTTTCTTCATATAGAATATACAGGAATTATATTTTACATGCCATTTAATTGATCATGCTAGTTAAAAAAGTATATATATATTGACGTTGATTGATCAACAAAATCTAACTTACAGTTATACTGCATTTTAGTATATGTCTAATTGAATTTTAGTATATCTCTAATTTAAGAGAAATATACATCAAATGTACATAAAGTGTATTCAAAGAATATTTATTTGGCTCTTTATTAAATATGCTAAGTAGAAGAAAAAAAAATTAAAAAAATAAATAAAAAAAAATACTTCAATGCTAATTAAACAATAGTGAAGTGGACATTAAAATGTATTAAACATATTTACAGTATTTACAATTTAGATAATTATACTTTAATATATACAAAATTATCACTAAAGTACAGTACTTCTAAACTCAGCAAAAAAAGAAACGTTCTCTCACTGTCAATTGCGTTTATTTAGTCCTGTCTGGTCTTGCAGGAAATCACGCACGGAATGAGTAGAGTGGCTGGTGGCAATGTCATGCTGGAGGGTCTTGTCAGGATGAGCCTGCAGGAAGAGTACCAGATGAGGGAGGAGGATGTCTTCCCTGTAACGCACAGCGTTGAGATTGCCTGCAATGACAACAAGCTCAGTCCGATGATGCTGTGACACATCGCCCCAGACCATGACGGAACCTCAACCTCCAAATTGATCCCGCTCCAGAGTACAGGCCTCGGTGTAACGCTCATTCCTACGACAATAAACGTGAATCCGACCATCACCCCTGGTGAGACAAAAACGCGACTCGTCAGTGAAGAGCACTTTTTGCCAGTCCTGTCTGGTCCAGCGACGGTGGGTTTGTGCCCATAGGCGACGTTGTTGCCGGTGATGTCTGGTGAGGACCTGCCTTACAACAGGCCTACAAGCCCTCAGTCCAGTCTCTCTCAGCCTATTGTGGACAGTCTGAGTACTGATGGAGGGATTGTGCATTCCTGGTGTAACTCTGGCAGTTGTTTGTTGCCATCCTGTACCTGTCCCGCAGGTGTGATGTTCAGATGTACCGATCCTGTGCAGGTGTTGTTACATGTGGTCTGCCACTGCGAGGACAATCAGCTGTCCGTCCTGTCTCCCTGTAGCGCTGTCTTAGGCGTCTCACAGTACGGACATTGCAATTTATTTTCCTGGCCACGTCTGCAGGTTACTAATAATGGCTCTAGTGAAACACAAAGCGTGATTGATCACTCCAGAGAACGTTTCCACTGCTCCAGAGTCCAATGGCGGCGAGCTTTACACCAGTCCAGCCGACGCTTGGCATTGCGCATTGTGATCTTAGGCTTCTGTGTGGCTGCTCGGCATTGAAACCATTTCATGAAGCTCCCGATGAACAATTCTTGTGCTGACGTTACTTCCAGAGGCAATATGGAACTTGGTAGTGAGTGTTGCAACCGAGGACAGACAATTTTTTACGTGCTACGTGCTTCAGCACTCTGCGGTCCCGTTCTGTGAGCTTGTGTGGCCTACCACTTAGCGGCTGAGCTGATGTTGGTCATAGACGTTTCCACTTCACAATAACAGCATTTATAGTTGACTGGGGAGCTCTAGCAGGGTAGAAATTTGACAAACTGACTTGTTGGAAAGGTAGAATCCAATGACCGTACCATGTTGAATGTCACTGAGCTCTTCGGTATTGGCCATTTTACTGCCAATGTTTGTCTATGGAGATTGCATAGCTGTGTGCTTGATTTTTTACACCTGTCAGCAACGGGTGTGACTGAAATAGCTGAATCCACTAATTTGAACGGGTGTCCACATACCTTTGGTCATGTAGTCTAGGTAGGGGTAAAGTGACTAGGCAACAGGATAGATAATAAACAGTAGCAGTAGATGTAATGAACTAAAAGAGTTGAACCAAAAAGGGTCAACGCAGAGAGTTTTAACTATATAGCAGTCTTATGGCTTAGGGGTAGAATCTTTTCAGGGTCCTGTTTGTTCCAGACTTGGTGCATCGATGCAGCTTGCTGTGCAGTAGCAAAGAGAACAGTCTATGACTTTTGTGGTTTGAGATTTTTGACAATTTCTAGGGCCTTCCTCTGACACTGCCTGGTATAGAGGTCCTGGATGACAAGGAGCTCAGCCCCTGTGATGTACTCGGCCGTATGCACTACTTTCTGAAGCGCCTTGCGGATGCCAAGCAGTTGCCGTACCAGGCAGTGATGCACCCAGTCAGGATGCTCTCGATGGTGCAGCTATATAACCTTTTGAGTATCTGAGGGCCCATGCCAAATCTTTTCAGCCTCCTGCCTTCTTCATGACTGTGTTGGTGTGTGTAGACCACACCATGATAATTCTTTAGTGATGTGGACACCGAGGAACTTGAAGCTTTCGACCCGCTCCACTACAGCCCCGTCCATGAGGATGGGGGCCTGCTCGGCCCTCCGTTTCCTGTAATCCACAATCAGCTCCTTTGTCTAGCTGACGTTGATGCCACTGACCTCTTCACTATAGGCTGTCTCATCATCGTCGTTCACAGTCATGTTCACTGTCTGTGTCTACGTTATGTCATTGTAACACAGACTCTATCTTGTGTATTTCCCCCCCTCGGTTGCTAAAGAAACAGCTAATAGGGAGCCGGATACAGGAAAGAACATTTGAGCATGTTCTGGTTATTTGAATCATACTATACAAATAATGTAACAGAATATGTTTTGGTTGAAGTTAGAGCATTGCTCAGACCTCTCATGACTAATGCACAACAACAGCAATCCATGCAGGTTAACCCTATCCCTGTAGTGCACGCACGTACGTACGCACACACAAACACACACTGTTTAGCTGGGTTTAGAACACGGGGGTAATGTAACGGCTACAGAGCTACACTGCTGCATGCCCTCCAAAGGTACACTGTCTGTTTCAATTGGAGGAAAAGCCGAGATGGAACAAGTCTTTTTCTATTTATAATGAGATCTATGACTAGAACTCCATGCTCTGCTGTTCCCATTCTGTCCCTCCCTCCCTCCCTCTTCCTCCTTCACTACCTACCTCTCAACCTCCTTATTTCCCTCCCTCTTACCAAACAGTCTGCACAACCACAACAAACAGTCTGTACCTTCATGTCTACCCTTTTTATCTGTCCCTGTCTCACTCCTTCCATTTCTCTGCCCCTCTCTCTCTCTGACTCATGTTGTCTTCCCCTCTGTTTCACACCACCCCCTCTCTCTGTACCTCTCCCCCCTTGTCTGTGTGTCTCCCTCTTTATCTAACTGTATCCCTTTGCTGTGTCCACCTCCCCCTAAATCTCTCTTTCTTGTCTAACTTCACGCAGATCCCTTCCTCTTTTCTCATTCAGTGGAAAAATAAAGATATAACTGTCTCACCATGAAGAAAATAAAATAAATCTCATTGGTACAGGACAAGTTGCCAATTAGGGACTGTTTTCCACCTCCTGTTGGTATTTAAAGTCCAGGGGTTTGTGAGGTGACTGCTGCCTCCCACTGAGCACCATAGACTGGAGCTGGGGACAGATGAGAGCAAATGCCTTGATAAGAACAAAATAGAAAATATATCTATGAAGTTCAAATCAAATCTCAAATCAAATCAAATTTTATTGGTCACATACACATGGTTAGCGAAATGCTACACTCGCATTTGTTTAGTGGCCACATCCATAGATCACTCTCTCTCTCATAGATACATACAGATACAGAGCGTTTACACACACAAATGTGCACGCATACCTGTACGTGGGCATGCAGGCAAGCGCATACACAGCCATGCTTGTTTCTATTCCTTCATGAAACAAGACCTGCAAAATGAGAGGAAAAAAAGCTGTTTGCTGTTTCCTGTAACTTCTTTGTTGTTGCAATATCACAAACAGACGTGACAGTTTCACCAAGTAAGGATTCCAGCTTTAAGAGAAAACACAACACATTATCTTGTTGGCTGAATCACTTTATGCCAACATAGATGTTCTTGTCATTGGTGTTTACATGGTTAGTTAATTAACAATCAGCTCTGTCTCTTCTCTCATTCTGTGTGTTTGTGTGCTATCGATGCAGACAACCTTTGACTTATTTAATTAATCTCAGACTTCACTCAAAAATCAAAAAAGAGATCAACGTTTTGATTATTTAAAGAGAAAATTCAAAGTTTGTTGACAACTGGAACACCAGACAAAATTGGATGCTGATCTGTTAACTTTTTCCAGTAGGTTGTCTTGACTTTAGGCTGCCACATGGGTGAACACTGAGTGTTCCTTCCCTCCTCGTACTATCTCACATCCGGACGTCTCCTCTGGGTCCAAACTTATTGTGTGTGTTCTCTGAATTTTATTTGGTCTGTACAGATTTATCACCACAGCTCTACTAGCACAGCACTGAGCTATCCTTAATTTACTAGTGTGTGTGTGTGTACTATATACCTCTGTTTCCTACAGGACCTTACCAGCTGGTCTTGTTTTCACATGGCTATAAAGGAGCTATAAACTCTGTCAAGGATGTTTCCATTCCCTATCAAATACAATTTAGTACAATATCTCCCAACTCATTGCCTTGGAAAATACTACACCACATTCACACATATAGCCTGAAGCACAGACTTACGCTTTTAAAAGGAGTTGTAAGGTCTTATGAATGCTCTTAAGCAATGCTCATGAAACAATAGCATCAATACTATTCGTTAAAGGTAAATGTAGTACAGTCTGTGATACATTCCCTTTATAAGAGACTCCTCATATACAGGGCTGGATATTGCATTGGAGCAGTGGGAGAAGACTATATCCCCGCCATAAACCATTCTGATCCCTCAATATCTACATGAACAAAATCCCTGCTGCTGTATCTTTATCATTGTAAAAATCTATTTCATTAATTCACAGACAAACCAGAGCTCAAGCAGAATACCTGTGAAGTTCAACTATTTAAACACATTCATACCAACCCGAAAGCTGTATAGAGAAAATATAACTTCTCTGCAGTCATATACTGTGTCCGAGGTTTCAGATGAATGAAATTGTCTTCATCTCCCATATCCCCTGTCTAATTTTCTCTCTCTTTCCTCCTGTACCTACTTCTCTCTCTCCAGTCGCTGTGTTGATTTGACAGACATAATGAAGTCGTCTCGTTAGTGTCTGTCTTCCCCCTTCGTCTTCTAGGCATCTGTTACTGTGTGTGTTTCTCCCAGTTATTTATGTTAATGTGTAAGCTTCCCTAATGAAAGCTTACTGCTTCTATTGTAGCTATGGATTTGTCATCAACACCAGTTCCCTCTTCAATATCTCAAACCATTCTCACACAAAGAATACAGAATGGTCAGTTATTTAAGTGTAGTTTATCACACAGTTTCGGGAAGAGAGCTTTAAGCTTCAGACGACACGTCTAATCCACAAAAGGAACTTGACTTCTGTATTGGAATGCAGCCTTAGAGCAAGAACTCCATATATGGGCACATACTTTTATATTAGACCGTAGCCCAGAGCAGGAATTCCATACATGGGCATCGACATTCATATTGGAACGTTGCCTACTAGCAAGGAACTCCAAATTTGATCATAGAGCCGTGATCATGCCAATTTTCATAAGATGACGTTGACAGATATGGCAGCTCTGCTCCTTTGCAGTATTTTGTTTTTTTGTCTGTTATTTCTTACATTATTAGCCCAGAATTTTTCTTGTGTTATTACATACAGCCAGAAAAAACTTTTGGATATCAGAGTGGCGGTAACTCACCAGCATTACGACCAGGAATACGACTTTCCCGAATTAGATCTTTTGTTCGTACCCCCCAGGGCAATTGAATTTATTCCAGAGGCTGTTCCAAAACACTGCCTGCGGAGAAGAGGTATTTTGAGTGGACTTCTAGTCCGACTCAGGAAGTGTGCACTCCATCCACCGCTTCAGAGTATATTACTATATGTTCAGTCTAGATAATAAAGTAGACAAGCTCAGGGGGAGGATCTCCTTCCAGAGAGACATCAGGGATTGTAAAATACTCTTTCATGAAAACATGGCTTTCTCGGGATATACTGTCCCTGCCCATACAGCCAACTGGGTTCTCAGTACATCGCGCGAAAGAAGAAAGGCGGGGATGTTTGTTTCATGATTTACTACTCATGGTGTGATTGTGATAACATACAGAAACTAAATTCCTTTTGTCACCCGACCTAGAATACCTCACAATCAAATGCTGAACGTATTACCTCACAAGAGAATTCTCTTCGGTTATAGTAACAGCCGTGTATATTCCCCCTCAAGGCAATACCACGACGGTCCTCAAGGAACTACACTGGACTTTATGCAAACTGGAAACCACATATCTTGATGCCGCATTTATTGTATCTGGGGATTTTAACAAAGCAAATTTGAGGAAAAGGCTACCGAAGTTCTGTCAACACCTTGACTGTAGTACTTGCGCTGATAAAACATTGGCCACTGCTACTCAACTTCGAAATGCCAACAAGGCCCTCACCCGCCCTCCCTTTGGCAAATCTGATCACGACTCCATTTTGCTCCTCCCTTCCTATAGGAAGAAACTCAAACAAGAAGTACCCGTACTAAGGACTATTCAACGATGGTCTGACCAATCTCAATCCATGCTTCAAGACTGTTTTGATCACATGGACTGGGATATGTTCAGGTAGCCTCAGAATAACATTGACGAATAAACGGATACGGTGCCTGAGTTCATCAGGAAGTGTATAGGATATGTTGTACCCACTGTGACTATTAAAACCTACCCAAACCAGAAACCGTGGATAGATGTTAGCATTCGCGCAAAACTGAAAGCACGAACCACCTCATTTAACCATGACAAGGTGACTGGTAATATGGCAGAATACAAACAGTGTAGTTATTCACTTCGTAAGGCTATCAAACAGGCAAAATGTCAGTACAGAGACAAAGTGGAGTCGCAAATCAACAGCTTAGACATGAGACGTGCTGTATGTGGCAGGGTCTACAGACAATCACGGACTACAAAGGGAAAACCAGCCACGTCACGGACACCTACGTCTTGCTACCGGACAAGCTAAACACCTTTTTCGCCCGCTTTGAGGATAACACAGTGCCACCGACGCGGTCCGCTACCAAGGACTGTGGACTTTCCTTCTCCGTGTCCGAAGTGAGTAAGACATTTAAGCGTGTTAACCCTCGCAAGGCTGCCGGCCCAGACGGCATCCCACCTGCATCCTCAGAGCATGCGCAGACCAGCTAGCTGGAATATTTATGAACATATTCAATCTCTCCCTATCCCAGTCTGCTGTCCCCACTTGCTTCAAGATGTCAACCCTTGTTCCTGTACCCAAAAAAGCAAAGACAACTGAACTAAATGACTATCGCCCCTAGCACTCACTTCTGATATCATGGAGTGCTTTGAGAGACTAGTCAAGGATCATATCACCTCTACCTTACCTGACACCCTAGACCCTCTTCAAGCCACAATAGATCCACAGAAATTGCCATCGCACTGCACACTGCCCTATCCCATCTGGACAAGATGAATACCTATGTAAGAATGCTGGTCATTGACTATAGTTCAGCACTCAACACCATAGTACCCTCCAAGCTCATCATTAACTTGTTAGGGAGTGGCAGCTGAGGGGTCGGTTTTGGAGAGCCTGGCGTGCCCAAAGTAAAATGCCTCCCATTCAGGCCCAGAAAATAGGATATGCACATATTTAGTACCATTGGATAGGAAACACTCTGAATTTTCCAAAAGTGTTAACCATTTGTCTGTGAGTGAAACAGAACGCATATGGCAGGTGAAACCCGAGGAATTTCTGTCCTGGAAATTTTTTTTTGACACATTGCTCATTTGGAACCCCTCCCTCATGAAAATGACCATATAAGGGCATATGAATGCAGTACCCATCGCTTCCTTTAGATGTCAACAGTCTCGAGACAGTGTACATTTTCAATTTGGATGAATTAGACCAGAGAAGAAGAGCAAACCAGGAAGTGACCTTTTTATGTAAACAGTACCCAGCGCGCGCTCCCGACAAGGCACGCTGTGTCTTTTTTTACCGTCTTTATCGATCAGTTTATATTCCGGTTGATTTATAATAGTAAATATATGTAAAAGTGTTCCTAAGGATACATTTAAAACTATGTTTGATTGTTCTTGGACAAGTTTATAGGTATAAGATGAACAAGTTTGCGTCACGTTTCAATGGAGGAGTGGAGGCTGTCGTTTCTGATTATAACACGCGAACCAAATGGAGATTTATGGATAAAATACATTACTTTTTCTAACAAAAGAACCATGGATTGTCTTCGTTGGACACTTAGGATGACCTCAGCAGAAGTTCTTCAACAGGTAATTGATTTGTTTTCGCTGTGAAATGTGTTATGTGTGTGCCGTGATGGCTAATCGATTCATGGCTATGGGAAAAATATGTGAGGTGCTACCCTCAAACAATCAAATGTGCTGCTTTCGCCGTAAAGCCTTTTTGAAATCTGACAATGCTGTGATATTGCCAAGAAACAGAGCTTTTGATGAGTATGGAACACTTGTATATTGGTGGATGTTTAATAATTCAACTTTTGGATTTTGAATTTGGCGCCTTACATTTCACCTGGTAGTGTCGGGATTGGGGCGCTAGCGCCCCAGCAATCCCTGAGAGATTAAGCTTAGGGCCCTGGGTCTGAACCCTGCCCTGTGCAACTGGGTCCTGGACTTCCTGACGGACCACCCCCAGGTGATGAAGATAGGAAACAACACCTCCCCTTCGCTGATCCTCAACACAGGGGCCCCACAAGGGTGCTTGCTCAGACCCCTCCTGTACTCCCTGTTCACCCATGACTGCGTGGCCACGCACAACTCCAACTCAATCATGAAGTTTGCAGACTACAACAGTAGTAGGCCTGATTACCAACAATGACGAGATGAGGGCCCTGGGAGAGCGGTGCCAGGAAAATAACCTCTCACTCATTGTCAACAAAACAAAGGAGCTGATCGTGGATTTCAGGAAACAGCAGAGGGAGCACGCCCCTATTCACATCGACCGTACCGCAGTGGAGAAGGTGGAAAGCTTCAAGTTCCTCGGCATACACATCACTGACAATCTGAAATGGTCCACCCACACAGACGGTTGAAGAAATTTGGCAAGGCCGCAAAAAACCCTCACAAACTTTTACAGATGCACAATCGAGAGCATCCTGTCGGGCTGTATACATCGCCTGGTACAGCAACCGCAGGGCTCTCCAGAGGGTGGTTCGGTCTGCACAACAGATCACCGGGGGCAAACTACCTGCCCTCCAGGACACCTACAGCACCCCATGTCACAGGAAGGCCAAAAAGATAATCAATGACATCTACCACCCGTTCAAATAGGCAAGTCAGTTAAGAACAAATTAAGAACAAATAATTGTTTACAATGACGGCCTACCCCGGACAAACCCGGACAGCGCTGGGCCAATTGTGTGCTGCCCTATGGGACTCCCAATCACGGCCAGATGTGATTCAGCCTGGATTCAAACCAGGGACTGTAGTGTCGCCTCTTGCACTGAGATGCAGTGCCTTAGACCGCTGTGTCACTCGGGAGCCCAAAACAATGCTAGATCTAATATTTATATATTTCTTAATTCCATTTTACTTGTATATTTGTGTATATTGCTGTAGATACTTTTGCACTGTTATATACTACTGCACTGTTGGAGCTAGGAACACAAGCATTTCGCAACACCCGTAATAACATCTGCTAAATATGTGTATGTGTCCAATAAAATTGTATTTTATTTGACAGACAGAGCTAGTTCCAGAGGATAACCTGGTTAAAGACTTTGTGCATATTCACTGGCTCCTGTAAGAACTACCATAAGATAACTAACATACCTCTCTCTCCACTTCTACCATTCCCTGGGGTGTGTAGTGCAGCACACCAGTCAACAATTGGAGGCTTACCCTACGAACTTGGCCAGTCCAAGAGCTCTGGCACTATGCCTGAACCAAACCCTGGACCTCCTGAACTTCTTCGCGTCTAGGTTCCCTTCTCGCAGCCTGCTACAAAGGCCCAGATGGAACCGAGTGTTGTGGAAATTCACCACCATGTTGTGGAAATTCTTCCACAGGGACACTCGAAGTCAGTCTTAAATTAATCATTGTTTATTGTCAAACTCGATGCACCATAGTGAACGTCTGTCAGAAGCTCTGCTGGGGCAGTTCCAGCAGTTGTCTTATATACGGCTATACACAGACAAGTTATATTTGCATGATTTAGCATAATTAATCATTACTGGTTCATAACATGTGACCTTGAAACTGAGATATCTTTGTTCTCAAAACAAGGTCTGGGCATACTGCCAAATTGCAGATGCTGATAAGTGAGGATTCATTAAATCAGTCACATGCATGAACACATAAATTAGTTATTAGAACAGCACATGAATAGAACACAGCAATTAACTATAAGAAAAGCACATGTATAACATTTCCATCACAAGAGTTTCACATGGCCTTGCCCACATGTGTCTTGCCACGCTGAGACAGGACAGAGCCTCCCACTTCCACCGTACGGCCATCACGTGGCCTTCCTAACACGTCTCGCAACACAGAGATTGAGCAGAGACTCCCGCTTCTACCTCAAAGCCATTCACATGGCCTTCGTCACATGATTCTCGCCCACGCTGAGACAGAACAGATCCTCCCGTTCCACCAGGCAGCCATCACACAGTCTTCCCCACGTGTTTCACCCACCCCAGGATGGGGCTGAACCACCTGCATGTTCCCATCTTTGCTCTGAACATCTAGCATGCGCCCATCTTTTCTCTAGCAGTTAGGACCAATCTCCCATGCAGTGACTCAACTTAGGCCTGACTAGTGGTGACTTGGCCTTGGATCAGTGGCGACTTGTCAGAAAATCTCTCTTTCCTGCATAATTCAATATGCTAGTTACAACAGCAAATGTCAGATAGCTATTGCTCGTACTGAGCGATTACTGCTTTTTGAGGTTGGTTCGGTTTGTTAGATTATTAAAAAGTAATCACTGTTTTCAACAAGAACATTAATGCACTATGCATTGGTTGGAATTCTGTAACAACACAGAAAACAACAAGTCCCATGATGGTAGTGACTGCCCATTACTGCTTATCACTTATTTACCATTTATTCACATTACTTTACTTTAATAAAATATTTTAGTTGTGTATATCACGTTTGTTTTAGGCCTATTTGATGACTTTTATTTCATTCCGAGTCATCTCATCTCTAAAGAGCTGCTGCCTATGACGTCTGACAAAATCACTATCTTAGTAGTTCTTCAAAGAAAATAAGGCAAACTTTTACGACTGCTGAATACCAGCTAACAATCTTAGATCATGTATTTTCAGGTAATACCTCACAAAGCAGCTGCTCTCGACAATGTGTTCTTCTGTCTCTTCTCTCCGTCTCAGACCGGAAAAGTAAACTCGCAATGGATTATGGTCATTGTAGTTTAATTACCACATTTTCTGTGCTAAACTACAGTATGTAGAATATTGGCCTGTTGGAAACTACAACTCCCTACTGCATCGCACAATTCGGGCTCGAGAAACTGCGCATTGCGCTCACAGGAGAAAAAAATTGACATTGAATTGAAATAATTCAAATAAATGTCGGTCAAATAGTTGTTTGGTTAATTGCTCAGCAGTAGCTATTGCTTTACCTAGCTAGCCTTCATAATGTGCAACACATGACCAAATGTAGCTTTAAATGATTAGTCCACAGCTTTAGCACGACCAAGGGACTCGACTTGGACTAGAGTTTACAGGAATCGGACTGGGACTCAAACACCAGGGACTTGGGATTCGACTCAAGGTTTAGTGACTTGACTACATCACTGTTCCCACGTCCTCCCCACAGCCATTGTATGGCTTCTCCACACAGAGATTGGACAGAGCCTCATCCCACGGCCTTCCGCAAATGAGCCCACCTACGCTGAGACAGGACTGAGGCTCCTGCATGCACCTTCTCTCAATCATCCGCCCTAGCTCCCGCTCCCACCTCACACCCACCTACCTCGCTGCATCCACGCTGAGCCCGAACTGGGCCCACTGCCTTCACTCATCTTCTCTCCTGCAGCCGGGACTCAGCTCCCATCTCCACCTGCCCCGACCCTGCACCCTCCGTTGCTGTTGACCTGGCCTTCTGCAGTTTATATTTTTTTTGTGTCCTTGTTCTTAACTGCAACCTTCCTATTGTCACAAATTTACATCACCTACGACCAACAGCACCTCCGCTTCTACTACGCCTATCTCAGCGGCCTCTAATTCATGCAGAACATGCAGGGAGCCACCTTCCAGCGCACTCACCCGGTTCTTCATCACTTTCAATATCCTCTCCATCAGCATCACCACCCTCAGGACCAGACTCTTCTCTTCCCAAACCAACCGAACCCTGGAAGCCATCCTCACACTCACCATCTTCAGGTTCCTTCGCTGCACCACTTCCACTGCCATGCCCTTTGGAGACCACCCCACCAACAGCCATTGGTTCTAATCACACCTGATTGCCCTCCTTCTGGATAGGAGCAGCCACGGCAGCACAACTTCCATCAACACGTCTACTTCGCAATAAAGTCCCAGACCATTGTTACTCTACCCACAAGCAAGCATAGAAAGTCCTCACTCATCCGCCATTCTGCAAATAAGATCATGACTCCATACTGCTTCCTGTTTACTTGCAGAAGCTCAAACAGGAAGTACTCGTGACTCGCTCCTTTGAACGCAGCATTATCCATGGCATAATGAAAACTAGCTTTAAAACTGCAAAAAAAGAAATCAGCTCCCTGGCAGAAAATGTAGAATCACAGAAAATGTGCTTTGAATCTGTAACAGTTTCTCTCAGCTGCATGGCAAAATGTGTAGAATTGCAGTAAAGTAGCTGTAACTGCAAAAATAATGTGAACCCTCCATGGATTTATTTTTTGAATTGCAGGAAATTGTACAGCTGGCGACTGAAATCATGCGCCTGGCTGCCACAAGGAGTCGCTAGAGCGTGAAGGGACAAGGACATTCCAGCTGGCCAAACCCTCCCCTAACCCAGACGATGCTGGGCCAATTGTGCGCTGCCTCATGGGTCTCCCGGTCGTGGCCGGCTGCGACACAGCCCGGGATCTAACCCAGATCTGTAGCGACGCCTCCAAGCACTGTGATGCAGTGCCTTAGACCGCTGCGCCACTCGGAAGGCCCCCAAAGCCCCTTTTTTATTAAGAGAAAAACCTGCAACCCTGAAGTCCTGCTACAACCTCCGCACAGTCATCAAATGAGCAAAAGGACAATATAGTGCCGTATGTGGCAGGGCTACTGTCCATTACGGATTACAAAGGAAGACCCAGACATGATATGCCCAACGATGCCTCTCTTCCAGACTAACCCAATGCATTTTATGCAAGCTTCGACAAAATCACCACCATACTGTGTGTGAGGGCCCCCACCTAACCAGAGGACTGGGTGATCTCACTTACCAAGGTCGAAGCGAGTAAGGTCTTTAATCAGGTTAAAGACCTTACAGCAAGTACGGTCAGTATTCCAGGGCACGTTCACAGAGCATGCACCAATCAGATGTTCATGGTAATTTTCAACTTCTCCTTGTCCCAGTCTGTGATGCCAAAATGTCTTAACCTCCTAAAAGTCTGAGCTGTTGGGGGTGGGTTCAACTAAACATAGTCGTACCATGGATAATTTAGCTATTTGATTTAGAATTTTAGGACTGCTTTAGGTATAACAAAACAAAAATATGTAAAAAATATGTTAAAATATTGAATTTGGCCTTTACTATAGCCCATAGAAAGGCATTTAATAACACATTCATAAATGACAAAAAAAAAGACATTCCTTTTGATACATTTTTGGACTAAGGTTAAGAAGTGTCTGTCCTATATCTAGGAGATATAAGAAAGCTCAGGAAATGTATACACTACCGTTCAAAAGTTTGGGGTCACTTAGAAATGTCCTTGTTATTGAAAGAAAAGCACATTTTTTGACCATTAAAATAACATCAAATTGATCAGAAATACAGTGTAGACATTGTTAATGTTGTAAATGACTATTGTAGCTGGAAACGGCAGATTTTTTATGGAATATCTACATAGGCGTACAGAGGCCCATTATCAGCAACCATCACTCCTGTGTTCCAATGCCACAGATAAAATTACGTTAAATCACGTTATATCTACAGTAGCTTTGATTGAACTTTCATTGGACTCTTCATCATACTAAAGTCATTCCGCTACCGAAGAATAGTAAAGCCCCCTTTACTGGCTCAAAAAGCTGACCAATGATCCTGTTACCAACCCTTAGTAAACTTCTGGAAAAAAATTGTGCTTGACCAGATACAATGCTATTTCCCAGTAAACAAACTGAAAACAGACTTTCAGCACGCATATAGAGGACACTCAACAAGCACAGCACTTACACAAATTACTGATGATTGGCTGAGTGAAATTGATGATAAAAATTTATGTTGGGGCTATCTTGTTAGACTTCAGTGCAGCTTTTGACATTATCGATCATAGTCTGCTGCTGGAAAAACTGATGTGTTATGGCTTTACACCCTTTGCTATAATGTGGATAAAGAGTTACTTGTCTAACATAACACAGAAGGTGTTCTTTAATGGAAGCCTCTGTGGTAGAAGCAGGAATTCCCCATGGTAGCTGTTTAGGTCCCTTGCTTTTTTCAATCTTTACTAACGACATGCCATTGGCTTTGAGTAAGGCCAGTGTGTCTATGTATGCGGATGACTCAACACTATACACGTTAGCTACTACAGCGACTGAAATGACTGCAACACTTAACAAAGAGCTGCAGTTAGTTTCAGAATTGGTAGCAAGGAATAAGTTAGTCCTAAATATTTCCAAAACTAAAAGCATTGTTTTTGGAACAAATCATTCACTAAAACTCAACTACATCTCGTAATGAATAATGTGGAAATTTAGAAAGTTGATGTGACTAAACTGCTTGGAGTAACCCTGGATTGTAAACTGTCATGGTCAAAACATATTGATACAACAGTAGCTAAGATGGGGAGAAGTCTGTCCATAATAAAGCGCTGCCCTGCATTGTTAACAACACTATCAACAAGGCTGGTCCAACAGGCCCTGGTTTTGTCGCACCTGGACTACTGTTCAGTAGTGTGGTCAGGTGCCACAAAGAAGGACTTGGGAAAATTGCAGTTGGCTCAGAACAGGGCAGCACGGCTGGCCCTTAAAAGTACACAGAGAGCTAACATTAATGGCATGCATGTCATTATGGCTCAAAGTGGAAGAGAGATTGACATCATCATTACTTGTTTTCGTAAGTGGTGTTGACAAGCTGAAGGTACCGAGCTGTCTGTTTAAATACTAGCAAACAGGTCAGACACCCATGCATACTCCAAAATACATGCCACCAGAGGTCTCTTCACAGTCCCCAAGTCCAGAACAGACTATGGGAGGCACACAGTACTACATAGAGAAATGACTACATGGAACTCTATTCCACATCAGGTAACTGATGCCAACAGTAGAATCAGATTTAAAAAGCAGGTAAAAATACACCTTATGGAATAGCGGGGACTGTGAAGTAACACAAACTTTGGCACAGACACATGTATACACACACATGATAACATATGTGCTATACACACACGTACACATGGAGTTTGTGTTGTAGATATGTGGTAGTAAAGTATGGGCCTGAGGGCACACACTTAGTGTGTTGTGAATTCTGTAATGAATGTATTGTTGTTTTTAAAATTGTATAACTGCCTTAATTCTGCCGGACCCCAGGAAGAGTAGCTGCTGCCTTGGCAGCAGCTAATGGGGATCCATAATAAATACAAATACTGTAGCTAAGAAAGTAATACTAAGATTATGTTGTTTAGTAAGCTGTTAATAGCCCATGTGCCTCACCCTAATACTCACCCTTTTCCTCTGATAACTTAGTGCACTGTTCTGACTTGGTTGTGCACATTTAGCTTATAGCCTGTTTTAGAGAAATGTCATCATTGAATATTGTACAGGGAGAACACTGTAAGAACAGCCCATGTTCTGAATTCTGTCGCTGTACATTTCAAAAGTGCCGAACAAATAGTTATATTGACTACGTCCGTCCTAGCTCACTCGTTGTTTAATCGAAATGATGGATTGCCTCTTATCTGCTCATTGTCCCCTTATGCCTTAGTTTTTACATCTCAATTGTCACATTTGTTTAGGCAAATCAGCCATATCAGCTATGTTGTTTTTTAAAAGGCAGTAAATTAGGCTGAATTAACTGTTTCGCTGCCAAACAAGGATCCGCTGATAGCCAGGTGTAGCAGTGGTAAGGTGTTGGGACTGCTGTTGGGACTCTGCTGTTGGGACAGCTTTATGTAGGCCCTAACAGTTTGTGGGCACCGTTTGTCACCATTATATTGCAATTAATGTATTGTTTAGTATTGTGTTGTGTAGTGGCTATGCTGGCAGGCATAAATTTTTTTTGCCCCACCAAGATTGACATGCTAAAATCGCCACTGGAAGTACGGCAACTTCTCCTCCGTTTCAAAAATACAGAATCTTGACATTTAGAAATGGGAGTCGACGTGCATTATTGAATCATACATTATTTTGGAGTAGACTCTTCACCACTACTTCATCGTCGTTAACAGCTGGAAAAATGGCAGAGAAAGGCAAGAGACAGCAGTGAAGTCCTGTATGGTAATACTATGAGAACTTAAATGAGAAGGAAATGCAAACTTTGCGAGTTGGAATTGAGGTGCAGTACATGAATGGTAGTACAGGTGCAATGCTTAACCATCTGAACAGGACGCACCATGATACCCAAACCATTGCTGGCAGCAGCTCAGCTCTATTATGAATTCATGTGGAATTTTCTGCATTTTTCTTATTGTTTTAACAGAAAGCAGATCAAATAATTGATGTTTGAACGTTAAGAAAATGTTCTCTAGAAGACTCATGGTAGAATAAATGAACATTAAATTATCTGGCAACAGCTGTTGAACATTCCTGCAGTCAGTATGCCAATTGCACGCTCCCTCAAAACTTGAGACATCTGTGGCATTGTGTTCTGACAAAACTGCACATTTTAAAGTGGCCTTTTATTGTCCCCAGAACAAAGTGTACCTGTGTAATGATTTTTCTGTTTGATCAGCTTCTTGATATGCCAGGTGGATGGATTATCTTGTCAGGTGGATAGATTATCTTTGCAAAGGAGAAACTCTCACTAACAGGGATGTAAACAAATGTGTGCACAAAATGAGAGAAATATGTTTTTTGTGTGTTGGAAAATTCAACATTTAAATTCATGAAATGGGACCAAGACTTTACACGTTGCGTTTATATTTTTGTTCAGTGTAGTTCAACAATTTATCTGGAACGTGCTCGGTCTCAACACATACAACACCCATGATGCCCTGTGGCACAACCCAAATACACCACACTAACCCTTCCAACATGTTAGTCAGATGGCGAGAAGCCAAAATCGTGAAGTATAGTCCATAATGCAGTTTTGAGAGGAGAGCTTTAAGGTTAAATAACAAACCAAAAATTTAATAACCCAAAACCACTCTTTCTTTAACGGCATGCATATCAAGTGTCACACATGTTACTATTGCACTTCCATTATGACCTTTCAAACATCCCGCGTCGGAGAGAGAGAAAAAAAACATTCCTCAATTTGAAGACACCCCTTGCAGTCATGTGATTAGCCACATACTAATGATCACAAATATATGCCTTAAAGAGTGCAGATTATACCAGACTGTCATGAGTCTGTTCCTGTCTTCCATCTCCACACAGTAGGGAGACGTGGCTGGCCTCCTCATCAACTCACACTCCAAGCTTCCTGCATCATTGCCGGCCAGCTCAACCATGGTCCACGACCTGGGGCTGGCCCCGCCAGTAGGGGGGCCAGCACCACCTCAGTTCACAACTGGGGGCTGATCCTGCCTCCACATCAACTCAGCCTCCAGGCTTCCTGCACCATGGCGGGCCAGCTCAACCGATCCACAGCTGGGGGCTGACCTCCCTGACCACCATCCACGCCAAAACCCTCATACCAAACTCAATCAACTACTACCCCTTCCAAAATGTTCGTCAGTTGGAAAGAAGCCGTACTCGTGAAATTAACAGAATCAATAGAAGGGAATCAGGTGTGCATCAAATGTATACTATATGAACTTAGGGTGAGGATGGGGAGAAGATCAACCATCACAAGTCCACTTCAAACCATTGTGTACAGAATGAAAGGCTGTTCAACACTTGATAAACAAGGTGTGCATGTTAGATAAAAAAAAATCTCACGGCCCTCTATGGAGTGTTCCAGACAGCCGGATCTCAATTAAGTGACTGTTCTGACTCTCTCTCTGACTCAAATTTCATTTCCAATTGATGTATTAATAGATGCCGTTTAAGTCTATTCAGAGTGCCGCCGACGGCAGGAAGGATTCCCGCTGGTTTTGAGCTCGATTGATGGCAGCAACACATCGACCAGAGGGAGAGGAGAAAATGGAGGGAGTGAAGTATCTTTCCAATCAAACGAGTGCAAAGAAGTGAGGAGCCTCATGGCTTTTTTCTAGCAGGTTGGCATTTTATTGTCATGAGTCTTGCCCTGGGGGCAGCTCTATAGAGTGGTCACTAGCTGGCACATCCACAAAGGCATACAATCTGATTTTAAACCTAACCTTAACCACACTGCTAACCCTAATGCCTAATCCTAACCCGTAAAATTAGACCAAAAAGCATTTTTTTGTTTTCATGAATTTTTTACAGTATAGCCAATTTTGACTTTGCAGCTGGCCCATCTAGCGGAATGGCAAGATTCATGACAATAACATCAACTTGCTCTTTTCTACATTATTTCTTCCATCCTTCTCTCCATTCAGTCCTTCCTGCTCAGGGCTTAGCTTGGCTATTATAAAGGGCACCTTGTGTGTGACTCACTGCCATGCTTCAGCACATAAGTGCTTGTGGATGATTGGCTGTATTTATAGGAGTACATGGATGCAAGTGGAACCGGGGACTGAGAATGACATGTAGTGGAGGAGTTATATATGCACAGTGTTGTTCTCTCTCTCACATGTCAAGTCATCTACCCTTGCAACGGGGAAATTAAGGCCTCTGTTTCATGTGTTTTGTCACTCATTGTCTCCGTGGAGTGGCTTTCCAATTGAAATACACTTATTGGAAAGCGTGATGATCGAAACAAAGAGCTAGCTAATGATCAATGACATCTCTTGAACGTGGAGGTGTCGGCTTTCAATCTTGTCCTGATATTTCAATCATCTGTGGCACATACTCCTGCCATCTTTTCCTACCCGTACATACATTTTCTCCATCATCTCTTCCCTCCATCTTACTCTAAGTTTTTTTAGATGATCCATTATTTATTTATTTCCAACCCGGTTTTGCATCTTCCGCCCACTCAACTAGCCCTCTCTCTCACCTTATTCTCCTCCTCCCATCCTTCAATATGATTCCCATCATGTTTCTGTGATGAGCAGGTCTGGGATCAACCCGTCTTCATGTAGGGAAGTGGGGAGGGTGAGTCAGAGAGTGTCAGATGAGCAGTGTTGATTTCTGAAGCACTTGGTTTTCCCAATTCCAGACTTATGAGAGAAATGTTCTGAAAGATTCCAATTCCATTTTTTTCCTTCCCACATATGAAAATGGAAATGTCCCATCTAGCACATTTGGTTCCTTGTAAATTGTGGGATTGTATATTTTTGATTTCACATTAGTTGTGGGAACTTAGCCATACGTTTCCTGACAAAAACATTTGACCTATTCTGGGAACTTACATTTTTGTTGGGGGTTAACTGCCTTGCGCACTCATTCAGCTGTATAAGGAAATAAGCAAACAGGAAACCATTCACCCAGAGGCGGTGCTCCTAGTGGCTGGAGACTTTAATGTAGGGAAACTTAAATCAGTTCTACCAAATCTCCATCAATATGTTAAATGTGCAACCAGAGGAAAAAAAATTCTAGATCACCTGTACTCCACATACAGAGACGCGTACAAAGCTGTCCCTCGCCCTCCATTTGGTTCCTGCTTATCTGATTCCTGCTTACAAGCAAAACATTTAAGCAGGAAGCACCAGTGACTCGGACTATAAAAAAGTGGTCAGATGAAGCAGATGCTAAACTACAGGACTGTTTTGCTAGCACAGACTGGAACATGTTTCGGGATTCCTCTGATGGCATTGAGGAGTACACCATTCATTGACTACAGCTCAGCGTTCAACACCATAGTACCCTCAAAGCTCATCACTAAGCTAAGGATCCTAGGACTAAACACCTCCCTCTGCAACTGGATCCTGGACTTCTTGACAGGCCGCCCCCAGGTGGTGAGGGTAGGTAGCACTACATCTGCCACGCTGATCCTCAACACTGGAGCTCCCCAGGGGTGCGTGCTCAGTCCCCTCCTGTACTCCCTGTTCACCCACGACTGCATGGCCAGGCACGGCTCCAACACCATCATTAAGTTTGCAGACGACACAACAGTGGTAGCCCTGATCACCGACAACGACGAGACAGCCTATAGGGAGGAGGTGAGAGACCTGGCCGTGTGGTGCCAGGACAACAACCTCTCCCTCAACGTAACCAAGACTAAGGAGATGATTGTGGACTACAGGAAAAGGAGGACCGAGCACGCCCCCATTCTCATCGACGGGGCTGTAGTGGAGCAGGTTGAGAACTTCAAGTTCCTTGGTGTCCACATCAACAACAAGCTAGAATGGTCCAAACACACCAAGACAGGCGTGAAGAGGGCACGACAAAGCCTATTCCACCTCAGGAGACTAAAAAGATTTGGCATGGGTCCTGAGATCCTCAAAAGGTTCTACAGCTGCAACATCGAGAGCATCCTGACTGGTTGCATCACTGCCTGGTACAGCAATTGCTCCGCCTCTGACCGCAAGGCACTACAGAGGGTAGTGCGTCTGGCCCAGTACATCTGGCCCAGTACATCTGGGCTAAGCTGCCTGCCATCCAGGACCTCTACACCAGGCGGTGTCAGAGGAAGGCCCTGAAAATTGTCAAAGACCCCAGCCACCCCAGTCATAGACTGTTCTCTCTACTACTGCATGGCAAGCGGTACCGGAGTGCCAAGTCTAGGACAAAAAGGCTTCTCAACAGTGTTTACCACCAAGCCATAAGACTCCTGAAAAGGTAATCAAATGGCTACCCAGAATTTTTGCATTGTGCCCCCCCACTCTCGGAGCTGGTGATCAATAACGATAGGTCACAGGCAGACAAATAAGATATCTTCATCATCTGTGGAGTCCCGGCTTTCGGTGTGTATCAACCTATTCTGTGTAAATTTTGTTTATGCTTTACGACACTAACCGGAATGTAGATAGCAGCCATCTTGAAATGAGGTCATCGGCTCAGCCTGCCCTTATAAATGTCAAAGTCAAAGTCAAAGTCACCATTATTAGTCAGTTGTACAACCGAATGCCTTCAACTGAAATGTGTCTTCCGCATTTAACCCAACCCCTCTGAATCAGAGAGGTGCGGGGGGCTGCCTTAATCAACATCCACGTGTTCGGCGCCCGGGGAACAGTGGGTTAACTGCCTTGTTCAGAGGCAGAATGACAGATTTATACCTTGTCAGCTCGGGGGATTCAAACTTGCAACCCTCCGGTTACAAGTCCAACGCTCTAACCACTAGGCCCATATATGGTAGTAAGTCATACCAAAGATATGAAGGTACCAATCAATATCCAAGACACTCAGCTTTCCACAGACACCCTGCTTTGCAGATAAGGGCTACCGTTCTCATACCAGACTGAAATGAATTTTAAAAATCAAATAGGGTCCCCAAATATGGGGACTTTACGTTCAAGAGGTTTAAAAGTTTCGAGCTTAGGCCGCGACCGTTTGTGGTAGATGGTGGCAGAATGTGGTAAATTGCGTAATTCTGTCATTGCATCACACTATCACAAGGGGGAGTTACAACGCTGATCTATCGGTATTCTAAACTGTGGCACACATTGACTATCTTTTCGTAAATTAATGGAAGTGTAAATGTTTCAGTCCAACAACAAAAAAAGGCAACAACCAAAAAATTGCTGACCGTGGTCCTGGAGTTTAGAGAGAACTTGGGTAAATACAATGGCGCAATTACACTTTTCGAAAAATAGGCACGGTGGGCTTTTGGTTTCTCTCCCTCTAAAATCAGAAATAAATAATTCAAAATAACCTACTGGCTTTACTTACCACAGTGTGAAAGAATGATAGCTCCTCTATATAAAGTGAGTTTCTGAAACATGGAGTCCTTCTTTGCTGATGTAAAGAAGAAACTGAATGAAAGAAAGTCCAGTGAGGATTTGTCAGCATAAAGCTGAGTGACTCACTCATTCGTGGCTTTCTTTCTGATAGTCTTTAATAAAGAAATGTTTTGACCAAGTGAATCTGCTCATGTTGTGTGTGTTCAATTATTTGTGACATTGTGGATACAATGAAGAATGTAAACGAATTAAATCAAATAAATCCTGTTCATAATGAATAATCAGATGCGTGTTGCAAGCTTGTCATTTTTCCTTATTGTCACAAGTGTAGAGAAGAGTAGGCAGTCGCAGGTTTAGAACTACTGAATTTATTAAAGAACCGTATATAAAAGCGGGATGAAACCAAAAGTGCAAAATAATAAAGTACTCAGGAAATAGTAGGAGAGATTCCTCTCAGGAAACAAGTAACATATACAATGACCGACAAAGACAAATGACAGAGGGAGTATATATACAGTGATAGGTTGGGGATTGGCAACAGGTGTGTGCAATGATGACTAGACAGGTCTGGGGTTGATGAGTGAAGGGCATTTGCCAGCAGCAGGTTCAGCAGCAGCTAGAAAGCCGGCGACTCCAACAGAACAGGAAGCAGCAGGACATCCCGACCTCTCCGCAATTGGAACGAAGCTCCTATACCACGACCCGTGTCTGGAGCACCTCGGGACTGCCATGGACGAGGTGCTCCGGACTGTACGCCAGCTGCAGGCTACACCACCAACTTCCCTGCTCCCCGCGGTCGTTCCAGCCACCACACCACCATCTACATCACCGGTCCGTTCAGCAACGTCCACCTGCCCCTCCCGAAGCGGTTTGAGATGCTGTGGCATGACCTCAAGAGAGCGGTTCACACCAGACATCACAAGAATATTGTGGAACTGAAACAGTTTTGTAAGGAATGGTCCAATATTCCTCCTGACCGGTGTGCAGGTCTGATCCGCAACTACAGAAAACGTTTGGTTGAGGTTATTGTCGCCAAAGGAGGGTCAACCTGTTATTAAATCCAAGGGTTCACATACTTTTTCCAACCTGCACTATGAATGTTTACACGGTGTGTTCAATAAACACATGAACAATTATAATTGTTTGTGTGTTATTAGTTTAAGCAGACTGTGTTCGTCTATTGTTGTGAATTACATGAAGAGAAAATTTGACCAATTTATGCAGAAATCATAAAGGGTTCACATCTTTTCTTCCCACTGTATGTAAATACAAGAAATGTGTATGTAGAGGGGTAACTTTCTTCACCAATTCTCTTACCATTTTGTACAATTGTGTAATTAGCCTACCAGTTGGTTTAATTGTAATGTTAGTTCTCTTAATTTATTTTATCCTGTTATCCTCTGTACACAGACAACATGTATACTCTGGTTCATCATTAAACTCATAGACTGGGCTTCTGTGTCTGTCATCACTCTTTGACCAGAGTGCAGTCCGGTATACGTTTACTCCCATTGGCCTATCCACACATTAGAGAGCACCAGACTCCATTTTAATAATGTAACTTATTTTGAACGAAAGCCAGGAATGAGTTAGTCACTCAGCCCTATACTGTTCCTGCTTCTGTTGCCTATTTGAGTGTTTGTTTAAAATCCTACTAATATCCTACAAAATGTTGGATAAAGCAATTTTACACAAGAAAATAGACATTTTTTTCTACTTTGTTAGAAAAAGCAGTAACTGGACTTTGTACCAGTCCAAAGTTTGGACACACCTACTGATTCAAGGGTTTTTCTTTATTTTTACAATTTTCTACATTGTAGAATAATAGTAAAGACATCAAAACTGTGAAATAACACATATGGAATCATGTAGTAACCAAAAAAGTGTTCAACAAATCAAAATATATTTTATATTTGAGATTCTTCAAAGTAGCCACCCTTTCCCTTGATGATGGCTTTGCACACTCTTGGCATTCCCTCAACCAGATTCATTAGGTAGTCAACTGGAATGCATTTCAATTAACAGGTGTGCCTTGTTAAAAGTTAATTTGTGGAATTTCTTTCCTTCCTAATGCATTTGAGCCAATTAGTGGTGTTCTGAAAAGGTAGGGGTGGTATACAGGAGATAGCCCTATTTGGTACAAGACCAAGTCCATATTATGGCAAGAACAGCTCAAATAAGCAAAAATAAAATACAGTCCATTACACCTTTAAGACACGACAGTCAGTCAATCTGAAACATTTCAAGAACTTTGAAAGTTTCTTCAAGTGTAGGTACAAAAACCAACGCTATGATGACACTGCCTCTCATGAGGATCGCCACAGGAAAGGAAGATCTAGAGTTACCTCTGCTGCAGAGGATACGTTCATTACAGTTACAGTACCAGCCTCAGAAATGCAGCACAAATAAATGCTTCACAGAGTTCAAGTAACAGACACATCTCAACATCAACTGTTCAGAGGAGATAGCGTGAATCAGGCCTTCATGGTCGAATTGCTGCAAAGAAATCACTACTAAAGGACACCAATAAGACTAAGAGACTTGCTTAGTCCAAGAAACACGAGCAATGGACATTAGACTAGTGGAAATCTGTCCATTGGTCTGCTGTGTCCAAATTTGAGGTTTTTGGTTCCAACATCTGTGTCTTTGTGAGACGCAGAGTAGGTGAGCTGATGATCTCAGCATGTGTGGTTACCATCAAGTAGCATAAAGAAGGTGTGATGGTGTGGGGGTGCTTGCTGGTGACACTGTCTGTGATTTATTTAGAATTCAAGGTACACTTAACCAGCATGGCTACCACAGCATTCTGCAGCGAGACACCATCCCATCTGGTTGGCGCTTAGTGGGACTATTATTTGTTTTTCAACAGGACAATGACCCAACACACCTCCAGGCTGTGTAAAGGCTATTTGACCAAGAAGGAGAGTGATGGAGTGCTGCATCAGATCTCAACTACATTTTAGTTGCACTTCCCCCCAGCTCCACGACCATAGGTTAAACCTTGCTGAGATGATCAATGTATTTGTTGCAACTTGACGAACTGCTCACCAGGCACAGCAAGGGCCATCCAGATCGTTATGCTGTTCTGCTATTCCAAGGATGTGTAACTGAAGAGAGATACCACGAGTGGACACAGAATACCAACTGGGAAGGATCCCGAGGCAAATGTGGCATACCAGTGAACCTCAGAGTGTTCATCATTAATATTGTGTCTCAGAAGTTTCTGTCCATGACTGATGCAATGTGAAAAAGCATTAAAGACAGAGTTAATGAGTACTACCAAAGCGGGTCGCGGACCTGTTAATGGTGGGTCGCGACGTGTCAGCGTAAATGTATAATTATTTCATTAATTTATGGAATTGATTTGGCCCAGTGCATCTGCAGTCTCTGCTCAGTTTGGCAGCTGCGCGAGTGGCAGGGAGTTGCCCGTGTGCTTCACGGTTTACCGGATCTTTTTTCTGCAGTTTTCTTGAAGATCACTCTGCGACACACCGACGCAGCGCTGTCGTTCAGTAGCAGATGCGCTGTCCGCCACTGACTTGTCATTCCCACTAGCCATCACTCACCGCTGTCATGAAATGGACTCATGCTAGTCACAAATTCTGACTGAGCTCAATTGTCATGAAACGCATATACAGCAATGAGTTTCTCTCTCTTTCATACAAACTTATAACGAGGAGCGCCCACACTGTGTTTTGTGCGGGGAAGTGCTTAGTAATGAGTCTCTCATAACAAACTAATTAATACGAGGGTAAACCAAGGGAGTTCTTTCAGAACCGGTGCAGACTGCTTCAGGAAACAGTGCTTCGACAGTTGAGGAGTAAGTCAGCTAGCAAGGCATTGTTGTCATTTTATAAGAGATGATGATCAGAAGAAATAAGGGAGAACTAACTAATTCTCATAGTAGTAGATGTGAGTTTCTCTTTCAAACAATCCCCTGGCCTTGTACACAGCTAATAGCTAACATTCACCAAAGCAAACTAGCTACTAATAGTGCAACCCTAGTAACAGTACAGATGAAGATAAAACATGATCAGGCCCACTGTACATCTTACTGTAGAAATTATTGTTGAAAACTAGTCTAGGTTTGAACTGTTGCTGTTAAAATACCATTTATTTTCTTAACTGGAATAAACTGATTGAAGCAAGATGCTTTTTGAGGCAAACACACTCACACAGTTCTGGGTTGCTCATCCACAGTAGGTTGTGGTCTCCTGCCTGACTGGGAAAGCAGTAGATGTTCTGATCCAGATTGGCATCACATACCTATGCGAGTCAGGGTTCTCAACTCTGACATACTTAAAAACACAAGTACAGAAACAGTTTCAAGGCTGAGCATAACCTCAGTGTTGCACTGTCAAAATCGGAGCCCAGAATAGACATGCTCTCATTAGGACAGTGTGTGTGTTTTGTGTGCGATGTGATCAATCAGTTTATTCCAGTTCAGAATAAAAAATATAAATTGTATTTTGACAGCAGCAGTTCCAACCTAGACTTTCTTTCAACAATAATTTCTACAGTAAGATGTACAGTAGGCCTGATCAGTTTTCATCTGTACTGTTACTTAGGGTTGCACTATCAAAAAGCCTGTGTGTGTTCTGTTATTTATCTCTGTGATGTGATCAATCCGTTTATTCCATTTCAGAATGAAAATGATGTATTGTATTTTAACAGCACAGTTCCAATCTAGACAGATTTGTAAGAGTGTTTTTAATGGGGGAAAATAAACGTGAATAGATATTTATATGGATATTTAATTGCACTTGTTTTAGGCATAAGGGCAATGACATGTACTGATATTTATGTATAGTTGCATATTTTCCTAAGCTTTGGTCTCAGGAAGACACAGAATTTCTAATTTAGGTCCCAGGCTGAAAAAGTGTAATACCCCTTATTCATCACCTTAGTATTGGATTGCTTTGAAGTGATTGTTTTTAAGATGTTTCTAAATAGGTGTATCCTGAATAGTGGCTGCAACCTGTTTCTACTGTTATATTACCATGGTAACTGTTCCAATCCGTCTCGAGGTACCATGAAAAAAAGAAAACGTTATAAGAACCTGTTGTATTGACTTACAGATGCATAGTATTGTTTATGGATTGCTGCATAGAAGGTTTGATTGAACATCAGTAAACAGTATCTGTGTACCTTTCTCTTTAATCTTCGCTCCACCTCCTTATCTGTATGAGACACATGACATGTTTCTGAGTGGTACCAGACAGGCGCAGTGAGGCATGCAGACCTAGCTGTCCATAACTTGACTTGTCTGGACATGAGACTTGAGAGACAGTTGAGAGATTGTGCACAGACTTTTAATAAGATATTGGATGAACCATAAAGCATGTATAAATAGAATGGGCAGGTTCGAATACCCATACCAGCGTTGTGAATAGTAGGCTTTTCAGGTATGCAAAAAATTAACTCAGCAAATAAAGAAACGTCCTCTCACTGTCAACTGCGTTGTTCACGTCTGTGGAACTTGTTCAGCAAACTGACCATGTGTAAATATTAGTATGAACATAACAAGATTCAACAACTGAGACATAAACTGAACAAATTCCACAGATGTGACTAACATAAATGGAATAATGTGTCCCTGAACAGAGGGGGTCAAAATCAAAAGTAACAGTCAGTATCTGTTGTGGTCACCAGCTGCATTAAGTACTGCAGTGCATCTCCTCCTCATGGACTGCACCAGATTTGCCAGTTCTTGCCGTGAGATGTTACCCCACTCTTCCACCAAGGCACCTGCAAGTTCCCGGACAATTCTTGCTCTCACCCTCCGATACAACAGGTCCTAGACGTGCTCAATGGGATTGAGATCCGGGCTCTTCGCTGGCCATGGCAGAACACTGACATTCCTGTCTTGCAGGAAATCACGCACAAAATGAGCAGTATGGCTGGTGGCATTGTCATGCTGGAGGGTCATGTCAGGATGAGCCTGCAGGAAGGGTACCACATGAGGGAGGAGGATGTCTTCCCTGTAACACACAGCATTGAGATTGCCAGCAATGACAACAAGCTCTGTCCGATGATGCTGTGACACACCACCCCAGACCATGATGGACCCTCCACCTCCAAATCGAACCCGCTCCAGAGTACAGGCCTCGGTGTAACGCTCATTCCTTCGACGATAAACACAAATCCGACCATCACCCCTGATGAGACAAAACCGCGACTCGTCAGTGAATAGCACTTTTTGCCAGTCCTGTCTGGTCCAGCGATGGTTGGTTTGTGCCCATAGACGACGTTGTTGCTGGTGATGTCTGGTGAGGACCTGTCTTACAACAGGCCTACAAGTCCTCAGTCCAGCCTCTCTCAGCCTATTGAGGACAGTGTGACCACTGATGGAGGGATTGTGCATTCCTGGTGTAACTCGGGCAGTTGTTGTTGCCATCCTGTACCTGTGATGTTCGGATGTACCGATTCTGTGCAGGTGTTGTTACACGTGGTCTGCCACTGCGAGGACGATCAGCTGTCCGTCCTGTCTCCCTGTAGCGCTGTCTTAGGCGTCTCACAGTACAGGCATTGCAAATTATTGCCCTGGCCACATCTGCAGTCCTCATGCCTCCTTGTAGTATTCCTAAGGCACGTTCACGCAGATGAGCAGGGACCCAGGGCATCTTTCTTTTGGTGTTTTTCAGAGTCAGTAGAAAGGCCTCTTTAGTGTCCTAAGTTTTCATAACTATGATCTTAATTGCCTACCGTCTGTAAGCTGTTAGTGTCTTAACGACCGTTCCACAGGTGCATGTTCATTAATTGTTTATGGTTAATTGAACAAGTATGGGAAACAGTGTTAAAACCCTTCACAATGAAGATCTGTGAAGTTGTTTAGATTTTTACAAATTATCTTTGAAAGACAGGGTCCTGAAAAATGGACGTTTCTTTTTTTGCTGAGTTTAGAAAGTTGTATGGTAGCCTATGTGAATTTTTTGGGGATATTTTTATAAATGCAAGGATTTGACACTAATTTCAGCTTTTCATCTAGTAAAATTCTTTGCATGCTATTTAGGATGAGAATCGTCTTTTCAGACCCAGATGTGCTTAACAACAGCTGATAATCATCTGATAATCAGAGAACGGGACGGGCTGTAACAACGCAATTTCAAATACAATTACGAATTTTCAGTATGGGTGAGTCTAGTATGTTGATATTTTTGGTGGCTTGAGCACATGCCTCTTACCGAGTTCTGCATACCAACTCTTGAAAGATAATGAAAAGTTTGTTATTTTTAACTACCAAGTTAATACTCGCTTGTAAAAACACCCAGTCATTGACGGTTTAAGATTTTATATCTCAAAATGTGACACCGCACTAATAGACAGAGGAATCGCATGGCTAATTCCATAGCTAGCAATGCCCAGGCTTCATCCAATGTCATTATGCAGGAGGCAAATGCTTTGATTGACATCTACCACAGCTATGCTGGCCCGAAAGACCATGACGGTGTTAGACCAGTTTAAAAAAAATGATTAAGCCTTTATTTAACTAGGCAAGTCAGTTGAGAAAAAAATCTCATTTAGTATGACTATGACTGCCGTGCATGTAAAGGTTGACGTTGCATGCACGGAAATCAAGTAGAAGGCTGCCCACATCGAAAAGCGTGTCGAAAAAGAAGAGGGAAAGACTTGTGCCGAAGAACAATCGAGGAACTCGAAAGCTACTCGTTGGAATCTGCTACTGTATGGAGTTCTCAATGCTAACATGGAGAACGTGCGGCAAGAGACCTTCAGTCAGCCAAGCTGTCCTACCTGAGAAGGCTAAGCTAGCAGACGTTGTCGACACTGCATCGACTCGGCACGAGAATTCAGAATGACTCCAAGCCCAGAGGTATCATTCTCCAGTTCATATCACAGATCCACTGGCATGCCACAAAGAAATATACCTTCTTACGCGACAACAACCTTCGGTTTGCTGAAAACCACTCGAAAGCATGCAGAGAAAGGAGAGAAACTGTGGCCAGCTGTGGAAAAAGCACCAAAAGAATGGAAAGGGTCTTACTTCATTGAAGGGCATGCGTTCATCAATTGATCCAAAATCAGCCTTCCTCCATGATGATTTTCATCCTTTTGACAGATGTCTGGTCAAAATAGGTTACCTAGCTATGATGTGAGCAGATTTCTCTCCCGGCTCCCTGGTGATTTCATTTAACTGCACAGGATGACTGGGGTAATGGGTTTTTTTTTTCTCACTTTATTCTTACTAGGCCTACTTTAATTTCTTATATATAATTTTGATGCCAGTAATATAGACTTGCTATTTTTAACTGCAGTATAAGCAGTGAGCAAGCTCTCTTTGTTGTTTTCTGGGCTGACAGTTGTTATTCTTACACTATTCTCACTCAAACATTTAAATCTAAATGGTTTCATTTCCTTTTTACTGAACTTGCGATTGCAGTTTAGCTCGTAGTACTTTGTTCTATATTCCACTTTGTTGTCACTCAATGCTAGGGGGTAAGAAATCATGTAAAATCAAAGCCTTATTTCTGTTTGCCAAACAAATTATTGCTTTTATCAAGAGTCTCATTATATTTCTACTGTCATCGACTTCTGGAGATCACAGTGGGGAAATTATTCATGGCTCTTGGTTCTGAACACTCCACTGGAGTCATCATTCTAAATAATCATTTCAATGGAAGTATTTTGCAATCAGACTGTGACCCTTCTGGTCACTTTCTTTGTCTTGTTATAAACTACAACATGTATTACTTATTAAATCATTTGTCTGATTGTAATGTGGATGCTGGGAGTCGGGAAGCAAGTGCAGGTGGTGAGTTTAGTAATAAAACGGAACATGGAACAAACACGCATAGCGTACAGACATGAAACACATAATCAATACCTGGGGAATAAAACTAAGGGAGTGACAGCTATAGGGGAGGTAGTAAGTGAAGTGATGGAGTCCAGGTGTGCCTATTGATGAAGTGCAGGTGCGCATAATGATGAATGCCAGGACCGGTGCTTAGTAAACCGGCTACATCGAACTCCGGAGGGGAGGAGTGGGAGTAGATGTGACAGTACACCCACCTGACGCACGGCTCCAGCCGCAGGACGACACCGGCCAGAGGGGCGGCCCGAGGACAAGGAGCGTAGGTGGGTGGAATCGTGCCCACTCACCCTGCTGGTCGTGGCAGTGACTCCTCAGGACCTCCCCAGCTCATGGTTAACCCTCTCCACCTGCCCGTTGGACTGAGGCCGGTACCCGGAAGTGAGGTTGACCTTGACCCCCAGTTTTCCATGAAAGCCCTCCATATTCGTGACGTGAATTGGGTGCCACGGTCGGAGACGATGACCTCCAGAAGGCCATAGTGCCGGAAGACCTGCAGGAACAGTGCCTCAGCGACCTGGAGAGAGGTAGGGAGAACAGAGAGAGGAATAAACCGGCATGATTTTGAAAATCTGTCCACAACCACCAGAATGGAAGGAGTTTCCCAGCTGAAGCGTGCCGGGAGACTTAGTTTGGGCACACACAGAACAGGAGTTGACGTAGCCAGTAACATCCTGCACCAAGGTGGGCCACCAATACTTTTCGGAGAGTGATTGTATAGTACGGGTGATCCCAGGATGTCCAGCGACGACAGTTGTGTGTGCTCAGGTCAACAGTCGCTCCCTTATCCCCGTGGGAATGTAGATGCGCTCAGGAGGACAGGTTGTGGTAGCGGGTTCCCTCTCCAGAGCCTGGCGAATGTCCACATCTACGTCACATGGCGTGATGTTCTGCGAAGAACCACTTCCATAGCCGTCCCCAGGTCGTGGTGCTTACGAAGTAGGTATCACTGTTCGTCGATCATTTGGGAGATGTCTTGATTTCCAGCTGATTCCATTTGGTGAGGCAGTATTCTGTAACGTGGAGGCTGGGAGTCAGGAAGCAAATGCATGTGGTGAGTTTAATGATAAATGGACCATGGCGCAATACAGGCACCACACGTAGCATACAGACATGAAACACATGGTCAATACTTCCTGGGGAATAGAACTAAGAGAGTGACAGCTATAGGGGAGGTAGTCAGTGAAGTGATGGAGTCCAGGTGTGCCTATTGACGAAGTGCAGGTGCGCATAATGATGAATGCCAGGACCGGTGCTTAGTAAACCGGCTACATTGAACGCCAGAGGGGAAGAGCGGGAGTAGACGTGACACTGATGCTGGCCTTCGCAGAGCACCCTATTGGAAGCTTAATAGAGTTGGTCAAGATAGAGATAAGTAATTTATTTACATACTTCTGGAACAATGCTATAAATGACAATTCCAACAGTAATAACTGGGAGCTTTTTAAATATAAGGTTGCAAAATATGGGAGTATTCTTGCCAAGACCAGGAGAGGTTAAGAAGAGAGTGTAATTACTAAGATCACTTCTCTTGCTCAGAAGCCTGTTGAATGTCTTTCAGAAGAGGATCAATGTGTTTTGATTGATCTACAGCACACGTTGGATGATACGTATTAACTGAAAGCAGAGGGAGACTTTGTCAAATCTAGGACAAAATGGTTAGAGGAGGGTGAACCAAATTCCTCCTATTCTTTTCAGGTTAGAAAAATACCACTCTAAAAATAATACTGATTCAGTGCCTTCAGAAAATATTCATACCCCTTGAGTTTTTGCACTTTTTGTTGTGTTACAGCCTGAATTCAAAATGTTCTCATGCATCTACACCAATTGAGGTTGGTGATGTTTAACGAGCATGGCCTTATTTCTATTACAGCATATTGTATGACTGTCATTCATACCCAGCTCATCGATAGGTTTAGGCTACTACATGATACTCAAATTGTCCCTATACCAATCATGAGGTTGCTACAACCTAGCCTTTGAATTAAAGTTTACAACGTTGGTGCACAGGTCAAGATAAAAATTTGAGCAATCAAAGTAACAGACACAGTCAATACCACCTTGCTCACTCTTGCCTGCATCTAGCTGATCTAGGGTGTAGTCATTAGTCCAACAGTTGCAAACGAAAGTTTCTATTGGACAAATTCAGGTATGTTTCGTTCCGTTTGCTTCCGTTTAAGAAATGTTTTTCAACAGATTCGACGGAATGAATAGACCACTGATCACACACAAACACAGTTCACTTTCATAGCAGTCACATACAAACAGCATTATCATTTTGCTCATTGTAGAATTTCTTCTCTCATCTACTGTACATGGTCTCCTCCTCTCACCTTTTCCCTTTGCTTGTGGATTTCAATGCACAACACATCAGCTGTCTGTGACTAGGCAAAAAAACTTTTCCAAGCCAATTCTAATCGCTACACACAACCTACCTTCATCATCGTAGCTACTAGATGTAATGCATTAGTTAACCAGCTACAATCATGCAGTACAGTGTACAGTCAGAAAGCAGTTTAGCAGTTACACTGGAGGGCCAAGGTGGCAATACATTTATAAAAACAAAACCTTACCTTGATTTAGAAGAGTTGGCACCAAAAAAAATACAGAAAATGTTGATTGGGGACAAGAATGCATTCAGACCACCAATTAATTGGCATATACATTTACTCTTACAGAATTTCCATGTGGGCAAGGATATTGGAAATTGAATCAAAGCCTACTGGATTGATCACTTGTTTTTAACTCGGACAGAAGAATTTATAACTGAATTTTTACGACATAACTTCTTAGGGCTAGGGGGCAGTATTTTTAAGTTCAGATGAAAAACGTGCCCAAAGTAAACTGCCTGTTACTCAGGCCCAGAAGCTAGGATATGCATATAACTTTGGATAGGAAACACTCTTAAGTTTCTAAAACTGTTAAAATAATGTCTGTGAGTATAACAGAACTGATATGGCAGGCAAAAGCCCGAGCAAAATCCATCCGGATGTCTGAATCAGTCATGTCACACTGTTTTCAATAGGCATGCTATTTAAAGCCTTATTGTTTAACCCCCAGATTGCAGTTCCTATGGTTTTCACTAGACGTCAACAGTCTTTAGAAAAAGGTTTGAAGCTTTTATCTTGAAAATCAAGGGAGTAAGACAACTTCTTCCTGAGGTCACGTCTAGTTTCCTATTATTCATTTTGTGCGTAACAGGGAGTGCGCGCTTAGTTCTTTTTTTCTTCTATTCAGCAGGTTATATTCCGTCTGAAATATTATAGTTTATATTCGTTTTAGGGTATCTGAGTATTGATTACAAATGCTGTTTGACTTTTTACGCGCCAACCAAACGGAGCTTTATGGATATAAAGAGGGACTTTATCGAACAAAAGGACCTTTTATTGTGTAAACGGAACGATTGGGTATGCCATCAGAGGAAGAACTTCAAAGGTAAGCGATTTATTTTATGCTATTTTTGAGTTTTGTGACACCTCTGCTGGTTATGTTATTATGCTAATTGAATATTTGAGCGGGGCGCTGTCCTCAGACAATCAAAGAGTGTGCAACACTTGTATTTTCATGAATGTATTTTTTAAATTTGAATTTGGCGCTCTGCATTTCACCGGATGTTGGCAAAATCGAACCCGTTCACGGGATTGGATCAGAAGAATTTATAACTGAATTTTCAGACATAACATAGGTACAGCAGATCCCCTTATTTTATGGGACACTTTTAAATGTGCCTTTAGAGGCCATGCAATGCAATACTCATCTCTAGAACAAAAGTAATTTAGGTCAAAAGAGTCCATATTAACAAAGGAAATAGAAGAAAAGCTGTACCATATCAGCACAGAATAAAATAGAGGAAAAACAAAAAGAAATGGAGGAACTTATCTTCAATGTAGAAATGCGACCAAAAATAATTTACTGAAACTTGTTACAAATGACAGTCACCCATGATTCACCAAACGATATTTGGAAAGAGGAAGCAAAGTACTTTAAGCATATGTTTTCGTTTCAGTCTCCTCGATCTCCACTAACCGAAGTTCATTGTATGGATTTTTATATATGAATCATGTACAATTAATAGCTGTACAGAAAGACCCATGTGAAGGCCAAATTACAGAGGAGTAACTGCTTGATGCAATTAAAGCCTTTAAGTCCTGGAAAACTCCAGGGCTAGATGGCTTACCAGTTGAGGTACAGTGTTTCTTCCTGTAAAAGTTGTGTCATACCATGCGGGCTGCCGCAGAATTCTATGGCACGTTATTTAACTGTCAGCCATTGTTGCTATTAACACTAGTTAGTGCTAGTTTGACCACCAGAGGGCATCTTTAAAAAGCTAAGTCAGGATCGGTCCACCTACGACAACGTCCGGCGAAATTGCAGAGCACCAAATTCAAATTACAAAAATAGTAATATTAAAATTCCTGAAAATACAATGTTATACATCATTCAGAAGCTTAGAATCTTGGTAATCAAACGGCATTGTCGGATTTACAATAGGCTTTACGGCAAAAGCAGAACATTCGATTGTCTGAGGACAGCGCCCCACAACAACATATTATTCAAACCAGCACAGGCGTTACAAAATCTAAAATAGTGATAAAATAAATAACTAACCTTTGAAGATCTTCCTCTGTTTGCAATCCCAAGGGTCCCAGCTACAGAAAAAATTGTTGTTTTGTTCGATAAAGTCCATCTTTATATCCCAAAAAGTCTGTTTAGTTTGCGCCATTGAGTTCTGTAATCCACTCGTTCAACTTGCAGACAGAGAAATCCAAAAAGTTACCCGTAAAGTTTGTCCAAACAAGTCAAACGATGTTTCTAATCCTCAGGTTGTCTAATATCTAACTAAACGATCATATTTCAGACGGAGAATAGTATGTTCAATAGCGAAGAGAAATAACGAAGAGCGCGCACCTCATTCACGCGCGCCAAAACACGAGTGTTCTAATCATGAGCCACCTGGATAAATTACAATTTCTTGTTTGTTTTTCAAAAAACAAGCCTGAAACCATGTCTAAAGACTGTTGACATCTAGTGGAAGCCATAGAAACCGCAATCTGGGAGCTATTGTCATGTATAGTCAATAGGGACAAGACAGTGACCTCAACAACAAAAAAAGATCTGGATGGATTTTCCTCTGGTTTTTGCCTGCCATATCAGTTCTGTTATACTCACAGACATTATTTTAACAGTTTTAGAAACGTCAGAGTGTTTTCTATCCAATACTACCAATTATATGCATATCCTAGCTTCTGGGCCTGAGTAACAGGCAGTTGACTTTGGGCACGTCAGACTCTCCGTACTTCCGAACACTGCCCCCTAGCCTTAAGAGGTTAACAGTGGGGTTCAACGCAAAGGCTGGCAGAAAGACCTGGTTGTTTCTTATTGCTGGCTGTTTCTTATTGTGACAGTTGTTCTTATCCAAAGGGACTTACAGTAAGAATAAAGTGCACAGACAATGCCTGTAGTGTTCACTGTGAAGGAGGAGGAGAGATACAGGAGGAGGTGTGACAACAAACAGGCCTGCTATGAGAAAGAGAGAGAGAAAAATAAAAATAACCCTCATTTAGGGCTAAACACTGGTCCTGTGGGGAAGCACAGTTGGGGGAGTCTTTATTTCAAACCGATCTTTATTTCAAACCGAATTGAACAAAAGTCCTTATATTATACCTGTAGCAAAGCTATGCCACCCTCTAAAGCAGTGCTTATCAATTCTCTGGTAATGTTCCTGTTGTCATGCCGATAATCAGAGGTAGAAGCATATATTATTATCATGGTTAGGGAAGTGCCATCTACCCACACACCTTGCACATATTGTTCCTGCATGTCGTCGGTGCCAACTCTGATGTGTACTCAGTATATTAATACACCTGTTACATAAAATAAATACAAAATAAAAAATAAAAAAAGTGAAGTTTATTTGTCCCAGAGGGCAATTGATTTTGCAGAAGGCGAGACATAAAATCCAAATGGAAAGGATGAAACTGAATATAATTGACTATAAGTACATCATGAGCTACATCATGAACAGCCGTCAGTATAAATACACACAATTCCAATGATCAACATTAGCAGCAGCACAAAAGTATAGCAACAGTACAAAGTTACCTGAAAAATAAGGTGTGCTGTGTCCATTCTCAAATTATCACATTAACATCAAGAATATGCTGACGAAATGATTCATTAGCAATAATAATAATAATAACTGTAATCATCAACAGTGTTATGATTAGTTACTTGGAAAAGTAATGTATTACATATTGCTCATTACATTTAACAAAGATAGGCTACTTACTAACTCAGGTTTGATCACTAGTTCTCCTTTGCTTTCCTGTGCTAGTCTACAAGTGCAGCTCTAATAATGGGCTGCTTAATTATCTACAGTATATATACAGTGCATTCGGAAAGTATTCAGACCCCTTGACTTTTTCCACATTTTGTTACGTTACAGACTTATTCTAAAATTGATTATATTGTTTTTTTCCCTCATCAATCTACACACAATACCCAATAATGACAAAGCAAAAACAAATATCACATTTACTTAAGTATTCAGACCCTTTACTCAGTACTTTGTTGAACCACCTTTGACAGCGATTACAGCCTCGAGTCTTCTTGGATATGACGCTACAAGCTTGGCACACCTGTATTTGGGTAGTATCTCCCATTCTTCTCTGCAGATCCTCTCTTACTCTGTCAGGTTGGATGGGGAGCGTCACTGCACAGCTATTATCAGGCCTCTCCAGAGATGGTCAATCGTGTTCAAGTCCGGGCTCTGGTTGGGCCACTCAAGGACCTTCAGAGACTTGTACCGAAGCCACTCCTGCGTTGTCTTGGCTGTGTGCTTAGGATTGTTGTCTTGTTGGAAGGTAACCTTTGCCCCAGTCTGAGCGCTCTGGAGCAGGTTTTCATCAACGATCTCTCTGTACTTTGCTCTGTTCATCTTTCCTCAATACTGACTAAAGTAGTCTTCGAGTCCCTGCCGCTGAAAAACATCCCCACAGCATGATGCTGCCACAACCATGCTTCACAGTAGGGATGGTGCCAGGTTTCCTCCATATGTGACGATTGGCATTCAGGCCAAAGATTTCAACCTTGGTTTCATCAGACCAGAGAATCTTGTTTCTTATGGTCTGAGAGTCCTTTAGGTGTCTTTTGGCAAACTCCAAGCTGGCTGTCATGTGCCTTTTACTGAGGAGTGGTTTCCGTATGGCCAATCTACCATAAAGGCCTGATTGGTGGAGTGCTGCATACACGGTTGTCCTTCTGGAAGTTTCTCCCATCTCCACAGAGGAACTCTGGAGCTCTGTCAGAGTGACCATTGGTGTAAGGCATGCTGAAGAAGCTGAAAAGCAGGTACAGGGAGTCAACATTTAATCTGGAACAGACAGGTAACGAGATAGGCACAGCGTCGGCACACGGGTAAACAAGGACATACGGCAATCAATGCTGAAGAAAGGAACAGAGCGGGGAATCAGACATGTATAGGGAAGGTAATGACAGTGTTGATAGTGCCCAGGTGAGTCCAATAATCACTGATGCGTGTGACGGGGGAAAGGCAGGTGTGCGTAATGATGGTGGAAGGAGTGCACAGTGCTGGAGAACCTGAGTGCCAGGGGGGAAGAGCGGGGCCTCCGGCTGAGGCGTGAATGCCTATCAATCCCGCTGAGGCCCGACGTGGGATGGGCGCCTTCCGAGCCAACCGGGGCAAGAACCTCTTGAGACAGTTAGGTTGTGACCGCCCGACAAGCTGGCTTAGGCACCTCCGGTTCCATCTGTGTCGGCCCCTGGACCCGACGTCATACCAACCGGAACGCCAGCACTCCCCAATGCTTCGTATGGTGGCTTCAGCATTCTGTAAGGACTGCCGCCGGAGATGAGAAGCAGTTATGGGGAGTCAACATTTAGTCGGGAACAGACAGATAACGAGACGGCACACGGATAAACAAGGACATACGACAACCAATGCTGAAGCAGGGAACAGAGCAGGGAACCAGACATATATAGGGAAGGTAATGACAGACGGGATAGAGTCCAGGTGAGTCCAATAATCGCTGATGCGCGTGACAGGGGGGAAGAGCGGGAGCAGGCTTGACAATCGGGTTCTTTGTCACATCCCTGACCAAGGACCTTCTCCCTCGATTGCTCAGTTTGTCCGGGCTGCCAGCTCTAAGAAGAGTCTTGGTGGTTCCAAACTTCTTCCATTTAAGAAGGACTGAGGCCACTGTGTTCTTGGGGACCTTCAATTCTGCCCAAAATGTTCGTTACCCTTCCCCAGATCTGTGCTTCGAAACAATCCTGTCTCTAAGATCTACGGACAGTTCCTTCAACCTCATGACTTGGTTTTTGCTCTGACATGTAAGTGATTTATTTTAGCTCGTATATGGGTTTTGTGTGACCTGCGCTGGATATGAATTTATGCTATTATGGAAAATAGGAGAGGTGCTATCCCCAAACAATCAAAAGTTGTGCTTTCACCGTCAAGCCTTTTTGAAATCTGACAATGCTGTGATATTGCCAAGAATCAGAGCTTTTGATGAGTATGCAACACTAGCGCCCCAGCGTCCTTAATTATCCCCAAGAGGTTAAGGATTTTAGTGATTTTAGTTTTCTAACGAGATCATAGTTTTCATGTCCCTTGCACATGAACTAAGCCATCCCCCGAATGAGATCAGAAGAGCATGTCAGTGTGATGCAAACGCCCTTTCCGACCTGAGTGTTTAAAAGGACTCGCTAAGAATGAACATATTCAGACCATTAGATGTTAAACGTGAGATAAACGTTACAAATGGTTGGAAACTCTGAAACTCAACACGAGTTGAAGAAGATAAACTCTCTAGACCAGAACATTTGACAGTCTGCAGCTGAGCAGGGAAAGGGATCTAGAACTTTGACTATCTACCCGAGAAAGGAAGGAGAAGATCCAATCTCAGACAATCGCTGGTGCATCTGAAGATCTGTTCTATTTGAGCACTCCACCACAAGACCAAGACAACAGAAGAAGGACATTGTGACCTCTGGTGGACAACAAGAGCATTACACCCATTGAGCCATTCCCCATAGAAGGGTCGATTGGTTTCAACAGAGAGACGACAGATAAAGACATCTACACGTAAATACATTGCATTTCTTACCCAAATAAGCGGTGACTTGTGTGCAAGGTCTATGGTTACTGTGAGCGTAATTACCAAATGTACCGTATCTCTCTATTTTCCCCACCCCCTTCTCCATCTCTGTGTAATGAGCCATCCTATCTTATCAGTCCACTAGGGACTTTTGTCTCATGTACTGTAAGTGGGTATGTGTATTCTGTGTTATTATTTTGTTAGTTAGTAAATAAATAATTTTATCAATTTGTGTAGAACTGAATAATCAGAAAAAACTGTGGCTCTTGCGGATTCAAAAAGTCTGCAACTTTCAGAATGAGACTGATATGAGGTAATGATTAATAAGTGACTGTTATCGATATACAACATACATATGTATATATATATATCTTATAGAGTTGAATTCGGGAGATTGTAACTCTATAAACAACTTCTATGGTGCCCTAAATTCCTAATGAGTTAATTGTTACATGATTAATTTAATTGGGTAACAATTAAACATAGTTAGTTGATTCGATAAATAACAGTCATCACATTAATCAAAGTCACGTCACGACAGTTACCAGCCTCAGAAATTGCAGCCCAACTAAATGCTTCACAGAGTTTAAGTAACAGACACATCTTAACATCAACTCTTCAGAGGAGACTGCGTGAATCAAGCCTTCATGGTCGAAATGCTGCAAAGAAACCACTACTAAAGGACACCAATATGAAGAAGAGACTTGCTTGGGCCAATAAACACTAGCAATGGACATTAGACCGTTGGAAATCTGCCCTTTGGTCTGATGAGTCCAAATTTGAGATTTTTTGTTTTAACCACCGTGTCTTTGTGAGATGCAGAGTAGGTGAACAGATGATCTGATGAAGCATGGGGGAGGAGGTGGAATGGTGTAGGGGTGCTTTGCTGGTGACACTGTCGGTGATTAATTTAGAATTCAAGACACACTTAACCAGCATGGCTACCACAGCATTCTGCAGCGATACACCATCCCATCTGGTTTGCACTTAGTGGGACTATCATTTGTTTTTCAACAGGACAATGACCCAAAACACATCTCCAGGCTGTGTTACGGCTATTTGACCAAGGAGAGTGATGGAGTGCTGCATCAGATGACCTGGCCTCCACAATCACCCAACCTCAACCCAATTGAGATGGTTTGGGATGAATTGGATCGCAGAGTATTTATTTTAAATGTTTTTACTGCAACTGCCAACCACAGAAGGATTCAGGAGCCCGCTCTCAATGAGTGTACACAGCCTCCTGCTGCCGCTCTGGTAAGATGGGGGGAGGAGAAGAGGTAGGGGCCCACGTGGATAACTGGGGGGCCCTGCCATGATTGGGCAACTGCTTAATAAAACAAATACAAAATAAACTGCATGAGTAATAAATGTGACTGGTCAATTGTGCGAGGGGCCCAAGCCCATAGGTGGTCAAAGAGGCAAAAAATAAAAATAAATTAATAAAAACAATTAGGCTATTATTATTTTTATCCAACTACAGGAGCCTGATCTCAATGTTAAAAATACACCAGAGAGCATAATTTAGCCACAGTGGATCAATTGCTTAAAAATAAATAACTGGATTAAATGTAATCACAAGTGCATACAGGTAACTGCCAAAGTAAAGGAAACACCAACATAAAGCGTCTTAAAGGGTGTTGCACCACCACAAGCTTCCAGAACAGCTTCAAAGCGTCTTGGCATAGATTCTACAAGTGGATCTAAACAATGCCAGGAAAATGAATCCCACACACCATAACATAAACTTTGTATCCCTCATTTACTCACGCTTTTCCTTTATTCACACCTGTCACCATCATTATGCGCATCAGCGCTTTTTTGGACTCAACTGGACTCCATTACTTTGTTGGTTGGCCCCCCGTGTCAGCATAATTTTCATTATGTTTCTCCTGTCCAGATGCTGTCCTTGTTTTTTTCATGTTGGTTATTTATTAAATGTTCACTCCCTGTACTTGCTTCTCGTCTCCCAGTGTCTGTTCTCACACACCCTCTCTGTAGGACATATTCTGTTTCTAAAAGATGTCAAAGTTATCCACAAAAGTAACTCCAACTCGGGTCCTGGGTGGCACAGCAGTCAAAAGCCCTTCACTGCAGTGCTGAGGCGCCACTACAGCCTGGGCTTCCCAACATCCATGAAGCTCCACCCGCCCCAGGCCGCTTCCTTCCATTTAACCTACAGCAGGTGACGTGCCTCCATGGTAAATACAGCTCCTGCAGCGCACAAAATGCTAAATTCTTCCTCTGAACGGGAAAACCTCCATGAGAAGAGACATAGCAACAGAATCTGTGTTACAGAGATAATGATTTACAGTCATGGTAAAAAAATAAGAGACTACTGTATACAGGCCGTCGATAAATACAACCCAAAAATGTTTTAAAAATGAAACAAAAGAATATGTGAATATATATATTTTTTTACTGTTGCACTTTGTAAAAACTCTGTTGGGTAATGTCCTCACCCTGCAGTACGAGTTGCTATGCTCATCTTATTGTATTATGAATGGAGGAAGAATGAAGATATTGAATCGATGTTATATCCTCCATTTTGACTAGTTTCTAATTTACCTGTTCAAATAAACTACTACACCTTTTATTTGTGTTTGTCTCATGTCTTTTAATAAAACAGCTGATCACCTAATTTGCATAGAAACCTAAACAAACGCACGTGCATAGCTGGTAGCCTGGTTGCAGGCATACCTGTAGTTGTTTTTGTCTCTGTGTACTACTATCGTTGCTGTGAAGTAATACAGCTGACCGGCTCCATTGGTCCATTGGTTCTTATTTACGTACTGCCCTCAATTTTAGCCCCTCATATCATTTGGGCCCCTTGTATATCAAGGGGAGAACGAGCGAGAGAGAGTGTGTTTGAGGGGACTGAGTTTTCTGACACATGACTTTGTCTATTTGTTCAGTGTGCACTGCAGTGGATGTACCTTCAAAATAAAGAGAGTGAAATGGCAGAGAAATCTGTAGGAAAAAATCTACTTGTCAGCAACCCAAGATCCAGATGTGTCTGGTGAATCTGTTAGATACCGCCGAGAATGCTACATGAATTTCACTAGTAGAACCAATATTGAAAGAGCATTGCAAAAGGAGAAAAAAGGTTGTTCAGGAGAATTAAGATTTATATCAAACACTTAAAGCAGCCTTAATAATTTACATCATTGCATGGTAATACACTTGGCTTACTTGCCTCTGGCCTCATTGCCATAGTGTGTCTAAATGTAGACAGTATCACATGCTGGTCCATCCATTATGATACAAAACAATAAAGAGCACATTCATTGTGTTTCAACATTCCTAATTTATTAAGCCATTTTGCCACAACTTTGGAAGTATGCTTGGGGTCATTGTCCATTTGGAAGACCCATTTGCGAAGAAAGCTTTTACTTCCTGACTGATGTCTTGAGATGTTGCTTCAGTATATCCACATCATTTTCCTTCCACATGAAGCCATCTATTTTGTGAAGTGCACCACCCCTCCTGCAGCAAAGCACCCCCACAACATGATGATGCCACCTCCGAGCTTCACGATTGGGATGGTGTTCTTCGGCTTGCAAGCTTCTCTCTTTTTCCTCCAAACATACTGATGGTCATTATTGCCAAACAGTTCTATTTTTGTTTCATCAGACCAGAAGACATTTCTCCAAAAAGTATGATCTTTGTGCCCATGTGCAGTTGCAAACCGTAGTCTGGCTTTTTTTATGGTGGTTTTGGAGCAGTGGCTTCTTCCTTTCTGAGTGGCCTTTCAGGTTATGTCGATATAGGACTTGTTTTACTATGGATATAGATACTTTTGTACCTGTTTCCTCCAGCATCTTCACAAGGCACTTTTCACACCAAAGTACGTTCATCTCTAGGAGACAGAACGCATCTCCTTCCTGAGCGGTATGACGGCTGTGTGGTCCCATGGTGTTTATACTTGCGTACTATTGTTTGTACAGATGAACGTGGTACCTTGAGGCATTTGGAAATTGCTCCCAAGGATGAACCAGACTTGTGGAGGTCTACAATTTTTTTTCTCCAAGGTCTTGGCTGATTTCTTTTGATTTTTCCATGATGTCAAGCAAAGAGGCACTGAGTTTGAAGGTAGGCCTTGAAATACATCCACAGGTACACCTCCAATTGACTCAAATTATGTCAATTAGCCTATCAGAAGCTTCTAAAGCCATGACATCATTTTAAGGCTGTTTAAAGGCACAGTCAACTCAGCGTATGTAAACTTCTGACCCACTGGAATTGTGATACAGTGAATTATAAGTGAAATAATCTGTCTGTAAACAATTGTTGGAAAAATTACTTGTGTCATGCACAAAGTAGATGTCCTAACTGACTCGCCAAAACTATAGTTTGTTAACAAGAAATTTAAGGAGTGGTTGAAAAATTTGTTTTAATGTAATGTTAATGTTTTAATGTAAACCTCCGACCTTAACTGTATGTTCCCGGGTAGATGTTCCCGGGTAGGGCGCCAGGTGGCGCCCCTAGTTTCATCTAGATTTGTGCTTGTCTCCACCCCCTTCCAGGTGTCGCCCATCAACCCCATTATCCCCTGAGCATTTATACCTGTGTTCTCTGTTTGTCTGTTGCCAGTTCGTCTTGTCTTGTCAAATCAAATTTTATTTGTCACATACACATGGTTAGCAGATGTTAATGCGAGTGTAGCGAAATGCTTGTGCTTCTAGTTCCGACCATGCAGTAGTATCTAACAAGTAATCTAACAAATTCACAACAACTACCTTATACACACAAGAGTAAAGGAATGAATACGAGTATGTACATATAAATATATGGATGAGCGATGGCTGACCGGCATAGGCAAGATGCAGTAGATGGTATGGAGTACAGTATATACACACATACACACACACATATATGAGATGAGTAATGTAGGATATGTAAACATTATATAAATGGCATTGTTTAAAGTGGCTAGTGATACATTATTTCATCCAATTATAATTATTAAAGTGGCTAGAGATTTGGGTCGATGACCCGAGCGGCATAGGCAAGATACAGTAGATGGTTTAGAGTACAGTGTATACATTTGATATGAGTATGTCGGATACGTAAACATTATATACAAAATTGTTTAAAGTGGCTAGTGATACATTTGTTACATCCAATTCCTATGTATAAAGTGGCTAGAGATTTAAGTCAGTATGTTGGCAGCAGCCACTCAATGTTAGTGATGGCTGTTTAACAGTCTGATGGCCTTGAGGTAGAAGCTGTTTTTCAGTCTCTCGGTCCCAGCTTTGATGCACCTGTACTGACCTCGCCTTCTGGATGATAGCGGGGTGAACAGGCAGTGGCTCGGGTGGTTGTTGTCCTTGATGATCTTTTTGGCCTTTCTGTGACATCGGGTGGTGTAGGTGTCCTGGAGGGCAGGTAGTTTAACCCGGTGATGCGTTGTGCAGTCCTCACTACCCTCTGGAGAGCCTTACGGTTGTGGGCGGAGCAGTTGCCGTACCAGGCGGTGATACAGCCCGACAGGATGCTCTCGATTGTGCATCTGTAAAAGTTTGTGAGTGATTTTGGTGACAAGCCAAATTTCTTCAGCCTCCTGAGGTTGAAGAGGCGCTGTTGCGCCTTCTTCACCACGCTGTCTGTGTGGGTGGACCAATTCAGTTTGTCCGTGATGTGTACGCCGAGGAACTTAAAACTTTCCACCCTCTCCACTACTGTCCCCTCGATGTGGATAGGGGGGTGCTCCCTCTCCTGTTTCCTGAAGTCCACGATCTTCTCCTTTGTTTTGTTGACATTGAGTGAGAGGTTATTTTCCTGACACCACACTCCGAGGGCCCTCACCTCCTCTCTGTAGGCCGTCTCGTCGTTGTTGGTAATCAAGCCTACCACTGTAGTGTCGTCAGCAAACTTGATGATTGAGTTGGATGCGTGCTTGGCCACACAGTCATGGGTAAACAGGGAGTACAGGAGAGGGCTGAGAACGCACCCTTGTGGGGCCCCAGTGTTGAGGATCAGCGGGGTGGAGATGTTGTTTCCTACCCTCACCACCTGGGACCGGCCCGTCAGGAAGTCCAGGACCCAGTTGCACAGGGCTGGGTCGAGACCCAGGGTCTCGAGCTTAATGACGAGCTTGGAGGGAACTATGGTGTTAAATGCTGAGCTGTAGTCGATGAACAGCATTCTTACATAAGTATTCCTCTTGTCCAGATGGGTTAGGGCAGTATGCAGTGTGATTGCGATTGCGTCGTCTGTGGACCTATTGGGACGGTAAGCAAATTGGAGTGGGTCCAGGGTGTCTGGCAGGATGGAGGTGATATGATCCTTGACTAATCTCTCAAAGCACTTCATGATGACGGAAGTGAGTGCTACGGGCGATAGTCATTTAGCTCAGTCACCTTAGCTTTCTTGGGAACAGGAACAATGGTGGCCCTCTTGAAGCATGTGGGAACAGCAGACTGGGATAGGGACTGATTGAATATGTCCGTAAACACACCAGCCAGCTGGTCTGCGCATGCTCTGAGGACACGGCCAGGGATGCCATCTGGGCCGGCAGCCTTGCGAGGGTTAACACATTTAAATGTTTTTCTCACATTGGCTGCGGTGAAGGTGAGCCCGCAGGTTTTGGTAGCGGGCCGTGTCGGTGGCACTGTATTGTCCTCAAAGCGAGCAAAGAAGTTGTTTAGTTTGTCTGGGAGCAGGACGTCATGGTCCGCGACGGGCTGGTTTTCTTTTTGTAGTCCGTGATTGACTGTAGACCCTGCCACATTCCTCTTGTGTCTGAGCCATTGAATTGTGACTCTACTTTGTCTCTATATTGACGCTAGCTTGTTTGATTGCCTTGCGGAGGGAGTAGCTGCACTGTTTGTATTCAGTCATGTTTCCGGTAGCCTTTACCTGGTTAAAAGCAGTGGTTCGCGCTTTCAGTTTTTGCGCGAATGCTGCCATCAATCCATGGTTTCTGGTTGGGGAAGGTTTTGATATTTGCTATGGGTACAACATCACCAATGCATTTGCTAATAAACTCGCTCACCGAATCAGCGTATACATCAATGTTGTTGTCAGATGCTATCCGGATCATATCCCAGTCCACGTGCTCAAGCAATCTTGAAGCATGGAATCAGATTGTTCGGACCAGCGTTGAACAGACCTGAGAACGGGCGTTTCCTGTTTTAGTTTCTGTTTGTAGGCTGGGAGCAACAAAATGGAGTCATGGTCAGACTTGCCGAAAGGAGGGCGGAGAATAGCCTTGTATGCATCACGGAAGTTGGAATAACAGTGGTCCAGGATTTTACCAGCCCGGGTGGCACATTCGATATGCTGGTAAAATTTCGGGAGCCTTGTTCTTAAATTAGCCTTATTAAAATCCCCAGCCACAATAAATGCAGCCTCAGGATATGTGGTTTCCAGTTTACATAGAGTCCGATGAATTTCTTTCAGTGCCGTCGATGTATCAGCTTGAGGGGATGTACACGGCTGTGATTATAATCGAAGAGAATTCTCTTGGTAGATAATGCGGTCTGCATTTGATTGTAAGGAATTCTATGTCACGTGAACAAAAGGACTTGAGTTCCTGTATGTTGTTATGATCACACCACGCCTCGTTAATCATAAGACACACACCCCCGCCCTTCTTCTTACCAGAGAGATGTTTGTTTCTGTCGGCGCGATGCGTGGAGAAACCAGGTGGCTGTACCGACTCTGATAACGTGTCCTGAGTGAGCCATGTTTCCGTGAAGCAAAGAACGTTGCAGTCTCGGATGTCTCTCTGAAAGGCAACCTCGATCGGATTTCGTCTACTTTGTTGTCAAGAGACTGTACATTGGCGATTAAAATACTCGGGAGAGGTGCACGATGCGCCCGTCGACGTAGCTTCACCAAAAGACCGGCGCGTTTCCCTCTTCTCCGGCGCCGCCGTTGTTTTGAGTAGCCACGTGCTATCCAGTCTGTTGTTGTGTTTGGGTTAACGAAAGGAGAATCCTCTTTGGGAAAGTCGTATTCCTGGTCGTAATGTTGGTAAGTTGACGTTGCTCTTATATCCAATAGTTCCTCCCGGTTGTATGTAATAAAACTTAATATTTTCCGGGGTAACAATGTAAGAAGTAAAACATAAAAAAACAAAATACTGCATAGTTTCCTGAGAACGTGAAGCGAGGCTGCCATCTCTGTCGGCGCCGGAAGTTGCTCAGGTCTTACCAGCGTGCTTTCCCGTTTTCCTGTTTCTCAAGTGTTTGTTTCCTAGTTTTTCCAGTTTTGACCATTCTACCTGCCCTGACCCCGAGCCTACCTGCCATCCTGTACCTGCCTGACTCTGACCTGATTACAAACGTCTGTCTGCACTGACCCCGAGCCTGCCTTCTGCCCTGTACCTGCCTTACTCTGACCTGATTACGAACCTCTGCCTGTCCTCGACCTGCCCTTTGCCCTGTGCTATAATAAATTATTGAGAACTGTACTCTCCGCCGCCTGTGTCTGTATCTGGGTCAAATCCTGAGTCGTGATAACATACACACACTTTTACACTCATCATATGCTGCTGCTATGTTCTTTGTTTTACTCGTATTATTCTCTACCCTGATGTCTAGTTGATTTATCCTACCTTCATATACATATCTACCTCACATACCTCGTACCCTTGTACATCGATATGGTACTGCTATCCCCAGCAGATAGCTCAATTATTGTGTATTTTTGTTCCTCTTCACAGCACATTCTCCATTGTTAAATTAACACTGACAGTGTTACATTTAACACTGGTCCAGTATCTAAACGGGTCCACACTTTTCAGTGTAAAAATTAACACACTGCTTAGTGTAAAGCCTTATTTTCATATTTCACAGAGTGCCTTGCCTTTCTGGTTAATTACAGATTTACCAGTCATTACTGTATTTGTTAGTGACAGAGACATGGTTGTTGCAGTATTTTTTTCTGTGAGATCCTAAGCTAATATGTCATCATTAAAATTATATTATTCAAAACAAAGTATTTAATGAGGCCTTATTTTAAGGGCCTAGGTTTAAGCTAATACACTGGCCTGAAACTCATGGTTTTCAGGCCTGCAAGTTACATTATGCTGGCTTGCAAAGTGATGTGTAATTCCTATTGAAATTCAGCCAGAGTGGGGATATCTAACATTTTGAATTGTTATTCACTCGCAACCTGTTTTCAGAATGACTGCCGGGTTGGGAAGTCTAAGCTATTAGACTTCCTAAATCATCTAACATAGAACCACCACTTCAGTAGCGGGTGCAATAAATCCAAGTAACAATTGGATTAATCTAGATTTTTTTAATTATAGAATAAGATTAATTCATCAATCAACGTAAAGAGTTTTAAAAAGGGTGATCTACGTCACTGGGTCACTCATGTTTTATCAGCAATTAAACTTATGCAGACTTATTATAAAGACACACTTACAGTATGATAACCAAAGTCCTGTCCTCAACTCTAAACCTCATCTACACTGAATAAAAATGTTCAGTGTAAAGTGTTGGCCCCCATGTTTCATGAGCCAAAATAAAAGTTCCCAGAAATTTTCCAGACGCACAAAAAGCGTATTTCTCTCAAATTTCGTAAACAAATTTGTTTACATCCCTTTTAGTGAGCATTTTTCCTTTTCCAAGATAATCAATCCACCTGACAGGTGTGGCATATCAAGAAGCTGATTAAACAGCATGATCATTACACAGGTGCACCTTGTGCTGTGGACAAGAAAAGGCCAGCTTTGTCACACAACACAATCCCACAGATGTCTCAAGTTTTGAGGGAGCGTGCAGTTGGCATGCTGACTGCAGGAATGTCCACCAGAGCTGTTGCCAGATCATTTTTTAAAGTGGCGGGTCCTCTTAAGGAGGACCCTTATTTCCAATTTTTGCCTAAAATGACATACCCAAATCGAACTGCCTGTAACTCAGGCCCTGAAGCAAGGATATGCCTATTCTTGGTAGCATTTGAAAGGAAACACTTTGAAGTTTGTGGAAATGTGAAAGGAATGTAGGAGAATATAACACATTAGATCTGGTAAAACTTAACACAAAGAAAAAACCAACCGTTCTTTTGTATTTTGTTTGTACCATCATCTTTGAAATGGAAGAGAAAGGCCATAATGGATTATTCCAGCCCAGCTGCAATTTAGATTTTGGCCACTAGATGGCAACCCTGCATGTGCAACGTTTTAGACTGATCAAATGAACCATTGCATTTCTGTTCAAAATTTTGTGTCAAGACTGCCCAAATATGCCTAATTTGTTTATTAATAACTTTTCATGTTCAAAACTGTGCACTCTCCTCAAACAATAGCATGGTATTATTTCACTGTAATAGCTACTGTAAATTGGACGGTGCAGTTAGATTAAAAAGAATTGAAGATTTCTGCCAATATCAGATATGTCTATGTCCTGGGAAATGTTTTTGTAACTTACAACCTCATGCTAATCGCATTAGCCTACGTTAGCTCAACTGTCCCGTGGAAGGGACACCGATCCCGAAGAATTTGGCAGTACGTCCAACCGGCCTCACAACCGCAGATCACATGTATGGCGTTGTGTGGGCGAGCAGTTTGCAGATGTCAATGTTGTGAACAGAGTGCCCCATGGGGGTGGTGGGGTTATGGTATGGGCAGGCATAAGCTATGGACAACAAACACAATAGCATTTAATCGATGGCAATTTGAATGCACAGAGATACTGTGATGAGATCTTGAGGCCCATTGTCGTGCCATTCATCTCATGTTTCAGCATGATAATGCACGGCCCCATGTTGCAAGGATCTGTACAAAATTCCTGGAAGCTGAAAATGTCCCAGTTCTTCCATAGCCTGCATACTCCCCAGACATGTCAGTGTGTTCCAGTTCGTGCCAATATCCACCAACTTTGCACGGGCATTGAAGAGGAGTGGGACAACATTCCACAGGCCACAATCAACAGCCTGATCAACTACATGCAAAGGAGATGTGTCGCGCTGCTTGAGGCAAATGGTGGTCACACTGACTGGTTTTGTGATCCACACCCCTACTTTTTTTAATGCATCTGTGACCAACAGTCATGTGAAATTCATTGATTAGGGCCTAATTCATTTATTTAAATTGACTGATTTCCTTATTTGTAACTGTCATTTAGTAAAGTCTTTGAAATTGTTGCAGGTTGCATTTATATTTTTGTTCAGTATGGATCTATTACTGAATAATGTGGTGATTGAGCAAGTTGAGGAGATTAAACTGCTGGTTGTAAGTCTATGTAGCAAGCGGTCATGGTCAGTACATATAGACTCAATGATTGTTAAATGGGAAAAGGTATGTTCATGATAACGTGTTGCTCTGCTTTTCTTTACATAGAAATCAACCAGGCAGGTCCTTACAGGCCCTATTTTTGTTGCACCTGGACTACTGCCCAGTTGTGTGGTCATGTGTGGCAAAGAAGAACATAGGAAAATTGTATTTGGTCCAGAACAGAGCAGAACATACAGTTGAAGTCGGAAGTTTACATTCACTTAGGTTGGAGTCATTAAAACTCATTTTTCAACCACTCCACAAATTTCTTGTTAACAAACTATAGTTTTGGCAAGTCAGTTAGGACATCTACTTTGTGCATAACACAAGTTTATTACAGATTATTTCACTTATAATTCACTGTATCACAATTCCAGTTGGACAGAAGTTTACATACATTAAGTTGACTGTGCCTTTAAACAGCTTGGACAATTCCAGAAAATGATGTCATGGCTTTAGAATCTTCTGATAGGCTAATTGACATAATTTGAGTCAATTGGAGGTGTACCTGTGGATGTATTTCAAGGCCTACCTTCAAACTCAGTGCCTCTTTGCTTGACATCATGGGAAAATCAAAAGAAATCAGCCAAGACCTCAGAAAAATAATTGTAGACATCCAGGAGTCTGGTTCATCCTTGGGAGCAATTTCCAAACATCTGATGGTACTACGTTCATCTGTACAAACAATAGTACAAAAGTATAAACACCGCTCAGGAAGGAGACGCGTTCTGTCTCCTAGAGATGAACGTACTTTGGTGCGAAAAGTGCAAATCAATCCCAGATCAACAGCAAAGGACCTTGTGAAGATACTGGAGGAAACAGGTACAAAAGTATCTATATCCACAGTAAAATTAGTCCTATAACTAGTCCTATAACCTGAAAGGCCACTCAGCAAGGAAGAAGCCACTGCTCAAAAACCGCCATAAAAAAAAGCCGGACTATGGTTTGCAACTGCACATGGGCACAAAGATTGTACTTTTTGGAGAAATGTCCTCTGGTCTGATGAAACAAAAATAGAACAGTTTAGCCATAATGACCATTATGTTTTGAGGAAAAAGGGGGAGGCTTGCAAGCCGAAGAACACCATCCAAACCGTGAAGCACGGGGGTGGCAGCATCATGTTGTGGGGGTGCTTTGCTGCAGGAACTGTGGTGCACTTCACAAAATAGATGGCATCATGAAAAGGGAAATTTTTTGTGATATATTGAAGCAACCTCTCAAGATATCAGTCAGGAAGTTAAAGCTTGGTCGCAAATGGGTCATCCAAATGGATAATGACCCCAAGCATACCTCCAAAGTTGTGGCAAAATGGCTTAAGGACAACAAAGTCAAGGTATTGGAGTGGCCATCACAAAGCCCTGACCTCAATCCTATAGAAGATTTGTTGGCAGAACTGAAAAGCGTGTGCGAGCAAGGAGGCCTACATACCTGACTCAGCTACACCAGCTCTGTCAGGAGGAATGGGCCAAAATTCACCCAACTTATTGTGGGAAGCTTGTGGAAGGCTACCCGAAACGTTAGACCTAAGTTAAACAATTTAAAGGCAATGCTACTAAATACTAATTGAGTGCATGTAAACTTCTGACCCACTGGGAATGTGATGAAAGAAATAAAAGCTGAAATAAATCATTCTCTCTACTATTATTCTGACATTTCACATTCTTAAAATAAAGTGGTGATCCTAACTGACCTAAGACAGGGAATTTTTACTAGGATTAAATGTCAGGAATTGTGAATATCTGAGTTTAAATGTATTTGGCTAAGGTGTATGTAAACTTCCGGCTACAACTATATAGTATTGCACTTGTTCACGGAGGGCAAATGTCAGTGGTATGCATGTCAATCTCTCCTGGCTCAAAGTTGACTGCTTCACTATTAGTCTTTGTGCAAGGTGTTGATGGGTTAAAGGTACCAAACTGTCTGTTCAAGCAGTTGGCACACAGTTCAGACACTCCTCAGAACCACACAAGACATGCAGCCAGAGGTCTCTTTACAGTCCCCAGGTCTGGAACAGAGGCTGGGAAATGAACAATATTAAATGGAACTCTACATGGAACTCTGCCACCCCAGGTCAATCAATCAAATGTATTTTAAAGCCCTTTTTACTTTAGCCAATGTCAATATGTGCTATACAGAAACCCCACCTTAAAACCCCAAACAGCAAGCAATGCAGATGTAGAAGCACGGTGGCTAGGAAAAATTCCTTAGAAAGGCAGGAACCCAGGAAGAAACCTAGAGAGTAACCAGGCTGAGGGGTGGCCAGTCCTCTTCTGGCTGTGCCAGGTTGAGATTATAACAGTACATGGCCAAGATGTTCAAACGTTCGTAGATGACCAGCAGGGTCAAATAATAATAATAATCACAGTGGTACAACAGGTCAGCACCTCAGGGGTAAATGTCAGTTGGCTTTTCATAGCCGAGCTTTCAGAGTTAGAGACAGCAGGTGCGGTAGAGAGAGAAAGTCCGGGACAAGGTAGCAGGTCCGGGACAAGGTAGCAGGTTCGGTAAACAGGTCAGGGTTCCATAGTCGCAAGCAGAACAGTTGAAACTGGAGCAGCAGCACCACCAGGTGGACTGGGGACAGCAAGGAGTCATCAGGGCAGGTAGTCCTGAGGCATGGTCCTAGGGCTCAGGTCCTCCGCGGGAGGGGAGCGAGAGGGAGAGAATTAGAGGGAGGATAGTTAAATTCACACAGGACACTGGATAAGACAAGAGAAATACTCCAGAAGAAACAGACCGACCCTAGCCCCCTGACACATAAACTATTGCAGCATAAATACTAGAGGCTGAGACAGGAGAGGTCGGGAGACACGATACCCCCTGGACAGGGCCAACCAGGCAGGATATAACCCCACCCAGTCAGAGGTGTTCAATTCTTTATAGAAACTAGAGAATCTGGGCCTCCAGAGTGGCGCTGCTGTCTAAGGAACCTCATTGCAGTGCTAGTAGACATTACTACAGACCCGGGTTCATTTCCTGGTTGTGCCACATCCCATAGGACAGCACACAATTGGTCCAGTGTTGTTAAGGGAGGGTTAGAGGAGGGTTAGAGGAGGGTTTGGCCGGTGGGGCTTTACTTGGCTCATTGTGCTCTAGCGAATCCTTGTGGAGATTTGGGTGCCTGCAGGCTGACACCAGTCACCAGTTGAATGTTGTTTCCTCTGACACATTGGTGCGGTTGGCTGGCGGGTGTTAAGGTGTGTGGTTAGGCGGTCATGTTTCGGAGGACATGTTACTTTGCCAAGCCTGTTGGGGAGTTGCAGCGATGAAACAAGATTGAAAAATTGGGGAAAAAAAATAATATATTTTACCTAATTTTTCAATCATTGCTTGGCGAAGTCACGTGTCCTCCTCGGAGGAAACAACATTCAACTGGTGACTGGTGTCAGCCTGCACCAGTTGGTGTCAGCCTGCACCTCCCCAATTTCCGATCTTAGGGGAAGGTTAGGGGAGAATCTATGGTTGATTAATTTGGGTTCTGATAGTAATTCACCTGATTCAGATTCAATGGTTGCAATTGATCATTACTGCAAAGCTTGTTAAGCAATAGATTTGATTTGATTTGATTTAGATGACTTTGTCGATGGATGGCAAATTCTGCTCTGTCTTATCAATAGATTTAGTTCTGTCTGGTTCTGTCTGTCTGGAGTAGCCGCTACCTTGTCTGAAATAAGTTATGTTGAGAACGCTCTAATGTCGTTAACAACTTTTCCAGTTCTGATATCTTCTTTAATTGTGTTTTATTCAGCCCAGATGCAAATGCAGTTGCCATAAAACCTTTGATTGCGTCCCATAAGATCCGAGGGTCATCGACTGAATTATTGTTAATCATTATGAATTCATTCAATTCAGTTCCAAATTGTTCACAGAAAGTATGATTTTGTAGTAAGGAAACATTAAAGCTTCATCTTATGGCTCTTTCGGGAGCTTCTGAAATTTCTATCTGGCAGTAGTAAGCATGATGATGAGATTTTCTTGATTAAATAAAATAGAGAAGTAGATAAAAGTACAAAATCAATTCTGGATCATGTTTGGTGCCTGTTTGAATAGAAAGTGTAATATTTTGCTTTAGCTTGCCAGGCATCAATGAGGTGGTAATCAAAGACTATATGTTGGAGAGCATTGGTTTGAAGGAAGTTGCTAGGAGTATTGGTAACTAACATTACACAATGACTGGAAGTCTATGGTAACTGCTAGCATGCTATTAGATACCATAGATTTCCAGCCATTGCGCAAACACTAGCTAGCATTGGCTCGCGAAACTACCTCTAACTTCCTTCGTACTGGATTTAGAGACCAAATGGTATCCATGAGTTCATTTGACTCTGGGGAAGTAAAAAATAGCTTAATTTCCAAAATCCCGAAGTATGCCTTTAATAAATGAGTGAGCCTTTCTTTGACCTTGGGCCTCTGCAATTTCTTAGATTTAGAGTTTTCCTCCACTTGCAAGTATAATGAAGTATAATGTCTGTAAAGTATAATGAAGTATAATGTCTGTAAAGATTACATCATGTACAACTCCGCATCAAGACCACGCCCCTCATGCACACACCTCCCCATGGGAATCAATGCCTTGTTAATCACATATTAAACATATCGACATAGTATTATCAACAGAAAGAGGCTACATTTTCCAAACTAAGAAATAAATGGCGAAGAATGTCACACGTCTAAAGATATGAAAGTGACATGCCGATGGAGAGCGACACTTATGATTAAGGTCTGTTTTTTATGCCGTCACATGTCCGCTCTCCTTGGTGCTGACATGCTTGGTCGGCCAGCCTGCAGTGTTTAGTAAAAACCATGAGTGACTTCACAAGAAAAGTTCACTAACTAGAAAATATTATTTGAATTTGAGCTTAGTCAAAGAGGTTTTTCACCGGTAGACCTGTTCTTTTAGTTCTGCATTGCATAGCCTACCTACTTGGGGCGGCAGGTAGCCTAGTGGTTAGAGCGTTGGGCCAGTAACCGAAATGTTGCTACATTGAATCCCTGAGCTGACAAGGTAAAAATCTGTTGTTCTGCCCCTGAACAAGGCAGTTAACCCACTGTTCCTAGGCTGTCATTGCAAATAAGAATTTGTTCTTAACTGACTTGCCAATTAAATAAAGGTCAAATAAAAAAAATACCTGTGGAATCTACCAGGGGCGGACTGGCCATCTGGCACTTTGGGCAAATGCCAAATGGACTTGTCCAATTTTAGCCGAGTGGGCATGTCTAACTTTTTTGCTGGCTAATAATGGGGGCCTCGAGGAACAAAACAGGACAGTCAGGCCTGAATGCCCTGGCATTTCTAACACACCGGACCATTTTATTCCTCGAGGAACAAATGGTCCGGTGTGTTAGAAATGCCAGGGCATTCAAGCCTGACTGTCCTGTGCATGTTCCCCATCTTGACTAACCGGCTAGCCACACATTTATGTTGATCATGATTCTTTTTTTGATACTTCAATTATTACTGCATCAAATACTTCTGTCTCTACTCTAGAAACGTCATACATTAAATACCCACTAGATGGTGCTCAAAGAAAATAAATCATAGGCTCTGCAGGAAAAGTTTAGACTCTCTCATGGACTGGGAGTGAGACTGATCTGTATCAGCTGTCACTCATGGGTGCGGTATGTTGGTTAGCTCATGTTTTACAATGGCAACCCTCTGTTCCAGCTCTGTTCACCACGCTGATTTAGAAGCAACCCTTCACTATATGGAGTATGTATCCTTCCTGTATTATACTGAACAAAAATATAAATGCAACATGTAAAGTACTGGTCCCAAGTTTCATGAGCAGAAATAAAAGATCCCAGAAATGTTTCATACGCACAAAAACCTTATTTCGCTCAAATTTTGTGCACAAATTTGTTTACATCCCTTTTAGTGAGCATTTCTCCTTTCCCAAGATAATCCATCCACCTGACAGGTGTGGCATATCAAGAAGCTGATTAAACTGCATGATCATTACACAGGTGCACCTTGTACTGTGTACAATAGAAGGCCACTCTAAAATGTGCAGTTTTGTCACACAACACAATGCCACAGACGTCTCAAGTTTTGAGGGAGCTTGCAACTGGCATGCTGACTGCAGAAATGTCCCCAGAGCTGTTGCCAGAAAATTGAATGTTCATTTCTCTACAATAAGCCGCCTCCAACGTCGTTTCAGAGAATTTGGAAGTACATCTAACCGGCCTCACAACCGCAAACCAAGTACTTGTGTGACGTCGTGTGGGCCGAACACAACTGCATTTTATCGATGGCAATTTGAATGCACAGAGATACCGTTACAAGATCCTGAGACCCATTGTCGTGCCATTCATCCGCCGCCATCATCTCATGTGTCAGCATGATAATGCACAGCCCCATGTCGCAAGGATCTGTACACAATTCCTGGAAGCTGAAAATGGTCCAGTTCTTCCATGGCCTGCATACTCACCAGACATGTCACCCATTGAGCCTGTTTGGAATCCTCTGGATCGACGTGTACGTCAGCGTGTTCAGTTCCAGCCAATATCCAGCAACTTCATACAGCCATTGAAGAAGAGTGGGACAACATTCCACAGGCCACAATCAACAGCCTGATCAATTCTATGCGAAGGAGATGTGTTGTGCTTCATGAGGCAAATGTTGGTCACACCAGATATTGACTGGTTTTCTGATCCATGCCCCTACCTTTTTTTTAAGGTATCTGTGACCAACGGGGGCATATCTGTATTCCAGTCATGTGAAATCCATATTTTAAATTCCCAATTTGACTGATGTCCTTATATGAGCTGTAAAATCTTTGAAATTGTTGCATGTTCCATTTATATTTTGTCCTTTTTTTGACCTAACACAGAAAATAAAGTTTGTGCACATGACTGAGACATTAATCCTAAAGCATATTTATTATGATCATACGCTGGGTGTATTGTGTGACTAGTGATGTTGCTATGGGTCACTAACCTCGGTATTGCCATCAGTATGCTATTAGCGACTCAGGAGATATACGAGGTGGTGTGTGTGTGTCTTAAATATAGCAGCGGAGCAGGAATAGATTAATGGAAATATTATCTCAAACCAATAATCAGAGGAAACGGCACTGCATCTAAAATGATCATAATAACGGTCGTTTGTCATGGAAAGAGTGCAAGGGCTGTGTGTAATAGCAGGAATACAGTATACTGTAATGTATATGTATCTTGGGGTGTAAAATGCTGGATAGTGTTCTGAGTTTACTCTATGTGTGAAATAACCCTAGTTTCTGGGTGTGAAATGGGAAATACCAGATGTGTGTGTTAAGCTGTCAGGGTAAATCCCTGGTCTGTGGTGCTCCTGTCAGAGTGGGTTAACATTATCAGGGCTCTATTTACACAAACACACACACACAGACAGAGACAAAGACAAAGAGACAGAGAGAGACAGACAGACACAAAGACAAAGACAAAGAGACAGAGAGAGAGAGAGCTGCAGAGAAAGAAACCAAAAAGGATCTGACATACAGTCCCTTCACAGTCACCTGGTTTGGTGCATCATCCGTAAAGCACCATGTATTCTGTCTATGCCAACCGCAAAGTTTGGTCGAATGGGCAATCAACATGATTGTGTGTAGAAATTGTGTGTATCAAATTCTGAGAGATAAATGCATTGATGCTGAGCTGGTATTATTAACATTTCAAATGGTACAATAGATTTGGTAAAAAGGTCAATGGAACGCAGACCATGGGGGATAGAAGAAGGACGACATATTGGCGCAAATTCTACAAATCTGATCTAACAAAATGGATATTCGTCAACGTGTTGTACAGGCCCACAATGTGGTTTCAAAGTCAGATTTGGATATACTTGGCTGTTTTCGCTGCATAACATTTATAAGTTATCCCTATTCAGGTTTAGAAGAAGTGACTGCTAAATGATAATTCCCATTCATATAAGTTAGCAGAGCTAGCATACAGAAATCGGTGGTGGTAGTCAAAGTTTTGGTGACGATGACATGAACATGTGTTGGGGTTGACATCCATACAAGCACTATACTGTGAATTTTACCTTAACATAGTGTGAAATACACAAAACAATAGCCTAAATGTAGGGTAATCTTGCTGGAATACTGTCTGTCATGGAACACTGCAATTAGAATCTGCATTGGAATTGTTCAACTAAACCCACAAAAACACAAACACTTAGAATGACTGTTGGGATCATTGTTTTAATGTGGTCGCCCCGCTGCCACTGTGCAGTGGAGTGGTTTTGAAATGTTGTATAAGCAGGACACAGTTCATAGCTGTGTGTGTGTGTGTGTGTGTGTGTGTGTGTGTGTGTGTGTGTGTGTGTGTGTGTGTGTGTGTGTGTGTGTGTGTGTGTGTGTGTGTGCGTGCGTGCGTGATTGTGATTGTGTGTGATGTTGACTTGAGGTGAGAGGCCAGCAGTGCACGACGTGTGATCCAGACTTACATAAGGCCAATTCCACAGTAACAGAACTGTGCTTAAATGTTTCACTTTAATAAAATATATGCCAAACAAAACCCATTGATTTCAAAGTTTAACAAACAAAACCACTCTATGCACAATGACTGTTTTACTGGAAGAACTTTGCAGATCAAATCAAATCTTATTTGTCACATGCGCCAAATACAACAGGTAGACCAGTGACATGCTTACTTACAAGCCCATAACCAACAGTGCAGTTTTATTTGATTAGATGTTCAGGAGTCTTATGGCTTGGCGGTAGAAGCTGTTAAGAAGCCTCTTGGACCTAGACTTGGCGCTCCGGTACAGCTTGCCACGGGGAGCATAGAGAACAGTCTACGACTAGGGTGGCTGGAGTCTTTGACCATTTTTAGAGCCTTCCTCTGACATGGCCTGGTATAGAGGTCCTGGATGGCAGGAAGATGTACTGGGCCGTACGCATTACCCTCTGTAGTGCCTTGCAGTCGGAGGCCGAGCAGTTGCCATACCAGGAAGTGATGCAACCTGTCAGAATGCTCTCGATGGTGCAGCTGTTGAACCTTTTGAGGATCTGAGATGATTGCATCATCTGCAGATCTGTTGGGGAGGTATGCAAATTGGAGTGGGTCTAGGGTTTCTGGGATAATGGTGTTGATGTGAGCCATGACCAGCCTTTCAAAGCACTTCATGGCTACAGACGTGTGTGCTACGGGTCGGTAGTCATTTAGGCAGGTTACCTTAGTGTTCTTGGGCACAGGGACTATGGTGGTCTATTTGAAACATGTTGGTATTACAGGCAGGTAGAGGTTGAAAATGTCAGTGAAGCCACTTGCCAGTTGGTCAGTTGTAGTACGATTCGATCTTAGTATTGTATTGACACTTTGCCTGTTTGATGGTTCGTCAGAGGGCATAGCGGGATTTCTTATATGCTTCCGGGTTAGAGTCTCGCTCCTTGAAAGCAGAAGCTCTACCCTTTAGCTCAGTGCGGATGTTGCCTGTAATCCATGGCTTCTGGTTGGGGTATGTACGTACAGTCACCGTGGGGACGACGTCATCGATGCATTTATTGATGAAGCCAGTGACTGATGTGGTGTACTCCTCAATGCCATCGGAAGAATCCCGGAACATATTCCAGTCTGTGCTAGCAAAACAGTCCTGTAGCTTAGCATCTGCTTCATCTGACCACTTTTTATAGACCAAGTCACTGGTGCTTCCTGCTTTAATTTTTGCTTGTAAGCAGGAATCAGGAGGATAGAGTAATGGTCAGATTTGCCAAATGGAGGGTGAGGGAGAGCTTTATACGCGTCTCTGTGTGTGGACTACAGGTGATCTAGAGTTTTTTTCCCTCTGGTTGCACATTTAACATGCTGATAGAAATGAGGTAAAACTGATTTAAGTTTCCCTGAACTAAAATAGCCGAATCCACTAATTTGAAGGGGTGTCCACATACTTTTGTATATACAGTATAGCAGTGCAGGTCAGTGCCGTTTAAGATGAGGGGAGATGATTTGTTTTTTCATGAGCATGGCCTTATTTCTGTTACAGCATATTGGATGACTGTCATTCATATTCCATTTACCCAGTTCAAAATAACAGCAATAGGTTTATGCTACTACATGATACTAACATATTCCCTATACCCATCATGAGGTTGCTACAACCTAACGCCTTGCACACTCTTGCCTGCATCTAGCTGATATAGGGTGTAATCATTAGTCTAACAGTTGCAAACGAGAGTTTCTATTGGTCAAATTCAGGTATGTTTATCCCCGTTTTGTTAATAGAACTAACGGGTTAGTAAACCTTCTACAATCATGCAGTAACGTTATAGTGTATAGTCAGTAAGCAGTTACACTGGCGGGCCCCGGTGGCAATACATTAGTAAAACCAGAAGCTGACCTTGACTTGGAAGAGTTCCAGTGATGTGTTGGATAGTCATAGCAGGGTGCAGGGTGTTTCAGTAGGCTGAACTAGCTAGCTGCATTTGCTAGCTAAGTAAGGGAAACTGAAAAAATATGACAATCTCTCTCTCACTCTATTTCTCTCTTGCTTCTCCTTCATTTTGGAAGAAATTAATTTGTTAAAAACGATTCAACTATTGTCTTTCTCTCTCTTTGAGTCAACTACTCTCCACATGTTATGCAGTGCTGGCTAGCTGTAGCTTATGCTTTCAGTACTAGATTCATTCTCTGATTGTTTAATTGGGTGGACAACATGGCAGTTCATGCTGCAAGAGCTCCGATAGGTTGGAGTTGTCATAATTACTGTGTAAGTCTATGGAAGAGGGTGAGAACCATGAGCCTCCTAGGTTTTGTATTGAAGTCAATGTACCCAGAGGAGGACGGAAGCTAGCTGTCCTCCGGCTACACCATGGTGCTACCCTACAGAGTGCTGTGGAGGCTACTGTAGACCTTCTTTGCAAAATAGTGTTTTAATCAATTATTTGGTGACGTGATTATATTTAGTATAGTTTTATATAAAAAGGATAACTTATTAAATGTTTAAAAACTATATATTTTATGAAATTCACTGAGGAGGATGGTCCTACCCTTCCTCCTCTGAGAAGCCTCCACTGCCGTCTAGTGTATTTTGATGTGCAACCTAATCCAGTGATTGTCATGAATTTTGGTTTAACAAGTAGATTACAGTTGCTATTTTATTTCAATAGAGATGAATTATGTTCATACGCACTATGTGCACTAAACAAATATCATAGGCTAAATAATTTGGGGTTCAACATCTAAATATAATACCCATCGCTAGTTACCATCTACTCATCCAACAGTAAATGTGAAGTCCTGAAAAAACGTTGCAGTTGTAGGATACTACCCATGAGACCTATAGGTCATGCACGCCGTCCATTGCCATTTCATCCGTATCTCAAAGCCACATAAAATTTCTTGGCTGTAAAATAATTGCTGTTGAGATGAATATCATACCTTCAGAAAACCTCAGTTGCCAGAGAGGAAGGAAACAGCTCAGGGATTTCACCATGAGGCCAAAGGTGATTTTAAAACAGTTGCAGTATAGAGTTTAATGACTGTGATAGGAGAAAACTGAGGATGGATCAACAACACAGTAGTTACTCCACAAAACAAACCTAAATGACAGAGTGAAAAGAAGGATGCCTGTACAGAATAACAAATATTCCGAAACATGCATCCTGTTTGCCATAAGGCACTAAAGTAAAACTGCAATACATTTCGCAAATAAATTAACTTCATGTCCTGAATAAAAAGCATTATGTTTGGGGCAAATTCAACACAACACATCACTGAGTATATCACTGAGACATATTTTCAAACATGATTGTGGCTGCATCATGTTATGGGTATGCTTGTCATCGGCACAGATTAGGGAGATTCTTAGGATTAAAAATAAATGGAATAGAGCTAAGCACAGGCAAAATCCTAGAGTAAACCTGGTTCAACCTGGTTTCCAACAGACACAGAGACATTCACCTTTCAGCAGGACAAGACATTGAATGTTCCTGAGTGGCCTAGTTACAGTTTCGGCTTGAAAATGTATGGCAGGACTTGAAAATGGCTGTCTAGAAATGATCAACAACCAACTTGACAGAGTTTGAAGAATTTTGAAAATAATAATGTGCAAATATTTTACCAACCTTAATCGATTACAGATATAGCCGGGGGAGGGGTACTGGGGTGAAGCAGCCAATATATAATAGCCAATCAGCTTTGAGCTAAACTGAGTGAGCTCAACTGTGAATTTTCCTGGGAAACCAGTATGGATTTGGCTTCACACGAATCACATCACATCAAAAGCCAAACGTCATTGACAAAAAACTTGAAATGTTCCATCTTGTTGTGTTGTTTTCCTCCAGGGGGTAGCTAGCTAAAATTGGCCCGTTCCTGAATTTCCATGGATGGGGATAGGGATTTGGACATGTGGTTTTACTTAATTCTCAGTACTGGCCCATGATTATAATGGCAATTCTGATCCAACCATAAACTCATATATTGTGCACCTGGTGGAAGTTCAATATGCAGCTAGATGTAGTAGGTTAATGTAAACTAGCTGGCTCATCGTGGCCCATGAAAGAAAGTTAGGCTTTCGAGCAAGCATTTTAGCCAGAAGCTAGGACAGCAAAGCTAAAAGTGTGTACTGTATGACATGCGTCATAGACCGTTTCGGCAACATGAAAGAGAGGAGGATAGCATTGGCGTTTCTCTACAAGCAGGGTAAGTCAACATATTTTTTCCACTTACGCACGCACATTAACTTGATTGACCATGCTGTAGGTCAAGTAACTGTTTGTTAAATGCAATATGCTTTGTGGACTCCACCGGAAAGATGTTGCTCTCTGGTTTTGTGATGAAACAAAGGTTGAATTTATTCTGCTACTGTGTTTTATTATTGTCTTGCCCTTAGGCCTATATATCACAGTGGCAAGGCATATGAAATAGCAGGCTTTTTTCCCTGGCTTGGCTTCCCCAGTCATTTTACCCACACACCAATACTGCTGAAGTATTGGTTTGCAGTTCACATCACTGTCAGTGAAAAATAAGGGGGGAAGGGTAGGCTAAACTCTGTTAATCTGATTTTGTTAATCTAAACGCAAATAATTCATCTCAGTGTTTGACACTATACAGGTATTATTGCATGTTGGAATAAGCAATCACAGTGAAATGAGATTAAATCTAGTCATGATTAGTTTCCTATATTTCATTCAGATAAGCTTAGTAGATTAGCTTGATATCGGCATTGACGTTGTTTGGCTAGAAAGCAAAACTTGACGTTACACATCATTCACTTTTGGGAAAACTGGTCCAGCCACTTGGTAGCTAGCGATCATTAGTTGTTCAAATAAAGCAAAATGATGTACTAATATGAAAAGTGCAATTGTAAGCTATAAACCCACCGTAGTGATGTCGGTGAAGAAGTTGTGAATGTGGTCCCAGGCAGAGGGTTCTCGCTTGAACATGGACGCGTATCAGACAGTCGTTGCACTTTGAAACCTATGCCCACCCTGATGTATAGCCCCGCCCACCGGGGGAAATGGTGTGAAAAGTGTGCTGTGGTGAAATGACAGTCGTTGCACTTTGAAACCTATGCCCACCCTGATGTATAGCCCCGCCCACCGGGCGAAATGGTGTGAAAAGTGTGCTGTGGTGAAATGGCAGAACAACAGCACCCTCTGCAGATGAAGTGTAAGAAATTGTGTTGCAATAAAAAAAGATATTAAACTATTTTGAGCTAGGGGAGAGAAAGAAAACATTGACAATGCACTACCGCGAGGTTGAACGTTTTCAGTTCATTCCTTTCTGTATGGTAGCAGTTAGCATTTACAAGATCAAAATATTTTGATGTGGGGCACCATCCTCAAACAATCGCATGGCATGTTTTCGTTGTACTAGCTACTGTAAATCTGACAGTGCAGTAAGATTAACTAAATTTTATATATATATATATATATATATATATATATATGACAAATAAATGTTTAAAATCCATAATATTTATTTGAATTTATTTGAATTACGCGCCCTCCAGTTTCACAGGAAGTTCCTTATGCGTTATTCGATCCTTATGCGTTAAAGCAGTGGAGGAAAAAGCTGATTAATGAGGAAAATTATCGATCCAATAGCAGCTTTGTTAAGGGGGGGATTAAAATGGATCGAAGCAACCGAGAAGTTTAGGGAACATGAAAAGTCATATCTATACACAGAGTCCATTCAAACGTTAGCTGCTCTAGGTAGCACCCCAATCAGTGAATTGTTTTGAGATTTGGCTGCTACAGAACAGGGCACTGCGAGGAACGTCCTGGAGCTATTGCTTTGATCAATTCAATTTCTCGGTCGCAAGGGAGTCCCTTTCAGAGGAGACACAACCTGTGACGGTGTGCTTTACGAGTTGATGACAGGAACTGGAATGGGTGGGCGGGAGATTGTGTTGCATGTATCAGTGTTCCTTCTACGGCCTGACTGATGATTGGACCACTAATGTGAGCACCATGGAACAATTCTCATGCAGTGCTTCGACCAGAACCTGGAGTCACACTGAGTTTTGGGGGTTTTACAATGTGTGAAGGACATCTTTTTGCATTTAAACATTTCCATGGAACGGGTCCAGAGATATTGCTTTGATGGAGCAAGCAACATTTCAGGCTGTTTTTCAGGTGTGCAGGCTCAACTGAAAGAGGTATGTCCAGGGTCCATGTATGTGCACTGTAGTAACCATTCACTGGATCTAGTTTTGCAAGAAGTTGGGGTGAAGGTTCACCTTCCAACAGGACAACGACCCTAAGCACACAGCCAAGACAACGCAGGAGTGGCTTCGTGACAAGTCTCTGAATGTCCTTGAGTGGCCCAGCCAGTGCCCATACTTGAACGCAATGCAAATAGTCTGGGTAGCCATTTGATTAGCTGTTCAGGAGTCTAATGGCTTGGGGGTAAAAGCTGTTTAGAAGCCTCTTGGACATAGACTTGGAGCTCTAGTACCGCTTGCCGTGGGGTAGCAGAAAGAACAGTCTATGACTAGGGTGGCTGGAGTCTTTGAACGTTTTTATGGCTTTCCTCTGACACCACCTGGTATAGAGGTCCAAGATGGTAGGAAGCTTGGCCTCGGTGATGTAGAAGGCCAGCGTCCCAGAGTCGCCTCTTCACTGTTGACGTTGAGACTGGTGTTTTGCGGGTACTATTTAATAAAGCTGCCAGTTGAGGACTTGTGAGGCGTCTGCTTCTCAAACTAGACACTCTAATGCACTTGTCCTCTTGCTCAGTTGTGCACTGGGGCCTCCCACTCCTCTTTCTATTCTGGAGTAGTACACAGCATTGTACCAGATCTTAAGTTTCTTGGCAATTTCTCACATGGAATAGCCTTCATTTCTCAGAACAAGAATAGACGGACGAGTTTCAGAAGAAAGTTATTTTGAGCCTGTAATTTAACCCACAAATGCTCCAGATACTCAACTAGTCTAAAGAAGTCCAGTTTTATTGCTTCTTTAATCAGAACAACAGTTTTAAACTGTGCTAACATAATTGCAAAAGGGTTTTCTAATGATCAATTAGCCTTTTAAAATGATAAACTTGTATTAGCTGACACAACGTGCCATTGGAACACAGGAGTGATGGTTGCTGATAATGGGCCGCTGTATGCCTATGTAGATATTCCATAAAAAAATCTGTTGTTTCCAGCTACAATAATCATTTACAACGTTAACAATGTCTACACTGTATTTCTGATGAATTTGATGTTATTTTCTTTCAAAAACAAGGACATTTGTAAGTGACCCCAAACTTTTGAACGGTAGTGTATATATTCCCATTAATTTATTGGGAGTTTATGTCACGTCTACTCCCACTCCGGCGCTCGACGTCGCCGGTCTACTAACCACCGGTCCTGGCAACCCACATTGCGCACAGCTGATCCCCATCGTTAAGCACACCTGGACTTCACCACCCGGATTACTCTCCCTTCATGTAGCCCTCAGTAAGCCTCAGTCATCAGACAGTATTGGCTTTGGTTACGTTCAGTACGCTTCTCCTGTTTTGTATTATCGTCATGATTTTTATTATTAAACTCACCTTCTGCACCTGTTTCCTGACTCCCTGCGTATACGTTACAGAATACTGCCTCTTTAAAAATGGAAGCAGCAGAAGATAAGGTCATCTCCCAGACGGTCAACGAACAAGGACACGTTCAGCTGGCGCAACTGGGTGCGGCTATGGATGAGGTCCTCCGCGTCCTCCACCGTCTCGACACGATTCACCTCCAACTACGAGCCATCCCAGCGAGCCAGTCCTCCAACCCACCCAGCAATCCAGGTCAGCGATCACCATCTGTCCCTCTCGAACAAGTATAAAGGGACTCCATCCAAACGTCATGGCTTCCTACTCCTGTGCTCCCTCTATTTTGCTCATCAGATAGGAGCCCCCACCACCGAGAGGTCCAAGGTTGCCACGATTCTTTTCATGGCTGACCGGGAGTGCGTTGGAGTGGGCTATGGCCGTCTGGGAGAGAGGAGAGGAAGAGCTGGGTTCCTACAAGGGGTTCCACCGAAGGGCAGAGAGGGAGGTGAGCAACTAGTCCAACTCCAGCAGGGTGCCAAGACCGCTGCAGAGTATGCCCTCACCTTCCGGACTGTGGCAGCCTTCAACGGATGGAATGAGCCGGATGGAATGAGCCGGCGTTACACACCCTTTCCAAGGAAGACGCCGCAAGAAGGTCCAGATGGAGCTGGTGTGCTGAGATGACTGCCTTTCCCTGGACGTGTTCATCGCGATGGCCATCCGTCTTGACAACCTTCTTCGGGAGCACCAGCACTCCCCCTTGCCCCTCGCATTCCTCCTTTGGCCATTCTGGGGCAGAGCAACGTCACCGGAGACGGCTGGGGCCCTATTATGGACAGGAGGGGCACCGGCGGTGTTTTTTAATTTAACCTTTATTTAACTAGGTAAGTCAGTTAAGAACAAATTCTTATTTACAATGCCGGCCTACCCTGGCCGACGCTGGGCCTTAGACCACTGCGCCCCTCGGGAGCCCCAAAAAGCTTTCGGTGCGTCCCAACCCAAAGTCCTCTGGGGCAGAGGGACGACCCCGTGATCATCCGTCTCCCAGGGTAGGCGTGCTTATTCTTTCAGGATTGTTGTCCGCCAAACTCTTCCTGGTTTCCTTTCACTGGCTGGCTATCCCTCAGGTGTCTCTACAGCTCTATGTTCAGTACGCTTCTCCTGTTTTGTATTGTCTTCATGCTGATGATGATTATTATTATTAAACTCACCTTCTGCACCTGTTTCCTGATTCCTTGCGTATACGTTACAGTTTATGTACAGTTGAAGTCGGAAGTTTACATACACCTTAGCCAAATACAGTTAAACTCAGTTTTTCACAATTCCTGACATTTAATCCTAGTAAAAATTCCCTGTTTTAGGTCAGTTAGGATCACCACTTTATTTTAAGGAATTTCAATTAGCCTATCAGAAGCTTCTAAAACCATGACATCATTTTCTGGAATTGTCCAAGCTGTTTAAGTAAGTAAACTATAAGTGAAATAATCTGTCTGTAAACAATTGTTTGAAGAATGACTTGTGTCATGCACAAAGTAGATGTCCAAAACTACTTGCCAAAACTATAGTTTGTTAACAAGAAATTTGTGGAGTGGTTGAAAAATGAGTTTTATTGACTCCAACCTAAGTGTATGTAAACTTCCAACCGAGTTTAGGAGGATCTAAACTCTGAACATCGCATGAAACAAAATAACACCAAATAAAACATCAATCCCAGGGTGGAGAGACTACGATGGAGACGTAACCTGGTGTCTGCATCTGGTAGACAGGATGTCATGGTGATGGGCTGGCGGACTTCGGCGAGGTTGGGCTGTGACCGGCAGTTGAAAATTGGCGATTGGTAGGAGGCTATTGGTAAAATTTGGAACAGAGGCAATTGGTAGGAGAGGGTTGCACCCCAAAAATGTGTTATGTGCCTGAGCTTAACCAATATGTTTCTGAAAGTCAAACATGTCCCGTTTCGTTGCTGTCTCGACCTTTGAGTACTCGGTTATGAAAACAAACTGACATTTACTCCTGAGGTTGCACCCTCTATAACCACTGATTATTATTTGATCCTGCTGGTCGTCTATGAACATTTGAACATCTTGAAGAATGATCTGGCCTTAATGGCTATGTACTCTTATAATCTCCACCCTGCACTGCCAGAAGAGGACTGGCCACCCTCCAGAGCCTGGTTCCTCTCTAGGTTTCTTCCTAGGTTCCTGCTTTTCCTAACCAAAGTGTTTATGCATCTGCATTGCTTGCTCTCTGGGGTTCTAGGCTCAGTTTTTAGAACCACTTTGTGACAACTGCTGATGTGAAAAGGGCTTTATAAATACGTTCGATTGATTGGAAGAGACAGGGGCAGTGAGAGAGAGCAGGGATATAGGGAAGAGGGACGTGTACCAGTGTGAGGTATTAGAGAGAAGGGTGAGAGAAAGACGGCCTGCTGAGCCATCGGGACAAGCTGTAGCTGCAGGGATTTAGGCTGTGTAGGATGCCAAATCGTAATCTGAGGCTGGGAAAGAAGCCCCGTCCGGAGCTGATTTGGGGGTCGAAGTCTTTGAGGACGGATTTGATGCTTAGAAGCCAAATGGGTGGTGTTGGAATGAATATGCGGCAGTGGAGGCAGCAGGAGATGTCATCATGGTGGCCCTCGGGTGCGTGGTGTCATCACGCGGTAGGCAACATGGGTGGAGATTGATGTGGTTGTGATCCCGGTAGGAGGGACAGCCATAGTCAACCGACCGGAGAGCAAGAGCAGTAGTTTCGTGGAAGAAAAAGGGCACGAGGAAGAGAGCAAAATAACAAGAGAGAGAACAATGGCTGGCAGACGCCATGCACCGACATGAAGAGAACATTTCTAGACTGAGAAGGCCGGTCAGCAGGATGATCGAATGTGGCCAATATATGGTGAATTTGCAACAAACTGTTCCAATGACATCATCAACCAATTATATTACTTGGCAATTACTAGGCAATGCCTACTCACAATTGGTTAAAATCACATATTTTCCTCTCTTTTTTACTAGAAAACATAGAAACGCATCATTAACACATATGTTGATGTCGCGGTGGTGCTGGAGATGATGAATAGGAAGTAGAAATTCCCTTTAACGCTTAACACCATTAACAGTGATAAACGACACATACATTAGCACACACACACACACACACACACACTATTTCAAGTCCTTTAATAGGGAAGGAGGGCAGAAGAGAATATCACATACACAGCAAACTTAGCGTATGTTAGGAGAGATGGAGGAAAAGTAAAGGGGGGAAGAGGGAGAGGAAGAAATAAACACCTATTCTTTTCATGCTGACTGCTGGAGGACTTGAACACCCACACACTGCCCTAGATAGGACTGTCTCTCTCTCACACCTATATACAAATACCCTGCCCTAGATAGGACTGTCTCTCTCACACGCCTATATACAAATACCCTGCCCTAGATAGGACTGTCTCTCACTCACACCTATATACAAATACACTGCCCTAGATAGGACTGTCTCTCTCTCACGCCTATATACAAATACCCTGCCCTAGATAGGACTGTCTCTCTCTCACACCTATATACAAGTACCCTGCCCTAGATAGGACTGTCTCTCTCTCACACAAATGCCCTGCCATAGATAAGACTCTCTCTCTCACACCTATATACAAATACCCTGCCCTAGATAGGATTGTCTCTCTCTCACACCTATATACAAGTACCCTGCCCTAGATAGGACTGTCTCTCTCTCACACCTATATACAAATACCCTGCCCTAGATAGGACTGTCTCTCTCTCACACCTATATACAAATACCCTGCCCTAGATAGGACTGTCTCTCTCTCACACCTATATACAAATACCCTGCCCTAGATAGGACTGTCTCTCTCTCACACCTATATACAAATACCCTGCCCTAGATAGCGCTGAGTCACAGAGATTCCCAATTATGATATTAACAGCACAACGCTCATTTCTTCACATCCTCCATACTGTATCCTGAGAAATAATGTAGTCAGAGACAGTGATTAGAAGCAATGACTACACAAATTAAGTTTACATCTCTCACACAGCTTTTGATCATAAAAGTGAGCTCATTTCAAAACACAGTGGTAAGAAAAATAATGTGAACCCTTCGGAATTACCTGGATTTCTGCATAAATTGGTCATAAAATGTGATCTGATCTTATCTATGTCACAACAATAGACAAACACAGTCTGCTTAAACTAATAACACACAAACAATTATATGTTTTCATGTCTTTATTGAACACACCGTGTAAACATTCACAGTGCAGGGTGAGAAAAGTATGTGAACCCTTGGATTATTTAAACTGGTTGATCCTCCTTTGGCAGCAATAACCTCAACCAAACCTTTTCTGTAGTTGCGGATCAGACCTGCACACCGGTCAGGATGAATTTTGGACCATTCCTCTTGACAAAACTGTTTCAGTTCAGCAATATTCTTGTGATGTCTGGTGTGAACCGCTCTCTTGAGGTCATGCCACAGCATCTCAATAGGGTTGAGGTCAGAACTCTGAATGGGCCACTCCAAAAGGAGTATTTTCTTCTGTTGAAGCCATTCTGTTGTTGATTTACTTCTGTGTTTTGGGTTGTTGTCCTGTTGCTTCACCCAACTTCTGTTGAGCTTCAATTTGCGGACAGATAGCCTTACATTCTCCTGCAAAATGCCTTGATAAACTTGGGAATTCGTTTTTCCGTCAATGATAGCAAGCTATTCAGGCAAAACAGCCCCAAACCATGATGCTCCCCGCCACCATACTTTACAGTTGGGATGAGGTTTTGATGTTGGTGTGCTGTGCCTTTTTTTCTCCACACATAGTGTTGTGTATTCCTTCCAAACAACTAAGTGGCTTCTTCTGGGGTGTCCTAACATGAACACCATTCTTGTTTAGTGTTTTAAGTATCATAGTCTCGTCAACAGAGATGTTAGCATGTTCTAGAGATTTCTGTCAGTCTTTAGCTGACACCCTAGGATTCTTCTTAACCTCATTGAGCATGTGGGCTGTGCTCTTGCAGTCATCTTTGCAGGACGGCCACTCCTAGGGAGAGTAGCAACAGTGCTGAACTTTCTGCATTTAAATACAATTTGTCTTACCGTGGACTGATGAACATCAAGGCTCTTAGAGATACCTTTGTAACCCTTTCCAGCTTTTCGCAAGTCAACAATTGTGAGTTGTATTTTGTTTGAGGCATGGTTCACATTAGGCAATGCGTCTTGTCAATAGCAAACTCAAATTTTGTTTGTGTTTTTTATAGGGCAGGGCAGCTTTAACCAACATATCAAATGTCGTCTCATTGATTGAACTCCAGGTTAGCTGACTCCTGACTCCAATTAGCTTTTGGAGAAGTCATTAGCCTAGGGGTTCACATACCTTTTCCAAGTTTAAATGTTGTACAGTACCAGTCAAAAGTTTGGACACTCCTACTCATTCAAGAGTTTTTCTTTATTTTTACTATTTTATACATTGTAGAATAATAGTGAAGACATCAAAACTATGAAATAAACACATATGGAATATTGCAGTAACCAAAAAAGTGTTCAAAATATCGACTATCATTTATATTTGAGATTCGTCAAAGTAGCCACCCTTTGCCTTGACAGCTTTGCACACTCTTGGCATTCTCTCAACCAGCTTCACGAGATAGTCACCTGGAATGCATTTCAATTAACAGGTGTGCCTTCTTAAAAGATCATTTGTGGAATTTCTTTCCTTCTTAATGCATTTGAGCCAAGCAGTTGTGTTGTGACAAGGTAGGGGTGGTATACTGAAGATAGCCCTATTTGGTTAAAGACCATGTCCATTTTATGGCAAGAACAGCTCAAATAAGCAAAGAGAAATGACAGTCCATTACTTTAAGACATGAAGGTCAGTCAATCTGGAAAATGTCAAGAACTTTTAAAGTTTCTTCAATTGCAGTCACAAAAACCATCAAGTGCTATGATGAAACTGGTTCTCATGGGGACCGCCACAGGAAAGCTAACGACACGTCAACTTCAACTGTTCAGAAGAGACCGCGTGAATCAAGCCTTCATGGTTGAATTGCTGCAAAGAAACCACTACTAATGGACACCAATAAGAAGAAGAGACTTGCTTGGGCCAAGAAACATGAGCAATGGACATTAGACCGGTGGAAATCTGTCCTTTGGTCTGGTGAGTCCAAATTTGAGATGTTTGGTTCCAACCGCCATATCTTTGTGAGACGTAGAGTAGGTGAACGGATGATCTCTGTATGTGTGGTTCCCACCGTGAAGCATGGAGGAGGAGGTGTGATGGTGTGGGGGTGCATTGCTGGTGACACTGTCAGTGATTTACTTAGAATTCAAGGCACGCTTAACCAGCATGGCTACCACAGCATTCTGCAGCGATACCCCATCCCATCTGGTTTGCGCTTAGTGGGACTATCATTTGTTTTTCAACAGGACAATGACCCAACACACCTCCAGGCAGTGTAAGGGCTATTTGACCAAGAAGGAGAGTGATGGAGTGCTGCATCAGATGACCTGGCCTCCACAATCACACAACCTCAACCCAATTGAGATGTTTGGGATGAGGTGGACCGCAGAGTGAAGGAAAAGCAGCCAACAAGTGCTCAGCATATGTGGGAACTCCTTCAAGACTGTTGGAAAATCATTCCAGGTGAAGCTGGTTGAGAGAATGCCAAGCGTGTGCAATGCTGTCATCAAGGCTAAGGGTGGCTACTTCGAAGAATCTAAAATGTAAAATACATTTTGACTTGTTTAACACTTTTTTGGTTACTACGTAATTCCACATATATTATTTAATAGTTTTGATATCTTCACTATTATTCTGTAGAATGTAGAAAATATAAAAAATTAAGAAAAACCCTTAAATGAATAGGTGTGTTCAAACTTTTGACTGGTACTGTATTCAAAAGAAAAATACAGTAATTTGTGTGTTATTAGTTTAAGCACAATGTGTTTGTCTATTGTTGTAACTTAGATGAAGATTAGATCAAATTTTATGACCAATTTATGCAGAAATCCAAGTAATTCCAAGGGGTTCACATTCAGTTGAAGTCGTAAGTTAACATACACCTTAGCAAAATACATTTAAACTCAGTTTTTCACAATACCTGACATTTAAGCCGAGTAAAAATCCCCTGTCTTAGGTCAGTTAGGACCACCACTTTATTTTAAGAATGTGAAATGTCAGAATAATAGTTGAGAGAAGGATATATTTCAGCTTTTATTTCTTTCATCACATTCCCAGTGGGTCAGAAGTTTACATACACTCAATTAGTATTTGGTAGCATTGCCTTTAAATTGTTTAACTTGTGCCAAACATTTTGGGTAGCCTTCCACAAGCTTCCCACAATAAGTTGGGTTGAATTTTGGCCCTTTCCTCCTGACAGAGCTGGTGTAACTGAGTCAGGTGTGTAGGCCTCCTTGCTCACACACGCTTTTTCAGTTCTGCCCACAAATGTTCTATAGGATTGAGGTCAGGGCTTTGTGATGGCCACTCCAATACCTTGACTTTGTTGTCCTTAAGCCATTTTGCCACAACTTTGGAGGTATGCTTGGGGTCATTATCCATTTGGATGACCCATTTGCGACCAAGCTTTAACTTCCTGACTGATGTCTTGAGAGGTTGCTTCAATATATCACAAAAAATGTCCATCCTCATGATGCCATCTATTCTGTGAAGTGCACCAGACCCTCCTGCAGCAAAGCACCCCCACAACATGATGCTGCCATCCCCGTGCTTCACGGTTGGGATGGTGTTCTTCGGCTTGCAAGCCTCTCCCTTTTTCCTCAAAACATAACGATGGTCATTATGGCCAAACAGTTCTATTTTTGTTTCATCAGACCAGAGGACATTTCTCCAAAAACTATGATCTTTGTCCCCATGTGCAGTTGCAAATCGTAGTCTGGCTTTTTTATGGCGGTTTTGGAGCAGTGGCTTCTTCCTTGCTGAGCGTCCTTTCAGGTTATGTCGATATAGGACTCATTTTACTGTGGATATAGACACTTTTGTACCTGTTTCCTCCAGCATCTTCACAAGGTCTTTTGCTGTTGTTCTGGGATCGATTTGCACCTTTCGCACCAAAGTACGTTAATCTCTAGGAGACAGAACGCGTCTCCTTCCTGAGCGGTATGACGGCTGCGTGGTCCCATGGTGTTTATACTTGTGTACTATTGTTTGTACAGATGAACGTGGTACCTTCAGGCGTTTGGAAATTGCTCCCAAGGATGAATCACTATAATATTTTTCTGAGGACTTGGCTGATTTCCTTTGATTTTCCCATGATGTCAAGCAAAGAGGCACTGAGTTTGAAGGTAGGCCTTGAAATACATTCACAGGTACACCTCCAATTGACTCAAATTATGTCAATTAGCCTATCAGAAGCTTCTAAAGCCATGACATCATTTTCTGGAATTGTCCAAGCTGTTTAAAGGCACAGTCAACTTAGTGTATGTAAACTTCTGACCCACTGGAATTGTGATACTGTGAATTATAAGTGAAATAATCTGTCTGTAAAAAATTGTTGGAAAAATGAATTGTGTCATGCAAAAGTAGATGTAATAACCGACAAAAATATAGTTTGTTAACAAGAAATTTGTGGAGTGGTTGAAAAATGAGTTTTAATAACTCCAACCTAAGTGTATGTATGTAAACTTCGACTTCAACTGTACTTTTTCTTGCCACTGTATGTACATTTAATTCCACTAAGGTAATCAGTATTTAGCCAAGTGTCAGTCAAAAACCTGTCCAATCACAGACATCCTCAGAGCCATTTCCCAGCATCCTTAGCGGAAGGGAGACATTGTGCTGAATGGATGATGCTCTAAACACACGCATGTGCGCACAAGGGCTCGTGCGCACACACACACACACACACACACACACAGTGCTTGATTTGGTGCCCGTCACTGCAGTGAGGTATTTTCACCACGCCCTCAAGGCAGCACCATGCCTAATGGGAAGTGAAGGGTTGTCCACTGTTGTTAGTGTGTGTCTGTATGTGTATCTGTGTGTATCTCCCGGCTGTTTACTGGGTCTTCACACACACTAGCTCTGAGATTAGGGACATCACCGCAGAGATGAATGGTAAAGTGAGCAATCAGATTGGTCTTGAATGAGCAGTGACTATGTGTTCTTCCTTTCAACATTGTGCTTCTGTGCATGAGCCTTGCTTATGCAAAACAATTATAGACACGATTGCATGAAGCATTTGTGACACCTGACAAATATGCATCTATGTTTATGAATGTTTCTTCTAACCAGCACAAACTGTCTTGGAGGTTAACGGCCTTCTGTCAAGTTAGTGTCACCCTGGACTCAAGGATGTCTGTGTAGCATCAGCTTTTTTCTCTCTAGGTCTTGCCATGATGTCTGTTGTTGTGTTGTGATGTCGTAGAGACGGCCTCTATCCTGCACCTCTCAGCACTTCATTTTTGCACTGAATCTTTAGTCTTTTCAGGGTTATTGTGAAGGATAGAGAACTGTCCTGTTAGCAGGTTTTTCAGGAGTAGGCCTTGGTCTTCCAGGTAGTGTCACTGATGAAGGTTGCACTATTTTATTTTTTTAGAAATGGTCGGTTTGGGGGATTTGGACACATAACCCTACCTGGGCACATAATCGCAAAAAAACTCATGTTCTGAGTTTGTGTGCAGAGAGTCGACGCTTTATCTACTAAACACACTAACATGCTCCAGCATTATAAGACATTTACATGTTTACATTTGAATCGTTTAGCAGACGCTCTTATCCAGAGCGGCTTACAGTAGTGAGTGCACTAATTTCATACTTTTTCTTCTCCGTACTGGTCCTATGTGGGTGCTTGTATGTGTGTGTGTGTGTGTGTGCATGCTTGTGTGTGGACGTTCATGTGTGTGCTTGCAGGCTTGTAGATATGCATAACCCATTAGGCCAGTGTGTGTTTATGCAGAGGAACTATCCTCCTCCTCTCTGAGAGTCTGTGGCTCTCTAATGGACTGGATGGCGTTTAGTTTAATTGACTCATCCATCTCTGCTGTTTATCTCTGAGTCTCTATGTGTGTTAGCGGGCATAATAATAATTCTGTAATAGCTCTGTCTACTCCCTGGCTAATTTATATATATATCATGAGCTGATGGCTAAATAAACAGACAAACGCAGTTGGTTTTTCACTGTAGTTAAATTCAATAATCTAAGAAATGTTTTGAAATTACAGTGTGTGAATCTTTAAGTGTAGAGTATATTAGGTATTTCCAGATATATGTAAATGCATACAGTAGAGGTGTGTGTTGATTGGTCAGCATCCAGCTGTCAATCAAAGATAGTGGTCGCGTTCCACTGCTTAGACCTTGCATACATCAACCAATGGTTGCGTGCCACGTCATCGACTGTGTCATCGACTGACAGACTGCTGCATGATGTGGTTAGCTGATAGGTAAAATACCTATCCAGGCGTTGTAATATCTGGCAACATCTAAGGCGACTAGTGTCAGGTGTGGCAGTGACACACGACAGAGACCCTGCCAATCAATGTGGAGCTTTGTAGCAGAATGGCAGAGGACAGTTTGAATGACACTCTCTCACACACACACACACACAGGCCCCCATCAAGTTGTCTGACGCATGCGAACCAAATTTGTTTTTAGTTTTATCCACAATTACCATTGTATTGTTTGTCGATAGCAGTAACAACTCACACATTTTCACGTGTGTCTCCCTGCAGTATTTGAACATGTTTTCCCTTGGGCATTCAGAATTACACCCCCATAGAGCATCTCTGAGATTAACCACAGATTTGCATAAGTTAACAGGAAGAACTGAACATTGGGTTTTTTTCTGTAGACGTCATTGCGCCTGTGATCTTCACAAACACACACACACACACATACTGTCACTTGCTTTGTCAGTGATTCCCCTCTGTCAGTTCTGAAGGACACGTGGAGGACTATAGAGGCTGATGGAGTTGTATGGAACGAGTAGTTATGTATGTGTTTTTGTTGTTGCCAATAATAGTTTTCCCAGTGACAGAATCCAGATATTGAACACAAGGCTAGTGAAACACAGTAGGTTAGTAACAACATGTGTGTTGCTGCCAGGCCGCTTTAGAAAGAAGACAGCTAATCAATAAACAGCATGTAGACACTCAGTGTTCTACAGGGGTAAATCTGTTGCACAAGAACACACACACACACACACATTTCCTTGCAATTAAAGTAAATATGATGACAGGGAGACCCGACCCTCCCATACCCTCTCACCTCTAAACTTTACACTCTCACCCTCATCATCAGTTCTCTTTTCCCTCCTCCTCCCCTCCCGCTATTCTCCTTACACTCCTCCCCCATCCCTCGCTCCACATCACCATCCCGTTTACTTATTCAGTCGCTTCCCTGAGGAAAGGAACATTCATCTCTTATCAGCTCCAACCAGATGCTGTGTGTGTGTGTGTGTGTGTGTGTGTGTGTGTGTGTGTGTGTGTGTGTGTGTGTGTGTGTGTGTGTGTGTGTGTGTGTGTGTGTGTGTGTGTGTGTGTGTGTGTGTGTGTGTGTGTGTGTGTGTGTGTGTGTGTGTGTGTGTGTGAGAGAGAGAGAGTGTGTCAGTGTGTGTGTGAGAGAGTGTGTCAGTGTGTGTTGAAGAGATAGAGGATAATCCCTTGCCCGCTAGGTTGGGAATATTAGTTCAGGCCTGTGGCAGAACCGTTGTAAGTGGGCGTGGGTGGGTGCTTTTGTGCATGCGTGCAGGTGTGTGTGTCTGCCGCAGTCACCCAATGCTGTAGGTGTTGGAGGAGACAGAAGGAAACATTCCAGACAGACGATTTTCACAAAGGTTATGTTACTTAACCTACTGTAGAAATTGAAATTATTCTGAACATATCTTATACATTACATTAGAACATCACAAACGTCACAGGCATCAGAAACAAATGATTCAAGTCAATCAATCAAAACAATTGTACACCTCAGTAAACTTGTTTATCATCAGGGTTTTAAACTGACCTACTGGCACCAGAGAATCCAAATGTAATGAATTTTGTAAGTGATTCCAAAAATGTTGAGCGTTAAACTGGATTTACCTAGTTTGGTGGAGACCCTGAGGAATCTTAAGATTCAACCAACCCTGTTATCACGTCCAGGCCTGAGTCTACAGGCTGGCGTGTTTAGTTTTGTTTTTGGTGTAGGGTTTTTCTGTTCTAGGTGTACTATTTCTATGTTGGATAAATGGTTCCCAATTAGAGGTAACGACACTCAGCTGCCTCTAATTGGGAACCATTTATATATATGTTTGTAGTTTTCACTATGGTTTTGTGGGTTATTGTTTAGTTCATAGCGTAAGTGGTTGTTCTATGTTATGTTATGTTTGGATGTTACGGTCTTCGTTTTTCCCCAGTTACGTTCATAAATAAATATGTATACTGGAAGCATCGCTGCGTCTTGGTCTGTCAATAAAGAAGATCGTGATACCTGTAAATGGGTTTGGTATCATGTTTTTATACTTTAACAACAGTTAGGTAAGTCGGAAGCTTGTATAGTAGAGCTTTGTAAACAAAAAGGTAGTAATGAAGTGATCTACGGGACTTTAATGAGGACCAGACAACCTTTGATACAAGAAGCAGTGATGCGTATTAAAACATCACCTGTGATAAAGTGAAGGGCGCTATAGTAGACAGCATCCAAAGGTTTGAGAGTAGTGGCTGTACAATCTGCCTACTGCTGTTGAGGGAGAGGCATGATTTATTTCTATAAAGAATGCATAATTTAAATGTCAGCTTCTTAACTAGCTCATCCGTATGTTTTTTAAACGTCAACTTATTATTAATGCAAAAGCCCAGATATTTATAGGCTGGAACCTGCTCGAAGAAAAAAACATCCAATGCTCAAATGTGTAAGACATCTGAAATATTTATAAGAGAATTAGAAAACAGGATACATTTATTCCAGCATTCAGCAACAATTTAAAATTGACAAGGACATTCTGCAAGGCAACAAAATCTGATTGCTGCTCCAACAGCCAGTCAACTCTAGTGGCAATAGCATGCATAACAGTAGTAGATAAGTAGTAAAGAGGACAGGTCTCAAAGTCGACCCCTGCGGGACACCTTTAGTAATATTGAGGTAACTTGACTTGACACCATCAGAAAGCACACATTGTGTCCTATCTGACAGATAGTTCCCAAACCACTTGCAAGACTCCTGGTTGAGGCCCATTTCAGACAACCTTTGAATGAAGTAGGGGATGGTTGACACTATTAAAGGCCTTGGATAGGTCTATAAATATGGCATCTAAGCAATTTACTGTGGGGGCAGAAAACTGCAGTGGAAAGGGATCCAGCAAATCAGCTCCTGTGGATTTTTTTGATAAATATTTTGCAAGGCACTTAATACATCATTGACATAAAATGATTCAAATGAGAGTGTCTGGAAGTGCATCATTCTCTGCTATTTGTTTAGAGGTGAATAAATGACTCCCTCTGGTGGAACTTGAGGTATTTTCAGAAACCATTCTTTGCTTTCTTGTGCACAGGGAATATGGTGGTCTGCTTGAAGCGTGTAGGTATTACAGACTCAGTGAGGGAGAGGTTGAAAATGTCATTTAAAGACACTTGCCAGTTGGTCTGCGCATGCTCTGAATACATGTCCTGGTAATCCGTCTGGCCCCGCGGGTTTGTGAATGTTGACCTGTTTGAAGGTCTTGCTCACATCGCGTACGGAGAGCGTGATCACACAGTATGTGGGCAGATCGAAATCATAAAAAAACTGTGTACTACCTTGATGTGTGTGGGCTGGGGTGTGTCAGCATCATTGTAAACTGTATGTCTTTGAAGCAGTTTCTGCGTGTGTGAGGGGTGCCTATTTTTTAACTAATGTTTAATTTAATCAGCAGTAGAAATAGATAAACAACCAGATGTGTAATACAGGCTATTCCATGTTCCTTATTTGAGAAACAATAGCTACATTGGCATGTGCAGTTAGTTAGCCCCAAGGAGGTGTTGGCCTTAGACAAGGACACATTTGATTGGGTAATTCATTGTGATTACACGCCTACGCAGAATCTTATCAGCTGACGAGACCACAACGATGATGATGTTGTAAATGATGACGTAACATGGATAGTTACAGCTGTCATCAGTATACAACTGCCTGTTTGGGTAGTTTTTGAGTGTGCATGCGTGTGCGTATGTGTGTTGAGGGGGCGGGTTACCCTACAGTAAGCACGAGGCAAGCACCACTGTTCCTCCCCTGACATGGCATCCTGGATGTGATTTGATGCTATACGTAAGGTAGTTCACAGATATCCCCTGGGACTACTAGTTACTCATTGCACAGGTCACAGACATAGACCTTCATTGTAAATGAATGCTATTCTCCGGTGTGTCCTGAGGGTGGCAGTGCAGCCTCAATCGCCTTGACCTTGGAATTCTGCTCAACATTAACTTCTATCTTTAAGCTGACATGATATATCTACTGTGTTTTTGTTCTTCCCTCCAACGTCTTTGTAATGCACTGTCCTGAACATTCTAATTCAATCCAATTTCATTTCAGACTTTTTAGGAAAAAAAATGTATGCATGTATCACTGAAAGTAATTTACAAGCAAAGGCGACTTATGGGTGGAAATATATTATATTTTCTCTGCTCCCCTTCAGCTCAGCCATTACATTGCGTGTGTGTGTGTGAGTGTGTGCGTGCGTGTGCAGAACTGAGGACAAAAAGAGGAGCGGAAAACTCTGTCCATTCTGGTTGCCATAGAAACCGGTGATTTGCTGCATCTGGCAAATTATAGGGTTCTATTGGAGGGCGAGAGGGTATGACAGAGGCAGATAAAGAGAGGGCCAGAGAGAGAGAGAGAGAGAGAGCAGTTAAGGAGAATGTGTGAGAATATGTGCTTGTGAGAGTGAACTGCTCTTGCATACAAAACTGTTTCTTTGTTGGGGGAAAAAAAGAGAAAGAAAATGGAGCAGAAATTCTAAATTGCCTTGCGGATTATTATGGACCACTCATAACCTTCCTGCTGTTACAATCAATAACCAAAGAACCACAAGATGCACACACACAGATCAAGAACATTTGCAAAAGATTTGTTTTCCTTTACTGCCAAGCTCAAAGGATTAAAGACTAGCAATAAGTTAGACTAACACTGTACATACTAGTCAGAAGACTTACATTAAGGATTTTGTTTCATTTTGTGTGTGTGAGAGAGAGAGAGAGAGAGAGAGAGAGAGAGAGAGAGAGAGAGAGAGAGAGAGAGAGAGAGAGAGAGAGATATTATTTAAGTCTTCCTCTTCAGTCCATCAAAATGAGTGGGGAAACACAAACACTGGCTGGGTCACGGACAGTGGAGACTATAATGAAACTTATATTGCACTTCTAGGTCAAAAGAAAGAAACTTAGTTCATAATCTCTCTCTATATATTTCTTTCTCTTTCTTTCTCTCTCTCGTTCTCTTTCTCTTGTTCTCTCTCATTCTCTCTTTCTCTCTCTCTCATTCTCTCTCTCTCTCTCTCTCTCTCTCTCTCTCTCTCTCTCTCTCTCTCTCTCTCTCATTCTCTCTCTCTTTCTCTCTCCCTCTCACCGGGTCACAGATCTGGGTCACTAATGGAAGAGTAACGGTAAATATAAAACATTCAGATTTAGGCCTCCCAGGGGGCAGCTCTTCATGGCCTCATGGCTATTGTGTGTGCGTGTGTGTGAATGTGCGTGCGTGCATGTGTTTTAAGTGAATCGAGGACAGCCGCCTGTGTATCAGTGCCCTGGTCATGTGTTCTGTTTTAACAGGACCCACCTAGAGGAGTGTGTTCATGTGTGGACCCGCATGTGTGTGATGTTCTCCAAGTGACCTACGTCTCGCTGAACAGGTGGGGGCATGGTGTGTGTGTGTGTGTGTGTGTGTGTGTGTGTGTGTGTGTGTGTGTGTGTGTGTGTGTGTGTGTGTGTGTGTGTGTGTGTGTGTGTGTGTGTGTGTGTGTGTGTGTGTGTGAGTGAGAGAAACCAACAGACTGACTCCAATGCTGAACAGGTGAAGGAGGACTCATAAAGCAGGGGGAATGGGCAGGTCAAGAGGAAGCCATAAACATAATCACACACACACACAGATACATTTGGGGCTCTCTGCTGGCCTATAATGTGACCACTTTATGATATACAGTGAGCTCCAAAAGTATTGTCCCCCCGTTTTAGGGGACCACAGACCACATTGGTCCAGCCCACCATTTTCAGAGAAATCACTACAGATTTCAGTCAAAATTTGACGTTTTTACAGGTCCCCAGGATGTCGGGAGACGCTGTCAAAACTGACCACTAGGGGCAAAAAAAGTCTCTAAATGAGTAGCTGGAGATGGGATTGAACCTGTGGTCTATGGAGCAGGACCTCACTGCTTAGACCACTGCACCATCCATCCACAATGAGTTAGCAAATGTAACTGTTAAGTTGTTTTTCTGTTTTAACCCAATCCCAACATTAAAACTTAACTTAAAACCTCTACAGGATCGGTGGGTCCCCCGAGGGACGGTTGAGCTAACATAGGTTAATGCAATTAGCATGAGGTTGTAAGTAACAAGAAACTATCCCAGGACATAGATATATCTGGTATTGGCAGAAAGCTACAATTCTTGTTAATCTGACTGCACTGTCAAATTTACAGTAGCTATTACAGTGAAAGAATACCATGCTATTGTTTGAGGAGAGTGCACAGTTATGAACTTGAAAAGTTATTAATAAACCAATTAGGCACATTTGGGCAGTCTTGATACAACATTTTGAGCATAAATGCAATGGTTCATTGGATCAGTCTAAAACGTTGCACATTCACTGCTGCCATCTAGTGGCCCAAATATAAATTGCACCTGGGCTGGAATAATACATTATGGCCTTTCTCTTGCATTTCAAAGGTGATGGTACAAAAAAAAAGAAAAAAACGCATGTTTTTTCTTTGTATTATCTTGCACCAGATCGAATGTGTTATATTCTCTGACATTCATTTCACATTTCTACAAACTTCGAAGTGTTTCCTTTCAAATGGTATTAAGAGTATTATATCCTTGCTTCAGGTCCTGAGCTACATGCAGTTAGATTTGGATATGTCATTTTAGGCAAAAAAAAAAAAAAAAGGGGCGGATCCTTAAGAGGTTTTAACCAACCGGAAGTGATGCCTGAACTTAACCCTGGAATTGTTTATGTTTGCTTAACTTAACCGTAGAGTTACTTCTGTGTACCTAAATTGTCTGGAGCTCATGCAGGAGCTGTGTGCCTAAATACAGGACATCGGGAGATTAAGTCAGTTTACTAGTCAAAAATATACATTTGTCCAAGGACGTCAAGAAATTACATAAAACTGTGAGCTCTTGTTGCTATTTTAGGCCAGTATAATCCCAGACTAATCCCATGAATCCCATTTAAATAAATGCTGTGTGTGTGTGTGTGTGTGTGTGTGTGTGTGTGTGTGTGTGTGTGTGTGTGTGTGTGTGTGTGTGTGTGTGTGTGTGTGTGTGTGTGTGTGTGTGTGTGTGTGTGTGTGTGTGCGTGCGTGCGTGTGTGGTGTATGCTTCATATCTGTCTTCATTAGGAAGTCCTGTCCCTTATTGAGTGTAATAGCCAGGGAGTTTAGCACTGGTTATTCATCAGGGCACATTATTAAGCTATTAACAAATTAACCCACACACACACATACAGTACCAGTCACAGTTTGGACACACCTACTCATTCAAGGGTTTTTCTGTATTTTACTATTTTCTGCACTGTACAGAATAATAGTGAAGACATCAAAACTATAAAATAACAAATATGGAATCATGTAGTAACCAAAAAAGTGTTAAACAAATCAAATGTATTTTATATTTTAAATTCTTCAAAGTAGCCACCCTTTGCCTTGATGACAGCTTTGCACACTCTTGGCATTCTCTCAACCAGCTTCACCTGGAATACTTTTCCAACAGTCTTGAAGGAGTTCCCACATATTCTGAGCACTTGTTGGCTGCTTTTCCTTCACTCTGCGGTCCACCTCATCCAAAACCATCTCAATTGGGTTGAGGTTGTGAGATTGTGGAGGCCAGGTCATCTGATGCAGCACTCCATCACTCTCCTTCTTGGTCAAATAGCCCTTACACAGCCTGGAGGTGTGTTGGATCATTGTCCTGTAAAGCAAATGATAGTCCCACTAAGCGCAAACCAGATGGGATGGCGTATCGCTGCAGAATGCTGTGGTAGCCATGCTGGTTAAGTGTGCCTTGAATTCCAAATGATTCACAGACAGTGTCACCAGTAAAGCACCAACCACACCATCACACCTCCTCCATGCTTCACGGTGGGAACCACACATGCGGAGATAATCCGTTCACCTACTCTGCGCCTCACAAAGACATGGCGGTTGGAACCAAAAATCTCACATTTGGACTCATCAGACCAAAGGACAGATTTCCACCGGTCTAATGTCCATTGCTCGTGTTTCTTGGGCCAAGCAAGTCTCTTCTTCTTATTGGTGTCCTTTGGTAGTGATTTCTTTGCAGCAATTTGACCATGAAGACCTGATTCACGCAGTTTCCTCTGAACAGTTGATGTTGATGTCTGTTACTTGAAGTCCGTGAAGCATTTATTTGGGCTGCAATCTGAGGTGCAGTTAACTCTAATGAACTGATCCTCTGCAGCAGAGGTAACTCTGGGTCTTCCTTTCCTGTGGCGGTCCTTATGAGAGCCAGTTTCATCATAGCGCTTGATGGTTTTTGCGACTGCTCTTTAAATCTTCCGCATTGACTGCACTTCATGTCTTAAAGTAATGATGGACTGGCGTTTCTCTTTGCTTATTTGAGCTGTTCTTGCCATAATATGGACTTGGTCTTTTGCCAAATAGGGATCAAATGCATTAAGAAGGAAAGCAATTGCACAAATTAACTTTAACAAGGCACACCTGTTAATTGAAATGCATTCATGAATTCATGAATTCATGCATTCATGAAGCTCGTTGAGAGAATGCCAAGAGTGTGCAAAGCTGTTATCAAGGCAAAAGGTGGCTACTTTGATGAATAAAAAATATAAAATACATTTTGATTTGGTTACTACATGATTCCATATGTGTTATTTCATAGTTTTGATGTCTTCACAAGTAAAAATTAAGAAAAACCCTGGAATGAATAGGTGTGTCCACACTTTTGACTGGTACTGTACATGCTGAGTATAAATAGAACATAAATAAAACATCTCTTCTCCTAGGTACTGCAGTGGAGGAGAGGAGAGATGAGTACTGTGACAAGAACAATTGGCTTTCTTGCTTGCTCTCTTTTTCTCAGTGTGTATGTCTATTTCCTATTTCTCTCTGCCAACTCTATCCCCTGTGTTCTCTTATCCCCTGTGTTCTCTCTCTCTCTCTCTCTCTCTCTCTCTCTCTCTCTCTCTCTCTCTCTCTCTCTCTCTCTCTCTCTCTCTCTCTCTCTCTCTCTCTCTCTCTCTCTCTCTCACTTCTCAGGCTGATATTGCGTATGGAAATAATTTTTTATTGTTCCCCTCCAACACTAAAAACTCTACAAATGCTGTTCTGATGGGTTTTTATTTTATTTTAAACTGTCTTAGTAGAGAGAGACAAACCCTCAAGCATCTGTTCAGACCACAGAGAGAGGGTGGATAGAGAGAGGTAGAAAGGGAAAGCAAAAGAGAGCGAGGGAGAAAGATAGAGAAGGAAAGGAACATTAAGGCCATGTTTTATTACATCTCTGACAATGACTGTGTGGGTGGAGATAAGCGAGGAATGACTCTCTCCATTTTCCCCTCTGTCGAAGTGATGTATGCCCTCCTTTCTTTCTCATGTGAAATATTATGGGAAGCGTGTCTGTGTGATCTGAACACACGTTCAGTAATGTCTCAGCTCTTATCACCACTCACAAGGGTTATTGTGGGAGTAGACAGATGGCCACACGCGGAACACACACACAGCTAAATGCAGACAGACGAGGGTACACACACAGGTTATTATGGCAGAAGACTTACGGCCGCTGTGGCTGTGGTTGTAGGTTGGATAAGCAGAGAGAGATTACAAGATGGCAAGAGACAGAGAGAGAAAAGAAAGAGAGAGAAAGAAATAGAGACTGAGAAGAGAGACTGAGAAGAGAGGTAGAAAGAGACTAAGAGAGAAAGAGACAGATGAAAGAGAGAGAAAGAGACTGAAGAAAAAGAGAGAAACTGAGAAGAAAGAGAGCGATAGAAAGAGAGACTGAGAAGGAAGAGAGGGATGGAAAGAGAGAGACCGAGAAGAAAGAGAGCGATAGAAAGAGAGACTGAGAAGAAAGAGAGCGAAAGTAAGAGTGTCACGGCTCAGGATAAGACCCAGATGCAGACAGTTCGAATCACAGATGTTTATTGACCAAACAGGGGGCAGGCCAAAGACAGGTCAATGGCAGGCAGAGGTCCGTAATCCAGGGCAGAGTCAGTAAGGTACAGAACGGCAAACAGGCTCGGGGTCAGGGAAGGCAGAATGGTCAAAACCGGAAGAACTAGAAAACAGGGACTAGAGCGACCAGGAGTAGGGGGAAAAACCACACTGGCAGTCCTGACGAGACAAGACGAACTGGCAACAGACAAACATAAAACACAGGTATAAATGCACATGGGATAATGGAGAAAATGGGTTACACCTGGAGAGGGGTGTAGACAAGCATAAGACAGGTGAAACAGATCAGGGAGTGACAAAGCTAGACTGAGAAGAAAGAGAGAGATAGAGAGACTGAGAAGAAAGAGAGAGACAGAGAGACTGAGAAGAAACAGAGATATGGAAAGAGAGACAGAGAAGAAAGAGAGAGATGGAAAGGGAGACTGAGAAGAAAGTGAGAGAGGAGGGAGAGAGTGAGATAGAAAGAGAGAGGGAGGGAGGGAGGGAGTTGACAGTTTTACTCAGAGATTTTAGACGGTATTTGATTTATGACATAAAGGCTTCCATATTTCAAAGATCCATATGAAGTCTTAATTAGCTGGAACAGTATTTTCTTTATGACAGCCTGTGTTATGCTCTATGAATCACACCACCATAACAGTAGTGCTGGGGTCACTAAATCTTTCAGTAACACTTTTGTATGGACCACCTCTTTATAATGCATCCAATGCCCCAGTGAATTAATTCATAGTCACTTCTATGACCCTAGAGAACATTAAGACTTGCTATAAGCAATCAGAAATGCTCATGGTACTTTATAAATGCATTATATGCATATTGGCAGTAGTATGGACTCCTCTTACCAAAGGCAACACACACTTACACACACAACACACATGTGCACGTAAACTCCTCCCCCTTTCCCCCAAGGCAGGGGGATGCTAAAGCTATATGACATCAGAGTAGTACAACAGAGTTCTCATCAGTATGGATCAGCTACAGTCTGCAAACGCATAGAAGCAGCTGGGATTGTCTAGCTGCCTTCCCATCCCTTAGACATCCTACCATCTGCACTATCACTGGGAATGTGTAGTCTCTCGTTTAGGTAAGACTGGAGGAGGAACTCATCCATCTTAGTGAGGAGTGGAGGAGAGGAGAATGATGGAATGATGATGTTTTTCTACCATCTGCCATCTGTCCGCTGGTGCCTTCTCTCTCTTCCCAGCGGTGACTATGGTGAGTGATAGAGTAAGGGGGATGGATGAGTAAAGGGATAGAGAGATACCTTGGGGTCTCTAGACCCTTCTGGGCCCGAGAGAATGTGTGACACATACATACAGTTGAAGTCGGAAGTTTACATACACCTTAGCCAAAAACATTTAACTTGTTAGGGAGTGGCAGCTGAGGGGTCGGTTTTGGAGAGCCTGGCGTGCCCAAAGTAAAATGCCTCCCATTCAGGCCCAGAAAATAGGATATGCACATATTTGGTACCATTGGATAGGAAACACTCTGAATTTTCCAAAACTGTTAACCATTTGTCTGTGGGTAAAACAGAACGCATATAGCAGGCGAAACCCCGAGGAATTTCTGTCCTGGAAAAAGTGATTTTGACACATTGCTCATTTGTGAACCCCTCTCTCATGAAAATGACCATATAAGGGCATATGAATGCAGTACCCATCGCTTCCTTTAGATGTCAACAGTCTCGAGACAGTGTAAAATTTCATTTTGGATGAATTAGACCAGAGAAGAAGAGCAAACCAGGAAGTTACCTTTTTATGTAAACAGTACCCAGCGCGAGCGCCCGACAAGGCACGCAGTGTCTTTTTTACCGTCTTTATCGATCAGTTTATATTCCGGTTGATTTATAATAGTAAATATACGTAAAAGTGTTCCTAAGGATACATTTAAAACTATGTTTGATTGTTCTTGGACAAGTTTATAGGTATAAGATGAACGAGTTTGCGTCACGTTTCAATGGAGTAGTGGAGGCTGTCGTTTCTGATTATAACGCGCGAACCAAATGGAGGATTTATGGATAAAATACATTACTTTTTCTAACAAAAGAACCATGGATTGTCTTCGTTGGACACTTAGGATGACCTCAGCAGAAGTTCTTCAACAGGTAATTGATTTGTTTTCGCTGTGAAATGTGTTATGTGTGTGCGTGATGGCTAATCGATTCATGGCTATGGGAAAAATATGTGAGGTGCTACCCTCAAACAATCAAATGTGCTGCTTTCGCCGTAAAGCCTTTTTGAAGGTGTCTTTTATACAGGTAACACACTGAGATTAGGAGCACACTCTTAAAGGGAGTGCTCCTAATCTCAGCTTGTTACCTGTATAAAAGACACCTGTCCACAGAAGCAATCAATCAATCAGATTCCAAACTCTCCACCATGGCCAAGACCAAAGAGCTCTCCAAGGAAGTCAGGGACAAGATTGTAGACCTACACAAGGCTGGAATGGGCTACAAGACCATCACCAAGCAGCTTGGTGAGAAGGTGACAACAGTTGGTGCGATTATTCGCAAATGGAAGAAACACAAAAGAACCCTCGGCCTGGGGCTCCATGCAAGATCTCACCTCGTGGAGTTGCAATGATCATGAGAACGGTGAGGAATCAGCCCAGAACTACACGGGAGGATCTTGTCAATGATCTCAAGGCAGCTGGGACCATAGTCACCAAGAAAACAATTGGTAACACACTACGCCGTGAAGGACTGAAATCCTGCAGCGCCCGCATGGTCCCCCTGCTCAAGAAAGCACATATACATGCCCGTCTGAAGTTTGCCAATGAACATCTGAATGATTCAGAGGACAACTGGGTGAAAGTGTTGTGGTCAGATGAGACCAAAATGGAGCTCTTTGGCATCAACTCAACTCGCCGTGTTTGGAGGAGGAGGAATGCTGCCTATGACCCCAAGAACATCATCCCCCACCGTCAAACATGGAGGTGGAAACATTATGCTTTGGGGGTGTTTTTCTGCTAAGGGGACAGGACAACTTCACCGCATCAAAGGGACAATGGACGGGGCCATGTACCGTCAAATCTTGGGTGAGAACCTCCTTCCCTCAGCCAGGGCATTGAAAATGGGTCGTGGATGGGAATTCCAGCATGACAATGACCCAAAACACACGGCCAAGGCAACAAAGGAGTGGCTCAAGAAGAAGCACATTAAGGTCCTGGAGTGACCTAGCCAGTCTCCAGACCTTAATCCCATAGAAAATCTGTGGAGGGAGCTGAAGGTTCGAGTTGCCAAATGTCAGCCTCGAAACCCTATTGACTTGGAGAAGATCTGCAAAGAGGAGTGGGTCAAAATTCCTCCTGAGATGTGTGCAAACCTGGTGGCCGACTACAAGAAACGTCTGACCTCTGTGATTGCCAGCAAGGGTTTTGCCACCAAGTACTAAGGCATGTTTTGCAGAGGGGTCAAATACTTATTTCCCTCATTAAAATGCAAATCAATTTATGACACTTTTTACATTCGTTTTTCTGTATTTTTTTGTTGTTATTCTGTCTCTCACTGTTCAAATAAACCTACCATTAAAATTATACACTGATCATTTCTTTGTCAGTGGGCAAACGTACAAAATCAGCAGGGGATCAAATACTTTTTTCCCTCACTGTAACCTTCACATTGCTTCCACATTCACCGTAATCATGTGCCCCTCCACACTTGGCACATATTTTATTTCCTTTACACTGAGCAGCTACATGTCCCATTCTTTGGCATTCTTTGCCATTCTTTGCCATTGTTAATAAATCTTTCACACATCATGATACAATTGAACATCTCAAGACATCAGTCGGGAAGTTAAAGCTTAGGATTAAATGTCAGCTTTTTCAGAGCTGATCTGATTGGTCAAAAGATCTGATCTGATTGATCAATTTGTGAAAGAATATCAGACTTGGGCTGCCTATCTAAATGCAGCCGATTTGTCCTATTCTTCAGTCTTGTCTGGGATATATATTTTAGTTTGCACACCTGTGTGATGTCCTTTACATAAAAATGTATGAGACTTGCCTTGATTTTAGACCTTTTTGAATCATGAGCTCTGCATGTTGTCAGATGTTTAAGTTACCACAGTAGTTAGTAAAAAATTAGAACAGGCTAAGAAACAGTTATTGTTTTGTAACCTATTAAAAAATAAAAACATTATTACATTTGGTGGTCATTCCCCAAATTTGACCATTAAAAGCCTTGATAGTTGAATTCTTTCTCAATAACTGTCGATAGCTGACAACATGGTGGCAGGTTTTTTGATGTTCTGCTCTAGAGTTCCATGGCCCCACAGACTCACCTGGGAATAGAGGGACGGACTGATAGTTCTCATGAAAGTCTGGGAGACTTTTAGTGGGAGGAGAGCGCATGTGTTTTGGAGTAAGTACAGTAAATCCAATCCAAGCAGTGGCCCCGGATAATATGCTACATGTCATCACACAGACAGAACCATAGTGAAGGAGGTTTACATAGTGCATGAAGTCTATTACCAGCGGAGCTTACTTCTCTGTGCTCTGGAGAGATCGCAGGTAGTTGGTCTGAATGCTCTAAGAGGTCCTTGGAAAATTCCGTCTCTAGCATCTTTCGAGAGATGGATAGAGGTACTGAATGCTCTTGAAAGAGAGAGAGCAAGAGAGTTAACATTTACATTGTTGATTATTGAGGACTATAAGGGTGCCTTCCAAATCAACTCAAATTGTATTGGTCACATACACATGGTTAGCAGATGTTAATGCGAGTGTAGCGAAATGCTTGTGCTTCTAGTTCCGACCGTGCAGTAATATCTAACAAGTGATCTAACAATTTCACAACAACTACCCTATACACACAAGTGAAAAGGAATGTACATATAAATAAATGGATGAGCGATGGCCGAACGGCATAGGCAAGATGCAGCAGATGGTATAGAGTACAGTATATACATATGTGTCAGGCTCATGTTTAGCTGGTGCATGAAGTCAGGCGCAGGAGAACAGTACTGAGTGAGCAAAAACTTTACTTAAACAAATAAACAGGCAAAAACGCTAAACGCGTAAATACAAATAACATGCCATACGCAACACAGGCGAGGCATAATAATAAATGCACCAGCCGGAAAAAACGGCTTCACAATAAACAAAGGACATGGGGGAAAACAGAGGGTTAAATACACAACAGATAATGATGGGGAATGCAAACCAGGTGTGTGAAAAACAAAACAAGACAAATGGATAATGAAAAGTAGATCGGTGATGATTAGAAGACCGGTGACGTCGACCGCCGAACGCCGCCCGAACAAGGAGAGGAGCCGACTTCGGCTGAAGTCGTGACAGTACTCCCCCCCCTTGGCCAGCGGCTCCAGCGGCGCGCCGACACCGGCCTTGGGGACGACCCGGAGGACGAAGAGCAGGGCAATCTGGCCGGCGACGGTGGAACTCCCGCAGCAGTTCAGGGTCCAACACATTCGCCACCGGAACCCAGCACCTCTCTTCCGGGGCGTACCCCTCCCACTCCACGAGTTACTGAAGGCCCCCCGCCCGACGCCTCGAATCCAGGATGGAACGAACGGAGTACGCCGGGGCCCCCTCGATATCCAGAGGGGGTGGGGGAACCTCCCGCACCTCAGACTCCTGGAGCGGACCAACCACCACTGGCCTGAGGAGAAACACATGGAATGAGGGGTTAACATGGTAATCGGGAGGAAGCTGTAACCTGTAACATACCTCATTCACTCTCCTCAGGACTTTAAATGGCCCCACAAACCACGGACCCAGCTTCCGGCAGGGCAGGCGGAGGGGCAGTGCGAACACCGGGATCTCACTTCGGTGACGGTCCGCGCTGGTCTTTTGGCACAGCGCGGCCTGCTGGAGGTGACCATGGGCGGCTTTCCATGTCTCCTCTGCATGCTTAAACCAATCGTCCACCGCAGGACCCTCGGTCTGACTCTGATGCCACGGTGCCAGAACCGGCTGATAACCCAATACACACTGGAAAGGGGAGAGGTTAGTGGATGAGTGGCGGAGCGAGTTCTGTGCCATCACTGCCCAGAGCACGAACGCCGCCCACTCCCCTGGCCGGTCCTGGCAGTAGGACCGCAGAAACCTGCCCACATCCTGGTTAACTCTTTCCACCTGCCTATTACTCTCGGGGTGAAAACCAGAGGTGAGGCTGATCGAGACCCCCAGACATTCCATGAACGCCTTCCAGACTCTCGAAGTGAACTGGGGACCTTGATCAGACACTAAATCCTCTGGCACCCCGTAGTGCCTGAAAACGTGTGTAAATAAGGCCTCCGCAGTTTGCAGGGTCGTAGGGATACCGGGCAGGGGAAGAAGACGACAGGACTTAGAGAAACAATCCACAACGACCAGGATCGTGGTGTTTCCCTGTGAAGGAGGGAGATCTGTCAGAAAATCCACCAACAGGTGTGACCAAGGCCGTTGTGGAACGGGTAAGGGATGTAACTTACCTCTGGGCAGGTGTCTAGGAGCCTTACACTGGGTGCACTGGGTGCACACCGAACAGGAGGAAACCCTCACGTCTTTTGCCAAGGTGGGCCACCAGTACTTCCCAGTAAGACAGTGCACCGTCTGACCGATCCCCAGATGACCAGAGGAGGGTGATGTGTGGACCCAATAGACCAACTGGTCACGGACAACAGACGGAACATACTGACGCCCGACGGGACACTGAGGTGGAGCGGGCTCCTGCTCAATGTCCGCGTCCAGCTCCCACACAACCGGCGCTACCAGGCAGGATGCCGGGATAATGGGAGTCTGATCCATGGGCCGCTCCTCTGTGTCATACAGTCGGGACAGTGCGTCTGCCTTTACATTCTGGGAACCTGGTCTGTAAGACAGGGTAAACACAAAACGGGTAAAGAACATGGCCCACCTTGCCTGACGAGGATTCAGTCTCCTAGCTGCCCGGATGTACTCCAGGTTGCGGTGGTCAGTCCAGATGAGGAAAGGGTGTTTAGCCCCCCTCAAGCCAATGTCTCCACGCCTTCAAAGCCTTAACCACAGCCAACAACTCCCGGTCCCCCACATCATAGTTCCGCTCCGCCGGGCTGAGCTTCTTCGAGAAGAAAGCACAGGGGCGGAGCTTTTCGGTGGCATGACCGAGTGCTGAGAGAGAACGGCTCCAATCCCAGCCTCGGACGCGTCCACCTCCACTATGAATGCCAAAGAGCGATCCGGATGGGCCAGCACGGTAGCCAAGGTAAACAGAGCCTTCAGGTGCCCAAAAGCCCTGTCCACCTCAACCGACCACTGCAGACGTACAGGACTCCCCTTCAGCAGTGAGGTAATGGGAGAAACCATCTAGCCAAAACCCAGGATAAATCTCCGGTAGTAATTGGCAAACCCTAAAAATCGCTGCACCTCCTTTACCGTGTTGGGAGTCGGCCAATTACGCACAGCTGCAATGCGATCACTCTCCATCTCCACCCCTGATGTGGAAATGCAATACCCTAGGAATGAGACGGCCTGCTGAAAGAACAGGCATTTCTCAGCCTTGACGTACAGGTCATGTTCCAACAGTCGTCAAAGTACCTTGCGCACCAAGGACAAATGCTCGGCGCATGTAGTGGAGTATATCAGAATGTCATTGATATACACCACTACACCCTGCCCGTGCAGGTCCCTGAAAATCTCATCTACAAAGGATTGGAAGACTGCTGGAGTACGGCATGACGAGGTATTCAAAATGACCTGAGGTGGTACTAAATGCTGTTTTCCACTCGTCTCCCTCCCAGATACACACCAGGTTGTACACACTCCTAAGATCCAGTTTAGTGAAGAATCGCGCCCCGTGCATTGTCTCATTCGCCATGGTAATAAGGGGTAGCGGGTTGCTGTACCTCACTGTGATTTGATAGAGACCTCTATAGTCAATGCACGGGCACAGACCTCCATCCTTCTTCTTCACAAAAAATAAACTTGAGGAGGCAGGTGAAGTCGAGGGACGAATGTACCCCTGTCCCAGGGATTCGGAGACATATGTTTCCATAGCCGCCGTCTCCTCTTGCGACAGGGGATACACGTGACTCCTGGGAAGTGCAGCGTCTACCAGGAGATTTATCGCACAATCTCCTTGTCGATGGGGTGGTAATTGAGTCGCCTTCCTTTTACAGAAGGCGAGAGCCAAATCGGCATATTCTGGGGGGATGTGCACGGTGGAGACCTGGTCTGGACTTTCCATCGCTCCCCGAGCACTCTTGCGACCACCCCATGAGAGTCCTCTGTTGCCAGGAAATGGTGGGGTTATGACGAGCCAACCAAGGAAGGCCTAGTACCATGGGAAACGCAGGAGAATCAATGAGAAAGAGACTGATTCTCTCCTCGTGACCCCCCTGCATCTCCATGAACAGGGAGATGGTGTCCTCCTTGATTAGCCTTGACCCCAATGGTCGACTATCCAGAGCGTGAACCCGGGAAAGGTCTCACCACAGGTATAATGGGTATCCCTAAACTAAGGGCTAACGCTCTGTCAATAAAATTCCCAGCTGCGCCTGAATCGACAAACCGCCTTATACTGAGAATGTGGGGGAAACTCAGGGAAACAGACAGGTGAACAACAGAGGACTGGATGAGAGTGGTGCATACTCACCTGGGGTGACACCAGAGTGCCCTGCTGCCTCGATTCCCAGAAGGACCAACCCGGCACCGACCGGCAGTGTGTCCTCTGCGGCCACAGATGGTGCACGTGAAGGCCCTTCCTCCAGCCTCCCTACGTGCAACCCCTCCCAACTCCATGGGCACTGGAGCAGGAGTACTGGGAGATGGAACCGACAGAGCCCCCTCAGGACGTCCACAGGTAACCAGCAGGTTATCCAACCGGATGATCAGATCTACTAGTTGGTCAAAGTTAATGATGGCATCCCTGCAGGCCAACTCCCGTCGGACGTCCTCGCGCAGGCTGCATCTATAATGGTCAATGACGGCCCTGTCGTTCCATCCGGCTCCGGCGCGAAATCCTGTGCGCTCCTCGTCCCCTGCCTCAAGTGAAAAAGTCGTTCCCCCGCCGCTCTACCTTCAGGTGGATGGTCAAAGACGGCCCAGAAGCGACGGGTGACCTCCTCAAAGTGGTCCAACACCGCGTCTTCCTCTCCCCACACGGCGTTGGCCCACTCCAGAGCTCTCCCCGAGAGGCAGGAGACGAGGGCAGAGACTCTCTCCCTTTCTGAGGGAGCTGGGTGAACGGTAGCCAGGTATAGGTCCAGTTGTAGGAGGAACCCCTGGCACTGTTCGGCCGTCCCATCATACTCCCTGGGAAGGGAGAGACGCATCCCACTGGAGCTGGATCCGGACGGGACGGGTGGAGGTAACCCCGGTTGCGTTAGTCGAGGCGCTGGAGAGACTTCCTGTCTCTCCCAGCAGTCCATGGTCTGGACAACGCAATCCATCATGGCACCGAGATGATGTAACATAGCCGAATGTTCCTGGACGCGTTCCACGACTCCTCTGACCGGGGTACTTGCTCCTGCTGACTCCATGGCGGGTGTGTGTTTCTGTCAGGCTCGTGTGTAGCTGGTGCATAAAGTCAGGCGCAGGAGAACAGTACTGAGTGAGCCAAAACATTACTTAAACAAATAAACAGGCAAAAAACGCTAAACGCGTAAATACAAATAACATGCCATACGCAACACAGGCGAGGCATAATAATAAATGCACCAGCCGGAAAAAACGGCTTCACAATTAACAAACACACACAAGGACATGGGGGAAAACAGAGGGTTAAATACACAACAGATAATGATGGGGAAACCAAACCAGGTGTGTGAAAAACAAGACAAGACAAATGGATAATGAAAAGTAGATCGGTGATGATTAGTAGACCGGTGACGTCGACCGCCGAACGCGGCCCGAACAAGGAGAGGAGCCGACTTCGGCTGATAGCGTCACAATATGAGATGAGTAATGTAGGGCATGTAAACATTATATAAAGTGGCATTGTTTAAAGTGACTAGTGATACATTTATTACATCCAATTTTCTTTTATTAAAGTGGCTAGAGATTTGAGTCAATCCAATGAATTAGTAACTCAATGGTTTTCAATTGGAGGAGTGTGTTGGGGGGGGAGGCTTGTGTTGTGCTGTCCGTCAGAAAAGTTGCAGAGACTATCCAACCAATTAAACAAGTAAAACAGCTGTTTTGGACATGTGCTTCATGCAATTTGGTTTGAAAGTAGCCTTTTTCTGTGGTTCAAGTTGTATCTTCATGTCTGTAACTTCGCTCTCACTCTCTCTGACCCCTAAGCCTTCACCTCTGACCTCACATTGGCCCAGGGACTCCAGCAAAACCCTCTAATCAGTCTCTCTGACAGGGAGTTGAACACTTGTCAGACAGGTGTATGGTGCATAGGGCTTCCTCACTCTGCATATGAGTGGAGTATTAGCTATATAAAAATTGCATTCGGAAAGCATTCAGACCCCTTCACTTTTGCCACATTTTGTTACGTTACAGCCTTATTCTAAAATTGAGTAACCCGTTTTTCCACTCATCAATCTACACCCAATACCCCATAATGACAAAGCAAAAACAGGTTTTAGAAATGTCAGAAATGTCACAAAAACACAGAAATGTCACATTTACATAAGTATTCAGACCCTTTACTCAGTACTTTGTTGAAGCACCTTTGGCAGCTATTACAGCCTCAAGTCTTCTTGGGTATGACGCTACAAGCTTGGCACACCTGCATTTTGGGAGTTTCTTCCATTCTTCTCTGTAGATCCTTTCAAACTCTGTCAGGTTGGATGGGTAGCGTGGCTGCACAGCTATTTTCAGGTCTGTTCAGAGATGTTCGATCAGGTTCAAGTCCGGGCTCTGGCTGGGCCACTCATGGACATTCCGAGACTTGCCCCGAAGCCACTCCTGCGTTGTCTTGGCTGTGTGCTTAGGGTTGTTGTGCTGTTGGAAGGTGAACCTTTGCCCCAGAGGTCCTCAGGGCTCTGGAGCAAGTTTTCATCAAGGATCTCTCTGTACTTTGCTCTCCTCATCTTTCCCTCAACCCTGACTAGTCTCCCAGTCCCTGCCACTGAAAAACACCCCACAGCATGATGCTGCCACCACCATGCTTCATCGTAGGGATGGTGCCAGGTTTCCTCCAGACATGAAGCTTGGGATTCAATCTTGGTTTCATCAGACCAGAGAATCTTGTTTCTCATGGTCTGAGAGTCCTTTGTTGCCTTTTGGAAATCTCCAAGTAGGCTGGCCACTGTACCACGAAGACCTGATTGGTGGAGTGCTGCAAAGATGGTTGTCCTGGAAAGTTCTCCCATCTCCACAGAGAAACTCTGGAGCTCTTTCAGAGTGACCATCAGGTTCTTGGTTACCTCCCTGACCAAGGCCCTTCTCCCCCGATTGCTCAGTTTGGCTGGGCAGCCAGCTCTAGAAAGAGTCTTGGTGGTTCCAAATTTCTTCCTTCTTCCATGTGTTCTTGGTGACCTTCAATGCTGCATAAATGTTTTGGTACCCTTCCCCATATCTGTGCCTCAACAGAATTCTCTTGGAGCTATACGGACAATTCCTTTGACCTCATGGCTTGGGTTTTTCTCTGACATGCACTGTCAACTGTGGGACCTTATATAAACAGGTGTGTGCCTTTCCAAATCATGTCCAATCAATTGAATTTACCACATCTCAAGGATGATCATCTCAAGGATGATCCATGGAAACAGGATGCGTCTGAGCTTAATTTCGAGTCTCATAGCAAAGGGTCTGAATACTGATGTAAATAAGGCATTTCTGTGTAACTCTACTTTTAATAAATTTGCTAACATTTCTAAAAACCTGTTTTCACTTTGTCATTATGGGGTATTATGTGTAGATTGAGGAGGATTTTTTAAAATGTTTATCCATTTTAGAATAAGGCTGTAACGTAACAAAATATGGAATGCACTGTATACTGTCAATAAAATATGCAAGACTTACTGACATAGAGTGCTCCATGTTCCTTCTGGTAGCAGGCCTCAACCTGGAGGCAGGAAAATGTCCTGCCATGGATTATGGTTGTCTCCATCTCCACCAGGCCCTTTAAAATCATATGACAAACCTGCATAGATTAACAAAAGAAAATGGTAATTGTATTTAGTCAATTGAAGTCATGACATCCTTTAAAATCATATGACAAAAAAAGTTCTTTACAAAGGAGTGTCCAGGTTTTTGTTCCAACACTTCACACAGTTCAGTCTCCTGGGACAGAAATCACCCATTTCGGTACTATTGAATGAGCTTCCCAAGTTACAAGTTTAGCGACAATTCTGCATGGTAGAGAATAACATGTGTGGATCTGTTTCTATATAACCTTGTGATGTTCCCAAGTTCTTTACATCTGTCTGGGTGTTAGGGATGTGCTTCAACCTGAGGAAAAGAGCAGAGAGGAGGACAAAATTAACCTCCCTGCTCAGATTTCAGTGCTGGGAACCCCAATGATTTTTAATAGTAAGACCTTAATGCTTACTTACAAGACTGTAACCAATAATGCAGTTTTAAGAAAAATAAGAGTTAATGCAAATATTTACTAAATAAACTAAAGTAAAAAATTAAAAAGCAACAATAAAATAACAATAATGAGGCTATATACAGTGGCTACCGGTACCGAGTCAATGTGCGGGGGTACAGGTTAGTCGAGGTAATTGAGGTAATATGTATATGTACATATAGGGGTAAAGTGACAATGCATGCATAGATCATGAACAGCAAGTAGCAGCAGCGTTAAAAAAGGGGGGGATGGGGTCAATGTAAATAGTCCGGGTAGCCATTTGATTAGCCGTTCAGCAGTCTTATGGCTTGGGGGCAGAAGCTGTTAAAAAGCCTTTTGGACCTAGAATTGGCGCTCCGGTACTGCTTGCCATGCGGTAGCAGAAAGAACAGTCTATGACTTGGGGGGTTGGAGTCTTTGTCAATTTTTAAGGCCTTCCTTTGACACCGCCTGGTATAGAGGTCCTGGATTGCAGGAAGCTTGGCCCCAGTGATGTAGCTTAGTGATGAGCTTTGAGGGCACTATGGTGTTGAACGCTGAGCTGTAGTCAATGAACAGTACTCTCACATAGGTGTTCCTTTTGTCCAGGTGGGAAAGGGCAGGGTTGAGTGCGATTGGGATTGCATCATCTGTGGATCTGTTGGGGCGGTATGCAAATTGGAGTGGGTCTATGGTTTCTGGGATGATGGTGTTGATGTAAGCCATGACCAGCCTTTCAAAGCACAACATGGCTACAGTGCTACGGGTCGGTAGTCATTTAGGCTTGAAACATGTAGATATTACAGACTCTGCCAGGGACAGGTTGAAAATGAAGACACTTGCCAGTTGGTCAGCGTATGTACGTCCTAATAATCCGTCTGGCCCTGCGGCCGTGTGAATGTTGACCTGTTTAAAGGTCTTGCTCACATTCGGCTACGGCGAGTGTGGTCACACAGTCGTCCGGAACAGCTGGTGTTCTCATGCATGCTTCAGTGTTGCTTGCCTCGAAGCACGCATAGAAGTCATTTAGCTTGTCTGGTAGGCTTGTGTCACTGGGAAGCTTGTGGATTTGGCTCCCCTTTGTAGTCCGCAATAGTTTTCAAGCCCTGCCACATCCAACAAGCGTCGGAGTCGGTGTAGTAGGATTCAATCTTAGTCCTGTATTTACGCTTTGCCTGTTTTATGGATCGTCTGAAGGCATAGCGGGATTTCTTATAAGCGTCCGGGTTAGAGTCCAGCTCCTTGAAAGCGGCAGCTCTTCCCTTTAGCTCAGTGCAGATGTTGCCTGTAATCAATGGCTTCTGGTTGGGGTTTGTACGAATGGTCACTGTTGGGACAACGTCATCGATGCACTTATTGATGAAGCCGGTGACTGATGTGGTATACTCCTCAATGCCATCAAATGAGTCCCGGGAACATATTCCAGTCTGTGCTACCAAAACAGTCCTGTAGCTTAGCATCTGCGTCATCTGATCACTTCTGTATTGAGCGAGCCACTGGTACTTCCTGCTTTAGTTTTTGCTTGTAAGCAGGAATCAGGAGGTTTTAATTATTGTCACATTTGCCAAATGGAGTGAGAGGGAGAGCTTTGTACGTGTCTCTGTGTGTGGAGTAAAGGTGGTCTCGAGTTCTTTTCCTCTGGTTGCACATGTCACATGCTGGAAGAAATTAGGTTAAATGGATTTAAGTTTCCCTGCATTAAAGTCCCCGGCCACTACAAGCACTGCCTATGGATGAGCATTTTCTTGTTTTCTTATAGCTTTATACAGCTCGTTGAGTGCGGTCTTAGTGCCAGCTTCGGTTTGTCGTGGTAAATAGACAGCTACGAAAAATATAGATGAAAACTCTCTTGGTAAATAGAGTGGTCTACAGCTTATCATGAGATACTCTAACTCAGGCAAGCAAAACCTTAAGACTTCCGTAATATTTGTTTTCACGCACCAGCTGTTATTGACAAATAGACACAGACCGCCACCCCTTGTCTTACCGGAGGCAGCTGTTCTGTTTTGCCGATGCACGGAAAAACCAGTCAACTGTATATTATCCATGTCGTTGTTCAGCCACGACTCGGTGAAACATGTAATGTCCCCTTGGTAGGATAGTGTTGAACGGAGCTCATCCAGTTAATTCTCCAATGATTGCACATTGGCCAATAGGATGGATGGTGGAGGCGGGTTACCAACTCGCCGACAAATTCTCACAAGGTGCCTCCCCTGTATCGGTGTCTTTTCTTCATGCGAATGACAGGGATTTGGGCCTGGTCCGCTATCTGGAGTAAATCCTTTGCGTCAGACTCGTAAAAAAAAATCTTTGTCCAGTTCAAGGTGAGTAAATGCTATTCTGTTATCCAGAAGCTCTTTTTGGTCATAAGAGACTGTACCAGAAACATTATGTACAAAAGAAGTTGCAGACAATGTGAAAAAAACACACAAAACACATAAAACGGCAGCCATCTCCTCCGGCGCCATTCTTCAATCACCTTCATAAGCATTGACAGCTAGCTTTACCTCAGCAGGTTCAATTTAGCTATCTAGCTAGCTAATGGCATTTATAATCAACTTCATCAATCAGACGGTTAACTAACTAGCACATATATTTGTTTTCCCCTCACATCTGAAGCTGCCTGATAAAGCTAGCCAGTTTTTAGTAAAGCTACGATGAATGTCAGGGGCCAGCAAGCTAATGTCAGGGGCGGCAGGGTAGCCTAGTGGTTAGAGCATTGGACTAGTAATCGCAAAGGTTGCAAGTTCAAATCCCCGAGCTGACAAGGTACAAATCTGTTGTTCTGCCCCTGAACAGGCAGTTAACCCACTGTTCCTAGGCCGTCATTGAAAATAAGAATTTAACTTCTTAGGGAGCAGCAGCCGAGGTGTCGGTTTTGGAGAGTCTGGCGTGCCCAAAATAAAATACTTGCCACTCAGGCCCAGAAACAAGGATATGCACATAATTAGTACTATTGGATAGGAAACACTCTGGACTTTCTAAAACCGTTAAAATAATGTCTGTTAGTATAACAGAACTGACATAGCAGGCGAAAACCTGAGAAACATTTTGGGTTAGATGACCTTTTTCTCCTGGCTGCCAATGGGATTTGCTGTTATCTAGGACTTAGACTGCAGTACCTATGGCTTCCACTAGATGTCAACGGTCTTTATACAGTGTTTGGAGGCTTTATCACTGAACAGAACTGAAAGGAAGAGGAAATAGTCAAGGGACCACAAATGTCAACAACGTTTCCCGGGCACGAGATTGTGAGCGCGCTCCACTTTATTTTCCTTTTATATCGTTTAGGATATCATTCGAGTGAAATATTATCGCTAATATTCATAAAAGGATACATAAGGATGCATTATAAATGATGTTTGATTTGTTTGGGCAAAGTTGATAGGTATATTTGAACGCTTTCTCTTCACTGTACAATGGGCGACTCGACGGTGGATTTTCTGAACATAACGCGCCAACCAAACTGAGATTTATGGATATAATAAATGACTTTTTCTAACAAAAGAACCATTGGATGTCTTCCTTGGACACTTGGGATGCCCTCAGCAGAAGTTCTTTGAAAGGTAAGTGATTATTAACAATCAAATGTTGTGCTTTCGCCATAAAGCCTTTTTGAAATCTGACAACGCTGTGATATTGCCAAGAATCAGAGCTTTTGATGAGTATGCAACACTTGTATATTGATGAATGTTTAATAATTCAACTTTTGGATTTTGAATTTGGCGCCTTACATTTCACCGGGTAGTGTTGGGAACGGCCCGCTAGCGTGCCGTTTATTGCTAACTTGCCTAGTAAAATAAAGGTACAAAAAAAATGCAATTGTGGTTGTAAATGCAATGGCTGGTCTGGAGTTCATCTGAAATGTATCATTATATTTCACATGATAAGCAAGATGATTACTTTCAAGTAGATTGTTTTTGTTTTATTCACTTTATCCTCTTTTGCTCACGTGTGTCTACTTCCTGAGATTTGATGGATGGAACAATTCAGCCAATGATTAGGCGGTTGTGGTTTTGGCAGAGGGAACTGATCGGTCAGGAGTAAAAGGTCCAGCCCCCAGAGCGCAAATCTAATTTTCACTTGTAAATATCTTTCTACAAACTTACAAAATGTTTTACAAGCTTACGAATCTCTTGATAACATGACAACAGTGACAGAACTCTGTGTGTTTTTTTGATTCACAGCAGAATATTCATACTTGCAAATGGATTTGCAATAATTATGAAAATTAATGACACTTGCAAATGTTACTGAATGTATTCAAATGTTAAGTTACAAGTTAGCGACGTTGTTAAATCTTTCACACATCATGATACAAGCTCGCAAAATTCAATCACACTTTTGCGAATCGCACTTGCAACCACGAATCTCAATGTGCGACCACGAAATGTAAAATACAAACTCACGTAGTTCTGTCTTCATTATAATCCCATAGCATTTATTCATCAGTTAAATTAATTTACCTGCCCCATTTTGTCCATACACATATTCTGACATTTCAGAGGGAAAGGTATGTAAATGTGTGTGTGTGGATTCTTAGAGAAAGTGATTGAGAGAGGAAACGAGAATGAGTGGAGCAGTGAAGAAGAGAAACATATGCATAAGAGAGAGAGAGAGAGATGAAAAATGGAACGGAGAGAGTGATGAGAGGGTGAGACAGATGGATTGAGAGAGAAAATTAAGAGACAAAGAAAGGAATTGAGAAGCAATGTAGAGATTGATGGAAAGTCAAGGGAAAAGATGGATGGGTGAATCCATGCATTGATAGACAGATGTATGGCTGAGAGGTGTATAGAAGAACCACTGATGAAAATGGGACACACACATATTTACTATCTCTGACAGGAATGGATGTCCCTTTACACTCTACAGTGTGGCAACCCGTCTGAAGCTCCTATACCAGCCCCTGTCTCAAATAAAAGCGTGTAGAGTGTGTCAAAAAAACAGTCCAACACAAATCACACATCACTTTCTTGTCTCAGTTATATTCATCTCACAATAAATTGGACAGATCTCTTAATCAGCTTGAATCTACTCAGTTTCCATCATAAGTTACAAACGCACACACACACACACCTTGACGCAGAAGTCATTCACTGTGGCAGCTTTCTTTTTATATGCAAAGGATCAGTAATGTGATTCAGATTAGCAATAACAGCCCTTGGCTCGTGTTACAAGGACAGAAACAAGACTCATTTAATAGACAAAACAGGCCTCTAACTGATGCCTCTGAGTTTCTCGCCAGCCCAACACACACACACACGTACCCACGCATACACACACACAGCCTCTGTTTCTGTTTGTTAGCTCCCTCAGGGCTCACAGACGTCGGAAAGTCATTATAAGGGTCAACCAGTCTGACCCCTCCTCTCTCTTGCTCATCCACACACACACACACACACACATACAAACAAACACACACACACCTCCTGTTCTCTACAGCTGCAACATTGAAGGCACGACAGCGCCTCTTCCCCCTGCAGGAGGCTGAAGAGATTTGGCATGGTCCCTCATATCCTCAAAAAGTTCTACAGCTGCGACATTGAGAGCATCTTGACTGGCTGCATCCCCATTTGGTACATAAACGGCACCCGACCGCAAGGTGCTACAGAGGGGTGTAATACACCTTGAGGCATAATTCATTCACTGTAACAACTGTTTTTATATGCAAAGGATCAGTAATGTGATTCAGATTAGCAGTAACAGCCCTTGGCTCAAGGACAGAAATAAGACTGCTCATTTAATAGACAAAACAGGCCTCTAACTGATGCCTCTGTGCTCCCTCATGGCTCACAGATGTGGGAAAGCCATTATGAGGGTCAACCAGTCTAACCCCTCGTCTCTCAATTCAATTCAATTCAAAGGGCTTTATTGGCATGGGAAACATATGTTAATGTTGCCAAAGCAAGTGAAATAGATAATAAACAAAAGTGAAATCATCAAAAATGAACACGAAACATTACACTCACAAGTTTCAAAGGAATAGGCTATATGCAGTGTAAATAGTTGAAGTACAAAATGGAAAATAAATAAACATAAATATGTGTTGTATTTACAGTGGTGTTTGTTCTTCACTGGTTGCCCTTTTCTTGTGGCAACAGGTCACAAATATTGCTGCTGTGATGGAACACTGTGGTATTTCATCCAATAGATATGGGAGTTTATCAAAATTGGATTTGTTTTGGAATTCTTTGGGTCTGTGTAATCTGAGGGAAATATGTGTCTCTAATATGGTCATAGATTTGGCAGGAGGTTAGGATGTGCAGCCTGTTTTCTCTTCAGAGCCAGGTCTGCCTACGGTGGCCTCTCTCAATAGCAAGGCCATGCTCACTGAGACTGTACATAGTCAAAGCTTTCCTTAATTGTGGGTCAGTCACAGTAGTCAGGTATTCTGTTACTGTGTAATCTCTGTTTAATGCCAAATAGCATTCCAGTTTGCTCTGTTCTTTGGTAAATTATTTCTAATGTGTCAGGTAATTATCTTTTTGTTTTCTCATTATTTGGTTGGGCCTAATTGTGTTGCTGTTGCTGTCCTTGGGCTCTGTGGGGTCTGTTTGTGTTCGTGAACAGAGCCCCAGGACCAGCTTGCTTATGGGAGTCTTCTCCAGGTTAATCTCTCTGTAGGTGAAAGCTTTGTTATTGAAGGTTTGGGAATCACTTCCTTTTAGGTGATTGTAGAATTTAACGGCTCTTTTCTGGATTTTGATCATTAGCGAGTATCGGCCTAATTCTGCTCTGCATGCATTATTTTGTGTTTTATGTTGTACACACAGAGGATGTTTTTGCAGAATTCTGAATACAGAGTCTCAATTTGGTGTTTATTCAATTTTTTGAATTCTTAGTTGGTGAGCGGACCCTGGACCTCACAACCATAAAGGGCAATGAGTTCCAAAACTGATTATTTTGAAGTATTTTTTGCCAGATCCTAATTGGGATGTCAAATTTTATGTTCCTTTTAATGTCTCTCAGATTGTTCACAGCTTTATGGAAGTTACCTGTGGTGCTGATGTTTAGGCCGAGGTAGGTATAGTTTTTTGTGTGCTCCAGGGCAATGGTGTCTAGATGGAATTTGTATTTGTGGTCCTGGCAACTGGACCTTTTTTTGGAACACCATTATTTTTGTCTTACTGAGACTGACTGTCAGGGCCCAGGCCTGACAGAATCTGTGCAGAAGATCTAGGTGGGTGCTGCAGACTGTTCTAGTGCCCTCGCCAATTCGTTGATGTATTATTATATATATATATATATATATATATATATATATATATATATATAATTTTTTTAGCTTTATTTTACTAGGCAAGTCAGTTAAAAACAAATTCTTATTTTCAATGACGGCCTAGGAACAGTGGGTTAACTGCCTGTTCAGGGGTAGAACAACAGATTTGTGCCTTCTATTCCAAATTATCATTCCCCCTGAGTCTCTTCTCTTTTTCACACCCGGTAGTTTGGTGGATGGGACTACCAGCTTTCTGTAACCTAGAGGGCAACCAGTGGGTCCGTCTCCTCTATACCATGTTTCTTGTAGGATGACAATGTCTGTATTTCCAATTCCTTTGATGCAGTCTGGGTTCCTGCTCTTTAGACTTTTAGGTTCAAATCTTTCAGAGTAAATAACTCACGGACACTAGAGAAGCTTAACGCAGTTTAATTCTTCCCAAAGGGTCATTACAGCTGTAATTCAGACACAGACATGTCTTCCCCCAGGGTAGTATTCCCACCACACCTTGGTTGGAGTCTCCTCCTTATCTCGAAACATTGCATCATTCTTGCTAAGCAGGGAACTAAGTGATATGAGCCTTCAACGGTTTCTCCCCTTCTCAGTACTGCCACATGCAATTCTTTTCTCTGCATTCAGCCCCTCCCAAGCTTCATTATGGCACCTATATGGTATTAATGTTCCTATGCTTCTGAGTATAACAATGTTCAAAGTTTACCCCAAAATCCAACAAGACCAAAGGCAGATGACCTCAGACCTTGTATAGTCCAGGATGAGATAGTAAAAGCTTTGTGTTCCATAGTGTCTAGCGTTGTTTTCAAGGGGTTTAGGCCCGGACCATTACAGTAGGTGCGAGCAGAGCATGTTGAGCATCTGATACATACCTCGCAGGAGGGGGCAAGGGATGGTGTATTAGTGGGCCTGTTGCTCTGCTCACAGCCTGGGCATGTGTGCAACTCTCTCTCTCTCTCTCTCTCTGTTTGTCTCTCTCTCTGTCTCTCTCTCTCATACACACACAGACACACACCTCCTGTATTCCCTTTTTACCCACAACTGTGTGACCGTGCATGACTAAAACACCATCATCATGATCACAGACATCGATGAAGCCTATAGGGAGGAGGTCAGAGACCTGGCAGTATGGTGCCAGGACAACAACCACTCCCTCAACGTCAGCAAGACTAAGGAGCTGATCACGGACTACAGGAAACGGAGGGATGAGCACACCCCTATCCACATCGATGGGGCTGTAGTGGGCGGGACCCGAGCTTAAAGTTCCTCAGTGTCTATATCACTAAGGAATTAACAAGGTACACACCCCCACAGTTGAGAAGAGGGTATGACAGCACCTCTTCCCCCTCATCAGGCTGAAAAGACTTGCCATGGTCCCTCAGATCCTAAAAAAGTACAACAGCTGCAACATTGAGAGCATCTTGACTGGCTGCATTACCGCTTGGTACGGAAACTGCAAGGCACCCGTCCACAAGGCGCTACAGAGAGTGCTGAGTATGGCCCAGTATGTCACTAGATCTGAGCTCCCTGCCATTCAGGACCTCTATACCAGGCTGTGTCAGAGGAAGAAAAGAAATTGCACCATGGTGAAGCCGGAGGACAGCTATCTTCTGTCCTCCTCTGGGTACATTGACTTCAATACAAAACCTAGGAGGCTTAGGGTTCTCACCCCATTCCATAGACTTACACAGTAATTATGACAACTTCCAGAGGACGTCTTCCAAACTATCAGAGCTCTTGGAGCATGAACTGACATATTGTTGACCCAATCAAAGGAAATGAATCAAGTATGAATCAAGTACTGAAAGCATAAGCTACAGCTATCTATCACTGCATTGCATAAAATGTGGTGACTAGTTTACTGAAATAGAGAAGAAGACAATAGTAGAACTGTTTTGAACAAACCTATTTTTCCAAAATTAAGGAGAAGCAAGAGAGAGACAGAAAGAGAGAGAGCTAGCTATATTTTGTAATATATTTTTTCACTTTCACTTTCCCTTACTCAGCATTGAATGCAGCTAGCTAGTTTAGCCTACTCAAACACCCGGGATGCGATGTTAGCTAGCTGGCTATGGCTATCCAACACTGGAATGCTTGCAAGTCAAGGTAAGCTTGAATTTGTCCAATAGAAGCTCTTGTTTGCAACTATTGGACTAATGATTACACTCTAGGTCAGCAAGATACAGGCACGAGTGTGCAAGGCGGTATTGAATGTGTCAATGTCTGTCACCTTGATTACTCAAAATACTCGCAAACCTGTGCACCTACGTTGTAAACTTTCATTCATAGGCTAGATTGTAGTAAATGATGGGTACAGGGAAAATTCGAGCATCACGTAGTAGCCTAAACCTATCGATGTTGCATTGAGCAATGGCAGTCATCCAATATGCTGTAATCAAATCACATCACACTTTATTTGTTACATAAACATGGTTAACAGATGTTAATGCGAGTGTAGCGAAATGCTTGTGCTTCCAGTTCTGACAGTGCAGTAATATCTAAAAAGTAATCTAACAATTCCCCAACAACTACCTAATACACACAAAGGGGTTAAGGAGAATATGTACATGTAAGTATATGGATGAGCGATGGCCGAGCGGCATAGGCAAGGTGCAATAGATGGTATAAAATACAGTATATACATGTGATATGTGTAATGTAAGATATGTAAACATGATTAAAGTGGCATTATTTAGAGTGCATTGTATAAAGTGACTAGTGATCCAATTATTGAAGTGGCCAGTGATTGGGTCTCAATGTAGGCAGCAGCCTCTCTCAGTTAGTGATTACTGTTTAACAGTCTGATGGCCTTGAGATAGAAGTTGTTTTTCAGTCTCTCGGTCCCAGCTTTGATGCACCTGTACTGTCTTCGCCTTCTGGATGGTAGCGGTGTGAATAGGCAGTGGCTCGGGTGGTTGATGTCCTTGATGATCTTTTTGGCCTTCCTGTGACATCGGGTGCTGTAGGTGTCATGGAGGGCAGGTAGTTTGCCCCCGGTGATGCGTTGTGCAGACCGCACTACCCTCTGGAGAGCCATGCGGTTGAGGGCGGTGCAGTTTCCGTACCAGGCTGTGATACAGCCCGACAGGATACTCTCAATTGTGCATCTGTAAAAGTTTATCAGGGTTTTGGGTGAAATAAGGCCATCTATCATCCTCCCTCATCTTAAACCGCACCGACCACCATTGGCCAAGCCATAGACTATTCTTTCTGCTACTGTATTGCAAGCGGGACCCTGAACAGCTTCTACGCCCAAGCCATAAGACTGGTAAACAAGACTGCACATAAACCACATAACCCACACACACATAACATGCGCACACATGCATACTGACGCCACACACACACACACACACACACACACATTTTCACACTCACCACATAAGCTCTTACTACTGTCATTATCTGCTATTATCTGCTCTGTTGCCTAGTCACTTTAACTCTACCTATAGCTACTGTACCTCAATTACCTCGTACCCCTGCAGATCGACTCGGTACTGGTACTCCCTGTATATAGCCATGTTATTTTTATGCATTATTGTTATTCGTTATTCACTGTGTATTTATTCCTTGTGTCACAATTTTCTGCATTGTTGGACAAGGACCCGTAAGGAAGCATTTCACTGTTAGTCTACACCTGTTTACAAAGCATGTGTCAAATACGATTTGAATATTTTCATGTGTTGATAAATAGTGTTGTTTAACATATAAAAGGTCGCACTAAGGTGAGTAGCTCTGTGTTTTCAATGTTTGGTAGACATTTTCCAATAAGGCGGCTAGCTTCGGTCCTGTAGGGCCATTAGGGTTTCTTCATGTGTGATTGCTATAGACTGTTCCCCACGGTATGTGCCTGCGTTTGTGATTTGCTATCATAGTCTGAGTCCAATTGCCAGAAAGAGAGACACCATCAGAAGCCCATTAATATGATAATTGGAGAGGCAATTACATTGGAAGGAACCTGGCTGTTTCCTGTTCCCTTTATGGCAAAATAAATAATGTGAATCTCGCTGTGAATTACTCTGCTTATTATAATGGGCAGGAACAAATAAGGGAAATGGAGTTCAGGATATCACTATCCATCGTCCAGTACTGGGCCTCATTTATCAAAGGTGCATAAATGTATTACTAAATTGTGGCATAAGTGGAGATTGTAGAGCCATACTATGAGTGCGCTGGTGAACGAGTGTTACAAACCCGCCTGGAAAACACCCTCCATTCACCTTTTAAGGTAACGAAAATGCCCTCATTTGCTGTATGATTTGGAAATGTTGGAATTGGGTCATGTCAGTTTCTAAAAGAAAGCCCAATAGTAAATTTGATCACATTTGTGTGGTGTGGGCAGAATGTTTCAAACTAAAAATGCATGCCGCTTATATCGAGTGCCAACACTGGCCGCCAATTCTGTATGATCGGTTGTCTATTTGAACTATTTAAAAGTAAATCCTACAGCCCACACGTCTAGGCAAAAGACAAATTAATATTCAATATTAATTGTTCAATATTTTGTTTATCGATAAATTGTGTTTCTATCCTGTCTTGGTATAGGCTCTGAGATTATATCGTCTACAGTATGTCACGCTCCTATCTCCCAGCAATACTGTAGCCTACCTATACTGTGTAGGCTACCGGTTTATTTACTATCCAGCATGCTTGGCAATTGAATGAGTGATGGATAAACAGTAGGCTAATATGTTGTTTAGCAGGAATAAACCAGTCATGTCAGAAAATATGATGTAGGCCCATATAATACAAGTCAAAGACATGTATTAGGCTACGTGCATGCTTCTAAGCGATCAAATTTCCTTACCAATGGCAAATGCATGTGTTTATATGTTTTTATTAGCTTACCATGATTATAATTGCTGTGCGTCACACACCTCCATTTCTCCCAGAATAACAGCATTTGCCTGTAATTCTTCAACCACTAGAAGATCTGGTCTGAGCTGTGCTGTGCTTGAAAATAGGCACACCTTCCTGTGAAATTCAAAATGGATAAATACCAACCTTTGAGGGAAACTGGCGCATGCTGACATCCATTTCACCCTCTGAGGGCTGGTGACATTAGCAACACACCCACAACCTTATACACACACAAAGACACACACACACTTTGGTGCTATAATGGAGTAATTATCATTTCTCTCAGATGAGCTCTGATAGCAATTTGCATTTTTAATTAGCTGCTGCTTTCCAAGAGCTTTGAAGCATGAAGCGAGCCATACACCAGAAACACACAAACACACACGCTTAGTCAGTGTATGGAACACATATGATTTGCATAGTGATATTTGAGCAGCTCCATTGATGTTGCGTGCATTGTGACATTACCAAAGTAACCTTTGCTAAAATTATGTTTGATTTCATTAATCTGTGCATTATGTCATAACAACCCTTCAGTAGCCAGGATACAAGTTCCACTGTAAGGTCCGTGGTTCAGCTGTGGAAAAGAGTCAGGCACAAGAGGGAGTTCACGTGTGAAAAGGTATTTTAATTAAGTCACCAGTCCACAAACAATAACTCTGGCGAAAACAAAATACTCACACGAACTTCAAAAATAAACAGGCGCTTTACCAGCAACCTGGCAATTACGGGAACCACAATACAATAGCCCTCAGTACACAGACTGGGGCACATACAAGAACAAACGGTACAACCTAACAATCACACACAATGGGAAGAGGGGAGGAAGGAATATAAACAGGTGCGTGATTGGGAGAAATTAACAACAGGTGTGTACAATTAGACAAAACTAACAAAACACATGAGAAGCGATGATGGTCAGATGGTGACGTCGACCGCCGAACACCACCCGAACAAGAAGAGGGGACCGACCTCGGCGGAAGTCGTGACATCCACAATGATGTCACAATGTCCCAATAGTTGCATTGTAATGATCAGATTCTGGATTTCAGTATTCATCACAATGTCAGAACAACCATATCAAAAAAATACAGTTTACTATGGAATACTATAGTACTTACTGTAGGGTTCTGTGGTAAACTGTAGTATACCGTAGAATACTATACTAATTATTATTATCATTTATTCAACTTCTATAGCACTTTGCATTACAAAAATATTTTCAAAGCGCATTAAAAAGGGAAACAATCAAGAGTCAAATAAAACAGATACTGTATGATAAGAGTAGGTCTGGACTACGATTTTCAGCCGGAGTTGGAAGATTTGAGTGTTTCAAGCCTCCAACAGATGGAACTATAGTCAATAGGGCTTGAGCAGAGGGAGGTCAACAGGGGGAGATGAGCCTCTCCATTGAAGGCGTCTCACCGGGCGCCTCGCCATCCCCGCCATCCCCGCCGTCCGACTGAGACTTCTCCGTAGCCGTGGACTCTGGTCTTGTAGAATGAGATGAATTTTGTTTTTGAGCTCTCCACTCACTCAGCATTATGATGACAGCCTGCTCAGAACTTCGGAGGATACCTCCAGACCGATGAAATTGTCACTGTCAGCTCGCCATGCATTGTAGTCCTCCTCATTGGGTCAGGAGACTGTAGAAACAACAAAAAATAGGCTGGTGTATTCACTCGCTAGCTAGCTTGATAGCATCACTAGCTAGCTATCTTGAGAAAGCTGATTTGCTATTAATTCACGGGAATTAAACCAATCGATGCAATCCTGACCAGATCTATACACATTTGGCAATTCAAAACCAAAAAGAAAGTAAAAAGATTCTTACAAAAAAACACGTACAAAAAAATACAAAAGAACGGTTGATTTTTTTCTTTGTATTATCTTTTACCAGATATATGGTGTTATATTCTCCTACATTCATACCACAAAAAATTATTATACAAAAAGATAACACAAAGAAACAACCATGCGATGTTTTGTATTTTTTTTGTACCATCATCTTTGAAATGCAAGAGAAAGGCCATAATGTATTATTCCAGCCCAGGCCCAATTTATATTTTGGCCACTAGATGGCAGCAGTGTATGTGCAAAGTTTTAGACTGATCCAATGAACCATTGCATTTCTGTTCAAAATGTTGTATCAAGACTGCCCAAATGTGCCTTATTGGTTTATTAATAACTTTTCAAGTTCATAACTGTGCACTCTCCTCAAACAATAGCATGGTATTCTTTCACTGTAATAGCTACTGTAAATTGGACAGTGCAGTCAGATTAACAAGAATTTAAGCTTTGTGCCAATATCAGACAGGTCTATGTCCCGGGAAATGTTCCTCAACAACCTCATGCTAATTGCATTAGCCTACATTAGCTCAACCGTCCCGCGGGGGCACCACCGATCCTGTAGAGGTTTTAGATGAGGGAGGACGATTCATTTTTTCCATGAGCATGGCCTTATTTCTATTACAGCATATTGGATGACTGTCATTCATATTCTATTCACCCAGTTCATTGTAACAGCGATAGGTTTAGGATAGTACATGATACTCAAATTTTCTGTATACCCACAATGAGGTTGCTACAACCTAGCCTATGAATTAACGTTTACAACGTAGGTGCACACAATTTGAGGTGACAAACAGTGACACATGGACAGACAGTGACACGTTCAATACCGCCTTGCACACTCTTGACTGCATCTAGCTGATATAAGGTGCAATCATTAGTTGCCACGTCTACTCCCTTTCTGGCGCTCAACGTCGTCAGTTTAATCATTATTACACACACCTGCCACCATCGTTACGAGCCTCATGAGACTCACCTGGACTCCATCACCTTCCTGATTACCTCCCCTATATCTGTCACTCCTTTTGGTTCTTTCCCCAGCTGTTATTTACTCTGTTTCTGTTTCATGTCTGTACGCTTTTTGTGTTTCTTGTTTAGTACTACGGTCTATTTATTATTACATTTGCACTCCCTGTACTTGTTTCCCGACTCCCACCGTACACGTGACATTAGTCCAACCGTTGCAAACAAGAGTTTTTATTGGACAAATTCAGCTATGTTTATCCCCTTTTTGTTCTGTTTGCTTCAGTTTAAGAAATGTTTTTCAAAATTACTGTGTAAGTCTATGGAAGGGAACCATGAGCCTCCTAGGTATTGTACAGAAGTCAATGTACCCAGAAAAGGACTGAAGCTAGCCGCCCTCCGGCTACACCATGGTGTTACCCTACAAAGTGCTGTTGAGGCTACTGTAGACCTTCCTTGCAAAATAGTGTATTTTCATAAATTATTTGGTGACGTGAGATATGTTTGATCTAAAAACGATAACTTTTTTAATGTTTTACGATTTTTGTTTTTATGAAATTCACTGAGGATGGTCCTCCCCTTCCACCTCTGAGGAGCCTCCACTGCTACACACTGTATTATCCTGCTAACATGTGTAGTATTAGTATAGAATTTTGTAGTATACTGTAGAATACTACAGTATTATGCACAAAAAAATCACTGTAGTAAATACTACAGAAATGTCCGTAAAAACGCTACATTCTTTTAACTATAGTATTTAATTTGTATACATCCTGCCCATTCCCTTCCCCCATGTCCCAATTTGTGCCACCCGTAAATGAGAAACCTACATGCCAAGTATAGACAATATATTGTGTTCCCTACAGGTTATAGAAAAGAGCAGAAGATCTGAACCCTCCCTTCAGAACCTAGTCCTTCCTACCTACAGGTTATGGAACATTTTAGTATTTCTCCAGTTGGTTTCTTCAAGGAGCGAGCCCCCAACTTCTATGTCAAAAACAATACAACAAAAACACTTTAGTAAACACTACAGTAATGTCCCCCAAAACACTACAGTCCGCAGAAACACTAGAGTAAATACTACAGTATAGTACACTTTTACTACAGTATTTATGCTATTGGAAACTGTCAATACTACAGTAAAGTCCTCAAACACTACAGTGAATACTATAGTATTCCTACCATAGCATACACCAGGGGTGTCAACCTCATTCCATGGAGGGCCTAGTGTCTGAAGGTTTAGTTTTCTTTCAGTTGAGACATGTACAACCAGTTGAGGGGAGTTCCTTACTAATTAGTGACCTTATTTCATCAATAAAGTACAAGGGAGTGAACCCTTAGTCACTCGGCCCTCCGTGGAATGAGTTTGACACGTGATGTACAGTATTGCCACACCCTGATCTGTTTCACCTGTCTTTGTGATTGTCTCCACCCCCTTCCAGGTGTTGCCCATCTTCCCCACTATCCCCTGTGTATTTATACCTGTGTTCTCTGTTTCTGTTGCCAGTTTGTTTTGTTCATTCACACCTACCAGCGTTTTTCCCCTTGCTCCTGTCCTGTCTATAGACCTTTCTACCTGCCCTGACCCTGAGCCTGCCTACCGCCCGGTACCTTTGCCCCACTACTCTGGATTACCGACCCCTGCCTGCCCTGACCCTGTCTGCCGTCCTGTACCTTTGCCTGCCCGTGTTCGATTTAATAAACTTTTGTTACTTCGACATTGTCTTACCTTCAAACGTGTTAGTATAGCATTTTTTTATGTGGGGAGTGACATCACTCTTGAGCCTTGTGATGTCTCAATAACAGCTTTGACAGCTAGTGTTGGTACTGAGATTTTATACCTGCTCACAACAGTTTTTGGTGCATCTGCATTCTATATCGAAAAAGTTTCTGGCCCCTAGCATATAAATCTTGAGAGGACTATACGCACACACACACAGCCTGCGAGTAGGCTGCAGGGGAAATCACAGAAGCATGAAATTATTCTGTTATCATGTCATCTGCCTGAAATATATTTCCCCCTCAACTTGCAGTAGCAGGTAGGTGTGAGTGTGCTCACTGACGCATGTGTTTGTTGATTCAAACATGCGCTCTGTCCATCTGTCTCTCACACTAGACAGTGTGAATTATACCATGATATTCATGGGGAGGGCTGTTTTCTTCCCAAAGCACCTCCTATTAAATGTTTTTATGAGCCTAATAGGAAAGACATGTCATTTAGCAGAAACATTTGATTACCTTCTACTGTGGCACGAACATTAACAGTCTTGATGTTTTCATCTGATTGTCAAACAAATCACTTAACTAGGCTACCTGCTCGCTCAAGTAATTCCGGGATCCATACGGTGCACTGTGTACCCAGCCATTTGATAAATGAAAGAGATGTTACAAAACACCAAGTATCATGACATTCAACGATTGTCATTAGGTCTACACTCTTGTAGCCTGAATTAATTGATGCATCTTGCTGACAAGGGGACCTTTTTTGTAGAAAGAGAAGTCGGGACACCTGAAATGGGGCTGAAATACAGTGCAGCCACATGGGGGGAAATGTTTCTAACAATGAGACAGATGTGGGGGTGTTTGTTTCATTTGGAATAAGGTAATATTTTCATATTTACCACTAGAAGTACTAATTGCATTTAAAAAAAAATTGGATAATGGTTAAATTAACCCCCCCAAAGTTTGACTTTTGCATAATTCATACTGCTCCTAGACATTGTCATAGTTAGGGTGTAGCTGGGATGATGATCTTATACCATGCCTTTCAGGCTCCAGTATATGAAAGTGAAATTATCCTAAAAGCTGGGGGCTCATCCCTTTCTGTGGACATGCCTCTCTCATGCTCACTGTTTACCGTGACAATGCAACTTTTGTTTCTTGCAACAAGATTGATATTATCCTTTCCTACCCTTTGCACATGTATTGACACAGAACACACACACACCGACACACACACACGGTTAAGGAACATGGCAGTAAGTGGTGGTATCCCCAAGGGAGCATTTAGTATCAGCTGCCTCATTAAGGACCAAAGTGTGTGTGCAGCTGATCTTTTAAAGGCTGTGGAGACACACACATAAATCATCTAATGGGCCTCTGACCAGCTCCTCAACCCTGTCTTGAGCTGAACCTGCTGCAAACTGACAGCGCTTCACAGGAGAGAAGACTCACCTGGGGCTTTACCTCTCAGTCAAACAGAGTGAAGAGAAGACTCTCTTTTTTATGTAAATCTAAAGGCACATAATATTGATATCCCACCATTTTATTTTATGCAGAATGATTTGAGTTCTGCGTCTGTGGTTCGTAAATTAACTGACCTGTCACTCAAATGTGTTTACCTTCTCCAATTTGAAAGTGGTATTTATCTGTAGGCTACTCTATGCCATAGATTAAGCTACCCTACAGATAAACTCCACTGCCCTGGGCTGGTGCATGTGCACATATTTTCCGGTAAGGGTCAGTTGAGTTAATTTGAAGGTATGAGCTGAGTTCAGTTGCCCATGAGGTGTGATGATGGCGACAGGCGTGCCTGTGCACATCACACTCGCTCCCAAGATCGAGCCCCACTCTCCTCTTGAAGACATTGCACGCTTCCTGACCTAATAGCAAGCTAGCAATTTCTGCGAAAGTGACTTGTATTGTAGAATTTTGAATAAATAGTTATTTGAATGTACTCTGCCGGTTGTCCACTTGGTTTGTCCTCATCCCGTTGGAAATTTGAAACAAAATGTCCACAGGAAAGTAAACTGACTGTTAAAAATGCTGGTAGGCCTAGGCTGCCGGCTAGCAGACATTAAAACACGCCAATGTATTTATACTAGGGTGTAGAAATTAAGCTGATTCCGTTGCAAAATGTTTAGTCTGTTGCCAAACGTTATTTGCAAAAGAAGGCATTTACCGTTTACTCTAGGAACCAAAATGGAAGCAAACGGAACAAAAAGGTGAGGGACCTACCTGAATTTGTCCAATAGAAACTCTTGTTTTCATTGCAAAACGTTTTCTGTTTGTAGTAAACAGTTTCCGTTGCAAAACGTTTTGTCCGACTAATTTGTCCGAATTAATACACCCCTGGTGTTAAACATGTGTAGGCTAGACTATAACTATGAGGTCCTACTCCCGATTTGCTAGTGCTAGCTATTTCATTTAATTAGATTTCTCATTCAAAATGTATAACAATTTGATTGAGAAAGTCCTGTAAATATTATGTGATGTTATGAAGCTTCTACTTTATAGTCTTCAGCTTATGAATTAGGTTTATGTGCACCCCTGCTTGTTGAGGCAATGGTTTTGCCATAAAGAGTGCACAAAAGACAGACACCAAATGTGCTAATTGTAGAGCCTCATGAACCTCAGCCTCATGGAGCTGCCCCACCTGCATAGCCCTCACCACCACCACAAACCAACCCAGAACATCAAACATTCACAGCTCCCAGCCCCTCAGAGGAACCAACAACCTCACTCACCTACAGGAGGTGCTGAAAAATCTGCTCGTGAGGAAATCCATTTGAAAAAAGTGCAGACGTTTTCTGGGTAACAATTAAGTAACTTACTGTGATTGTTTGAAATTAAAGTTGTTAAAAATAAACAAAAATTGCATCTTAGCAAAGAGCAATTTTCAAGCAATAATTTTACTAGGACTATCTGGGAGTGGTCTAAGTGGGGACATGAAAACTGAAAACTAGCTGTGATTTGCATTGAGGTTTGGAACTCTCTTTCTTACTGGTCTATTAATTAATTTACCACCTGGAGATGTCACCACCCACTGGACATAGACGCCAGTTCAATGTCTATTATGCGTTTGTTCTAGAAGAAGCGGAAAACAAAATTGATTCAACTAGTGTGTGCCCAGTGGGCAGGAACGCCAAAACTCCATCCTACCAAAACAGAAAGAATATTCACACAGGTCTTACTCTAAAAGAGCATTATCATCACCAAAATTTCACAGTATTATTCCAACCTCATAGTCTGGAAATATACACTCAGAGGCCAGTGTATTAGGTGCACCACCCCCTTCACTAAAATGTTTCGCTCCCACGGACAGTTAGTCATCTGGCCGCGGCTTGCTATATAAAGCTGGCAGACAGGCATCGAGGCATTCAGTTACATTTTGACAATGTTAGAACAGGCAAAACGAGTGACCTAAGCGACTTTGAGTGTGGTATAATCATTGGGTGCCAGGTGCGCCAGTTCCAGTATCTCAGAAGCCTCCAGTGCTTTTCAAGCACGAAAGTGTCTAGAGTTTACTGAAAATGATGCGACAAACAAAAAACATCCAGTCAGCGGCAGTCCAGTGGGCAAAAACAGCTTGTTGATGAGAGGTCAAAGGAGAATGATAAGAATCGAGCAAGCTAACAGTGGTCTGCAGAACGACATCGTGGAACGCACAACTCGTCGGTTCTTGCCACGGATGGGCTTATTGCAGCAGACGACCACACCGGGTTCCACTCCTATCAGCTAAGCACAAGAAGAAGCGGCTGCAGTGGGCACGCAATCACAAACTCTGGATAACTGAGGAGTGGAAAAACACCACCTGGTCTGACAAATCCTGGTTCCTGTTGCGTCATGCTGATGGCAGTCAAGATTTGGTGTGAGCAACATGACTACATGGCCCCACCCTGCCTGGTATCTGCGGTACAGGCTGGTGGTGGTGTAATGGTGTGGGGAGTGTTTTCCTGGCACATGTTAGGTCCCTTGATACCAATTGAGCAATGTTTCCATGCCCTGAAGAATTCAGGCTGTTCTGGAGGCAAAGAGGGGTCTGACCCAGTACTAGATAAACTAGCACTGAGTGTATATAAAACACTGGAAAATCTCATTTTTGACTGCACTGGGCCTTTGAAGAAAACAACTTTTAAACCCTTTAAAACCATCTACTAACCATCTAACCATCTACCATTTTGCCATCTACTTTTAATCCACCCCAAGTCTCTTACCGTGTTTTGGCTGTGGATCCAACTTTTCTCTGACCTTTTTACATTTAACATCTTTTTTCAAACATTGGCTAAGCAGGAGACAGGCTGTTCGAAGTAGTACTGTTCTTTTTTCAGCAACTCAGGCTATGATATGACAAATAGCATTAGGCACCGGGCCATCCAAAACAAACTTTCCCACTGTCAAACAGGTTACCGGCTACACGCTTTGGCTGTCCAGAGGTGGAACAGCTACTCTAGCGAATTTCAATCATGTACTGTCTATGAAATCGTGGGGTACTCAACCACTCAGGCTATGATATGGCAGCATAATTATAAATACTACAGACAGAAGGTTGTAGCCTACATCCATACAAAATATGGATGTAGGAATATATACATCCATACAAAATATATAAAATATATTTTTTTAATGTTAATTCAAATAGACGCAGGGTTTTATTTTGTCTGTTGAAATATGAGGCAATCAAATTGGTTGAGAGTTCGCAAGAGGTTTCGTGAAGAGAAATGTGAAGAGGGGGAAGGTGAGCAGCAGGTACATAAAAAATATACATAGAGAATCCTGCACTTGTGCAGAAACTTCAGGACCTTTAGCCGGTCCGAGATAAAATAAATGGTTCGAGAAAAGTTTTGAACCTTTCAACTTTTTTTTGTAACCTTTTTTTCATATCAACATAAGAGGCGTTAGAGGCAATAAGGCAGTTGGCCAAGCTAACGAGGGAAAAGGGTGTAAATATGACTTCCATCAACCAAACATATTTAGCAATAAATACCACATTCCGGGTGCCAGTTTTTAATATGATCAGGAAGGAGCGGCCAGTAGGCACTCGAGGAGGCGTGGCACTCCTGGTGAGAAAAGACATTGAATGCAATCAAATCCGTTTTAACCTAACAGAAGCTGACACCAACAACAACGAATATGTACCTGACAAAATCAATATCAACCACTACATAAACTAGTGGTTGCATCAGTCTACTGCCCACCTGATGCACTTTTAAACACCCTCACCCAAAAAGGCAACCCCACCCTGATCATGATAGATTTTAACGCAAAACACACCGATTTTAACTGTAACACCACCAACCACCCCGGGAAACTCCTTAGAGACATCATTAACAACACGTCACTCAGCATCTACATCACTAAGGATTTAACATGGTCTACACACACCCGCACTGTTGTGAAGAGGACACGACAGCGCCTCATCCCCCTCAGGAAGCTGAAAAGATTTGGCATGGGCCCTCAGATCCTCAAAAAGTTATACAGCTAAACTCTTGAGAGCATCTTGACTGGCTGCATCACCACTTGATAAGGCAACTGCACCTCCTTCGACCGCAAAGCGCCAGGAGAAGGCCCGAAAAATGTCCAAAGACTTTAGCCATCCAAGCCATAGACTGTTCTCCTTGCTACCGTCCGGCAAGTTCTCCCTGCTACCGTCCGGCATCGGGTCTCGGACCAATAGGTCCCCAAGCCATAAGACTGAGAAATAGTTCATCAAATGATTACCTGGAGTATCTATATTGATCCTATTTTCCACTGACCATATGCACCCTCACAAGACTCTACCCACACACCCACACAAATCCACACGACAGTCTCACACAAACGCACATACATACACACATACACTACATAACAAATATATGCATACTGACGTCACACACACATGCACATACTTTCACACTCATCATACAGTATACACTGCTGCTACTCTGTTCCTTTTTTTACATCCACAGCAATAACTCCTCCACTCCCATCCTTGACCTCATGCTCTGTTCCCCCGACTTGGCCTCAAAACTCCTCAACTTCTCTGTCAGCCACAATGTAGGTAGTGACCACCTCACCATCCAAGAGTCTTTATCCCTTCAGCTCCACCAGATTTCCCCCCAAAAGAAACACAACTACAAAAAAGCTGACTGGGAAGAAATCAGAGAATCAGGGGTAAGAAAAACACAATACATCCCAGAAGCCCCAGAGGACCCCCGGGATCAGCTGGCAGATGGGTTGGGGAGGATCCACTCACCACCACTAAGACACCTTTACAACAGCTTCCGCCACACCTCGATAAACTCATCAAAGAAAAACAAAAACTAAGGAGAAAAACAAGATCACATCAAAACAGAAGTCAACTGGCTCCAAAACAAAATTGAACACTGACTCACCTTGCACAAGCAGAACAAATTGACCACATTTTACCACCAACTGGACAAAGACGCCAACCCCCGAACTTTCTGGGAAAATATTAAATTACTCAATGGAAACTAAGTCAACAACACAACACCAGCCCTAGTCCAAAACAGCAAGCTCCTGGGGAACAACCAGGGTTGGACTGGCCATCTGGCAGTTCTGGCAAATGCCACAAGGGCCGGATCATCTTTTAGTTGGGTGATATGGTCAGAATTGACAAAAAAAACAAAACAATTCTACAAAAAAAAAGGGACAAGGCCCATGGGCCTGTTAAGATTTTTGAATGATTTTTGCACAATTTCTCTGTTGTCATAATAATATATAATGAGCATTTTGACTGATTAGTGGGCAAAGGCCGGCCCCCCTAACAAGAATGGCCGGCTCGGTTTTCTGATTAGCTGAGCTAAGGTCACACAAATTCACATTAAAAGAAACATTCAAAGCATAGAGACCCACTCTGACTCTCTGTCATCAGCCAGCCAAGATCAGTGGCGGTCGGTGCCGTTTAAGATGAGGGAGGATGATTACCTTGGCTTGGAAGAGTTCCAGTGTTGGATAGCCATAGCCAGCTAGCTAACAAAGCATCCCTTTGTTTGAGTATGCTAAACTAGCTTCTAAGTGAAAGTGAAAATTACAAAAATGCAACCAAATCTCTCTCTAATTTGTTCAAAACAGTTCAACTATTGTCTTTCTCTCTCTTTGAGTTAACTACACACCACATTTTATGCACTGCAGTGTGTAAGTCTATGGAAGGGGGTGAGAATGTATTTAGTGTAGTTTTATCTAAAACTGAAAACTTTTTAACGTTTCCCTAATTTTATTTTTATGAAATTCACTGAGGAGAATGGTCCCCCCCCCCTCAAAAAAAAACAGAAAGATGGTGCCGAAGAAGGTAGAGGGACCTAAAAAGAACGCCTCTTGAGGACTACGCTACTAAATGTGTCAAATTAACCAACGTATGTTGTCAAAGTTCAGCTGGTTCTACTGGTCTGAGTGCTGTGACTGTGTCTGTGACAAATGATGCTAGGCTTAGCACAGACACATCAGCTGCTGCTGCAATCGAGGTCGGGAGAAAACTGAAAAAGACACACACTGACACAGATGTAGCCTACAGCTGCCAGTTAATATTTTGGCTGTATATCGTATGAAAATAGTAGGCTAATTAACACTCAATTAGGGTAGGGGGTTTGTGGGGGAACACATATGACAGGCACTAATTTTTCAATCGCCTAAAAAGTAATTAGATTGGCTTTTATATAACACATAAGCCAATAGACAAATATTTGACATTTATGCAGTGATTTTTATTAAATACAAGCTATCATGTATGCTATTACAATGAAACACTTAATTAATGCATAATAATTGCTAAATAATCCTTATTGATCTGTTAAATGTGACTTTGGGGACTGTCTGTGGCTTTGAATTGTTTATCAATGTTTATTTGCTTCTGAATCTTAGTCTCTTCAGCCAGCAAGGCAAGGGTCTTAGTTTATGAACTGTTGTGACGAGTGTTGTCAGATTACATTACATATCCAACACCATTGGAGGCTAGAAAGACCCGCCTAAAATTTGATTCGCTCATCGGAGGGCCCGTCACTTCTTGGTGGAAGGATACGCATAGCTGCGGCACTGTCAAACCAAGCACAACGCTGGAAATCTATCCGCATCCACAGCAACTAATCCCATTGTTCTATGACAAACACAGAAGTTTTTATATAAAATTCAATGGAAGATAACAGAGAGAGACTGCCAGTTCCGTAATGCTTTGGCTGTATATTTAAACACTTAGCTAAGTGGGCAGGGGAGTACCCATGGCAGGCATTAATTTGCTATTTAGCCTAATTAGTTAGGCTGTTAAAGTAGTATAAGCCAATGGTCGGTCATCTATAAGACATTTATTCAGTGATTTTCTTCTTTGTCTAATATACGTTTTGATTCATTCAAAACTAGGCCGTTGCTGGGCTCAGCACAGGCAGTGTTGTCCCCTGGTCTTCTTCAGTGGTAATTTCGTCAACACTAACTCAACAACCTATTTTTCCTAAAACTATGACGTTAATGAGATGAGATGCCCTGGAAAAAATTATAACATTTACAAATTACTTTTCATTTTAGTTGACGAAATTGTGATGAGGTGAGAATTCCATGTGAGACTAATGGACATTTAAATTGACATGAAGCTCCATTTCATATTTTTTTGGTCCAATCTTGAGCATGCATGCATGCAGAATATTTCATGCAATCCTCCCATTGGCAGAATTGACATCTTTCAGTTGCGCAATCTGATTGAGCTGACCTGCGAGGCTCTCCCACACAGCCCCCAGATGGTATCGTCAGTCACTCATCAATCTTTTGAACTGATGCGAAGCCAGGACACTTCAATTGTAACTAACCTCAACTAGAAACAATCATTTTTACTCTCTCTCTCTTACTTTCATGTAGGCTTTTTTTGCTTTGATCACATCAGATCAAAGCACACACATTCTGTGTTGCGTAGTCGCGGTCTCTCGCGGTAAGCAAATGCGAGATGTGGTTGCTTTTTACAGTTGGGAAAAAATAATGTTATTTGTTGAATATTAGGAGTACAGTAATAGTTACTAGGATTAGTAGCACAGACAGCTCACCTGCTGCTGCCTCAGAGTCAAGTGCAGTGGAAGTAGGAAGAAACTGAGAGACACACTGACGCATGTACTGGCAGTTTATTGATATTTTGGCTCAATATTATATACAGTGCCTTCGGAAAGTATTCAGACCACTGGACTCCACATTTTGTTAGGTTACAGCCTTATTCTAAACCAGATTTTTTTTTTTTTATGTCGTTGTCAATCTACGCACAACACCCCATAATGACAAAGACATTTTTGCTAATTATTATTTTTACTTTGAAATATCACATTTACATAGGTATTCAGACCCTTTACTTAGTGGTTTGTCGAAGCACCTTTGGCATCGATTACAGCATCTGTCAGGTTGGATGGGGAGCGTTGCTGCACAGCTATTTTTAGGTCTCTCCAGAGATGTTCGATCGGGGTCAAGTCCGGGCTCTGGCTGGGCCACTCAAGGACATTCAGAGACTTGTCCCGAAGCCACTTCTGCATTGTGTTGGCTGTGTGCTTGGGGTTGTTGTCCTGTTGGAAGGTGAACCTTAGCCCCAGTTTGAAGTCCCAAGCGCTCTGGAGCAGGTTTTCATTAAAGATATCTCTGTACTTTGCTCAGTTCATCTTTGCCTCGATCTTCACTAGTCTCCCAGTCCCTGCCGCTAAAAAACCTCCCCACAGCATGATGCTGCCACCACCATGCTTCACCGTAGGGATGGTGCCAGGTTTCCTCCAGACGTGATGCTTGGCATTCAGGCCAAAGAGTTCAATCTTTGGTTTCATCAGACCAGAGAATCTTGATTCTCATGGTCTGAGAGTCTTTAGGTGCCTTTTGGCAAACTCCAAGTGGGCTATCATGTGCCTTTTACTGAGGAGTGGCATCCGTCTGGCCACTCTACCATAAAGGACTGATTGGTGTAGTGCTGTAGACATGGTTGTCCTTCTGGAAGGTTCTCACGTCTCCACAGAGGAACTCTAGAGCTCTGTCAGAGTGACCATCAGGTTCTTGGTCACCTCCCTGACCAAGGCCCTTCTCTCCTGAATCCTCTGTTTGGCTGGGCGGCCAGCCCTAGGAAGAGTCTTGTTGGTTCCAAACTTCTTCCATTTAAGAATTATGGAGGCTCTGTGTTTTTGAGGACCTTCAATGCTGCAGAAATGTTTTGGTACCCTTCCCCAGATCTGTGCCTCTACACAATCCTGTCTCGGAGGCCCAATTTGTCGATGACCTCTGCTATTGGACATTACCCATGCACCCACAAAAAGTAGTGAAGAATCTTCAAACATAAATAAACAAAATTGAAAAATGCTCCAAAATATGGCGAGTCCAACTAAACCACAGTGTGTCCTCTTCTGCAAAACAAACTGTCAGGACCCGGTCACGAAGTCGGGTCTCCGGTGTGAGAACCAGTCACTTAACAAACTGAGCCACTGAGTCTCGACTTAACAAACAAACTGAGTCTCGACCCCGCCCTGTGTAACTGGGTCCTGGACTTTCTGACAGGCTGCCCCCAGGTGGTGAGGGTAGGAAACAACTTCTCCACCCTGCTGATCCTCAACACTGGGGCCCCACAGGGGTGCGTTTTCAGCCCTCTCTTGTACTCCCTGTTCGCCCATGACTGCGTGGACATGCACGCATCCAACTCAAACATCAAGTTTGCAGACGACACTACAGTGGTAGGCTTGATTACCAACAACAACGAGACGGCCTACAGGGAGGAGGTGAGGGCCCTCGGAGTGTGGTGTCATCAAAATAACCTCACACTCAACGTCAACAAAACAAAGGAGATGATCGTGGACTTCAGGAAACAGCAGAGGGAGCACCCCCCTATCAACATCGACGGGACAGTAGTGGAGAAGGTGGAAAGTTTTAAGTTCCTCGGCGTACACATCACGGACAAACTTTTACAGATGCACAATCGAGAGCATCCTGTCGGGCTGTATCACTGCCTGGTACGGCAACTGCTCCGCTCACAACCGTAAGGCTCTCCAGAGGGTAGTGAGGACTGCACAACGCATCACCGGGGGCAAACTACCTGCCCTCCAGGACACCTACACCACCCGATGTCACAGGAAGGCCAAAAAGATCATCAAGGACAACAACCACCCGAGCCACTGCCTGTTCACCCCGCCATCCAGAAGGCGAGGTCAGTACATGTGCATCAAACAGCCATCACTAACATTGAGTGGCTGCTGCCAACATACAGACTCAATCTCTAGCCACTTAAATAATTAATAATTGGGTGTAATAAATGATTCACTAGTCACTTAAACAATGCCACTTTATATAATGTTTACATACCCTACATTACTCATCTCATATGTATATACTGTACTCTATACCATCTACTGCATCTTGCCTATGCCGTTCGGCCATCGCTCATCCATATATTTATATGTACATATTCTTAATCTTTCCTTTACACTTGTGAGTATAAGGTAGTTGTTGTGAAATTGTTAGATTACTTGTTAGATATTACTGCACGGTCGGAAGTAGAAGCACAAGCATTTTGCTACACTCACATTAACATCTGCTAACCATGTGTATGTGACCAATAACATTTTATTTTATTTGATTTGAAACGCGTTGTACGCCGAGATGTCCAAGATGTTGAAGAATATCACAAGTGGCCAGCGTAGGGGTCTTCTTTTGCAGCTGTAGCCAGTCACCAGCTTGTCTAAATTGTCCACGCCTCCTTTTGTGGCATTATAATCCATTATGATTTCTGGATTTTGATGTTCCTGGCCACAGATTCTCACATCCCTATGCAGCGTACTCATGAGTACCACATTTTTGCCTTTCTTTGACACGTAGGACTCTGTGTGAGAGAGAGAGAGAGAGAGAGAGAGAGAGAGAGAGAGAGAGAGAGAGAGAGAGAGAGAGAGAACAAATGCACAGTTATGCGATCCACCACAGAGAAAAGCGCTCACCTCGATCCAGCACCGGCCGGTGGAAAGTGCCACTCACTGGGTCGTGCCCAGCGTTAGACTAGTGGGCTAGTACGTCTACAGTATGTGTTTGACATGGGCAGGAGCAGGCCTGCGAGCCAAGGGAGAGAGAATGTGATGTTCCTTATTTGATATTGTTCCGATTCACGTTTCGTCCAAGTTTAGAATTGTAAACTAATAGAAAATCGAAGTGTAAGACTATTGCAAGCACTGCTCCAGATCACTTGATATCCACCACAAGGGGGAGAGAAAAGGGAGAGAGACAGAGATGGATAGAGATCCGACTCAACTCAAACTAAACTGTCTGTTGTACAGCAGAGCGTGACTGACTCCAACCCCCTACAAATGAATAGATCATATCATGAGCGCACAGCTAACAAAACAGTGCTGAGAGCTCTCCATGCAGAATGAGGCCCATATATAAATATACCATGGTTTTTCACTTTAAATAAATATTTATTTAAAGTGCATTTAAAGAAGTTTGATTTAATTTAGGCCTATTCTTTAACTTGAATCCAACATATCAATTATGTTGGTTCCTTGGAAGCTGTGGGAACGTACATTTTTGGTTTCCTGTGGTTCTGGGAACAAAGCCATACATTTCCTGACCAGTAAAACTGAATGTTTTTTAAACGTTATGAAAATGGAAGTGAATATGTTTAGGTTGCAGGAAGGTTCTGAGAATGTTTTACAATGGGTCACTGACATTATTCCTGGGAGGTATTATTAACATTCTGAGATTGGAAATTATGGGTTATTTTGAGGTTTTCCTGAAAACTTTCACTGAATGTTTCAATAAGTATTTTAATGACACTGCTATCTTAGTTTGGGTTAACTTTTTTGAACTCCAAGCACAGATAAGACACATGGAAATTCATTTGATTAGGCATTAATCATGCAAAACACAGTTCTTTTTTATTGTGGCACGGCATGATTGAGCTTTTAACCTATGATCTTCTGTTTTCTAACCATGGAATTAGTCCACTGCGCCGTCAGGATGGAGCTAGCATGCCAATGTTCATTTTAGTATATTCAAACAGACCCCATTTCAAAGGCAACAAGCACTCACTGAGATCAGGTGTTGCCTATTAGTGGGCGGCCAACACACCTGAACACACTTAACAAGATAGAGAATAGAGAGAGTTTGGTTGACGCTGAGAAGAGAATGTATACATTACTCATATCAAATGTATACACTGTACTCTAAACCATGTACTGAATCTTGCCTATGCCGTTCGGCCGTCGACTCAAATCTCTAGCCACTTTAATAATTATAATTGGATGAAATAAATGTATCACTAGCCACTTTAAACGATGCCATTTATATAATGTTTACATATCCTACATTACTCATCTCATATGTATATACTGTACTCTATACCATCTACTGCATCTTGCCTATGCCGTTCGGCCATCGCTCATCCATATATTTATATGTACATACTCGTATTCATTCGTTTACTCTTGTGTGTATAAGGTAGTTGTTGTGAATTTGTTAGATTACTTGTTAGATATTACTGCATGGTCAGAACTAGAAGCACAAGCATTTCGCTACACTCGCATTAACATCTGCCAACCATGTGTATGTGACAAATAAGATTTGATTTGATTTGATACATTTTTAAATAAAATTCTTAGAAAGTTTTTGGGACGTTATTAATGTTTTCCTGTGGTGTTCTGAGAACATGACTTTAAATAGAACCGTGAGGAAACCTGTAGTAAACGTTATGGTTAAGTACAGAAATTCCAACTGAAGAACATTTATCGTTCTCTGAACGTTCTGAAAACATGACTTGAAATAGACCAATGAGAGAATCTGTTGGACGCTTTATGGCCCCAGTACATCCCTGGGGCCAAGCTTCCTGCCATCCAGGACCTCTATACCAGGCGATGTCAGAGGAAGGCCCTAAAAATTGTCAAAGACTCCAGCCACCCTAGCCATAGACTGTTCTCTCTGCTACCGCACGGCAAGCAGTACCGGAGCGCCAAGTCTAAACGCCAAGAGGCTTCTAAACAGAGCGCCAAGAGGCGTCTAAACAGCTTCTATCTCCAAGCCATAAGACTCCTGAACACCTAATCAAATGGCTACCCAGACTACCCCCTCTTTTACACCGCTGCCACTCTCTGTTGTTATCATCTATGCATAGTCACTTTAATAACTCTCCCTACATGTACATATTACCTCAAGCACATTGACTCTGTACCGGTACCCCCCTGTATATAGTCTCGCTATTGTTGTTTCACTGCTGCTCTGTCAAACCAGTTGGAGCATTACTCAAATTTGATTAAATGTAACCATGTTTGAACTTTTAGGAAACGTTCTATTAAAGTAATGAAATACCCAGCAAATAATGTTATTCTGTCAATTTTTTAGACAGAATGAACATAGACAGAATATAACAGACAGATGCACACAAATGCCAACAAACATCAATGACATCACACCTGTTCAATTATAATGCATTTGATTCGTCCACTGTCTTAACAATGGAGGATAATTTGATTTCCAGTTTTTAAGTAAACGTTTCTTCAAAATGATTGACGAGGGAGGTATGGTCCAACCCATTGGGTATCTCACCTCACCCTCATATGCCATGAAAAATGCAGATAAACGGATTAAAATAAATCTTAAATTATAAAACTTCTGACAGACAGCTTTTCGTATTATTGTTATGTTTTTTACCCCCTTTTTCAATGTTGTCTCATCGCTGCTACTTCCCAACAGGTTCAGGAGGTGAAGGTCGAGTCATGCGTCCTCTGAAATATGACCCGCCAAACCACGCTTCTTAACACCCACCAGCTTAACCCGGAAGCCAGCCACACCAATGTGTCGGAGGAAACACTGTTCAACTGACGACCAAGGTCAGCCGGCAGGCGCCCGGCCCACCACAAGGAGTCGCTAGAGCGTGATGAGCCAAGTAAAGCCCCCCGGGAAAACCCTCCCCTAACCCAAACTCAAACAATGCTGGGACAGTTGTGCACCGCCCTATGGGACTCACGATAACAGCCTTTTGGGATACAGTCCGGGATCGAACCCAGGTCTGTAGTGACACTTCTAGCACTGCGATGCAGTGCAACTCTAACTAACTTTACACTTAAGACATTACTCTGCCGTTGTGCTGTATTTTTATCTTGTATACTAAATTCTATACATTAGTTTATACTGGATTATTTTCATTAACTGTAATTTCATTAATTATGTACCAACACTCCCTCCATCTTGTGCCAATATCCGTTATTTTTAAGTCTTGGTCCCAATAGTTTATAATTCTTTCTAAGAATTCTTTCTAAGAAACAGGATTCCCTCAACATTGCTCTGATGTCCAAAAGGTTTCAAAATTAAATGACATTTGTCCAAAATAGCTTTTTAATTCTGTCATGGAAATAATTGTATTTCCTATCACCAAGTAAATTATGGTTTCTATGCCTTTTAGTTTTCCATGTGGACCAATTTCTGAAAAGCTATCCAAGGATTGTTCCATAGGGGTGTGTATTTGGGGGGGATATTGGTTCTTCTAGAATCTTGAATTTCCTTCCATGTTGTTATAGTGTTCTTAACTATAAAGTTGTTCATGTTCTTAGCTTTATCTTTTGAAAATAGACACATGAAAATATTATGGGGATGAGCATATTTAATATGTACCCATTGTTCATCTTTAGTGCATTTAACAATATGATTCAAGTAAAAGCCTTGGGTGGCGAATTGATACAATTCCAGGTCTGGAAAGTCAAAACCACCCTCAGACTTAGGGAGAGTTAAAATGTTCCTTTTTATTATATGAGTTTATTTGCACATATAAAGTCTGTTATTGCCGAGTATACTTTTTAAAATAATTTTCTGTTGGTGTAATTAAGCATGATACAGCAGAATGATCCGATATCACAATGTCATAAAAATGTTTACATATATAGAATTACATTACATATATAGAATGTGTGAATAGTCTGAGCAGACAGTTAACAGAGAACACACACATTTTTAACTATGCAAGTCAGTTAAGAACAAATTCTTATTTATAATGACAGCCTAGCCCAGCCAAACCCTAACCCGGACGACGCTGGGCCAATTGTGCACCACCCAATGGGACTCCCAATCACGTCCGGTTGTGATACAGCCTGGAACCGAACCAGGGTCTGTATTGATGCCTCTAGCACTGAGATGCAGTGCCTTAGACCGCTGTACCACTCAGGAGCCCAAACATAAAAATAAAGCAATGTACTTATTTGTATTTTGAGGCACTGTGCCTTTTTAGGGCTTTTACACTCCACCTCCTCTCCTAATGTACCAGAAGTCTGTGGATTATGTAATTGTACATACATTGGAGAAAGACTGCCACTTAAGTACTGTGGTCAGTTTGTAATACCTTGTGAATTAAATTAAAGTATAGTGGCTGGTTGGGCACTACTTGGGGAGAGGGGGTCCACCGAGAGACCGTAGTGAGATGAGTGGAGGCATCACACATACTTCAGAGAAGTGGCTGACGCCCTCCCAGCCACCCCTCCCAATCCCTCAGATAGAGCCCATCTCCACTCTCATCAATAACCACCATTCAATATTAGTTATAATGGAAAACAATAAATAATAATGACTCGACATCCTCTCCTAATCTGTCCAAAACTCTTATTCATTTTACAGCATTTTTGCAAGTCATAAAAAGAAAAACAATTGCATTCTAGTATAGATAAATCCTTCCTTCCCTCTCTCCCAAGAAAAACTCATCCCTATGCACCTCCCCCCTCCCAGTTTTCCTCTCCCATTTACCCCACCCAAGCCAAGCTTGTCCCAACCTCCCATCCTTGCCCACCCTTCTCCACTCAAGCTAAGCTTGTCCCAACATCCATCCTTGCCCAGCTCTTCAGTAAAGGCCATTCTACTGCCAATGTTTGTCTATGGAGATTGCATGGTTGTGTGCTCAATTTCATACATCTGTCAGCAACGAGTTTGGCTGAAATAGCAGAATCCTCTCATTTGAAGGGGGGTCCACATACTTTTGGTCATGTAGTGTATGTTGTAATATGCCTTTTTTTTTTTCTGCCTTCCGCAGTGAATTTACGCATGCATCCTTTCCTGGCTGTGGAGGTTATGTGCAGGTATATGCCGTATACCCACTTTTTTTTCAGTGGGCATTGAGTATAGTCACTTCTTAATCCGCACTGATGCGTATCAAAGTAGTATAGGGAAGGCATATGACGTATCAGTGATGTAGTACAATAGATAAATCATGCTCAAAGTAGCCTACACAAATCAAGTAAAATATTTGGCATTATGGGTTTGAAAAGTGCGAGTGTAGCATAGGCCTATATTTTTCAGCATCATGTACAGGTAGTGTGGCTTGGCCGGCAAAGGATGTGCTACACATGTCAGATCAAAGATTTCAGCAGTTTATGGTACAGTCTATGAGGTTTAGGCCCAGCCACACAGCAATTTCTGCCTACACCTCTGATCCTAGGCTTTGTTCAGTTTGGTTAAGAGACCATCAAAGTTGAGCAGCACCAACATAGAAGAACAACTCTGGTAGCTTATCACCAAGCAAATAGATCCTATTAAATTATTAGTATTATAATTCCTAATTCTATGGCACCAAGGCAGGTGAGGGGGAGAGAGTTGATCCGTTGTCATGGGAATGAGATTGTTTGCTCATCTCTCATGTTTCATGCACCTCCTAAACTTGAAAGCAACACAGCGAGCTGGCTAATGTTGCAAAAAAATCCAGCAGAGCATAAGATTGTTTGATATTGAAATAGCCTTTCGGTTGTAAAACTTTGTCGGACTGCTCGAGTTGGTAGTCATCGAGAATTGGCAGTGGTCGAGAATTGGCTACATGAGCCGGTGAGCCAACAAAAGCTATTCAGCTACCATGAGCATTAGTTAGCTAGATAGCTAACGTGAGCTAACTAACATTAACTTTAATGGTTACAAAGTTGCGTGCATGATGTGTCAATGTATCAAATACAGTGCTTGCAATATTGTATCCCTGAAATGACATGCACGTTTTCAAATGAGACATTGTAGCCCCAAGATGAATCAACTAGGCCTAGCATTATAATTGCGGTTGTTAGCTTGTGTTGCTAGCTGTTAGTCTAACGTATGTTTCCAGACTAGAATGTTATGGAAAGACCTCCAAGGTTCCAGAGAAGCAGGTAAAACGTGTTTCTTTTGCTCTGTCAAAGACATGTTGAAGCAAGACTTATTGGGAACATGATTTCATTTCAGAAGAAAATGTGTCTGAACAGATAATGAAATAAAACTAGCTAGCTAGATATTCATCTATTTATTTTGTTTAAACATGCATTTGTGATATATTATGTGCATATATTTTGCCTGCATTTGATAGTACAGGTGGCCCCTGTACTTTTTAAGACACACTCATAAAGGTACTGTATGTAATTAGCCCACTCCATGTGTTAAGATCGGGTACGCAGGGTGAAACAATCAACAACTATTGTGATTTCCATTCTACTCTGACCTGGATTTATGAGTTGGTTTCAGACTGATGACTCCCTAAACTTGTTTTGTTCCTTTCTGTTCTATAAGCAGTGGAATCAAAGCTTATTATTGACACACCCATGTAAGGATTCACCGCAAGACCAGTTCTAACTACATCATTCAACATCCGACATGGTGTTGAATTCCCATGGTAGTAAAAACAAGTTGATGTGATGCATAAATGAGGGTTTTTTTTTCTGAAGGAGCCTTCCTACACAAGCAGTATCACATCCTGTGAAGGTAGGTAATCAACACTAAGAAAGCACACAACAAATCCTAAGCTATTGCATTTATCGTTTATTAGACTGCATATGTAATGTGTTATTCTCTCACTCAGGACTCTCCACCTGTGCGATTGGAAGTGCTCTGTGCAGGAGGTGAGAATAACATTAGTGTTGACCAAGTCCCACATTGCGCTGAATGGAAATGAATAAATTCATATCAGCCAGAGATGTAATTTTCCCTGATTAATCGAGGAATCACAATTTCTGGTAAAAAGAATTGTGGGGGGGTCTACCTGGATGCACTGTGACTTACATCTGTGTCTGTGACTTCAGTTCCTCAAGTCTGTGATGGAGAAATACTTTGTGCTGACAAAGAAACTGTGTCAGATGAGTAAGCCTGTTTGTCAAATAAGTTCTGTCATTCATTGTTTGATTATATTCGTGCCTTTTGTTCACGTCTCTCTCATTGTGTAAATCAACCAATCAATCAATACATTTATTAATTAGCCAACCTGTGGACGATTAATGTATCTGTGCCTTGTTTTTCCAATTCTGATCTATGAACCAGAGAATCCAGAGACCAGACAGTTCATTCCTCTCATCCAGGAGAACCTGCAGAGAGGCGAGTGGCTCAGTCCAACACACACACACACACAAAGGTTATTGCGGGAGAAGACTTGGCTGTGGGACAATGGTTGGAGGTTGGATTCAAGTGGTCACACCTCTGGTTCTGAAGAGTACAATGTATGCAAGCTTTTGTTCAAGCCAGCACTGACACACCTGATATAGCTTATCAAAGTGGTTATGAGTAATTGATTAGTTAAATTAGGTGTGTAGTGGATACTCTCAAACATACCCTTGACTTTGCTTTGTTCCTATATAATGTTTCCTCAGAGCAAACGGAGAAAAGCCAAGATGAGGAAACTGATTACGGTGATGATGGTTCAGACTCCAGTGACGAAGATGACTCAGAGGATTCTGGGAGTGATGAAGACTCTGCACAGAGCTCAGACAGCTCCTCTTCCCTCTCCTCATCATCAAATTAAGAAGAGGAAAAGAAGGTTGGGAGACATAAACCATGTTCACCCTCTCACCTTCCCCCATAGCTGTCACTAGCACACTGCCCATTCTGACAGTCAAAACACCAGGTAGTTACTTTCCCTTTTATATGAATGTATAAAAAGGCAGTCACAGCACACATTTTTGTACCTGTTTAATCTTCATGTGCAGTTCCTTCAGAAAGTGTTCACACCCCTTGACTTTTTCAATGTTTTGTTGTGTTACAGCCTGAATTTAAAATGGATTGAGATTTTGTGTTACCGGTCTACACACAATACCCCATAATACCCCAATGTCAAACTGGAATTATGTTTTGGGAAATTCTTACAATTGAATTACAAATGAAAAGCTGAAATGTCTTTAGTCAATAAGTATTAAACCCCTTTGCTATGGCAAGCCTAAATCAGTTCAGGAATAAAAATTTGCTTAACAAGTCACATAATAAGTTGCATGGACTCACTCTGTGTGCAATAAAAGTGTTTAATGTGATTTTTTAATGACTACTTAATCTCTGTACCTCACACATACAATGATCTGTAAGGTCAATGGAGCAGTGAATTTCAAAAACAGATTCAACCACAAAGACCAGGGAGGTTCTCAAATGCTTCGCAAAGAAGGGCACCTATTGGTAGAAATAAAAAAGGCAGACATTGAATATCCCATTGAGCATGGTGAAGTTATTAATTATACTTTGGATGGTGTATCAATACACCCAGTCACTACAAAGATACAGCTGTCATTCCTAACTCAGTTGCCGGAGAGGAAGGAAACCGCTCAAGGATTTCACTTTGAGGCCAATGATGACTTTAAAACAGTTACAGTGGATCAACAACATTGTAGTTACTCCACAATACTAACTTAAACGACAGAGTGGAAAGGAAGCCTGTACAGAATAAAAATATCCAAAACATACATCCTGTTTGCAATAAGGCACTAAAGTAAAACTAAAAATTGTGGCTAAGAAATTAACTTTATGTCCTGAATACAAACCGTTATGTTTGGGGCAAATCCAACACAACAAATCACTGAGTACCACTCATCATATTTTCAAGCATGGTGGTGGCTGCATCATGTTATGGGTATACTTGTCATCAGCAAGGACTAGGGAGTTTTTAGGGATACAAAGAAATGGAATAGAGCTAAGCACAGGCAAAATCCTAGAGGAACCCCTGTTTCAGTCTGCTATCCAACAGACACTGGGAGACAAATTAACCTTTCAGCAGGACAATAACCTAAAAGACAAGGCAAAATATACACTGGAGTTGTTTACCAAGATGACGTTGAATGTTCCTGAGTGGCCTACTTACAGTTTTGACTTAAATCGGCTTGAAAATCTATGGCAAGACTTAAAAATGGCTGTCTAGCAATGATCAACAACCACCTTGACAGAGCTTGAAGAATCTTTAAGTGAATAATGTGCAAATATGCAGGTTTGCAAAGTTCTTAGAGACTTACCCAGAAAGACTCACAGCTGTAATCACTGCCAAATGTGATTCTAACATGTATTGACTCAGGTGTGTGATTACTTATGTAAATGAGATATTTATGTATTTCATTTTCAATGCATTTGCAAAAATTTCTAAAAACATGTTTTCACTTTGTCATTATGGTGTGTTGTATGTAGATGGGTGAGAAAAATATATATTTAATCAATTTTGAATTCAGGCTGTAACACAACATAATGTGAAATAAGTCAAGTAGTATGACTAATTCCTGAAGGCACTGTAAATAACACAATGAAGTTCACTGTCCTGATATCTGTGTCTTTCTGGCTTCTTCAACACAAAGGGTTAGTTTTGCAGTAACTACTCCTGTACTAAGTTGAAACTTGCTCTTTAGATTTCTGCAAGTAGAACCGGAATCATTAAAACAATCACATCTCACTCAGTACGGACCGGCACCGACGTCTTTTGGGTGTCTTTTCTTTGGTCCTGATGTCTTCTGGACCGGCTGTCTTTTTTTGGTGTGGTCCGAACCAGCCTTGATTTTGATTAGGTTCCGATTTAGTATTTAGTATTTTATTAGGATCCCCATTAGCTGTTGCCAAGACAGAAGCTACTCTTCCTGTGGAACAAACAGAAATAAATATTACAAGACATTGTGCATCAATTGGCCATGATTTCAACGTCCACAGACGTCCGGACCTCCCTATATTCAGCCCAAACATAGACGTCTATAATTGGTTCAAATTTGGTACAGTCCAGACTGGCCTTGATTTGGCCCAAACATAGACAACGATGATTGGTTCAGAATTGGTCCGGTCCAGACTGGACTAAGTTTGGACAGCACAGCACAGTAGAGCACAGAGTAGCATCACTACTCTGGATGGTTCTGACTTAGAATATGTGGACAACTATAAATACCTAGGTGTCTGGCTAGACTGTAAACTCTCCTTCCACATTAAGCATTAAGCATCTCCAATCCAAAGTTAAATCTAGAATTGGCTTCCTATTTCACAACAAAGCCTCCTTCACTCATTCTGCCAAACTAACCCTCGTAAAACTAACTATCCTACCGATCCTTGACTTCGGCGATGTCATTTACAAAATAGCCTCCAACACTCTACTCAGCAAATTGGATGCAGTCACCGTGCCATCCGTTTTGTCACCAGAGTCCCATATACTCCCCACCACTGCGACCTTTATGCTCTCGTTGACTGGTCCTCGCTTCATATTCGTTGCCAAACCCACTGGCTCCAGGTCATCTATGAGTCTTTGCTAGGTATAGCTCCGCTTTATCTCAGCTCACTGGTCACCATAGCAGCACCCACCCGTAGCACGCGCTCCAGCAGGTATATTTCACTGGTCATCCCCAAAGCCAACACCGACTTTGGCCGCCTTTCCTTCCAGTTCTCTGCTGCCATTGACTGGAACGAATTGCAAAAATCACTGAAGTTGGAGACTTATATCTCCCTCACTAACTTTAAGCGTCAGCTGTCAGAGCAGCTTACCGATCGCTGCAGCTGTACACAGCCCATCTGTAAATAGCCCATCCAACCAACTACCTACCTCATCCCAATATTTGTTTTGTTTTTCTGCTCTTTTGCACACCAGTATTTCTACTTGCACATCCTCATCTGCACATACAGTGGGGCAAAAAAGTATTTAGTCAGCCACCAATTGTGCAAGTTTTCCAACTTAAAAAGATGAGAGAGGCCTGTAATTTTCATCATAGGTACACTTCAACTATGACAGACGAAATGAGGGAAAAAAATCCAGAAAATCACATTGTAGGATTTTTAATTTATTTATTTGCAAATTATGGTGGAAAATAAGTATTTGGTCAATAACAAAAGTTTATCTCAATACTTTGTTATATACCCTTTGTTGGCAATGACAGAGGTCAAACGTTTTCTGTAAGTCTTCACAAGGTTTTCACACACTGTTGCTGGTATTTTGGCCCATTCCTCCATGCAGATCTCCTCTAGAGCAGTGATGTTTTGGGGCTGTCGCTGGGCAACACGGACTTTCAGCTCCCTCCAAAGATTTTCTATGGGGTTGAGATCTGGAGACTGGCTAGGCCACTCCAGGGCCTTGAAATGCTTCTTACAAAGCCACTCCTTCGTTGCCCGGGCGGTGTGTTTGGGATCATTGTCATGCTGAAAGACCCAGCCACGTTTCATCTTCAATGCCCTTGCTGATGGAAGGAGGTTTTCACTCAAAATCTCACGATACATGGCCCCATTCATTCTTTCCTTTACACGGATCAGTCGTCCTGGTCCCTTTGCAGAAAAACAGCCCCAAAGCATGATGTTTCCACCCCCATGCTTCACAGTAGGTATGGTGTTCTTTGGATGCAACTCAGCATTCTTTGTCCTCCAAAACACGACGAGTTGAGTTTTTACCAAAAAGTTCTATTTTGGTTTCATCTGACCATATGACATTCTCCCAATCCTCATCTGGATCATCCAAATGCTCTCTAGCAAACTTCAGACGGGCCTGAACATGTACTGGCTTAAGCAGGGGACACGTCTGGCACTGCAGGATTTGAGTCCCTGGCGGCGTAGTGTGTTACTGATGGTAGGCTTTGTTACTTTGGTCCCAGCTCTCTGCAGGTCATTCACTAGGTCCCCCTGTGTGGTTCTGGGATTTTTGCTCACCGTTCTTGTGATCATTTTGACCCCACGGGTGAGATCTTGCGTGGAGCCCCAGATCGAGGAAGATTATCAGTGGTCTTGTATGTCTTCCATTTCCTAATAATTGCTCCCCAGTTGATTTCTTCAAACCAAGCTGCTTACCTATTGCAGATTCAGTCTTCCCAACCTGGTGCAGGTCTACAATTTTGTTTCTGGTGTCCTTTGACAGCTCTTTGGTCTTGGCCATAGTGGAGTTTGGAGTGTGACTGTTTGAGGTTGTGGACAGGTGTCCTTTATACTGATAACAAGTTCAAACAGGTGCCATTAATACAGGTAACGAGTGGAGGACAGAGGAGCCTCTTAAAGAAGAAGTTACAGGTCTGTGAGAGCCAGAAATCTTGCTTGTTTGTATGTGACCAAATACTTATTTTCCACCATAATTTGCAAATAAATTCATTAAAAATCCTACAATGTGATTTTCTGGATTTTTTTTCCTCATTTTGTCTGTCATAGTTGAAGTGTACCTATGATAAAAATTACAGGCCTCTCTCATCTTTTTAAGTGATAGAACTTGCACAGTTGGTGGCTGAGTAAATACTTTTTTTGCCCCACTGTATATCACTCCTGTAATCGAACCCACAAATGCTGATGCTCCAGATACTCAACTAGTCTAAAGGCCAGTTTTATTGCTTCTTTAATCAGAACAACAGTTTTCAGTTGTGCTAACATAATTGCAAAAGGGTTTTCTAATGATCAATTAGCCTTTTTAAATGATAAACTTGGATTAGCTAACACAACGTGCCATTGGAACACAGGCGTGATGGTTGCTGATAATGGGACTCTGTACGCCTTAGATATTCCATAAAAAATCTGCCAGCTACAATAGTCATTTATAACATTAACAATGTCTACACTGTATTTCTGATCAATTTGATGTTATTTTAATGGACAAAAAAATTTGCTTTTCTTTCAAAAACAATGACATTTCTAAGTTACCCCAAACTTTTGAACGGTAGCGCAATTCAATCCATTTCAGAACAAGGCTGTAAGATAACAAAATGAGGAAAAATGGAAGGGGTCTCAATACTTTTCCCGAATGCACTGTATATAAAGGTCTGTTCTGACAGGGTGAAGAGAGAGCAAGTGGAAAGGAAGAGAAAATCCAAAAAGAAGGGGAGGGGTGAAAGAGGAAAGAGAGAGTGAACACAGGGACATTAGGCAGTGGAGTGGACTGTGGAGGGAACACTTCTCATTGGAGCCCTGCTGCTTGGGACAATGAAGTTGATAGGTCAATTCCCTAAACTTCCTCAGGTGTGTGTACCGTGCTTACTCTTTTTCTTGTTTTACTATTCAGCCTATAGGCTAGGAGGTATGGGATATTTATTTGGACGTGTTCCAAACGATATGTTGTTCAGCACAGCATAGGCGAGAGATTACATGGTTTTCACCATTTTGGAAATGAACTCCATCAATGCTGCCTGACCACAGAGAGCTGTGAACGCAGTCGAGGCGCCCCCTTGTGTTTACAGTCATCCTATTAGTCTAGCGTCGCAATCCACAAAACTAAATCTGGACAACAGCACATAAGAAAATGAATAGGCTACCACTTGTCCGTTTCTCTGTGATAACATTTCATCGATATGCCTAGCCTTCTGAGCAAAAAGGAGTCCATCCAAAGTCCATATCTGGTAGGCTACTCGTGTTGGCAAACACAGTTTTGTCACATTTTTCATTTGATTGACAGGTGCCAGTGACGCCTATAAAACCTCCGTTGTTATTTTTGGTCGTGTTGAACATCACCTAGGTTAGTAGGCTATTGAGGACTTGATTGCTATCAAACTTCCTAAGAGTGACACTTCGTGATTGGGGATCGTAATGGAGATATGCATTTCTCATGACAATCCAACTTGCTGAAATAAAGTATCCCTCACAGAAAAGGGGACACGTCAGTGGTCGTGAAGAAGCTTAATTTCGCAACAGAGGGAGGTAATGCTATGACTCACGTGTGCGTGCGTAAAAGTGGATAAATAGGCGATTCAGGCGCTCAGAAATAATTTAAAAAATGAAACATTCTTGAGGGAAAAAAGGTCACTCGCACGCTGCTGGAAGGAATTTTTCGTACTCCATTGGTATTCCGGTGTCGTTTTCTTTGGACTGTCTTGCGTCTCAGAACGTTGGGTGGATAGAGAACTGTAATTCGGTTCTTTGGTGATAGTTTCTTGACACGACAACCTGTGCACCCGCAGACGGTAAGGTAGCCTATAGTCTCATAGCGCGAGCGCTCTCACGTTTCCAAACAGCCTATATTGTAATATTGATTTATTTTTCAATAATATAACAGTGATTGTTTTATTTTTAATGCTGCACAGCGCTCAACAACTGCTACATTGTTGCGGTGCTCATTCTTATTGGAGTCGAAAAAAGGATGATTGGTTTAGAAAAGCATCAATATTTTTGCAAAAGACCTGTCGCTTGAATGTTCAGATTTCCAAATCTCTCTCGTTCAAAAGTTTGTAATTAAGAAACAATTAACATGTTATGAGCAATTGGCAGGCTATTGTTATTTATAGCCTATATGAGTAGCAGGATTCATTTATTAGCCTAACTATTCCTTATTAACAATGGCATTGACTGATGCTGCCTTCGCCGTGGTTATTCTAAGGTCATCATAATAGAAAATCGATATAATATGTCAATCCATTTTCCAACGGATTTCAGTAGGCTGTCCAATCAATTATATATTTTTCTTACTAAACTAAACCAATAATAATTATTTGGCAATAATTATTTGGCAAAATGTGTCAAATAATTCCATTGCACATTTTTCGTTTAGCATATTCCTCTTTATGAATAGGTCTGTTAAGGATTTGTTTGTGGATTAGACCTAGGCCTATTTATTTGCTTTATATTGAAGTCACGAAAATCCTTTGTTTTCGTGCTCTTTGATCTAATTAAGTAGACTGAACGGTCTGGTGCTCATCGCTTAGCTCGAGCGCCCAAGACTGATGGCTCTGAGATGGGGGTGATTTCGCTTTAACGACCCATAAAAACTTCACTAGGCTAAGGTTAGAATAGCGTAGCCTTACATTTATGTCAGATTTGCAGACTTTATTTGGGTCCAGTATTGAATGCCCGCGATGTTATCGTCCGAATGCATTTCTGCATTTGACAGAGGGACCCACGCGCCCGGGTAGGCCTACGTGTGTGGCGCGAGACAAATCTTCTCAAACCGATCACCACTGATTTATTTCCCTTCGATCGGAAAATGCGAGCCATGTTCGAGAATAAATGATTCCGATCATAGAGGCAGATAATACAGCAAATGATGCATCATCCTCTTCATTTATGGTCACTGCACGGCTAATTAAAGGCTCAATTTCATTGATCAAATTCAGCTAATGTTGCCTATTTTAGGCTATGTAAATAGACAAACTTTCAAACATGAATGCGGTTATTTATTTGTTTAATATTAGCCATCTATCTTAACACTGGGCCGTTTGTTTTCAGCAACCAGTTTGTTATTTTCGTTGATAATCTGATAAGAGTCCCGGATCGCACGGGAATAACGGAGGACTGATGGCCACGTCTGAACCGACAGCCGCCGGCGGGGACCAGGACCCCAACTCCGCCAATTTACGACCTTCATCCACAAGTAGGTCTCTCTTTCTTCTCATTCCTCTCTCTCTACCTCTCCCTACCTCCCTCACTCTCTGCCTGATAAAAACTTGTCTCACTCTGGCTATTTACCGTGTGGGCGACGTCGTTAATCATTCCGGTTAAAAACAGAGCTATCACAACTGCCTGCCGCTGTCTAACGGATCAGCAGCGCACACTGAGAAACGGACCTCCTGTAATTGCCTCATAGAGCGTCGTTATGTCTTCAGCGCAAGGCATCGGGAATGAATTTTAGGGGGAATAGAAAACACAATAACTTTGAATAAGCCTATCGAATTTCCTTAGATTATGCCTTTTTTTATTTGACCTATCAATTTTTTTTATTTTTATATTCTCGATTTTAAACACTAAATGTAGGCCTATGCTATTATTTATTGGCAAAATATATATTCTGTATATTAGCATTCAAATGCGTTATACATTTAAAAATAATAATTTCAATCATTTATCCCCTCAAAATCTTTCCAATGTGTGGTCCTGCATCACTGCATGAGTGTGTAGTCCTGCATCACTGAGAGAGCTGTTACCAGCGCAATTACGCAGGGAAATGGCGGGTAATTGCAGGCACTCCGTTGTTCGTGATGATATGACATTGGCGAAGTGTACGCGGAGGAGGGATGTCAATGTAATTGAGACCCGCTTCGATAATTTTCCCATCGAACACTGAAAGAAGAGGGCATTTAGTAGGTATTACTGAAATTAGCATTTTAGTCTACCCACTGACAGTTACATTTTAGTTAAGAAAAATCCCCAAACCCTCTTGTCTTTAGACCTAGGCCAAGTCATATTTGTTTTAGAAAATGGAAGCCTAGGCCTAGTTAATCAGCCTAAAATGTCTGCCAGTAAAGCCATTGGCCTAATATGGAAAATTGACTTCATTTGATAGGCTATTTGACAGAGGAAGAATGTGTTTGACAGATTTTACAGAATGTATAGCGGTTTCAAAAAGCCTGTGATGTTGTTTGTACTCTGCCTGTTTCTCTGCTGCTGCTGTTGATTGTTGCCATTATCTCGCTGCCACCATCTGTCTCGCATACCTGAGGCGGCCTGTGTGCGAGTGTGTCTCCGGCAGCGCTTTCCTTGCGCTCTGAGTGACACCTCGAGACCTATCCGGGTCTTAAATCCTAGACAAATAACACCACCATAAGGCTCATATGCATATAGATGTGCCTTGTTACCGTCCCATTGCTTGACTCTATGTGCTTGTGTTTTTTGTGTGGCTATGATGCCATTTTCCATCTGTATGTTCATGCAATACCAAAATAAGGTAGCCTATAGGTAGTTTTCCCTATGCTGCAGTAGTTCTCCCTATACTGCCTGGTGTGTGTGTGTGTGTGTGTGTGTGTGTGTGTGTGTGTGTGTGTGTGTGTGTGTGTGTGTGTGTGTGTGTGTGTGTGTGTGTGTGTGTGTGTCCAAACGGCCAGCCAGACATCACCATCTCGCGCTAGTGTTTCACCCAATTAATTTCTGCTCTCCTTCGCGAGCTAATTTCACGGGTGTTTATTTAAAACGTCCCCTTTGTCCGGGGCGTGCCAGCGTGGGCCATTTTGTTTGGACTGTGTGGATTCGGAACAATTCGAATGTTCAGGAATAGGCTACTACTCACACTGATCTAAGGTCAGTGCTGCTTTGTTTCCTCCCAATGGGGTTTGAGAAGGGGTGGCGTGAGCTGTAAAGGCTGCTGCTTCTTCTGCATGTGAGTCTGCTTCATGCTTCTTCACTCCGTTGTGCCATACACTGCCACCATACGCTTTATAAAAACGAATCCACTGTCACCCAAATCACACTATTCATTATTCCAGAATCGAATTTTCAAACGTTCTCCCCAAACATTCTGTTTTAGACTATGACGCGTGGATGCAAGGATGCACGCGGAAACTGGGGATGAAGATATGTGGTAAGTTTTAGACCCATGAACCATCAACAACGGCAATTCAATTTGATTCACTGCTAAAGCCTACGAGAAACGTTGTCATTTGACTTTGTAGGCATATGAAGCCTCATATGCCCATCTCCATACCCAGCATAATGGATGCTATAATATGCTAATATTAGGGCAAGGCCGTCGCCGACTGTCACTCCACATTCTCATCTCCTAAAGGTCAGTTGGCAATTAGCTTTAGGCCAAGCACGACGCGCCGGGGTTCCCGCTCCGACCCCGCGAGGCACCCCATGTCCCTTCCTATCCATATCTCTGCAGTTGGCAAAGGATAGGATACAGGCCTACACTACAGCAAGTAACAATCCGCCTCAGAAATGTAGAAAATGCCTAAACATTGAACATTTGTCGAGATAGAGCTGTCCAATAGGTTTTTAATGCAGAATTAGCTGCTAACATGGTGTGCATAAACTAGGGCTATAGACTAAATAATGCATGTTCTAATTCCAGTTTTCAATTTAATTTTATTATCAACGCCATATTCCAGTTTGAATCTTTTTAAACATTCATTTACTCGCCTTTCCGTTTGGAGGTGGTATGGATTTGGGCCCCTTCATGCAAAACGTATTTCTTATCTACCTTGTAAAATGAGATGAGATGACGTCGATGAGATGACGTAGGAGGGCGTGGGTTTGGTAACTCTGGGAGGTTCCATAAAGCCTCTGTTATGTTAGCCAATCCAGCTAAAACAAGGTGAAACGATTGAATCCAGTATTTTTCCAACAGGATTCTTAGAGGACCTTTTATTCCTGGACCCTGTATATTTCAGTTTTTCGATTACGTCTAAGATTGGTTTGACGTCATCACAAATTGAGAAAAATATATTTGCTTTAGGAAATCCTTCCTACTTGCATTGATTGCAGTCCAACATGTTTTGGTGGAACGGTTTTGATAATGTCAAGTTAACATTTAATTGCAAAAGTATGCATTGTCCTACCATTGGTTCAATCCAAAAACAAAAAAGAGGATGTCATAAGCCTAAGAATAAATCGGTTTTAACTCGAGAGTTACGATGCAGAACTATAATTCGTACCGAGGGCCCAAATAATTAGGTAACCTGCCCCGTAATGAGGACGCCCCCTGCCGGATAAAATTAACACAATTTACCCTCCCTTATAACCCTCCCGTATAACCCTGCAAATAACCTTAATAACGAAATAATTGACCGCAATGTACGAGGAAACATGTTTATTCAATAAACTGACTGATTCATTTTATAGACATAGCTTAGGCCCTATGAGTAATTTTCACATTTCTGTTCATTATGCACCAGGCCCAATAATTTACCCTCGTTTCTATAATGTCCCCTTTGGGCTGATAATGAATCGTTTTGTGCTCGGGGTTGAAATACTTTTTTGTGGAGAGGAGAAAACTGAAAAATCCCTCTGTGACAACAGTCATCATAAAATTGTGCTGAGTTGTTAGATGTTGGCCTATGTCAGTTTGGATTTACAGGCCATAATAGTCGTCAGCTCCTTACAGTGAAGAGACGCGTCCTGTGGATGAGAGGGAAGATTAACGAGAACAAACCAGCAGTTGTCGAGGCTGCTGGTCTTGTAAAATAATCAGTGCCAATCTGCCATCCGAGATTAGGGGAATATATTTAAATTAAAGGATCTCTCAAGCTCTGAAAAATAAAAAGGGTTCTGTTTGAGAGAGCCTTATCTGTTCGATATTGTAAAACATTTTAACATCCGATTTTTATAGAATAATTTACTTAAAACTGTATGACGTGAAAATAAATGTTTAAATCCTTCCATAATGACCTTTGTCTGCTATAGTTCTTTCTCTATGCGTTTTTTCTCTAAGATCAATGGGCTATTAATACACACGGACTTCAGTAAAAAATAGACTAGCCTATCCAGAGCCCGTTAAATGTCTCGCATCCATCATTAACCCCACTGATTCGAAGGGGTAGGCTTAAATGCGGAGACACATTTTGGTAGAATCAATTCAGTTGTTCAAATAACTAGGTATCTCCTTTCCCTTCCATAATGTCTCCTCTACACAAACATTTTTGGCTGCCCTTAAGATTTGGCTGCCCAAAAAAATCATATTTTGTTAACATTACACGATCAATTCATGTTTTATGGCGGAATGTAATTGTTTCTTGTAGAATTTACTGATTTAACTCGGTGGAACTGAGCAAATTTTGTTTGGTCCAAGAGTTTGTCTTTTTAGGGGGCAGAGCTCATTAGATTACTCGTCAGCATGCTTTCCAACTGTACATTTGTACATTTACATTTTGGTAATTTGGCAGACGATTTTATCGAGAGCGACTTCAGTCAGTGCATTAAACTAAGGTAGATAAACAACCACGTGTTAAAAGTTACAAGTTTATGTAACCGTAACTGATTATGTCATTGTAGTTAAACTGGTCTGTAGGTTAGTTCAATTGACAGGCTGCAGGCTCAGGAACTGGCAAGGAACTTCATGGTTGAGTAAGAAGCAGATGGGAGCACAAAGCTCCCTACTGTCCTCTTCACTGTACCGTTGTTAATTGTCAATGAAACTTTGTAATGTATTGGTGTTTTTAATTTCATTTAGTAGTTATGACAAATGCAACTAAAAAAGAGCTTGAGCTGACACAATTGATTCATTTGGGAGGCACTTGTTCTAATTCAACTGAAACCTGATTACCTGAATACATTTAGTCAATCTGACATAATCTTTCTAATTATTATTTTTCAATTCAATAGTGTTTCAATAAAACAATTAAATTCAGTAGATATGTATTAATAATTTCATATAATGTTTCCATTAGATGTAACTACTGTCCAAAAGAACATGTTTCCATCAGGTGTAACTACTGTCCAAAATAACCTCTTTCCATTAGGTTTGACAATTGTCTAAAATAACCTGTTTCCATTAAGTGTAAATACTGTCCATAACAACCTGGTACCATTAGGTGTACCTACTGTCCTAAATAACCTGCTTCCATTAGGTGTAACAATTGTCCAAAATAACCTGTTTCCATTAGGTGTAACTACTGTCCAAAAGACCATGTTTCCATTAGGTGTAACTACTGTCCAAAATAACCTGTTTCCATTAGGTGTAACTACTGTCCAAAACAATCTGCTTCCGTTAGGTGTAACTACTGTCCAAAACAACCTGCTTCAGTTAGGTGTGATTACTGTCCAAAATAACCTGTTTCCATTAGGTTTGACAATTGTCCAAAAATAACCTGTTTCCATTAGGTGTAAATACTGTTCATAAGAACCTGTTTCCATTAGGTGTACCTACTTTCCAAAATAACATGTTGCCATTAGGTGTACCTACTGTCCAAAATAACCTGTTTCCATTAGGTGTAACTACTGTCCTAAAGAACCTGCTTCAATTAGGTGTAACTATTGTCTAATATAACCGGTTTCCATTAGGTGTAACACTTGTCAAAAATAGCCTGCTTCCATTAGGTGTATCTACTGTCCAAAACAACCTGCTTCCATTAGGTGTGACTACTGTCCAAAATAACCTGTTTCCATTAGGTGTACCTACTGTCCAAAATAGCCTGCTTCCATTAGGTGTAACTACTGTCCAAAACAACCTGCTTCCATTAGGTATGACTACTGTCCAAAATAACCTGTTTCCATTAGGTTTGACAATAGTCCAAAATAACCTGCTTCCATTAGGTGTAACTACTGTCCAAAACAACCTGCTTCCATTAGGTATGACTACTGTCCAAAATAACCTGTTTCCATTAGGTTTGACAATAGTCCAAAATAACCTGTTTACATTAAGTGTAAATACTGTTCATAAGAACCTGTTTCCATTAGGTGTAACAACTGTCCAAAATAACCTGTTTCCATTAAGTGTAACTACCGTCCAAAATAACCTGTTTCCATTAGGTGTACCTACTGTCCAAAATAGCCTGCTTCCATTAGGTTTGACAATAGTCCAAAATAACCTGTTTCCATTAGGTTTGACAAGTCAAACATAACCTGTTTCCATTAGGTGTAAAAACTGTCCATAAGAACCTGTTTCCATTAGGTGTAAATACTGTCCATAATAACCTGTTTCCATTAGGTGTACCGACTATCCAAAACAACCTGCTTCCATTAGGTGTAACAACTGTCCAACAAAACCTGTTTCCATTCAGTGTAACTATTGTCCAACATAATTTCTTTCCATTAGTTGTAACTAATGTCCCAAATAACCTGTTTCCATTAGGTGTCCCCCCAAAAACTTTTTCCAGCATGGCTGGGTTATGGGTTGATGTTACTGTGCAGGGTTGGGAAGGGCACCCATGCAAGCACACACACACACACACACACACACACACACACACACACACACACACACACACACACACACACACACACACACACACACACACACACACACACACTCACATGTACAGACACACAGACACACACAGGCAACCCTCATCCATAAATTTATCCATAACCCTCCTGCTGTATGGGGATTACCACCCAGGTTTATAAGCGCTGTCTGAGAGAGGACACCACAAAGACCTGTGTTGCATTTGTAACTGTTAACAAGGATAGATAAAACTCAGGTCTTTGAATAAAAGTTATTATCAAGTTATTTATCTAGCGATGTTGGGCAGTGGTAACTAAGCGTGTTTCCTCACTCATGCCCCTCCGTGCAACACCCTAGGGTTCCTGCAGAAGAATAACAGTCTAGGGGAGGAAGGCCGGCTTGCAGGCTCTCTCTCAGAACGCCAGAAGAACCTGTTCTCCTGTGTCAACAGCGACCGAGATGTGCGCTTCCGCCGCACTGAGACCGATTTCTCCAACATGTTCGCGAGAGGTAAGAGAAGTTTATTCTTGCCAGACTTTCAATATAGGCCTACTATTTTTTAGATTTCATTTTCTAGACATGTAGTGAACGCTGGTCTAGACCTACAATGTTGCTAGTTTGTTATAGCTGTTACAGGCCCTCTTATGTATGAGGGCATCCAGCCTCGACATACATTTGTTTTCGTTTTGTAAATGCTTTTCCCCTAATTCTTCTAGACTTACTTCCCGCCAAAAATGGAGAAGAGGCGACTATGCAGTTCTTATTGGAACTTGTGGACATCCTCACCAACTACGTCAGGAAGACGTTTGACCGTTCCACCAAGGTTCTGGACTTCCACCATCCGCATCAACTGCTTGAGGGCATGGAGGGCTTCAACCTCGAGCTCTCTGACCAGCCAGAGTCCCTTGAGCAGATCCTTGTGGACTGCAGGGACACGCTGAAGTACGGCGTGCGAACAGGTGCGTACTGTACAACATAGACCACTAAACTGGCCACAACATAATTACGTGAAATATGTTACAAGTTTTAGACCAGATGTTTGCTTTTCATGCTTTTAGGACCGTTTCTGTGTGTATAACTTTTTTATTATTTGTATTTCTTATAAAAGCAGTTATCTCTCACCAAGCCAGGCAGACTAAAAGCTTTTCATTGGAAACACACACACATGAAGCTAATTAAGATAGGCTGTTGTTTCTCTCCTTCATTAATTGGAAATTAGATTAGAAACAAAGACCGTTCATTCTGCTCGTTAGGCTACATTACAATCCAAAACAAACAAGATTGCTGTACGCTTAAATGGTTAGGTTATATGAAACTCAACCAACCTATATAGTAGGACTATAGCCTATAATATTTTTATATTGTATAGGCTATCTGGAAGTGTTTAATGCACTGTTTCATTGAATGTATTGCATGTCATGTTTTTCACATTAATTAGGGCATTGGGCTACAAAATGTTATATCTTTGTCACAGTCATCTGCTCGTGTTCACACCACATGAGCAAAATGGAATTCTACACAAAACCATTTAAGCATAAGCTGTTCCCTCGATAGGCTACAACCAATCACAATGACGGGTTATTATTCCCCTGGTAATTCTGTTGACAACCTCTTCTCCTTCTCTCTTCTTATTAAACCAAGTACCGCCCGCAGGGATGCAAGCCTGCATGCGCTTTTACAAGCCGTTAGGAACAACAACAGTCAAGCTGTCCCTTGGGTTTCCTTCCTAAAGACCTTTAGCTTAATTAATTTATCATTTACACACACAAAGTGATGATAGTTAAGAAAAAATGGTCTGTGTCAATTAGCCTAGCGCAGTTGATTCTCATGCCTTCATTCCAATGACTCTCTGTCCACGTTGCTGCATTATGCCGGTAGAGTGGGAGAAAATCCGCTTTGCCTTTCATGTCTCCGATATTGCGCTCTTCAGTCAGTCATTCAGTCAGTCCGTCTAGGGGGCTACATGACATAAATACAACAGTAGTAGCCTAGTGATGATGATTGTTGTTTGTTGAATATCTTTCAAACTTACACTTCAAGCTTTGTGAGCATATTTATATGAACTCAGACAAAGTGGTTGTCATGTAACCTTGTGATCAGTGGATACGTGCTTTGTGTCCCCAGTATAGTTTTTCTGCACCTCGAAGGCAATTGTTTCACTGCGGCTCGGGTCACAATTGGAATACAGCGAATAGTGAATGTGTTATTATTTTTTTATTTTTTTTTACTTAAAGTGATTTGTTTTAGTAGCAGGAAAGAACACACTGTTTCAGCCCTCAGGGTAAAGAAAACACTGTGTGTTTTTATAAGGTTATTGAAACCTTACAGGCAAATATTCCACTATGTTCTTTTGTTTCTTTATGAACCTTTATTTAATCCAGGAAGTCCCATTGAGATCTCTCATCTCTCTCTCTTTGTGTCCCAGGTCATCCGCGGTTCTTCAACCAACTCTCCACTGGGCTGGACATCATTGGGCTGGCTGGGGAGTGGCTCACCTCTACAGCCAACACAAACATGTGAGACATACACTGCTGTTTTTGTGTGTGTGTGTGTGTGTGTGTATGTGTATGTGTGTCTGTGTGTGTGCATGTGATGTGGACATCACAGTGCTGGCTAGCCAACATTTGCAGGAAAGCCCCAGTGGGTTGTGATTGACATTTAAAGGATTTCCGCCATGTAGCAAAAATATAATAAAATCATTATTTCTCAGGAAGTGTGGTTCCCCTCAGACCTGCTCAGTTACAGAATCGGATTCGGAATCTTTATCCTTGGGGGTTAAACGAAGGCCAAGGCCTCTGATTGGTTAGGTCAAGGGTGTTTAAAATGAAGTTCATATGAGACCATTGGTTTTGACCTGACTGATGTTGGCACTGTACCAACCGTGAATCGAACAGTAGGCCTGAATAGTGTACGTCTAACACACACACACACACGCACCATGGGCTGGTTATTACACATTGATCAGATCTCAGTTTTAGTTGGTGGCCCACTCTGACAGAGGGTTAATAACATCAGTATTACAGGACCATGAAAGACCAAATAAATAACAAAGAGAAATGACTACAACATTACAACAGAGAGCAAGCAGGGCAATGCCAGAGCTGCAAGAGAGACATACACATACAAGAGAGATCACAGACAATACATGATTATAAACTGGGTGGTTCGAGCCCTGAATGCTGATTGGCTGACAGTCGTGGCATATCAGACTGTGTACCACAGGTATGACAAAACATTTATTTTTACTGCTCTAATTACATTGGTAACCAGTTTATAATAGCAATAAGGCAGCTCGGGGGGTTTGTGATAATTGGCAGATATACCATGGCTAAGGGCTGTGTCCAGGGACTCCGCGTTGCATCAAGCATAAGAACGGCCCTTAGCCGTGGTATATTGGCCATATACCACACCTCCTCGGGCCTTATTGCTTAATTATAAACTGGGTAGTTTGAGCCCTGAATGCTGATTGGCTGACAGCCATGGTATATATTAATTTTTTATATGAAATTTTTATTTTACCTTTATTTAACTAGGCAAGTCAGTTATTTTCAATGACGTTCTAGGAACAGTGGGTTAACTGCCTTTTTCAGGGGCAGTCGTGACTAAGAACAGCCGATAGCTGTGGTATATTGGCCATATATCACACCCCCTCGGGCCTTATTGCTTAATTAGAACACAGGATTTGAGAGACCAGACATGTTCATTAATGGTAATAAAACAAGTTGAATTCAAGATCAGAGTTTGATAGTAACAGAACAAGATTGAAAAGAAGAGACGCTTCACTTCTTTCTTAAACATTAGCTTAGGCAATCACCCTGCTTGGAAAACTCCATCTCATCTCCCGGTTGGAACCTTGGAACCATGCCGAGAGAGAGAGTCAGAGAGCAGGGACACTAAATTGTGATACACACTGCACATTGCACACTGCACACACACACACACACACACACACACACACACACACACACACACACACACACACACACACACACACACACACACACACACACACACACACACACACACACACACACACACACACACACACACACACACACCAGTTCAGCCTGGCCCAGATTCAGGAGATAGTGTTAACGCCCCATTGACTGCAGGCTTATTGTGAGCTGGTCTTAGCAGATAGCCCAGCTGGGCCCCAAACACAATGGCCGCCCGGCGGCACTGAAAACCCTGTCACACTCAGCGACTGACTGCCCCGGCTCCCTGTGGAGGACTCATCCTGGCTCTATTGTCCCTGTAGATAAAGACTGATTTTCCTTTGCACTTGCACACACAAACACACACACACTCACACTCACAAACACATGCACACAATTGACACAATGGTGCTCAGAGTCACTTAGGGGGTCCGGGTTGGGGATAATATGAGGGCATTTAGGGGCTGTCCCATGGGACAGGCAGGTGACTGAAGGGTAATTTTCACCCTGAAAAGACCAATGATTGGCTGTGATTGTGATAATGATCACCATTATAGATATTATTGCACCGAGACGAGGAAAAAGTATTATCCTTTGTTCTCAGCCGAAATCGTCAGATTTGTCAAAATATTCTGTCGTCCTTATATAAGATTATGCTCTGCTTAAGGCAAATAGGATGTTTTAACAGTGACATTTTGTAACATGGTTACAACATTTAGTCTGTGTTTTTCTGAGTCATTGAACCCTTTAGTGTACGTATGTATATACAGTTGAAGTCGGAAGTTTACATACACCTTAGCCAAATACATTTAAACTCAGTTTTTCACAATTCCTGACATTTAATCCTAGTAACAATTCCCTGTTTTAGGTCAGTTACGATCACCACTTTATTTTAAGAATGTGAAATGTCAGAATAATAGTAGAGCAAATTATTTATTTCAGCTTATATTTCTTTCATCACATTCCCAGTGGGTCAGAAGTTTACATACACTCAATTAGTATTTGGTAGCATTGCCTTTAAATTGTTTAACTTGGGTCAAACGTGTTGGGTAGCCTTACACAAGCTTCCCATAATAAGTTGGGTGAATTTTGGCCCATTCATCCTGACAGAGCTGGTGTAGCTGAGTCAGGTTTGTAGGCCTCCTTGCGTGCGCACGCTATTTCAGTTCTGCCCACAAATCTTCTATAGGATTGATGTCAGGGCTTTGTGATGGCCACTCCAATACCTTGACTTTGTTGTCTTTAAGCCATTTTGCCACAACTTTGGAAGGATGCTTGGGGTCATTGTCCATTTGGAAGACCCATTTGCAAAGAAAGCTTTTACTTCCTGACTGATGTCTTGAGATGTTGCTTTAATATATCCACATAATTTTCCTTCCTTGTGATGCCATCTATTTTGTGAAGTGCACCAGACCTTCCTGCAGCAATGCACCCCCACAACATGATGCTGCCACCCCCGTGCTTCACGGTTGGGATGGTGTTCTTCGGCTTGCAAGCCTCCCCCTTTTTCCTCCAAACATAACGATGGTCATTATTGCCAAACAGTTCTATTTTTGTTTCATCAGACCAGAGGACATTTCTCAAAAAATTACGATCTTTGTCCCCATGTGCAGTTGCAAACCGTAGTCTGTCTTTTTTATTGCCGTTTTGGAGCAGTGGCTTCTTCCTTGCTGAGTGGCCTTTCAGGTTATGTCGATATAGGACTCGTTTTACTGTGGATATAGATACTTTTGTACCTGTTTCCTCCAGCATCTTCACAAGGTCTTTTGCTGTTGTTCTGGGATTGATTTGCACTTTTCACACCAAAGTACGTTCATCTCTAGGAGACAGAACGCATCTCCTTCCTGAGCGGTATGACGGCTGCGTGGTCCCATGTTGTTTATACTTGCGTACTATTGTTTGTACAGATGAACGTGGTACCTTGAGGCGTTTGGAAATTGCTCCCAAGGATGAACCAGACTTGTGGAGGTCAACAATTTCTTTTCCAAGGTCTTGGCTGATTTCTTTTGATTTTCCCATGATGTCAAGCAAAGAGGCACTGAGTTTGAAGGTAGGCCTTGAAATACATCCACAGGTACACCTCCAATTGACTCAAATTATGTCAATTAGCCTATCAGAAGCTTCTAAAGCCATGACATAATTTTCTGGCTGTTTAAAGGCACAGTCAACTTAGTGTATGTAAACTTCTGACCCATTGGAATTGTGATACAGTGAATTATAAGTGAAATAATCTGTCTGTAAACAATTGTTGGAAAAATTACTTGTGTCATGCGACTTGCCAAAACTATAGTTTGTTAACAAGACATGTGTGGAGTGGTTGAAAAACAAGTTTTAATGACTCCAACCTAAGTGTATGTAAACTTCTGACTTCAACTGTACACAGTACCAGTCAAAAGTTTGGACACACCTACTCATTCCAGGGTTTTACTTTATTTGTACTATATTCTACATTGCAGAATAATAGTGAAGTCATCAAAACTATGAAATAACACATGCAATATTTTAGTAACCAAAAACAAAAAAGTGTTCAACAAATCGAAATATATTTTATTATTTGAGACTCTTCAAAGTAGCCACCATTTACCTTGATGACAGCTTTGCACAATCTTGGCATTCTCTCAACCAGCTTCATGAGGTAGTCACCTGGAATTCATTTAAATTAACAGGTGTGCCTTGTTAAAAGTGAATTTGTGGAACGTCTTTCCTTCTTAATGCGTTTGAGCTAATCAGTTGTGTTGTGACAAGGTATGGGTGGTATACAGAAGATAGCCCTATTTGGTAAACAGCTCAAATAAGCAAAGAGAAACGACAGTCCATCATTACTTTAAGACATGAAGGTCAGTCAAATTTCAAGAAATTTGAAAGTTTCTTCAAGTTCAGTCACAAAAACCATCAAGCGCTGTAATGAAACTGGCTCTCATGAGGACCGCCACAGGAAAGGAAAAGTTACCTCCGCTGCAGAGGAATAGTTAATTTGAGTTAACTGCCCCTCAGATTGCAGCCCAAATAAAAACACATCTCAATATCAACTGTTCAGAGGAGACTGCGTGAATCAGGCCTTCATGGTCGAATTGCTGCAAAGAAACTACTATTAAAGGACACCAATAATAAGAAGAGACTTGCTTGGCCAAGAAACACGAGCAATGGACATTAGACCGGGGGAAATCTGTCCTTTGGTCTGATGAGTCCAAATTTGAGATTTTTGTTTCCAACCGCCGTGTCTTTGTGAGACACAGAGTAGGTGAACGGATGATCTCCGCATATGTGGTTCCCACCGTGAAGCATGGAGGAGGAGGTGTGATGGTGTGGGGGTGCTTTGCTGGCGACACTGTTGTGATTTATTTAGAATTCAAGGTTTCACACTTTTTTGGTTACTACATGATTCCATATGTGTAATTTCATAGTTTTGATGTCTTCACTATTATTATACAATGCAGAAAATAGTGAAAATAAAGAAAAACCCTTGAATGATACGGTTTGTCCAAACTTTTGACTGGTACTGTATATATATATTGCCTGCTAATATTGTACAATCTGTGTGTCGCTTCATTGGCCTGGGCTATTCATTGTTTGAGCTGAAGACCAGATTGATCTCAGTTTGTCAATCAGAGTTGCCAATCATTTTTTTTAAACAAAGCCCCAGGGCCTATGATTTCTTAATCTGGCCGTGTGTGTGTGTGTCTGTGTGTCTGTCTGTGTGTCTGTGTGTCTGTCTGTCTGTGTCTGTCTGTCTGGCGTGTAATTAGTGCCCATCAGTCATAATCTGTGCTGGCGTCTTGACTGGCACCTAATGTTCTAATCAAACTCTCCCCAGGATGGCTGCTACAGCCAGAATAAATGCACATGAATTATAGGGCTGCTGCCGAGGATTATCTCTCTCTCCCTCTCTATTCTCTCGCTCTCATTATCATTTCCTCTCCCTTTCAAGGTAAAAATCTGTCGTTCTGCCCCTGAACAAAGTAGTTAACCCACTGTTCCTAGGCCGTCATTGTAAATAAGAATTTGTTCTTAACTGACTTGCCTAGTTAAATAAAGGTAAAAAAAAGCTCTCTTCCCCCTACTATCCTCTTTGCCACAAATGTCTTCCATCCCTCTCTCTGTCATGTCTTATTCCCCTTCCCCTCTCTCTTCCTCCCCTCCTCTGTGTGGATTTGTGTGTCTGTCAGTGCGGCTCCCCTGTCCCCAGATGATGAGGGGAGGGCTTTGAAGGGGGGTTGTGTGTGTGTTGTGTAACTGGCCTTGTTAGACAGTATTGGTGCTTTTCCAATGATATTTACCTCCAAAACTAGTGTGCTGCTAATGTTATTGTGTTTCCATCAGGAGTGTAACACTAAAGACTTGTGACGAGCAGAATCAACAGCCTTTGCATCATTCAAGACTTTTGTATTTGTGAGAAGGTGTTAAAGTTCACAGTTAGCCATTGTTATGTAAATGAAAGCTGAAATATACCCAGGGCCTTGCCTTGGCTCCAATTTAGTCCGCCAGAGCTATGGCAGAGTGAAACACGGGTGCCAGCACTCGTAAGTGGAAACAGAAAAGTCTGAGCCTTTTGGGTAAAACGCTGGGGTAAATTGTAATTGGAAATGCGCCCTAAGTGGAGGGCTGAGAGAGGCAGGGAAGAAAGGGGAAGAATGTGGGGAGGTCAAGCATCAAAGGGACATAGCCTTAGGGCCACAAAATTCACACAACCCAACCCAGAGTCGCTTAGAAATGTCATAGATCATTTCAGTCAACCAGAGATTTTGCCCTCTCATTCTGAAATGATAAAATCACAACATCTCAGCCAGGGTGGGGCTCAATTTAGAATGTTTGAATTGACTCTCTTTCAACTCATTGAAATTTGAATTTGAATAACAGGAAGTAGAATTTTAATTCTGTGCATTTCAAATAAATTCCACTCAGTCATAGAACATGAGAGTTTCATTGAATCTGAAAGGTCACACTTCCAGATACCAAAGAATATATCACTTTCCTCTGGAAACAATGTTCATATACTTCCAGATACCAAAGAATATATCACTTTCCTCTGGAAACAATGTTCATATACTTCCAGATACCAAAGAATATATCACTTTCCTCTGGAAACAATGTTCATATACTTCCAGATACCAAAGAATATATCACTTTCCTCTGGAAACAATGTTCATATACTTCCAGATACCAAAGAATATATCTCTATCCTATGGAAACAATGTTCATATAACTTTTAACCTTAGTGCTTAGAATACACCATTATTTTTCCACCAGCCATTTCATTTGTTTCGCTTCTTTTTGAAGGCCTCAGGGTGAACTTGAGGGTTAAACTAATGCATTGTGGGAAATGTTGTATTTTCCCCATCTAGTTTTTTTTTAAATTGATTAATTAAATATAATAACTTAGAATATTCGCATCACAGGAGGTTGGTGGCACCTTAATTGGGGAGGGCAGACTTGTGATTGTCACGACTTCCGCCGAAGTCGGTCCCTCTCCTTGTTCGGGCGGCGTTCGGCAGGCGACGTCACCGGTCTTCTAGCCATCGCCGATCCATTTTTCATGTTCCATTTGTTTTGTCTTGTTTTACACACCTGGTTTCAATTCCCCAATTATATGTTCATTATTTAACCCTCTGTTTTCCTCATGTTTTTGTGCGTGATTGTTTTATGTTATATTGGTCCGTATTTGTGGGCTTGGTTTTCTCGTGTGTTATTGAGAACTTTATTGAGTAAAATGACTTGTGGTACTCATCTCTGCTGTCCTGCGCCTGACTCCTCTGCACCAGCTACACCCAGATCGTTAACAGTGATAATGGCTGGAGCGGAATAGGTGGAATGGTATCAAATACATCAAATACATGGTTTCCAGGTGTTTGATGCCATTCCATTAGCTCCGTTCCAGCCATTATTATGAGCCGTCCTCCCCTCAGCAGCCTCCACTGATTTGCATACAAGTTTTGTTTTCCTTGACCATTAATTTCAACATTAATTAAAAATTTTCCAACAATATTTTATATGCATGTATAATGACCTGTTTGATGTTTTATGTACAAGGTGTATATTTGTATAGACTACACCTAATGTGGAATAGAAGAGGCATTTGAATTTCATTGAGTTTCACTGAATTCAAATATTTTTCCATTGATTCAAATTTGAATTGTGATTCTGTATCCTGTTTACTACTTCAATTCAAATGTAATTCAAATTCAATAATTTTATTGGAATTTATGAGGCATTCTCAATTCAATTCTGAAATGAGCCAAACCCTGATCTCAATATTCAATAGAGATTGAAACAAAAGCCTCTCTGTTGTCATCTCCGTCTCCTCTCTCCCTCTATCTCAACATCTGCGTCTTGTCTTCCCTTTTCTCTCAATTCCATTGGTTCCACATCTGTGCTCCCTGTCTCTCTCCTTCACTCTCTCCTATATTCTCTCTTTCTCTTCCTCCACTCTGGAGCAGGAAATAGATTTGGGGGGTAAAGCCTTCTTATCTCTCCCCAACACAAGTCCTTCCCCACACACACACGCACGCACGCACGCACGCACGCACGCACGCACGCACGCACGCACGCACGCACACACACACACACACACACACACACACACACACACACACACACACACACACACACACACACACACACACACACACACACACACACCCTTCAGCCAGTCACATCAAAAGCCTCTGTTGTGATTGACAGAATTGACAGATAACCATCAGAGCATTGTGTGCTTTAATTAAACGCTGACTGATACTTTAAAGGGATTTGAATATGAATGTCTGCTCCCTGTCTCATATCAGGCAGATTTTAATTAGTTCAACTCTGTCAGCAACATTTGCTTGTGTGCGTGTGTGTGTGTGTGTGTGTGTGTGTGTGAGAGGCTAATTTAATGGAACGTTGAGTCCATAGGGTTGTCTTGCAGTTCTAGCAATAGCTCTGGGTTCTCAGCTCAATTTAGCCATGCAAAAAGAACACCCTTGAATATGTTTAACTTTTGTTCACCCGAAGTAAAGTCTTAGCTGGAACGTAGGAAAGGGTCAAAGGTCTATGTGACCAAAATATTTTAAGTGAAATGTTGCAATAGTCAATAAATATTGTTTTGAGTGAATTGATAGATGTATGAATTGATTGATTTATGTATTCATATATTGACCGGCAGGTTCACCTATGAGATCGCTCCAGTGTTTGTCCTGATGGAGCAGCTGACGCTGAAGAAGATGAGAGAGATTATTGGCTGGCCCTCAGGAGAGGGGGATGGCATATTCTCACCAGGTATGTAGAGTATGGAGTGTGTGTGTGTGGGAGCAGGCATGCAGTATGTGAGTACATTAAATGTGTTACTACTTGTCCAATACTGTTTGATATCTTTTCAATGTAGAAGTAACCATATACAACAGGACTGGATACCTTTTATTGTCCTGTCATGTGGAAATGTATCATTGGATTGTGCAAAAATGAGGTGGTCATGTCTGCCTGTATTGGACTAGCTGCTGTCCAGGGTACTGTAATGACCAGTCATTCTCTCTCTGTCCACAGGGGGTGCCATCTCTAACATGTACAGTGTGATGATCGCTCGCTACAAGTACTTCCCTGAGGTCAAGACCAAGGGCATGTCTGCCGCTCCCCGCCTGGTGCTCTTCACATCAGAACTTGTTAGTCACACACACGCACACACACGCGCACATACACGCACACTCACAAGCAAAAACACACTCTGAAGAAATCCTCAATAATGTTGGTTTTCAATTGTTTAAGTTCCTGTATTTTCCTGCAATCCCACAGAGCCACTACTCTATCAAGAAGGCAGGGGCAGCTCTGGGCTTTGGCTCAGAGAACGTGGTCCTGCTGAGCACAGATGAGAGGTACACTACAGCTACACACAAAGGTCGCACCTGACCCACTGTAGATATACATTAAGATAGATCAGCTGATTCTCTGTTCCTGTTCTTTCTCAGGGGGAGAGTTATTCCTGCTGATCTAGAAGCTAAGATCCTCGATGTCAAGCAGAAGGTGATTCTCTCTCTCCTTCCCTCTGTCTCTCTCTGTCTCTCTCTCTCTCTCTCTCTCTCTCTCTCTCTCTCTCTCTCTCTCTCTCTCTCTCTCTCTCTCTCTCTCTCTCTCTCTGTCTCTCTCTCTCTCTCTCTCTCTCTCTCTCTCTCTCTCTCTCTCTCTCTCTCTCTCTCTCTCTCTCTCTCTCTCTCTCTCTCTCTCTCTCTCTCTCTCTCTCTCTCTCTCTCTCTCTCTCTCTCTCTCTCTCTCTCTCTCTCTCTCTCTCTCTCTCTCTCTCTCTCTCTCTCTCTCTCTCTCTCTCTCTCTCTCTCTCTCTCTCTCTCTCTCTCTCTCTCTCTCTCTCTCTCTCTCTCTCTCTCTCTCTCTCTACGTTCTCTCTCTCTGTCTCTCTCTCTGTCTCTCTCTCTGTCTCTCTCTGTCTTTCCCTCTGTCGTTTCCTCTGTCTCTTTCTCTTTTTGTCTCTGTCTGTCTGTCTCTCTCTCTCTCTCTCTCTCTCTCTCTCTCTCTCTCTCTCTCTCTCTCTCTCTCTCTCTCTCTCTCTCTCTCTCTCTCTCTTTCTCTCTCTCTCTGTTTCTTACATAAATGGTTATGTCACTTTGTGACTCCTGTGATATTGTGTTCCTCCAGGGTTATCATCCACTGTTTGTGAACGCTACAGCTGGTTCCACTGTTTACGGAGCATTTGACCCCATCAACGAGATCGCTGACATCTGCGAGAAACACAACATGTGGTTGCACGTAGACGTGAGTACAGTGTGTGTGTGTTTGGGGACAATCTAGTTTTTTCCTATTGTTCTAGTGGTGCGTGTGTTCTTTTTCCAGGGTGCATGGGGAGGTGGTCTCCTGATGTCAAGGAAGCATCGCCATAAGTTCAGCGGTGTTGAGAGGTACTGACACACACACACACACAAACACACACACACTCCTTAATTCACACAACAAACATACTAACGGCTGCTGTTCCTCTTTTAGGGCTAACTCTGTCACTTGGAATCCTCACAAGATGATGGGAGTGCCTCTACAGTGCTCCGCCATCCTGGTCAGAGAGAAGGTGAGGACAAACACACACACACACACATACACAGACACGCTCTCTCTCTATATAACCCTGTTCTTTCTCTCTGTAGGGTATTCTGGCGGGCTGTAACTCGATGTGCGCAGGGTACCTGTTCCAGCCTGATAAACAGTATGATGTCAGCTATGACACGGGTGACAAAGCCATCCAGTGTGGGCGCCACGTTGACATCTTTAAGTTCTGGCTCATGTGGAAGGCCAAGGTGAGCCAATGTTACATGAATGTAGTATTTGGTCATACCCAGGCTTCTAATTACATATAGACCCCAATGGGGTTTCAACACTTATAGGAATGCCTGCTGTCCCCAGCCAGCACCTCTGTAGTTTCAGCTCTTATTAATCATTGTAATATTATCTTTTCCCCCCGCAGGGCACCATAGGATTTGAGCAGCACATTGACAAGTGTCTGGACCTGTCTCAGTACCTCTACGACAAGATCAGAAACAGAGAGGGATACGAGATGGTGTTCGAGGGAGTGGTAAGCAACTGTCCTACCTTTTCCTATCATTCCCTCAGTCACCCCCCCTTCCTTCCATAGCCGCGGGAAGTAGGGGTGCTGAAAAATAATAATAATGAAACAAATTCTTAATTAAGGTCCAAATATTCTAAATGTGTGTCTTCTCTCCGTAGCCCCAGCACACCAATGTGTGTTTCTGGTACATTCCACCAAGCCTGAGAGGCATGGAACACAACAGCAAAGAGTATCGAGAGAAACTTCACAAGGTAATTGTTATACCATCTTCTAACTTTTCAAATGTTCCAGAAACGTTATTCCACTATTCTAAATATGTTCTATTCCCCTCCCATCCTGCAGGTGGCGCCCAATATCAAAGCAATGATGATGGAGTCTGGTACGACCATGGTGGGCTACCAGCCTCAGGGCCAGAAGGTCAACTTCTTCCGCATGGTCATCTCCAACCCTGCAGCCCTCCAGTCAGACATTGACTTCCTTATTGACGAGATTGAGAGGCTGGGGCATGACCTGTAGATAGTGCCACCACAGTAGCCGGAGGCCGGAATTGCAGTTTTCAATGTTTTACCTGTGACCATGTGACCACACTAGTCGGGCTCTGAGAGAAATTTGGAGCTGTTCTTGAGTTGTCCTAAACAATTCTCTCTGTGGGTAGGATGTGTAAACCACAGCCTTTATAGCATGATGGGTACACACTCCGATACTAAAGTTTGACTAATGTTTGTGTGTGTGTTTGCAGTAGAGTACTGTGTTATGTGTGTGTTCATGTCCGTTAAGCAGTAATTTGTCTGTGTTGTACAGTAGATTCATAAGAGCAATTATGGTAAGGTAACACAGGGAAACCCTCTACGTCGGTGTGTGTGTATGCGTGTGTGTGTGAGTGTGAAAACAAAGAAATGCCTGAGAGCATATATAGTATACAATATACTATGAAATATGAATATTATTATATACACGATGCATCACTTGCGCTCAGCGTATATATAATTCTAGAGACAGATGCACCAACCCTTTCTCCTAGCGTTAAACCTTGACCTCCAGTGTGTGTTTCGTGGAGGTGTGTGTGTGTAACAGTGTATGTACCCCTGTAACCTAATGCTGTATTGACCTTTGAACTATGACCTTAGTGTTGACTATTGGCTAAAAATGCCCATAGTTACTGATCAAGGGTCAGTATTATGTTTTTCTCCCTAATGGTTAATATTATTAATTTTAGGTATCGGGGCGGGTAAGCTGATCCTGGATCTGTGTCTAAATTCTACTTGCAGAGTGTTAAAACACTGGCTCCTGGCCTGTCATTTTTGAAGATGTTTAAATTCTAATATGATAACGATATATAGATAAATATATATAAAGAAAAATATGATTTATTTATGACATTACCAGTGTTTTAAAAGTCAAGTATTTTCTTCCATTTGTAAATGTATATTTTATGTATATTCTATAGCCTCTATGTAATCTGTATGTTTTGATTGATAATGTCATTAGTCAATGATATATTAAGATATTATAGTGAATATGTGAGCCAAAGAAAGTGAATCGGGAACGTACAGCAATCCACAGGCCTTGAGATTGCATAAATACACTAAATCACATGTAAGATATTCTAAATATGTTACTTAATTACCCTGATCCTCAGTGCAATCTGTATAGTGTGTATCTGTGATTGTGTCTCTGACTGAATGTTTTGCAGTGATCAGATTGACTGTATGATACTTAATTATTATAAGATTATAAGGAGATTATACATCCATTCATATGCCAAGAGCCATTTATATGGTACTGATGGTGTCATTTGAGAAGCAACCTTACTGGCTTTGGTGTCAACTCTGGTGTCAACTCTGGTGTCAACTTGTCAGTCCTTCATCTAGCAAGAAGAGAAAGGCTATCGAGAGGGGAATGTACTCTTCAAAGAAGGAGAGAAAGAGGATTGTTCATGTCTGACAGAAATATATTTACAAAAATGTAATATACTTACTTATATATGTATTATGGTACATATTCCCTGTACCTTTAATGTTTTGAGAACTCATTGGAAAATCTAAGAGTTTCAGTTAGTCTTTGCACAATAATATCCTTCTTTATTTATTCAATTTTAAATGGATGTGTATTGCAGTAATTTAAGAATTATGTAATTATAGAAATTTACTGAATATCTTGATGGTATTTAGGGACCAGCTAAGTAAACTGCACAGTGACCTAGACCATGTGACCAATCTTAATGTGTATGAAGCCGTAGTGGGAGAATTGTCTTTAGGAAGGTAAAGTAGGCACTTTAACTCACAATCATGCAATGTGCAGCTACAATAAAGTATATTAAAAACAGAGTGTGTCTTATTGTTTCAACTGTTTCTGGTAGGATAGGAGTGTGTAGAAGACTGTACCTGTCAGATAGGAGTGTGTAGAAGACTGTACCTGTCAGATAGGAGTGTGTAGAAGACAGTACCTGTCGGATAGGACTGTGTAGAAGACTGTACCTGTCAGATAGGAGTGTGTAGAAGACTGTACCTGTCGGATAGGAGTGTGAAGACAGCACCTGTCAGATAGGAGTGTGTAGAAGACTGTACCTGTCAGATAGGAGTGTGTAGAAGACTGTACCTGTCAGATAGGAGTGTGTAGAAGACTGTACCTGTTAGATAGGAGTGTGTAGAAGACTGTACCTGTCAGATAGGAGTGTGTAGAAGACTGTACCTGTCAGATAGGAGTGTGTAGAAGACTGTAACTGTCAGATAGGAGTGTGTAGAAGACTGTACCTGTCAGATAGGAGTGTGTAAAAGACTGTACCTGTCAGATAGGAGTGTGTAGAAGACTGTACCTGTCGGATAGGAGTGTGTAGAAGACTGTACCTTTCGGATAGGAGTGTGTAGAAGACTGTACCTGGCAAATAGGAGTGTGAAGACAGTACCTGTCGGATAGGAATGTGTAGACAGTACCTGTCGAATAGGAGTGTGAAGACAGTACCTGACGGATAGGAGTGTGTAGAAGACAGTACCTGTCAGATAGAAGTGTGTAGAAGACTGAACCTGTCGGATAGGAGAGTGAAGACGGTACCTGTCGGATAGAGTGTGTAGAAGACTGTACCTGTCAGATAGGAGTGTGTAGAGGACTGTACCTGTCGGATAGGAGTGTGAAGACGGTATCTGTCGGATAGAGTGTGTAGACGGTACTTGTCGGATAGGAGTGAGAAGACAGTACCTGTCGGATAGGAGTGTGTATACTGTACCTGTCAGATAGGAGTGTGTAGAAGACTGTACCTGTTAGATAGGAGTGTGTAGAAGACTGTACCTGTCAGATAGGAGTGTGTAGAAGACTGTACCTGTCAGATAGGAGTGTGTAGAAGACAGTACCTGTCGGATAGGACTGTGTAGAAGACTGTACCTGTCAGATAGGAGTGTGTAGAAGACTGTACCTGTCGGATAGGAGTGTGAAGACAGCACCTGTCAGATAGGAGTGTGTAGAAGACTGTAACAGTCAGATAGGAGTGTGTAGAAGACTGTACCTGTCAGATAGGAGTGTGTAGAAGACTGTACCTGTCAGATAGGAGTGTGTAGAAGACTGTAACTGTCAGATAGGAGTGTGTAGAAGACTGTACCTGTCAGATAGGAGTGTGTAAAAGACTGTACCTGTCAGATAGGAGTGTGTAGAAGACTGTACCTGTCGGATAGGAGTGTGTAGAAGACTGTACCTTTCGGATAGGAGTGTGTAGAAGACTGTACCTGGCAAATAGGGAGTGTGAAGACAGTACCTGTCGGATAGGAATGTGTAGACAGTACCTGTCGAATAGGAGTGTGAAGACAGTACCTGTCGGATAGGAGTGTGTAGAAGACAGTACCTGACAGATAGAAGTGTGTAGAAGACTGAACCTGTCGGATAGGAGAGTGAAGACGGTACCTGTCGGATAGAGTGTGTAGAAGACTGTACCTGTCAGATAGGAGTGTGTAGAAGACAGTACCTGTCGGATAGGAGTGTGAAGACAGTACCTGTCGGATAGAGTGTAAAGACAGTACCTGTCGGATAGGAGAGTGTAGACAGTACCTGTTAGATAGCAGTGTCTAGACAGTACCTGTCGGATAGGAGTGTAAAGACAGTACCTGTCGGATAGAGTGTGTAGAAGACTGTACCTGTCAGATAGGAGTGTGTAGAAGAGTGTACCTGTCAGATAGGAGTGTGTAGAAGACTGTACCTGTCAGATAGGAGTGTGTAGAAGACTGTACCTGTCAGATAGGAGTGTGGAGACTGTACCTGTCAGATCGGAGTGTGTAGAAGACTGTACCTGTCAGATAGGAGTGTGTAGAAGACTGTACCTGTCAGATAGGAGTGTGAAGACAGTACCTGTCGGATAGAGTGTGTAGAAGACTGTACCTGTCGGATAGGAGTGTGTAGAAGACTTTACCTTTCGGAAAGGAGTGTGTAGAAGACTGTACCTGTCAGATAGGAGTGTGTAGAAGACTGTACCTGGCAGATAGGATTGTGAAGACAGTACCTGTCGGAGAGGAATGTGTAGACAGTACCTGTCGAATAGGAGTGTGAAGACAGTACTTGTCGGATAGGAGTGTGTAGAAGACAGTACCTGTCAGAAAGGAGTGTGTAGAAGACTGTACCTGTCGGATAGGAGTGTGAAGACAGTACCTGTCGGATAGGAGTGTGTAGAAGACTGTACCTGTCAGATAGGAGTGTGTAGAAGACTGTACCTGTCGGATAGGAGTGTGAAGACAGTACCTGTCGGATAGAGTGTGTAGACAGTACCTGTCAGATAGGAGTGTGTAGACAGTACCTGTCAGATAGCAGTGTAAAGACAGTACCTGTCGGATAGGAGTGTGTAGACAGTACCTGTTAGATAGGAGTGTGTAGACAGTACCTGTCGGAAAGGAGTGTGTGGAAGACTGTACCTGTCGGATAGAGTGTGTAGACAGTACCTGTCAGATAGGAGTGTGTAGACAGTACCTGTCAGATAGCAGTGTAAAGACAGTACCTGTCGGATAGGAGTGTGTAGACAGTACCTGTTAGATAGGAGTGTGTAGACAGTACCTGTCAGATAGGAGTGTGTATACTGTACCTGTCAGATAGGAGTGTGTAGAAGACTGTACCTGTTAGATAGGAGTGTGTAGAAGAGTGTACCTGTCGGATAGGAGTGTGTGGAAGACTGTACCTGTCGGATCGGAGTGTGTAGAAGACTGTACCTGTCAGATAGGAGTGTGTAGAAGACTGTACCTGTCGGATAGGAGTGTGTAGAAGACTGTAACTGTCAGATAGGAGTGTGTAGAAGACTGTAACTGTCAGATAGGAGTGTGTAAAAGACTGTACCTGTCAGATAGGAGTGTGTAGAAGACTGTACCTGTCGGATAGGAGTGTGTAGAAGACTGTACCTTTCGGATAGGAGTGTGTAGAAGACTGTACCTGGCAAATAGGAGTGTGAAGACAGTACCTGTCGGATAGGAATGTGTAGACAGTACCTGTCGAATAGGAGTGTGTAGAAGACAGTACCTGTCAGATAGAAGTGTGTAGAAGACTGAACCTGTCGGATAGGAGAGTGAAGACGGTACCTGTCGGATAGAGTGTGTAGAAGACTGTACCTGTCAGATAGGAGTGTGTAGAGGACTGTACCTGTCGGATAGGAGTGTGAAGACGGTATCTGTCGGATAGAGTGTGTAGACGGTACTTGTCGGATAGGAGTGAGAAGACAGTACCTGTCGGATAGGAGTGTGTATACTGTACCTGTCAGATAGGAGTGTGTAGAAGACTGTACCTGTTAGATAGGAGTGTGTAGAAGACTGTACCTGTCAGATAGGAGTGTGTAGAAGACTGTACCTGTCAGATAGGACTGTGTAGAAGACAGTACCTGTCGGATAGGACTGTGTAGAAGACTGTACCTGTCAGATAGGAGTGTGTAGAAGACTGTACCTGTCGGATAGGAGTGTGAAGACAGCACCTGTCAGATAGGAGTGTGTAGAAGACTGTAACAGTCAGATAGGAGTGTGTAGAAGACTGTACCTGTCAGATAGGAGTGTGTAGAAGACTGTACCTGTCAGATAGGAGTGTGTAGAAGACTGTAACTGTCAGATAGGAGTGTGTAGAAGACTGTACCTGTCAGATAGGAGTGTGTAAAAGACTGTACCTGTCAGATAGGAGTGTGTAGAAGACTGTACCTGTCGGATAGGAGTGTGTAGAAGACTGTACCTTTCGGATAGGAGTGTGTAGAAGACTGTACCTGGCAAATAGGGAGTGTGAAGACAGTACCTGTCGGATAGGAATGTGTAGACAGTACCTGTCGAATAGGAGTGTGAAGACAGTACCTGTCGGATAGGAGTGTGTAGAAGACAGTACCTGACAGATAGAAGTGTGTAGAAGACTGAACCTGTCGGATAGGAGAGTGAAGACGGTACCTGTCGGATAGAGTGTGTAGAAGACTGTACCTGTCAGATAGGAGTGTGTAGAAGACAGTACCTGTCGGATAGGAGTGTGAAGACAGTACCTGTCGGATAGAGTGTAAAGACAGTACCTGTCGGATAGGAGTGTGTAGACAGTACCTGTTAGATAGCAGTGTAGACAGTACCTGTCAGATAGGAGTGTGTAGACAGTACCTGTTAGATAGCAGTGTCTAGACAGTACCTGTCGGATAGGAGTGTAAAGACAGTACCTGTCGGATAGAGTGTGTAGAAGACTGTACCTGTCAGATAGGAGTGTGTAGAAGAGTGTACCTGTCAGATAGGAGTGTGTAGAAGACTGTACCTGTCAGATAGGAGTGTGTAGAAGACTGTACCTGTCAGATAGGAGTGTGGAGACTGTACCTGTCAGATCGGAGTGTGTAGAAGACTGTACCTGTCAGATAGGAGTGTGTAGAAGACTGTACCTGTCAGATAGGAGTGTGTAGAAGACTGTACCTGTCAGATAGGAGTGTGAAGACAGTACCTGTCGGATAGAGTGTGTAGACAGTACCTGTCAGATAGGAGTGAGAGACAGTACCTGTCAGATAGAGTGTGTAGAAGACTGTACCTGTCAGATAGGAGTGTAGAAGACTGTACCTGTAGATAGGAGTGTGAAGACAGTACCTGTCGGATAGGAGTGTGTAGAAGACTGTACCTGTCAGATGGAGTGTGTAGAAGACTGTACCTGTCAGATAGGAGTGTGAGACTGTACCTGTCAGATAGGAGGTGTAGAAGACTGTACCTGTCAGATAGAGTGTGTAGAAGATGTCAGATAGGAGTGTGTAGACAGTACCTGTGATAGAGTGTGTAGAAGACAGTACCTGTCGGAGAGGAATGTGTAGACAGTACCTGTCGAATAGGAGTGTGAAGACAGTACTTGTCGGATAGGAGTGTGTAGAAGACAGTACCTGTCAGAAAGGAGTGTGTAGAAGACTGTACCTGGCAGATAGGATTGTGAAGACAGTACCTGTCGGAGAGGAATGTGTAGACAGTACCTGTCGAATAGGAGTGTGAAGACAGTACTTGTCGGATAGGAGTGTGTAGAAGACAGTACCTGTCAGAAAGGAGTGTGTAGAAGACTGTACCTGTCGGATAGGAGTGTGAAGACAGTACCTGTCGGATAGGAGTGTGTAGAAGACTGTACCTGTCAGATAGGAGTGTGTAGAAGACTGTACCTGTCGGATAGGAGTGTGAAGACAGTACCTGTCGGATAGAGTGTGTAGACAGTACCTGTCAGATAGGAGTGTGTAGACAGTACCTGTCAGATAGCAGTGTAAAGACAGTACCTGTCGGATAGGAGTGTGTAGACAGTACCTGTTAGATAGGAGTGTGTAGACAGTACCTGTCGGAAAGGAGTGTAAAGACAGTACCTGTCGGATAGAGTGTGTAGAAGACTGTACCTGTCAGATAGGAGTGTGTAGAAGAGTGTACCTGTCGGATAGGAGTGTGTGGAAGACTGTACCTGTCGGATCGGAGTGTGTAGAAGACTGTACCTGTCAGATAGGAGTGTGTAGAAGACTGTACCTGTCGGATAGGAGTGTGTAGAAGACTGTAACTGTCAGATAGGAGTGTGTAGAAGACTGTAACTGTCAGATAGGAGTGTGTAAAAGACTGTACCTGTCAGATAGGAGTGTGTAGAAGACTGTACCTGTCGGATAGGAGTGTGTAGAAGACTGTACCTTTCGGATAGGAGTGTGTAGAAGACTGTACCTGGCAAATAGGAGTGTGAAGACAGTACCTGTCGGATAGGAATGTGTAGACAGTACCTGTCGAATAGGAGTGTGTAGAAGACAGTACCTGTCAGATAGAAGTGTGTAGAAGACTGAACCTGTCGGATAGGAGAGTGAAGACGGTACCTGTTGGATAGGAGTGTGTAGACAGTACCTGTCAGATAGGAGTGTGTAGACAGTACCTGTCAAATAGGAGTGTAAAGACAGTACCTGTTGGATAGGAATGTGTAGACAGTACTTGTCGAATAGGAGTGTGTAGACAGTACCTGTAGGATAGGAGTGTGTAGAAGACTGTACCTGTCAGATAGGAGTGTGTAGAAGACTGTACCTGTCGGATAGGTGTGAAGACAGTACCTGTCGGATAGAGTGTGTAGACAGTACCTGTCAGATAGGAGTGTGTAGACAGTACCTGTCAGATAGCAGTGTAAAGACAGTACCTGTCGGATAGGAGTGTGTAGACAGTACCTGTTAGATAGCAGTGTCTAGACAGTACCTGTCGGATAGGAGTGTAAAGACAGTACCTGTCGGATAGGAATGTGTAGAAGAGTGTACCTGTCAGATAGGAGTGTGTAGAAGACTGTACCTGTCAGATAGGAGTGTGGAGACTGTACCTGTCAGATCGGAGTGTGTAGAAGACTGTACCTGTCAGATAGGAGTGTGTAGAAGACTGTACCTGTCAGATAGGAGTGTGTAGAAGACTGTACCTGTCGGATAGGAGTGTGAAGACAGTACCTGTCGGATAGAGTGTGTAGAAGACTGTACCTGTCGGATAGGAGTGTGTAGAAGACTTTACCTTTCGGAAAGGAGTGTGTAGAAGACTGTACCTGTCAGATAGGAGTGTATAGAAGACTGTACCTGGCAGATAGGATTGTGAAGACAGTACCTGTCGGAGAGGAATGTGTAGACAGTACCTGTCGAATAGGAGTGTGAAAACAGTACTTGTCGGATAGGAGTGTGTAGAAGACAGTACCTGTCAGAAAGGAGTGTGTAGAAGACTGTACCTGTCGGATAGGAGTGTGAAGACAGTACCTGTCGGATAGGAGTGTGTAGAAAACTGTACCTGTCAGATAGGAGTGTGTAGACAGTACCTGTCGGAAAGGAGTGTAAAGACAGTACCTGTCGGATAGAGTGTGTAGACAGTACCTGTCAGATAGGCGTGTGTAGACAGTACCTGTCAGATAGGAGTGTAAAGACAGTACCTGTCGGATAGGAGTGTGTAGACAGTACCTGTTAGATAGCAGTGTCTAGACAGTACCTGTCGGATAGGAGTGTAAAGACAGTACCTGTCGGATAGAGTGTGTAGAAGACTGTACCTGTCAGATAGGAGTGTGTAGAAGAGTGTACCTGTCAGATAGGAGTGTGTAGAAGACTGTACCTGTCAGATAGGAGTGTGTAGAAGACTGTACCTGTCAGATAGGAGTGTGGAGACTGTACCTGTCAGATCGGAGTGTGTAGAAGACTGTACCTGTCAGATAGGAGTGTGTAGAAGACTGTACCTGTCAGATAGGAGTGTGTAGAAGACTGTACCTGTCGGATAGGAGTGTGAAGACAGTACCTGTCGGATAGAGTGTGTAGAAGACTGTACCTGTCGGATAGGAGTGTGTAGAAGACTTTACCTTTCGGAAAGGAGTGTGTAGAAGACTGTACCTGTCAGATAGGAGTGTATAGAAGACTGTACCTGGCAGATAGGATTGTGAAGACTGTACCTGTCGGAGAGGAATGTGTAGACAGTACCTGTCGAATAGGAGTGTGAAAACAGTACTTGTCGGATAGGAGTGTGTAGAAGACAGTACCTGTCAGAAAGGAGTGTGTAGAAGACTGTACCTGTCGGATAGGAGTGTGAAGACAGTACCTGTCGGATAGGAGTGTGTAGAAGACTGTACCTGTCAGATAGGAGTGTGTAGACAGTACCTGTCGGAAAGGAGTGTAAAGACAGTACCTGTCGGATAGAGTGTGTAGAAGACTGTACCTGTCAGATAGGAGTGTGTAGAAGAGTGTACCTGTCGGATAGGAGTGTGTGGAAGACTGTACCTGTCGGATCGGAGTGTGTAGAAGACTGTACCTGTCAGATAGGAGTGTGTAGAAGACTGTACCTGTCGGATAGGAGTGTGTAGAAGACAGTACCTGTCAGATAGGAGTGTGTAGAAGACTGTACCTGTCGGATAGGAGTGTGTAGAAGACTGTAACTGTCAGATAGGAGAGTGTAGAAGACTGTACCTGTCAGATAGGAGTGTGTAAAAGACTGTACCTGTCAGATAGGAGTGTGTAGAAGACTGTACCTGTCGGATAGGAGTGTGTAGAAGACTGTACCTTTCGGATAGGAGTGTGTAGAAGACTGTACCTGGCAAATAGGAGTGTGAAGACAGTACCTGTCGGATAGAGTGTGTAGACAGTACCTGTCAGATAGCAGTGTAAAGACAGTACCTGTCGGATAGGAGTGTGTAGACAGTACCTGTTAGATAGGAGTGTGTAGACAGTACCTGTTAGATAGGAGTGTGTAGACAGTACCTGTCGGAAAGGAGTGTAAAGACAGTACCTGTCGGATAGGAGTGTGTAGAAGACTGTACCTGGCAAATAGGAGTGTGAAGACAGTACCTGTCGGATAGAGTGTGTAGACAGTACCTGTCAGATAGGAGTGTGTAGACAGTACCTGTCAGATAGGAGTGTGTAGACAGTACCTGTCGGAAAGGAGTGTAAAGACAGTACCTGTCGGATAGAGTGTGTAGAAGACTGTACCTGTCAGATAGGAGTGTGTAGAAGAGTGTACCTGTCGGATAGGAGTGTGTGGAAGACTGTACCTGTCGGATCGGAGTGTGTAGAAGACAGTACCTGTCAGATAGGAGTGTGTAGAAGACTGTACCTGTCGGATAGGAGTGTGTAGAAGACAGTACCTGTCAGATAGGAGTGTGTAGAAGACTGTACCTGTCGGATAGGAGTGTGAAGACAGTACCTGTCGGATAGAGTGTGTAGACAGTACCTGTCGGATAGGAGTGTGAAGACAGTACCTGTCGGATAGGAGTGTGTAGACAGTACCTGTCAGATAGGAGTGTGTAGACAGTACCTGTCAAATAGGAGTGTAAAGACAGTACCTGTCGGATAGGAATGTGTAGACAGTACCTGTCGAATAGGAGTGTGTAGACAGTACCTGTAGGATAGGAGTGTGTAGAAGACTGTACCTGTCAGATAGGTGTGTGTAGAAGACTGTACCTGTCGGATAGGAGTGTGAAGACAGTACCTGTCGGATAGGAGTGTGTAGACAGTACCTGTCAGATAGGAGTGTGTAGAAGACTGTACCTGTCAGATAGGAGTGTGTAGAAGACTGTACCTGTCAGATAGGAGTGTGTAGAAGACTGTACCTGTCGGATAGGAGTGTGAAGACATTACCTGTCGGATAGAGTGTGTAGACAGTACCTGTCGGATAGGAGTGTGAAGACAGTACCTGTCGGATAGGAGTGTGTAGACAGTACCTGTCAGATAGGAGTGTGTAGACAGTACCTGTCAAATAGGAGTGTAAAGACAGTACCTGTTGGATAGGAATGTGTAGACAGTACTTGTCGAATAGGAGTGTGTAGACAGTACCTGTAGGATAGGAGTGTGTAGAAGACTGTACCTGTCAGATAGGAGTGTGTAGAAGACTGTACCTGTCGGATAGGAGTGTGTGAAGACAGTACCTGTCGGATAGAGTGTGTGAAGACAGTACCTGTCAGATAGGAGTGTGTAGAAGACTGTACCTGTCAGATAGGAGTGTGTAGAAGACTGTACCTGTCAGATAGGAGTGTGTAGAAGACTGTACCTGTCAGATAGGAGTGTGTAGAAGACTGTACCTGTCGGATAGGAGTGTGAAGACAGTACCTGTCGGATAGGAGTGTGTAGAAGACTGTACCTGTCAGATAGGAGTGTGTAGAAGACTGTACCTGTCAAATAGGAGTGTGTAGAAGACTGTACCTGTCAGATAGGAGTGTGTAGAAGACTGTACCTGTCAGATAGGAGTGTGTAGAAGACTGTACCTGTCAGATAGGAGTGTGTAGAAGACTGTACCTGTCAGATAGGAGTGTAGAAGACAGTACCTGTCGGATAGGAGTGTGTAGAAGACAGTACCTGTCAGATAGGAGTGTGTAGACAGTACCTGTCGGATAGGAGTGTGAAGACAGTACCTGTCGGATAGGAGTGTGTAGACAGTACCTGTCAGATAGGAGTGTGTAGACAGTACCTGTCAAATAGGAGTGTAAAGACAGTACCTGTCGGATAGGAATGTGTAGACAGTACCTGTCAGATAGGAGTGTGTAGAAGACTGTACCTGTCAGATAGGAGTGTGTAGAAGACTGTACCTGTCAGATAGGAGTGTGTAGACAGTACCTGTCGGATAGCAGTGTGTAGACAGTACCTGTCGGATAGGAGTGTGTAGACAGTACCTGTCAGATAGGAGTGTGTAGAAGACAGTACCTGTCAGATAGGAGTGTAAAGACAGTACCTGTCGGATAGGAGTGTGTAGAAGACTGTACCTGTCAGATAGGAGTGTGTAGAAGACTGTACCTGTCAGATAGGAGTGTGGAGACTGTACCTGTCAGATCGGAGTGTGTAGAAGACTGTACCTGTCAGATAGGAGTGTGTAGAAGACTGTACCTGTCAGATAGGAGTGTGTAGAAGACTGTACCTGTCGGATAGGAGTGTGAAGACAGTACCTGTCGGATAGAGTGTGTAGAAGACTGTACCTGTCGGATAGGAGTGTGTAGAAGACTTTACCTTTCGGAAAGGAGTGTGTAGAAGACTGTACCTGTCAGATAGGAGTGTATAGAAGACTGTACCTGGCAGATAGGATTGTGAAGACAGTACCTGTCGGAGAGGAATGTGTAGACAGTACCTGTCGAATAGGAGTGTGAAAACAGTACTTGTCGGATAGGAGTGTGTAGAAGACAGTACCTGTCAGAAAGGAGTGTGTAGAAGACTGTACCTGTCGGATAGGAGTGTGAAGACAGTACCTGTCGGATAGGAGTGTGTAGAAGACTGTACCTGTCAGATAGGAGTGTGTAGACAGTACCTGTCGGAAAGGAGTGTAAAGACAGTACCTGTCGGATAGAGTGTGTAGACAGTACCTGTCAGATAGGCGTGTGTAGACAGTACCTGTCAGATAGGAGTGTAAAGACAGTACCTGTCGGATAGGAGTGTAAAGACAGTACCTGTCGGATAGGAGTGTGTAGACAGTACCTGTTAGATAGCAGTGTCTAGACAGTACCTGTCGGATAGGAGTGTAAAGACAGTACCTGTCGGATAGAGTGTGTAGAAGACTGTACCTGTCAGATAGGAGTGTGTAGAAGAGTGTACCTGTCAGATAGGAGTGTGTAGAAGACCTTAACCTGTCAGATAGGAGTGTGTAGAAGACTGTACCTGTCAGATAGGAGTGTAGAAGACTGTACCTGTCAGATAGGAGTGTAGAAGACTGTACCTGTCAGATAGGAGTGTGTAGAAGACTGTACCTGTCAGATAGGAGTGTGTAGAAGACTGTACCTGTCGGATAGGAGTGTGTAGAAGACTGTACCTGTCGGATAGGAGTGTGTAGAAGACTGTACCTGTCAGATAGGAGTGTGTAGACAGTACCTGTCGGATAGGAGTGTAGAAGACAGTACCTGTCGGATAGGAGTGTGTAGACAGTACCTGTTAGATAGGAGTGTGTAGACAGTACCTGTCGGATAGGAGTGTAGAAGACAGTACCTGTCGGATAGGAGTGTGTAAGACAGTACCTGTCAGAGGGAGTGTGTAGAAGACTGTACCTGTCAGATAGGAGTGTAGAAGACAGTACCTGTCGGATAGGAGTGTGTAGAAGACTGTACCTGTCGGATAGAGTGTGTAGAAGACTGTACCTGTCAGATAGGAGTGTGTAGAAGACTGTACCTGTCAGATAGGAGTGTGTAAAAGACTGTACCTGTCAGATAGGAGTGTGTAGAAGACTGTACCTGTCAGATAGGAGTGTGTAAAAGACTGTACCTGTCGGATAGGAGTGTGTAGAAGACTGTACCTGGCAAATAGGAGTGTGAAGACAGTACCTGTCGGATAGAGTGTGTAGACAGTACCTGTCAGATAGGAGTGTGTAGACAGTACCTGTCAGATAGGAGTGTGTAGACAGTACCTGTCGGAAAGGAGTGTAAAGACAGTACCTGTCGGATAGAGTGTGTAGAAGACTGTACCTGTCAGATAGGAGTGTGTAGACAGTACCTGTCAAATAGGAGTGTAAAGACAGTACCTGTTGGATAGGAATGTGTAGACAGTACTTGTCGAATAGGAGTGTGTAGACAGTACCTGTAGGATAGGAGTGTGTAGAAGACTGTACCTGTCAGATAGGAGTGTGTAGAAGACTGTACCTGTCAGATAGGAGTGTGTAAAAGACTGTACCTGTCAGATAGGAGTGTGTAGAAGACTGTACCTGTCGGATAGGAGTGTGTAGAAGACTGTACCTTTCGGATAGGAGTGTGTAGAAGACTGTACCTGGCAAATAGGAGTGTGAAGACTGTACCTGTCGGATAGAGTGTGTAGACAGTACCTGTCAGATAGGAGTGTGTAGACAGTACCTGTCAGATAGCAGTGTAAAGACAGTACCTGTCGGATAGGAGTGTGTAGAAGACTGTACCTGTCAGATAGGAGTGTGTAGAAGACTGTAACTGTCGGATAGGAGTGTGAAGACAGTACCTGTCGGACAGAGTGTGTAGACATTACCTGTCAGATAGGAGTGTGTAGACAGTACCTGTCGGATAGGAGTGTAAAGACAGTACCTGTCGGATAGGAGTGTGTAGACAGTACCTGTCGGATAGGAGTGTGTAGACAGTACCTGTCGGATAGGAGTGTAAAGACAGTACCTGTCGGATAAGAGTGTGTAGAAGACAGTACCTGTCAGATAGGAGTGTGTAGAAGACTGTACCTGTCGGATAGGAGTGTGAAGACAGTACCTGTCGGATAGAGTGTGTAGACAGTACCTGTCGGATAGGAGTGTGAAGACAGTACCTGTCGGATAGGAGTGTGTAGAAGACTGTACCTGTTAGATAGGAGTGTGTAGACAGTACCTGTCGGAAAGGAGTGTAAAGACAGTACCTGTCGGATAGAGTGTGTAGAAGACTGTACCTGTCAGATAGGAGTGTGTGGAAGACTGTACCTGTCGGATAGGAGTGTGAAGACAGTACCTGTCGGATAGGAGTGTGTAGAAGACAGTACCTGTCAGATAGGAGTGTGTAGACAGTACCTGTCAAATAGGAGTGTAAAGACAGTACCTGTTGGATAGGAATCTGTAGACAGTACCTGTCGAATAGGAGTGTGTAGACAGTACCTGTAGGATAGGAGTGTGTAGAAGACTGTACCTGTCAGATAGGAGTGTGTAGAAGACTGTACCTGTCGGATAGGAGTGTGAAGACAGTACCTGTCGGATAGGAGTGTGTAGACAGTACCTGTTAGATAGCAGTGTCTAGACAGTACCTGTCGGATAGGAGTGTAAAGACAGTACCTGTCGGATAGAGTGTGTAGAAGACTGTACCTGTCAGATAGGATTGTGTAGAAGAGTGTACCTGTCAGATAGGAGTGTGTAGAAGACTGTACCTGTCAGATAGGAGTGTGTAGAAGACTGTACCTGTCAGATAGGAGTGTGGAGACTGTACCTGTCAGATCGGAGTGTGTAGAAGACTGTACCTGTCAGATAGGAGTGTGTAGAAGACTGTACCTGTCAGATCGGAGTGTGTAGAAGACTGTACCTGTCAGATAGGAGTGTGTAGAAGACTGTACCTGTCAGATCGGAGTGTGTAGAAGACTGTACCTGTCGGATAGGAGTGTGAAGACAGTACCTGTCGGATAGAGTGTGTAGACAGTACCTGTCGGATAGGAGTGTGAAGACAGTACCTGTCGGATAGGAGTGTGTAGACAGTACCTGTCAGATAGGAGTGTGTAGACAGTACCTGTCAAATAGGAGTGTAAAGACAGTACCTGTCGGATAGGAATGTGTAGACAGTACCTGTCGAATAGGAGTGTGTAGACAGTACCTGTAGGATAGGAGTGTGTAGAAGACTGTACCTGTCAGATAGGAGTGTGTAGAAGACTGTACCTGTCGGATAGGAGTGTGAAGACAGTACCTGTCGGATAGAGTGTGTAGACAGTACCTGTCAGATAGGAGTGTGAAGACAGTACCTGTCGGATAGGAGTGTGTAGACAGTACCTGTCAGATAGGAGTGTGTAGACAGTACCTGTTGATAGAGTGTGAAGACTGTACCTGTCAGATAGGAGTGTGAAGACTGTACCTGTCAGATAGGAGTGTGTGGACAGTACCTGTGATAGAGTGTAGACTGTACCTGTCAGATAGGAGTGTGTAGAAGACTGTACCTGTCAGATAGGAGTGTGTAGAAGACTGTACCTGTCAGATAGGAGTGTGTAGACAGTACCTGTAGGATAGAGTGTGTAGAAGACTGTACCTGTCAGATAGGAGTGTGTAGAAGACTGTACCTGTCAGATAGGAGTGTGTAGAAGACTGTACCTGTCAGATAGAGTGTGTAGAAGACTGTACCTGTCGGATAGGAGTGTGTAGAAGACTGTACCTGTCAGATAGGAGTGTGTAGAAGACTGTACCTGTCGGATAGGAGTGTGTAGAAGACTGTAACTGTCAGATAGGAGAGTGTAGAAGACTGTACCTGTCAGATAGGAGTGTGTAGACAGACTGTACCTGTCAGATAGGAGTGTGTAGAAGACTGTACCTGTCGGATAGGAGTGTGTAGAAGACTGTACCTTTCGGATAGGAGTGTGTAGAAGACTGTACCTGGCAAATAGGAGTGTGAAGACAGTACCTGTCGGATAGAGTGTGTAGACAGTACCTGTCAGATAGGAGTGTGTAGACAGTACCTGTCAGATAGCAGTGTAAAGACAGTACCTGTCGGATAGGAGTGTGTAGAAGACTGTACCTGTTAGATAGGAGTGTGTAGAAGACTGTACCTGTCAGATAGGTGTGTAGAAGACAGTACCTGTCGGATAGGAGTGTGAAGACAGTACCTGTGATAGAGTGTGTAGACAGTACCTGTCAGATAGGAGTGTGTAGAAGACTGTACCTGTCGGATAGGAGTGTGTAGAAGACTGTACCTGTCAGATAGGAGTGTGTAGAAGACTGTACCTGTCAGATAGAGTGTGTAAAAGACTGTACCTGTCAGATAGGAGTGTGTAGAAGACTGTACCTGTCGGATAGGAGTGTGTAGAAGACTGTACCTGTCGGATAGGAGTGTGTAGAAGACTGTACCTGTCAGATAGGAGTGTAGAAGACAGTACCTGTCGGATAGGAGTGTGTGAAGACAGTACCTGTCAGATAGGAGTGTGTAGACAGTACCTGTCGGATAGGAGTGTGTAGACAGTACCTGTCAGATAGAGTGTGTAGACAGTACCTGTCGGATAGGAGTGTGTAGCTGTCGGATAGAGATAGGAGTGTGTAGAAGACTGTACCTGTCAGATAGGAGTGTAGAAGACTGTACCTGTCGGATAGGAGTGTGAAGACAGTACCTGTCGGATAGGAGTGTGTAGACAGTACCTGTCGGATAGGAGTGTGAAGACAGTACCTGTCAGATAGGAGTGTGTAGAAGACAGTACCTGTCGGATAGAGTGTGTAGAAGACTGTACCTGTCAGATAGAGTGTGTAGAAGACAGTACCTGTCGGATAGGAGTGTAGAAGACAGTACCTGTCAGATAGGAGTGTGTAGACAGTACCTGTCAGATAGGAGTGTGTAGACAGTACCTGTCGGATAGGAGTGTGTAGACAGTACCTGTCAGATAGGAGTGTGTAGACTGTACCTGTCAGATAGGAGTGTAAAGACAGTACCTGTCAGATAGAGTGTGTAGAAGACTGTACCTGTCAGATAGGAGTGTAGAAGACTGTACCTGTCAGATAGGAGTGTGTAGAAGACTGTACCTGTCAGATAGGAGTGTGAAGACTGTACCTGTCGGATAGGAGTGTAGACAGTACCTGTCAGATAGGAGTGTGTAGACAGTACCTGTCAGATAGGAGTGTGTACCTGTCAGATAGGAGTGTGTAGAAGACTGTACCTGTCGGAGTGTAGACAGTACCTGTCAGATAGGAGTGTAGAAGACTGTACCTGTCAGATAGGAGTGTGTAGAAGACTGTACCTGTCAGATAGGAGTGTGTAGAAGACTGTACCTGTCAGATAGGAGTGTGTAGAAGACTGTACCTGTCAGATAGAGTGTGTAGAAGACTGTACCTGTCGGATAGGAGTGTGTAGAAGACTGTACCTGTCAGATAGGAGTGTGAAGACTGTACCTGTCGGATAGAGTGTGAAGACAGTACCTGTCGGATAGAGTGTAGACAGTACCTGTCAGATAGGAGTGTGTAGACAGTACCTGTCAGATAGGAGTGTGTAGAAGACAGTACCTGTCAGATAGGAGTGTGTAGAAGACAGTACCTGTCGGATAGGAGTGTGTAGACAGTACCTGTCGGATAGAGTGTAGACAGTACCTGTCGGATAGGAGTGTGTAGACAGTACCTGTCAGATAGGAGTGTGTAGAAGACTGTACCTGTCGGATAGGAGTGTAGAAGACAGTACCTGTCGGATAGGAGTGTGTAGAAGACTGTACCTGTGTCAGATAGGAGTGTGTAGAAGACTGTACCTGTCGGATAGGAGTGTGTAGAAGACTGTACCTGTCAGATAGGAGTGTGTAGAAGACTGTACCTGTCGGATAGGAGTGTGTAGAAGACAGTACCTGTCAGATAGGAGTGTGTAGAAGACTGTACCTGTCAGGATAGGAGTGTGTAGAAGACTGTACCTGTCAGATAGGAGTGTGTAGAAGACTGTACCTGTCGGATAGGAGTGTGTGAAGACAGTACCTGTCAGATAGGAGTGTGTAGAAGACTGTACCTGTCAGATAGGAGTGTGTAGACAGTACCTGTCGGATAGGAGTGTGTAGACAGTACCTGTCAGATAGGAGTGTGTAGACAGTACCTGTCAGATAGGAGTGTGTAGAAGACTGTACCTGTCGATGACAGTACCTGTCGGATAGGAGTGTGTGAAGACAGTACCTGTCAGATGATAGAGTGTGTAGAAGACTGTACCTGTCAGATAGGAGTGTGTAGAAGTACTGTCAGATAGAGTGTGTAGACAGTACCTGTCAGATAGTGTGTAGACAGTACCTGTCAGATAGGAGTGTGTAGACAGTACCTGTCGGATAGGAGTGTAAAGACAGTACCTGTCGGATAGGAGTGTGTAGAAGACTGTACCTGTCAGATAGGAGTGTGTAGAAGACTGTACCTGTGTCGGATAGGAGTGTGGAAGACTGTACCTGTCAGATAGGAGTGTGTAGACAGTACCTGTCTGTAGACAGTACCTGTCAGATAGAGTGTGTAGACAGTACCTGTCAGATAGGAGTGTGTAGAAGACTGTACCTGTCAGATAGAGTGTGTAGAAGACTGTACCTGTCAGATAGGAGTGTGTAGAAGACTGTACCTGTCAGATAGGAGTGTGTAGAAGACTGTACCTGTCGGATAGGAGTGTGTAGAAGACTGTACCTGTCAGATAGGAGTGTAGAAGACTGTACCTGTCGGATAGGAGTGTGTAGAAGACAGTACCTGTCGGATAGGAGTGTGTAGAAGACTGTACCTGTCAGATAGGAGTGTGAAGACTGTACCTGTCGGATAGAGTGTGAAGACAGTACCTGTCGGATAGAGTGTGTAGACAGTACCTGTCAGATAGGAGTGTGTAGACAGTACCTGTCAGATAGCAGTGTAAAGACAGTACCTGTCGGATAGGAGTGTGTAGACAGTACCTGTCGGATAGGAGTGTGTAGACAGTACCTGTCAGATAGGAGTGTGAAGACAGTACCTGTCGGATAGAGTGTGTAGAAGACTGTACCTGTCAGATAGAGTGTGTAGACAGTACCTGTGATAGGAGTGTAGAAGACTGTACCTGTCGGATAGAGTGTGTAGAAGACTGTACCTGTCAGATAGGAGTGTGTAGAAGACTGTACCTGTCGGATAGAGTGTGTAGACAGTACCTGTCGGATAGGAGTGTGAAGACAGTACCTGTCGGATAGGAGTGTGTAGACAGTACCTGTCAGATAGGAGTGTGTAGACAGTACCTGTCAAATAGGAGTGTAAAGACAGTACCTGTTGGATAGGAATGTGTAGACAGTACTTGTCGAATAGGAGTGTGTAGACAGTACCTGTAGGATAGGAGTGTGTAGAAGACTGTACCTGTCAGATAGGAGTGTGTAGAAGACTGTACCTGTCGGATAGGAGTGTGAAGACAGTACCTGTCGGATAGAGTGTGTAGACAGTACCTGTCAGATAGGAGTGTGTAGACAGTACCTGTCAGATAGCAGTGTAAAGACAGTACCTGTCGGATAGGAGTGTGTAGACAGTACCTGTTAGATAGCAGTGTCTAGACAGTACCTGTCGGATAGGAGTGTAAAGACAGTACCTGTCGGATAGGAGTGTGTAGAAGAGTGTACCTGTCAGATAGGAGTGTGTAGAAGACTGTACCTGTCAGATAGGAGTGTGTAGAAGACTGTACCTGTCAGATAGGAGTGTGGAGACTGTACCTGTCAGATCGGAGTGTGTAGAAGACTGTACCTGTCAGATAGGAGTGTGTAGAAGACTGTACCTGTCAGATAGGAGTGTGTAGAAGACTGTACCTGTCGGATAGGAGTGTGAAGACAGTACCTGTCGGATAGAGTGTGTAGAAGACTGTACCTGTCGGATAGGAGTGTGTAGAAGACTTTACCTTTCGGAAAGGAGTGTGTAGAAGACTGTACCTGTCAGATAGGAGTGTATAGAAGACTGTACCTGTCGGATAGGATTGTGAAGACAGTACCTGTCGGAGAGGAATGTGTAGACAGTACCTGTCGAATAGGAGTGTGAAGACAGTACTTGTCGGATAGGAGTGTGTAGAAGACAGTACCTGTCAGAAAGGAGTGTGTAGAAGACTGTACCTGTCGGATAGGAGTGTGAAGACAGTACCTGTCGGATAGGAGTGTGTAGAAGACTGTACCTGTCAGATAGGAGTGTGTAGAAGACTGTAGCTGACGGATAGGAGTGTGAAGACAGTACCTGTCGGATAGAGTGTGTAGACAGTACCTGTCGGATAGGAGTGTGTAGACAGTACCTGTTAGATAGGAGTGTGTAGACAGTACCTGTCGGAAAGGAGTGTAAAGACAGTACCTGTCGGATAGAGTGTGTAGAAGACTGTACCTGTCAGATAGGAGTGTGTAGAAGAGTGTACCTGTCGGATAGGAGTGTGTGGAAGACTGTACCTGTCGGATCGGAGTGTGTAGAAGACTGTACCTGTCAGATAGGAGTGTGTAGAAGACTGTACCTGTCAGATAGGAGTGTGTAAAAGACTGTACCTGTCAGATAGGAGTGTGTAGAAGACTGTACCTGTCGGATAGGAGTGTGTAGAAGACTTTACCTTTCGGATAGGAGTGTGTAGAAGACTGTACCTGGCAAATAGGAGTGTGAAGACAGTACCTGTCGGATAGAGTGTGTAGACAGTACCTGTCAGATAGGAGTGTGTAGACAGTACCTGTCAGATAGGAGTGTGTAGACAGTACCTGTCGGAAAGGAGTGTAAAGACAGTACCTGTCGGATAGAGTGTGTAGAAGACTGTACCTGTCAGATAGGAGTGTGTAGACAGTACCTGTCAAATAGGAGTGTAAAGACAGTACCTGTTGGATAGGAATGTGTAGACAGTACTTGTCGAATAGGAGTGTGTAGACAGTACCTGTAGGATAGGAGTGTGTAGAAGACTGTACCTGTCAGATAGGAGTGTGTAGAAGACTGTACCTGTCAGATAGGAGTGTGTAAAAGACTGTACCTGTCAGATAGGAGTGTGTAGAAGACTGTACCTGTCGGATAGGAGTGTGTAGAAGACTGTACCTTTCGGATAGGAGTGTGTAGAAGACTGTACCTGGCAAATAGGAGTGTGAAGACTGTACCTGTCGGATAGAGTGTGTAGACAGTACCTGTCAGATAGGAGTGTGTAGACAGTACCTGTCAGATAGCAGTGTAAAGACAGTACCTGTCGGATAGGAGTGTGTAGAAGACTGTACCTGTCAGATAGGAGTGTGTAGAAGACTGTAACTGTCGGATAGGAGTGTGAAGACAGTACCTGTCGGACAGAGTGTGTAGACATTACCTGTCAGATAGGAGTGTGTAGACAGTACCTGTCGGATAGGAGTGTAAAGACAGTACCTGTCGGATAGGAGTGTGTAGACAGTACCTGTCGGATAGGAGTGTGTAGACAGTACCTGTCGGATAGGAGTGTAAAGACAGTACCTGTCGGATAAGAGTGTGTAGAAGACAGTACCTGTCAGATAGGAGTGTGTAGAAGACTGTACCTGTCGGATAGGAGTGTGAAGACAGTACCTGTCGGATAGAGTGTGTAGACAGTACCTGTCGGATAGGAGTGTGAAGACAGTACCTGTCGGATAGGAGTGTGTAGACAGTACCTGTTAGATAGGAGTGTGTAGACAGTACCTGTCGGAAAGGAGTGTAAAGACAGTACCTGTCGGATAGAGTGTGTAGAAGACTGTACCTGTCAGATAGGAGTGTGTGGAAGACTGTACCTGTCGGATAGGAGTGTGAAGACAGTACCTGTCGGATAGGAGTGTGTAGAAGACAGTACCTGTCAGATAGGAGTGTGTAGACAGTACCTGTCAAATAGGAGTGTAAAGACAGTACCTGTTGGATAGGAATCTGTAGACAGTACCTGTCGAATAGGAGTGTGTAGACAGTACCTGTAGGATAGGAGTGTGTAGAAGACTGTACCTGTCAGATAGGAGTGTGTAGAAGACTGTACCTGTCGGATAGGAGTGTGAAGACAGTACCTGTCGGATAGGAGTGTGTAGACAGTACCTGTTAGATAGCAGTGTCTAGACAGTACCTGTCGGATAGGAGTGTAAAGACAGTACCTGTCGGATAGAGTGTGTAGAAGACTGTACCTGTCAGATAGGATTGTGTAGAAGAGTGTACCTGTCAGATAGGAGTGTGTAGAAGACTGTACCTGTCAGATAGGAGTGTGTAGAAGACTGTACCTGTCAGATAGGAGTGTGGAGACTGTACCTGTCAGATAGAGTGTGTAGAAGACTGTACCTGTCAGATAGGAGTGTGTAGAAGACTGTACCTGTCAGATAGGAGTGTGTAGAAGACTGTACCTGTCAGATAGGAGTGTGTAGAAGACTGTACCTGTCAGATAGGAGTGTGTAGAAGACTGTACCTGTCGGATAGGAGTGTGAAGACAGTACCTGTCGGATAGAGTGTGTAGACAGTACCTGTCGGATAGGAGTGTGAAGACAGTACCTGTCGGATAGGAGTGTGTAGACAGTACCTGTCAGATAGGAGTGTGTAGACAGTACCTGTCAAATAGGAGTGTAAAGACAGTACCTGTCGGATAGGAATGTGTAGACAGTACCTGTCGAATAGGAGTGTGTAGAATGTACCTGTAGGATAGGAGTGTGTAGAAGACTGTACCTGTCAGATAGGTGTGTGTAGAAGACTGTACCTGTCGGATAGGAGTGTGAAGACAGTACCTGTCGGATAGAGTGTGTAGACAGTACCTGTCGGATAGGAGTGTGAAGACAGTACCTGTCGGATAGGAGTGTGTAGACAGTACCTGTCAGATAGGAGTGTGTAGACAGTACCTGTCGGATAGGAGTGTGAAGACAGTACCTGTCGGATAGGAATGTGTAGACAGTACTTGTCGAATAGGAGTGTGTAGACAGTACCTGTAGGATAGGAGTGTGTAGAAGACTGTACCTGTCAGATAGGAGTGTGTAGAAGACTGTACCTGTCAGATAGGAGTGTGTAGAAGACTGTACCTGTCAGATAGGAGTGTGTAGAAGACTGTACCTGTCGGATAGGAGTGTGTAGAAGACTGTACCTTTCGGATAGGAGTGTGTAGAAGACTGTACCTGGCAAATAGCAGTGTAAAGACAGTACCTGTCGGATAGGAGTGTGTAGAAGACTGTACCTGTCAGATAGGAGTGTGTAGAAGACTGTAACTGTCGGATAGGAGTGTGAAGACAGTACCTGTCGGATAGAGTGTGTAGACAGTACCTGTCAGATAGGAGTGTGTAGACAGTACCTGTCAGATAGGAGTGTGTAAAGACAGTACCTGTCGGATTGGAGTGTGTAGAAGTCTGTACCTGTCGGATAGGAGTGTGTAGACAGTACCTGTCGGATAGGAGTGTAAAGACAGTACCTGTCGGATAGGAGTGTGAAGACAGTACCTGTCGGATAGAGTGTGTAGAAGACAGTACCTGTCAGATAGGAGTGTGTAGAAGACTGTACCTGTCGGATAGGAGTGTGAAGACAGTACCTGTCGGATAGGAGTGTGTAGACAGTACCTGTCGGATAGGAGTGTGAAGACAGTACCTGTCGGATAGGAGTGTGTAGAAGACAGTACCTGTTAGATAGGAGTGTGTAGACAGTACCTGTCGGAAAGGAGTGTAAAGACAGTACCTGTCGGATAGAGTGTGTAGAAGACTGTACCTGTCAGATAGGAGTGTGTAGAAGACTGTACCTGTCGGATAGGAGTGTGTAGAAGACTGTACCTGTCGGATAGGAGTGTGTAGAAGACTGTACCTGTCAGATAGGAGTGTGTAGACAGTACCTGTCAAATAGGAGTGTAAAGACAGTACCTGTCGGATAGGAGTGTGTAGACAGTACCTGTCAGATAGGAGTGTGTAGACAGTACCTGTAGGATAGGAGTGTGTAGAAGACTGTACCTGTCAGATAGGAGTGTGTAGAAGACTGTACCTGTCGGATAGGAGTGTGTGGAAGACAGTACCTGTCGGATAGGAGTGTGTAGAAGACAGTACCTGTCAGATAGGAGTGTGGAAGACTGTACCTGTCGGATAGGAGTGTGTAGAAGACAGTACCTGTCAGATAGGAGTGTGTAGAAGACTGTACCTGTCGGATAGGAGTGTGTAGAAGACAGTACCTGTCAGATAGGAGTGTGTAGAAGACTGTACCTGTCGGATAGGAGTGTGTAGAAGACAGTACCTGTCGGATAGAGTGTGTAGACAGTACCTGTCGGATAGGAGTGTGAAGACAGTACCTGTCGGATAGGAGTGTGTAGACAGTACCTGTCAGATAGGAGTGTGTAGACAGTACCTGTCAAATAGGAGTGTAAAGACAGTACCTGTCGGATAGGAATGTGTAGACAGTACCTGTCGAATAGGAGTGTGTAGACAGTACCTGTAGGATAGGAGTGTGTAGAAGACTGTACCTGTCAGATAGGTGTGTGTAGAAGACTGTACCTGTCGGATAGGAGTGTGAAGACAGTACCTGTCGGATAGAGTGTGTAGACAGTACCTGTCGGATAGGAGTGTGAAGACAGTACCTGTCGGATAGGAGTGTGTAGACAGTACCTGTCAAATAGGAGTGTAAAGACAGTACCTGTTGGATAGGAATGTGTAGACAGTTCTTGTCGAATAGGAGTGTGTAGACAGTACCTGTAGGATAGGAGTGTGTAGAAGACTGTACCTGTCAGATAGGAGTGTGTAGAAGACTGTACCTGTCAGATAGGAGTGTGTAAAAGACTGTACCTGTCAGATAGGAGTGTGTAGAAGACTGTACCTGTCGGATAGGAGTGTGTAGAAGACTGTACCTGTCGGATAGGAGTGTGTAGAAGACTGTACCTGTCAGATAGGAGTGTGTAGAAGACTGTACCTGTCGGATAGAGTGTGTAGACAGTACCTGTCAGATAGGAGTGTGTAGACAGTACCTGTCAGATAGGAGTGTAGAAGACAGTACCTGTCGGATAGGAGTGTGTAGAAGACTGTACCTGTCAGATAGGAGTGTGTAGAAGACTGTACCTGTCGGATAGGAGTGTGAAGACAGTACCTGTCGGATAGGAGTGTGTAGAAGACTGTACCTGTCAGATAGGAGTGTGTAGACAGTACCTGTCAGATAGGAGTGTAAAGACAGTACCTGTCGGATAGGAGTGTGTAGACAGTACCTGTCGGATAGGAGTGTGTAGACAGTACCTGTCGGATAGGAGTGTAAAGACAGTACCTGTCGGATAGGAGTGTGAAGACAGTACCTGTCGGATAAGAGTGTGTAGAAGACAGTACCTGTCAGATAGGAGTGTGTAGAAGACTGTACCTGTCGGATAGGAGTGTGTAGACAGTACCTGTCGGATAGGAGTGTGAAGACAGTACCTGTCGGATAGGAGTGTGTAGACAGTACCTGTTAGATAGGAGTGTGTAGAAGCAGTACCTGTCGAGATAGGAGTGTAAAGACAGTACCTGTCGGATAGAGTGTGTAGAAGACTGTACCTGTCAGATAGGAGTGTGTGGAAGACTGTACCTGTCGGATAGGAGTGTGAAGACAGTACCTGTCGGATAGGAGTGTGTAGAAGACAGTACCTGTCAGATAGGAGTGTGTAGACAGTACCTGTCAAATAGGAGTGTAAAGACAGTACCTGTCGGATAGGAATCTGTAGACAGTACCTGTCGAATAGGAGTGTGTAGACAGTACCTGTAGGATAGGAGTGTGTAGAAGACTGTACCTGTCAGATAGGAGTGTGTAGAAGACTGTACCTGTCGGATAGGAGTGTGAAGACAGTACCTGTCGGATAGGAGTGTGTAGAAGAGTGTACCTGTCGGATAGGAGTGTGTGGAAGACTGTACCTGTCGGATAGGAGTGTAAAGACAGTACCTGTCGGATAGAGTGTGTAGAAGACTGTACCTGTCAGATAGGATTGTGTAGAAGAGTGTACCTGTCAGATAGGAGTGTGTAGAAGACAGTACCTGTCAGATAGGAGTGTGTAGAAGACTGTACCTGTCAGATAGGAGTGTGTAGACTGTACCTGTCAGATCGAGTGTGTAGAAGACTGTACCTGTCAGATAGGAGTGTGTAGAAGACTGTACCTGTCAGATAGGAGTGTGTAGAAGACTGTACCTGTCAGATAGGAGTGTGTAGAAGACTGTACCTGTCAGATCGGAGTGTGTAGAAGACTGTACCTGTCGGATAGGAGTGTGAAGACAGTACCTGTCGGATAGAGTGTGTAGACAGTACCTGTCGGATAGGAGTGTGAAGACAGTACCTGTCGGATAGGAGTGTGTAGACAGTACCTGTCAGATAGGAGTGTGTAGACAGTACCTGTCAAATAGGAGTGTAAAGACAGTACCTGTCGGATAGGAATGTGTAGACAGTACCTGTCGAATAGGAGTGTGTAGACAGTACCTGTAGGATAGGAGTGTGTAGAAGACTGTACCTGTCAGATAGGTGTGTGTAGAAGACTGTACCTGTCGGATAGGAGTGTGAAGACAGTACCTGTCGGATAGAGTGTGTAGAAGACTGTACCTGTCAGATAGGAGTGTGTAGAAGACAGTACCTGTCGGATAGGAGTGTGTAGACAGTACCTGTCAGATAGGAGTGTGTAGACAGTACCTGTCAAATAGGAGTGTAAAGACAGTACCTGTTGGATAGGAATGTGTAGACAGTACTTGTCGAATAGGAGTGTGTAGACAGTACCTGTAGGATAGGAGTGTGTAGAAGACTGTACCTGTCAGATAGGAGTGTGTAGAAGACTGTACCTGTCAGATAGGAGTGTGTAAAAGACTGTACCTGTCAGATAGGAGTGTGTAGAAGACTGTACCTGTCGGATAGGAGTGTGTAGAAGACTGTACCTTTCGGATAGGAGTGTGTAGAAGACTGTACCTGGCAAATAGGAGTGTGAAGACTGTACCTGTCGGATAGAGTGTGTAGACAGTACCTGTCAGATAGGAGTGTGTAGACAGTACCTGTCAGATAGCAGTGTAAAGACAGTACCTGTCGGATAGGAGTGTGTAGAAGACTGTACCTGTCAGATAGGAGTGTGTAGAAGACTGTACCTGTCGGATAGGAGTGTGAAGACAGTACCTGTCGGATAGAGTGTGTAGAAGACTGTACCTGTCAGATAGGAGTGTGTAGACAGTACCTGTCGGAAAGGAGTGTAAAGACAGTACCTGTCGGATAGGAGTGTGTAGACAGTACCTGTCAGATAGGAGTGTGTAGACAGTACCTGTCAGATAGGAGTGTAAAGACAGTACCTGTCGGATAGGAGTGTGTGAAGACAGTACCTGTCGGATAGAGTGTGTAGAAGACAGTACCTGTCAGATAGGAGTGTGTAGAAGACTGTACCTGTCGGATAGGAGTGTGAAGACAGTACCTGTCGGATAGAGTGTGTAGACAGTACCTGTCGGATAGGAGTGTGAAGACAGTACCTGTCGGATAGGAGTGTGTAGACAGTACCTGTTAGATAGGAGTGTGTAGAAGACAGTACCTGTCGGATAGGAGTGTAAAGACAGTACCTGTCGGATAGAGTGTGTAGAAGACTGTACCTGTCAGATAGGAGTGTGTGGAAGACTGTACCTGTCGGATAGGAGTGTGAAGACAGTACCTGTCGGATAGGAGTGTGTAGAAGACAGTACCTGTCAGATAGGAGTGTGTAGACAGTACCTGTCAAATAGGAGTTGTAAAGACAGTACCTGTCGGATAGGAATCTGTAGACAGTACCTGTCGAATAGGAGTGTGTAGACAGTACCTGTAGGATAGGAGTGTGTAGAAGACTGTACCTGTCAGATAGGAGTGTGTAGAAGACTGTACCTGTCGGATAGGAGTGTGAAGACAGTACCTGTCGGATAGGAGTGTGTAGACAGTACCTGTTAGATAGCAGTGTCTAGACAGTACCTGTCGGATAGGAGTGTAAAGACAGTACCTGTCGGATAGAGTGTGTAGAAGACTGTACCTGTCAGATAGGATTGTGTAGAAGAGTGTACCTGTCAGATAGGAGTGTGTAGAAGACTGTACCTGTCAGATAGGAGTGTGTAGAAGACTGTACCTGTCAGATAGGAGTGTGGAGACTGTACCTGTCAGATCGGAGTGTGTAGAAGACTGTACCTGTCAGATAGGAGTGTGTAGAAGACTGTACCTGTCAGATCGGAGTGTGTAGAAGACTGTACCTGTCGGATAGGAGTGTGTAGAAGACTGTACCTGTCGGATAGGAGTGTGTAGAAGACTTTACCTTTCGGAAAGGAGTGTGTAGAAGACTGTACCTGTCAGATAGGAGTGTGTAGAAGACTGTACCTGGCAGATAGGATTGTGAAGACAGTACCTGTCGGAGAGGAATGTGTAGACAGTACCTGTCGAATAGGAGTGTGAAGACAGTACCTGTCAGATAGGAGTGTGTAGAAGACAGTACCTGTCAGATAGGAGTGTGTAGAAGACTGTACCTGTCGGATAGGAGTGTGAAGACAGTACCTGTCGGATAGGAGTGTGTAGAAGACTGTACCTGTCAGATAGGAGTGTGTAGAAGACTGTACCTGTCGGATAGGAGTGTGAAGACAGTACCTGTCGGATAGAGTGTGTAGACAGTACCTGTCAGATAGGAGTGTGTAGACAGTACCTGTCAGATAGCAGTGTAAAGACAGTACCTGTCGGATAGGAGTGTGTAGACAGTACCTGTTAGATAGGAGTGTGTAGACAGTACCTGTCGGAAAGGAGTGTAAAGACAGTAACTGTCGGATAGAGTGTGTAGAAGACAGTACCTGTCGGATAGGAGTGTGTAGACAGTACCTGTCGGATAGGAGTGTAAAGACAGTACCTGTCGGATAGGAGTGTGAAGACAGTACCTGTCGGATAGGAGTGTGTAGAAGACTGTACCTGTCAGATAGGAGTGTGTAGAAGACTGTACCTGTCGGATAGGAGTGTGAAGACAGTACCTGTCGGATAGAGTGTGTAGACAGTACCTGTCGGATAGGAGTGTGAAGACAGTACCTGTCGGATAGGAGTGTGTAGACAGTACCTGTTAGATAGGAGTGTGTAGACAGTACCTGTTGGATAGGAGTGTGTAGACAGTACCTGTCGGATAGAGTGTGTAGAAGACTGTACCTGTCAGATAGGAGTGTGTGGAAGACTGTACCTGTCGGATAGGAGTGTGAAGACAGTACCTGTCGGATAGGAGTGTGTAGAAGACAGTACCTGTCAGATAGGAGTGTGTAGACAGTACCTGTCAAATAGGAGTGTAAAGACAGTACCTGTCGGATAGGAATCTGTAGACAGTACCTGTCGAGATAGGAGTGTGTAGACAGTACCTGTAGGATAGGAGTGTGTAGAAGACTGTACCTGTCAGATAGGAGTGTGTAGAAGACTGTACCTGTCGGATAGGAGTGTGAAGACAGTACCTGTCGGATAGGAGTGTGTAGACAGTACCTGTTGGATAGGAGTGTCTAGACAGTACCTGTCGGATAGGAGTGTAAAGACAGTACCTGTCGGATAGGAGTGTGTAGAAGACAGTACCTGTCAGATAGGATTGTGTAGAAGAGTGTACCTGTCAGATAGGAGTGTAGAAGACTGTACCTGTCAGATAGGAGTGTGTAGAAGACTGTACCTGTCAGATAGGAGTGTGTAGAAGACTGTACCTGTCAGATAGAGTGTGTAGAAGACTGTACCTGTCAGATAGGAGTGTGTAGAAGACTGTACCTGTCAGATAGGAGTGTGTAGAAGACTGTACCTGTCGGATAGGAGTGTGTAGAAGACTGTACCTGTCGGATAGGAGTGTGTAGAAGACTGTACCTGTCGGATAGGAGTGTGTAGAAGACTGTACCTGTCAGATAGGAGTGTGTAGAAGACTGTACCTGTCAGATAGGAGTGTGTAGAAGACAGTACCTGTCGGAGAGGAGTGTGTAGACAGTACCTGTCGAATAGGAGTGTGAAGACAGTACTTGTCAGGATAGAGTGTGTAGAAGACAGTACCTGTCAGATAGGAGTGTGTAGAAGACTGTACCTGTCAGATAGGGTGTGTGAAGACAGTACCTGTCGGATAGGAGTGTGTAGAAGACTGTACCTGTCAGATAGGAGTGTGTAGAAGACTGTACCTGTCGGATAGGAGTGTGAAGACAGTACCTGTCGGATAGAGTGTGTGGAAGACTGTACCTGTCAGATAGGAGTGTGTAGACAGTACCTGTCAGATAGCAGTGTAAAGACAGTACCTGTCGGATAGGAGTGTGTAGACAGTACCTGTTAGATAGGAGTGTGTAGACAGTACCTGTCGGAAAGGAGTGTAAAGACAGTACCTGTCGGATAGAGTGTGTAGAAGACTGTACCTGTCAGATAGGAGTGTGTAGAAGAGTGTACCTGTCGGATAGGAGTGTGTGGAAGACTGTACCTGTCGGATCGGAGTGTGTAGAAGACTGTACCTGTCAGATAGGAGTGTGTAGAAGACTGTACCTGTCGGATAGGAGTGTGTAGAAGACAGTACCTGTCAGATAGGAGTGTGTAGAAGACTGTACCTGTCGGATAGGAGTGTGTAGAAGACTGTAACTGTCAGATAGGAGTGTGTAGAAGACTGTACCTGTCAGATAGGAGTGTGTAAAAGACTGTACCTGTCAGATAGGAGTGTGTAGAAGACTGTACCTGTCGGATAGGAGTGTGTAGAAGACTGTACCTTTCGGATAGGAGTGTGTAGAAGACTGTACCTGGCAAATAGGAGTGTGAAGACAGTACCTGTCGGATAGAGTGTGTAGACAGTACCTGTCAGATAGGAGTGTGTAGACAGTACCTGTCAGATAGCAGTGTAAAGACAGTACCTGTCGGATAGGAGTGTGTAGACAGTACCTGTTAGATAGGAGTGTGTAGACAGTACCTGTCGGAAAGGAGTGTAAAGACAGTACCTGTTTGATAGAGTGTGTAGAAGACTGTACCTGTCAGATAGGAGTGTGTAGAAGAGTGTACCTGTCGGATAGGAGTGTGTGGAAGACTGTACCTGTCGGATCGGAGTGTGTAGAAGACTGTACCTGTCAGATAGGAGTGTGTAGAAGACTGTACCTGTCGGATAGGAGTGTGTAGAAGACAGTACCTGTCAGATAGGAGTGTGTAGAAGACACTACCTGTCGGATAGGAGTGTGTAGAAGACTGTAACTGTCAGATAGGAGTGTGTAGAAGACTGTACCTGTCAGATAGGAGTGTGTAAAAGACTGTACCTGTCAGATAGGAGTGTGTAGAAGACTGTACCTGTCGGATAGGAGTGTGTAGAAGACTTTACCTTTCGGATAGGAGTGTGTAGAAGACTGTACCTGGCAAATAGGAGTGTGAAGACAGTACCTGTCGGATAGAGTGTGTAGACAGTACCTGTCAGATAGGAGTGTGTAGACAGCACCTGTCAGATAGCAGTGTAAAGACAGTACCTGTCGGATAGGAGTGTGTAGACAGTACCTGTTAGATAGGAGTGTGTAGACAGTACCTGTCGGAAAGGAGTGTAAAGACAGTACCTGTCGGATAGAGTGTGTAGAAGACTGTACCTGTCAGATAGGAGTGTGTAGAAGAGTGTACCTGTCGGATAGGAGTGTGTGGAAGACTGTACCTGTCGGATCGGAGTGTGTAGAAGACAGTACCTGTCAGATAGGAGTGTGTAGAAGACTGTACCTGTCGGATAGGAGTGTGTAGAAGACAGTACCTGTCAGATAGGAGTGTGTAGAAGACTGTACCTGTCGGATAGGAGTGTGAAGACAGTACCTGTCGGATAGAGTGTGTAGACAGTACCTGTCGGATAGGAGTGTGAAGACAGTACCTGTCGGATAGGAGTGTGTAGACAGTACCTGTCAGATAGGAGTGTGTAGACAGTACCTGTCAAATAGGAGTGTAAAGACAGTACCTGTCGGATAGGAATGTGTAGACAGTACCTGTCGAATAGGAGTGTGTAGACAGTACCTGTAGGATAGGAGTGTGTAGAAGACTGTACCTGTCAGATAGGTGTGTGTAGAAGACTGTACCTGTCGGATAGGAGTGTGAAGACAGTACCTGTCGGATAGAGTGTGTAGAAGACTGTACCTGTCAGATAGGAGTGTGTAGAAGACTGTACCTGTCGGATAGGAGTGTGAAGACATTACCTGTCGGATAGAGTGTGTAGACAGTACCTGTCGGATAGGAGTGTGAAGACAGTACCTGTCAGATAGGAGTGTGTAGACAGTACCTGTCAGATAGGAGTGTGTAGACAGTACCTGTCAAATAGGAGTGTAAAGACAGTACCTGTTGGATAGGAATGTGTAGACAGTACTTGTCGAATAGGAGTGTGTAGACAGTACCTGTAGGATAGGAGTGTGTAGAAGACTGTACCTGTCAGATAGGAGTGTGTAGAAGACTGTACCTGTCGGATAGGAGTGTGTAGAAGACTGTACCTGTCAGATAGGAGTGTGTAGAAGACTGTACCTGTCAGATAGGAGTGTGTAGAAGACTGTACCTGTCAGATAGGAGTGTGAAGACAGTACCTGTCAGATAGGAGTGTGTAGAAGACTGTACCTGTCGGATAGGAGTGTGTAGAAGACAGTACCTGTCGGATAGGAGTGTGTAGAAGACTGTACCTGTCAGATAGGAGTGTGTAGAAGACTGTACCTGTCGGATAGGAGTGTGAAGACAGTACCTGTCGGATAGGAGTGTGTAGAAGACTGTACCTGTCAGATAGGAGTGTGTAGAAGACTGTACCTGTCGGATAGAGTGTGTAGAAGACAGTACCTGTCGGATAGAGTGTGTAGACAATACCTGTCAGATAGGAGTGTGTAGACAGTACCTGTCAGATAGCAGTGTAAAGACAGTACCTGTCGGATAGAGTGTGTAGAAGACTGTACCTGTCAGATAGGAGTGTGTAGAAGAGTGTACCTGTCGGATAGGAGTGTGTGGAAGACTGTACCTGTCGGATCGGAGTGTGTAGAAGACTGTACCTGTCAGATAGGAGTGTGTAGAAGACTGTACCTGTCGGATAGGAGTGTGTAGAAGACAGTACCTGTCAGATAGGAGTGTGTAGAAGACTGTACCTGTCGGATAGGAGTGTGTAGAAGACTGTAACTGTCAGATAGGAGTGTGTAGAAGACTGTACCTGTCAGATAGGAGTGTGTAAAAGACTGTACCTGTCAGATAGGAGTGTGTAGAAGACTGTACCTGTCGGATAGGAGTGTGTAGAAGACTGTACCTTTCGGATAGGAGTGTGTAGAAGACTGTACCTGGCAAATAGGAGTGTGAAGACAGTACCTGTCGGATAGAGTGTGTAGACAGTACCTGTCAGATAGGAGTGTGTAGACAGTACCTGTCAGATAGCAGTGTAAAGACAGTACCTGTCGGATAGGAGTGTGTAGACAGTACCTGTTAGATAGGAGTGTGTAGACAGTACCTGTCGGAAAGGAGTGTAAAGACAGTACCTGTCGGATAGAGTGTGTAGAAGACTGTACCTGTCAGATAGGAGTGTGTAGAAGAGTGTACCTGTCGGATAGGAGTGTGTGGAAGACTGTACCTGTCGGATCGGAGTGTGTAGAAGACTGTACCTGTCAGATAGGAGTGTGTAGAAGACTGTACCTGTCGGATAGGAGTGTGTAGAAGACAGTACCTGTCAGATAGGAGTGTGTAGAAGACTGTACCTGTCAGATAGGAGTGTGTAGAAGACTGTACCTGTCAGATAGGAGTGTGTAGAAGACTGTACCTGTCGGATAGGAGTGTGTAGAAGACTTTACCTTTGGATAGGAGTGTGTAGAAGACTGTACCTGGCAAATAGGAGTGTGAAGACAGTACCTGTCGGATAGAGTGTGTAGACAGTACCTGTCAGATAGGAGTGTGTAGACAGCACCTGTCAGATAGCAGTGTAAAGACAGTACCTGTCGGATAGGGAGTGTGTAGACAGTACCTGTAGATAGGAGTGTGTAGACAGTACCTGTCAGATAGGAGTGTAAAGACAGTACCTGTCGGATAGAGTGTGTAGAAGACTGTACCTGTCAGATAGGAGTGTGTAGAAGAGTGTACCTGTCGGATAGGAGTGTGTGGAAGACTGTACCTGTCGGATAGGAGTGTGTAGAAGACTGTACCTGTCAGATAGGAGTGTGTAGAAGACTGTACCTGTCGGATAGGAGTGTGTAGAAGACAGTACCTGTCAGATAGGAGTGTGTAGAAGACTGTACCTGTCGGATAGGAGTGTGAAGACAGTACCTGTCGGATAGAGTGTGTAGACAGTACCTGTCGGATAGGAGTGTGAAGACAGTACCTGTCGGATAGGAGTGTGTAGACAGTACCTGTCAGATAGGAGTGTGTAGACAGTACCTGTCAAATAGGAGTGTAAAGACAGTACCTGTCGGATAGGAATGTGTAGACAGTACCTGTCCATAGGAGTGTGTAGACAGTACCTGTAGGATAGGAGTGTGTAGAAGACTGTACCTGTCAGATAGGTGTGTGTAGAAGACTGTACCTGTCGGATAGGAGTGTGAAGACAGTACCTGTCGGATAGAGTGTGTAGAAGACTGTACCTGTCAGATAGGAGTGTGTAGAAGACTGTACCTGTCGGATAGGAGTGTGAAGACATTACCTGTCGGATAGGAGTGTGTAGACAGTACCTGTCGGATAGGAGTGTGTAGACAGTACCTGTCGGATAGGAGTGTAAAGACAGTACCTGTCGGATAGAGTGTGTAGAAGACTGTACCTGTCAGATAGGAGTGTGTAGACAGTACCTGTCAGGATAGGAGTGTGTAGAAGACTGTACCTGTCAGATAGGAGTGTGTAGAAGACTGTACCTGTCAGATAGGAGTGTGTAGAAGACTGTACCTGTCGGATAGGAGTGTGTAGAAGACTGTACCTGTCAGATAGGAGTGTGTAGAAGACTGTACCTGTCGGATAGGAGTGTGAAGACAGTACCTGTCGGATAGAGTGTGTAGACAGTACCTGTCAGATAGGAGTGTGTAGACAGTACCTGTCAGATAGCAGTGTAAAGACAGTACCTGTCGGATAGGAGTGTGTAGACAGTACCTGTTAGATAGGAGTGTGTAGACAGTACCTGTCGGATAGGAGTGTGTAAGACAGTACCTGTCGGATAGAGTGTGTAGAAGACTGTACCTGTCAGATAGGAGTGTGTAGAAGACTGTACCTGTCAGATAGGAGTGTGTAGAAGACTGTACCTGTCGGATAGGAGTGTGTAGAAGACTGTACCTGTCAGATAGGAGTGTGTAGAAGACTGTACCTGTCGGATAGGAGTGTGTAGAAGACAGTACCTGTCAGATAGGAGTGTGTAGAAGACTGTACCTGTCAGATAGGAGTGTGAAGACAGTACCTGTCGGATAGAGTGTGTAGACAGTACCTGTCGGATAGGAGTGTGAAGACAGTACCTGTCTGATAGGAGTGTGTAGACAGTACCTGTCAGATAGGAGTGTGTAGACAGTACCTGTCAAATAGGAGTGTAAAGACAGTACCTGTCGGATAGGAATGTGTAGACAGTACCTGTCGAATAGGAGTGTGTAGACAGTACCTGTAGGATAGGAGTGTGTAGAAGACTGTACCTGTCAGATAGGTGTGTGTAGAAGACTGTACCTGTCGGATAGGAGTGTGAAGACAGTACCTGTCGGATAGAGTGTGTAGAAGACTGTACCTGTCGGATAGGAGTGTGAAGACAGTACCTGTCGGATAGGAGTGTGTAGACAGTACCTGTCAGATAGGAGTGTGTAGACAGTACCTGTCAAATAGGAGTGTAAAGACAGTACCTGTTGGATAGGAATGTGTAGACAGTACCTGTCAGATAGGAGTGTGTAGACAGTACCTGTCAGATAGGAGTGTGTAGAAGACTGTACCTGTCAGATAGGAGTGTGTAGAAGACTGTACCTGTCGGATAGGTGTGAAGACAGTACCTGTAGGATAGGAGTGTGTAGAAGACTGTACCTGTCAGATAGGAGTGTGTAGAAGACTGTACCTGTCGGATAGGTGTGAAGACAGTACCTGTCGGATAGAGTGTGTAGACAGTACCTGTCAGATAGGAGTGTGTAGACAGTACCTGTCAGATAGCAGTGTAAAGACAGTACCTGTCGGATAGGAGTGTGTAGACAGTACCTGTTAGATAGGCAGTGTCTAGACAGTACCTGTCGGATAGGAGTGTAAAGACAGTACCTGTCGGATAGGAGTGTGTAGAAGAGTGTACCTGTCAGATAGGAGTGTGTAGAAGACTGTACCTGTCAGATAGGAGTGTGTAGAAGACTGTACCTGTCAGATAGGAGTGTGTAGAAGACTGTACCTGTCGGATAGGAGTGTGTAGAAGACTGTACCTGTCAGATAGGAGTGTGTAGAAGACTGTACCTGTCAGATAGGAGTGTGTAGAAGACTGTACCTGTCGGATAGGAGTGTGAAGACAGTACCTGTCGGATAGAGTGTGTAGACAGTACCTGTCAGATAGAGTGTGTAGACAGTACCTGTGGCAGTGTAGGTAAAGACAGTACCTGTCGGATAGGAGTGTGTAGACAGTACCTGTCAGATAGGAGTGTGTAGACAAGTACCTGTCAGATAGAGTGTAGACAGTACCTGTCGGATAGGAGTGTGTAGAAGACTGTACCTGTCAGATAGAGTGTGTAGAAGACTGTACCTGTCAGATAGGAGTGTGTAGAAGACTGTACCTGTCGGATAGGAGTGTGTAGACAGTACCTGTTAGATAGGAGTGTGTAGAAGACTGTACCTGTCAGATAGGAGTGTGTAGAAGACTGTACCTGTCGGATAGGAGTGTGTAGAAGACAGTACCTGTCAGATAGGAGTGTGTAGAAGACTGTACCTGTCGGATAGGAGTGTGAAGACAGTACCTGTCGGATAGAGTGTGTAGACAGTACCTGTCAGATAGGAGTGTGTAGACAGTACCTGTCAGATAGGAGTGTAAAGACAGTACCTGTCGGATAGGAGTGTGTAGACAGTACCTGTCAGATAGGAGTGTGTAGACAGTACCTGTCGGATAGGAGTGTGAAGACAGTACCTGTCGGATAGGAATGTGTAGACAGTACCTGTCGAATAGGAGTGTGAAGACAGTACCTGTCGGATAGGAGTGTGAAGACAGTACCTGTCAGATAGGAGTGTGTAGAAGACTGTACCTGTCGGATAGGAGTGTGAAGACAGTACCTCTCGGATAGAGTGTCAAGAAGACTGTACCTGTCAGATAGGAGTGTGAAGACAGTACCTGTCGGATAGAGTGTGTAGACAGTACCTGTCGGATAGGAGTGTGAAGACAGTACCTGTCGGATAGAGTGTGTAGACAGTACCTGTCGGATAGGAGTGTGAAGACAGTACCTGTCGGATAGGAGTGTGTAGACAGTACCTGTCAGATAGGAGTGTGTAGACAGTACCTGTCGGATAGGAGTGTGAAGACAGTACCTGTCGGATAGGAATGTGTAGACAGTACCTGTCGAATAGGAGTGTGAAGACAGTACCTGTCGGATAGGAGTTTGTAGAAGACAGCACCTGTCAGATAGGAGTGTGTAGAAGACTGTACCTGTCAGATAGGAGTGTGTAGAAGACTGTACCTGTCGGATAGGAGTGTGAAGACAGTACCTGTCGGATAGAGTGTGTAGACAGTACCTGTCAGATAGGAGTGTAAAGACAGTACCTGTCGGATAGGAGTGTGTTGACAGTACCTGTCGGATAGGAGTGTGTAGAAGACTGTACCTGTCGGATAGGAGTGTAAAGACTACCTGTCGGATAGGAGTGTGTAGAAGACTGTACCTGTCAGATAGGAGTGTGTAGAAGATTGTACCTGTCGGATAGGAGTGTGTAGAAGACTGTACCTGTCAGATAGGAGTGTGTAGAAGACTGTACCTGTCAGATAGGAGTGTGTAGAAGACTGTACCTGTCGGATTGGAGTGTGTAGAAGACTGTACCTGTCAGATAGGAGTGTGTAGAAGACTGTACCTGTCGGATAGGAGTGTGTAGAAGTCTGTACCTGTCGGATAGGAGTGTAAAGACTACCTGTCGGATAGGAGTGTGTAGAAGACTGTACCTGTCAGATAGGAGTGTGTAGAAGACTGTACCTGTCGGATAGGAGTGTGTAGAAGACTGTTCCTGTCAGATAGGAGTGTGTAGAAGACTGTACCTGTCAGATAGGAGTGTTTAGAAGACTTTACCTGTCGGATAGGAGTGTGTAGAAGTCTGTACCTGTCGGATAGGAGTGTGTAGAAGACTGTACCTGTCGGATAGGAGTGTGTAGAAGACTGTACCTGTCGGATTGGAGTGTGTAGAAGACTGTACCTGTCGGATAGGAGTGTGTAGAAGACTGTACCTGTCGGATAGGAGTGTGTAGAAGACTCTACCTGTCAGATAGGAGTGTGTAGACTGTACTTGTCGGATAGGAGTGTGTAGTAGACTGTACCTGTCAGATAGGAGTGTGTAGATTGTACCTGTCGGATAGGAGTGTGTAGACTTTTGCATCATTCCAAGGGGTTTCGCTCCTGACTTGTACCTGATTGATGAATTAAGGTCACTGATTAGTAAGGAACTCCCCTCGCCAGTTTGTCTAAGTCTTAATTGAAAGGAAAGAAACTAAAACCAGCAGATGCTAGGCCCTCCATGGAATGAGTTTGAAACCCCTGCTGTACAAAACACACATACACACACAAAATAGACTCACACCTCATTCCAGAGTGACACATAACAGCACATTGCAAAATTAACTTCATCTAGAAGAAAGAAGACAACACCATGTTCCTCCTTCACAGTCAGCAGACAGTTCTCTCCTCTTATCGTTTTCACGTCTCTCTTTCTCTCTGTATCACTGAAGGAAACTTTACTCCTCAGTGTCCTACCCACAGTGTCCTCTCCAGCTCCAAAATCTCAGTGGTAATCACCCCAATTGCCCTAATGCTATCACACACACACAGCTAATCACCCAGGGAAATTATTTGGTTGGCCCCAGCTGTCTACCGCTGCCTGATGAGCTGTTGACAGCTCCCCATCTTCTCTCAGCCTCCCCACTTCTCTTCCTCTCCTCCTTTTAATCAGCCCGCTCTCCTCCACCTTTATTCCTCTTTATTCCTCCACTCCCTATGGCTGTCAGCCCCCCTCTGGCTGTCAGCAACCCATCTGAGTGGAGTGATGTGGCATGACTCCCCCCTAGTGGTGGCTCTAGACCATGAGTCAATCAGAGGTACTCAAGTGTGCCAATTGCCCAATAAGGAAGCCTGTGTAGCTCTGACATGTCTACTCAGAGTAATGAAGATATAGATGTCGTGTGAATTGAGATTCCTATTCAGGAACAGAAACATTGCCATTGACAATGAATTCCACTTTCCAATTGTTGATTTGGAATTCCAATGAATGTTCTAAGTTGACGGTAACCAAAAAGCCTATCAGCAGCTCACACACAGTAGAAAGTGTTAATATAATCTGGACTGTAATTGGTCATTACAGCAGTAATTTGGAAGCAGGTGTTCCAAGCCTGCAATAATAATAATAACTAATGAATATGGAGGAGGCAGCTATACAGTAGAGAGAGAGAGAGAGAGAGAGAGAGAGAGAGAGAGAGAGAGAGAGAGAGAGAGAGAGAGAGAGAGAGAGAGAGAGAGAGAGAGAGAGAGAGAGAGAGAGAGAGAGATACAGAGAGAGCAGACAGATACCACATTTTCTGTCTGAAATGGGTATGTTACCTGTAAAAAATATAAGGCAATGTTTATGTGACCCCCTTTCAAACAGCCATAATTTACCACCATGGGTGCTGATTGCAGTTCAAATGAAGGAGGTGTTAAACAATGGAAGTGTTAATTACCTGCCAAATCAAAATGTGTTCGTCACATGCTCCGTAAACAACAGGTGTAGACTAACAGTGAAATACTTACTTACGGACCCTTCCCAACAAGGCATAGAAAGAGAAAATAGAGAAATAATAGAAAAGTAATAACACGTAATAATTAAAGTTATAATAAATACACAATGAGTAACGATAACTTGGCTATATCTCTAGAGAGATCTGAAAATAGCTGTGCAGCGACACTCCCCATCTGACCTGACAGAGCTTGAGAGGATCTGCAGAGAAGAACGGGAGAAACTCCCCAAATACAGGCGTGCCAGGCTTGTAGCGTCATACCCAAGAAGACTCGAGGCTGTAATCGCTGCCAAAGGTGCTTCAACAAAGTATTGAGTAAAGGGTCTGAATACAGCCTCCCGAGTGGCGCAGCGGTCTAAGGCACTGCATTGTAGTGCTTGAGGCTGTGTCACAACCGGTCGTGACCAGGAGTCCCATAGGGCGGTACACAATTGTCTGGGTTAGGGGAGGGTTTGGCTGGAGGGGCTTTACTTGGCTCATTGCGCTCTTGTGGCGGGCTGGGCAATTGCAGGCTGACTTTGGTCATCAGTTGAATTGAAGACTCAAGTCGGCCTCGGAGAGCAAGATCTCCCAATCTTTTAGGCCGTTGGCGGGCCTCACACCAGATCACGGCTGGGTCTTCCTTTGTAATCACATCGGCAACAGAGATTGTAATCCCGCAGTCATCCAGAACAGCTGGTGCTCTCATGCATGGTTCAATGTTGTTTGCCTCGAAGCGAGCATAGAAGGCATTTAGCTTGTCTGGTAGGTTTGCATCACTGGGCAGCTTGCGGCTGGGTTTCCCTTTGTAATTTGTAAACTGGTAGAAAATAACAGGCATGGTAAATTAGTGGGATTCCCACTAATCCCACTAATTAACCATGCCTGCATTTTTATACCAGCTTTTTGTATATCTCCTGAGTGGCGCAGCGGTCTAAGGCACTGCATCTCATTGCAAGAGGTGTCACTAAAGTCCCTGGTTTGAATCCAGGCTGTATCACATCTGGCCATGATTGGGAGTCCCATGGGGCGGCGCACAATTGGCCCAGTGTCGTCCAGGTTTGGCTGGGGTAGGCCGTCATTGTAAATAAGAATTTGTTCTTAACTGCCTAGTTAAATAAAGGTTTAATTTAAAAAATACATTAAAAAAAATCTGAAAGGGGTAAAAAACATGGTAAATAAAATCCTCTAAAGACTTATTCATGAGTCCTACATTTTCACAGACCCTGTAACCAAAACACAGGTATTGGGTCTGTGTGAATGGTTCTCAGCTTTTTTTGCAGGTAAATTCATTAACATTTCCATTGTCTAACACAGGCCTGGGCAAATGCCGGCCCGAGGGCCGTATGCAGCCCGCGACCTGCGTCAATACGGCCTGCGGAATCATGCTAGATCACATAAAGAATTTGCAATAGTAAAGTTTTGAAAAACGTATTTGTTATTCAATTGAAAAGCCCAATGAATACTCGCCTTTGAGTAATGATTTAACTCCCACCGAGTGTGGGACATTTATTTTGAAGGCACGTATAAATAACAACTGCCCAAGGACAGACAGTGACTGACAGGCTGACACACACGTCACAGTTACAAATAGTAGCTCGCTAGAAATTGCACAAAAGTTTTTCAAAGATTTCAAAGAAAAGGAAAGTAGACAATGAATGTAGGGTGTTCCAGCAAGAGTGGACATCAAAATAGTTCTTTATTGAGGTATCAGGGGAAAGCTGTGTGCTTAGTGTGCAAAGAGAGCATCACTGTCTTGAAAGACTACAAGTTGTCCCGACACTTCCAGACGAAGCATGAAGAGAAATATAGGAATTTGTCTTTTTAGCAGAGGGCAAGTGCATCGAAAGAGTTGCTTTCTCAGTTGCATAAGCAGCAAGGACTTCACAAAACTGCGTTCAGCAAACGACGGAATTGCGAGAACTCGCTATGTACTGTCCCACAAAATTGCTAAACATAGCAAGCCATTCGCTGAGGGCGAATTCATTAAATAATGTTTAATTGACTCTGCAGCATTACTTTGCCCCGACAAGAAAGAGCTGTTTGAAAAGGTTTCCCTGTCAAGACGAACAGTGACATGACGTGTTGAGGACATCGCAGAGAATATGGATGAGAGCAGTGATGCACGTGACACGGCGCAGTTGTTGTTATTCTTACGAGGCATAACCCCAGATTTTGAAATGACAGAGGAGCTTGTTTCAGTGCAGTCAATGAAGAGCACAACCACAGGGAAATATTTATTGGAGGAGGTTAATAAGTGTGTGGCAAAGCTGGGACTGAATTTTGAAAAGTTATCCAGTGTGTGACCACTGATGGGTGCCCAAACTTGATAGGAAAAAACATTGGCCTTTTGAAAAGGATACAAGATCAAGTAGCTGAGCTAAACCCAGATCAGAAAATGATTTTCTTGCATTGCATTATTCATCAGCAGCTGCTCTGTAAATGTGTTCTGAAAATGAGCCATGTTGTGGATACAGTCACTAAAGTGGTAAACTTCCTAAGAGAAAAATCTTTAAACCACTGGCAGTTTGTTTCACTGTTGGAGAGACAGAGTTGGGTCATGCAGATCTCCCCTACCACACAAATGTGATATGGCTGACTTTGGGTGAAGGTGCTTAAGAGGGTGTGGGACCTGAAGTCGGAGATTGCTGGGTTTTTGCAAATTAAAGGAAAATATGTGGATTTCCCTCAACTACAAGATAAAGAATGATTGGCTGATTTTGCCTTCACCGTGGACATCATTGTCTTAATGAATTAACTGAATTCCAAACTACAAGGGAAGGGGCCTTTTTGCACATCAGATGTACAGGCTTGTCAAAGCTTTCAAGGGGAAATGACTCCTCCTGACCCGCCAAGTAGAAGCCAACAATCTCACCCACCTTCCGACACTACTAGTCTGTTCCCTATCAGATGACCAGCGGGAGAAGTATACATTGCTGCTGCGTGCTTTGAACGGTGGGTTTTCTCATTGTTTTGAGGATTTCGAAGTGTTTGAAAATGACATGTTGTTGGTTTTCTCTCCTTTCACCTTCAATGTGGATAACGCTCCCACTGACCTGCAACTTGAGCTTATCGATCTTCAGTCTGATGCAGTGACTGGAGAACTATTCAAAACAATGTCACTGACACGGTTCTATGCATCTCTCGAAGAAACAGGAGTCATGCTCAGAAGATGTTTGTGCTGTTTGGGTCAACCTATGTATGTGAACAGACATTTTCAGTGATGAAATATAACAAGTCAAGGCACAGATCCTCTCTTACTGACTCTCACCTCTCAGCAATCCTGCACATAGCGACGTCAGAAACTATACCGGACTTCACTGCTTCACTGCTTCAATGCCCATCAGAGACTTCACTCCTCACACTGATTGAGTAGTTTAAATGTAATGTTGAGCTCTCTCTCTCTCTTTGCTGTGTTTTTGTGCATAACCGTTAACAAGAGTTCTGTCCGTGGTGCTGAATGCATAGTGTACTTTACCCTCTGTGTAGTTAATTGCATGTTTAATAATGAAAATACCTACCAAAAGGTAGGATGTGGTATGTTTATGTAGTTTAATAACACCCCCACCCCCCACCCTTTCCAATTTGCCAGTTACCCTCTGATATGTATGAAAAAGGGTATATCAATCAAATGTATTTATAAAGCCCTTCTTACATCAGCTGATGTCACAGAGTGCTGTACAGAAACCCAGCCTAAAACCCCAAACAGCAAGCAATGCAGGTGTAGAAGCACGGTGGCTAGGAAAAACTCCCTAGAAAGGCCGGAACCTAGGAAGAAACCTAGAGAGGATCCAGGCTAAGAGGGGTGGCCAGTCCTCTTCTGGCTGTGCCAGGTGGAGATTATAACAGAACATGGCCAAGATGTTCAAATGTTCATAGATGACCAGCAGGGTCAAATAATAATAATCACAGTGGTTGTAGAGGGTGCAACAGGTCAGCACCTCAGGAGTAAATGTCAGTTGGATTTTCATAGCCGATCATTCAGAGTATCTCTACCGCTCTTGCTGACTCTAGATACAGTGGGGCAAAAAAGTATTTAGTCAGCCACCAATTGTGCAAGTTCTCTCACTTAAAAAGATGAGAGAGGCCTGTAATTTTCATCATAGGTACACTTCAACTATGACAGACAAAATGAGGGAAAAAAATCCAGAAAATCACATTGTAGGATTTTTTATGAATTTATTTGCAAATTATGGTGGAAAATAAGTATTTGGTCACATACAAACAAGCAAGATTTCTGTCTCTCACAGACCTGTAACTTCTTCTTTAAGAGGCTCCTCTGTCCTCCACTCGTTACCTGTATTAATGGCACCTGTTTGAACTTGTTATCAGTATAAAGACACCTGTCCACAACCTCAAACAGTCACACTCCAAACTCCACTATGGCCAAGACCAAAGAGCTGTCAAAGGACACCAGAAACAAAATTGTAGACCTGCACCAGGTTGGAAAGACTGAATCTGCAATAGGTAAGCAGCTTGGTTTGAAGAAATCAACTGTGGGAGCAATTATTAGGAAATGGAAGACATAAGACCACTGATAATCTTCCTCGATCTGGGGCTCCACGCAAGATCTCACCCGTGGGGTCAAAATGATCACAAGAACGGTGAGCAAAAATCCCAGAACCACACGGGGACCTAGTGAATGACCTGCAGAGAGCTGGGACCAAAGTAACAAAGCCTACCATCAGTAACACACTACGCCGCCAGGGACTCAAATCCTGCAGTGCCAGACGTGTCCCCCTGCTTAAGCCAGTACATGTTCAGGCCCGTCTGAAGTTTGCTAGAGAGCATTTGGATGATCCAGATGAGGATTGGGAGAATGTCATATGGTCAGATGAAAACAAAATAGAACTTTTTGGTAAAAACTCAACTCGTCGTGTTTGGAGGACAAAGAATGCTGAGTTGCATCCAAAGAACACCATACCTACTGTGAAGCATGGGGGTGGAAACATCATGCTTTGGGGCTGTTTTTCTGCAAAGGGACCAGGACGACTGATCCGTGTAAAGGAAAGAATGAATGGGGCCATGTATCGTGAGATTTTGAGTGAAAACCTCCTTCCATCAGCAAGGGCATTGAAGATGAAACGTGGCTGGGTCTTTCAGCATGACAATGATCCCAAACACACCGCCTCGGGCAACGAAGGAGTGGCTTCGTGAGAAGCATTTCAAGGTCCTGGAGTGGCCTAGCCAGTCTCCAGATCTCAACCCCATAGAAAATCTTTGGAGGGAGTTGAAAGTCCGTGTTGCCCAGCGACAGCCCCAAAACATCACTGCTCTAGAGGAGATCTGCATGGAGGAATGGGCCAAAATACCAGCAACAGTGTGTGAAAACCTTGTGAAGACTTACAGAAAACGTTTGACCTCTGTCATTGCCAACAAAGGGTATATAACAAAGTATTGAGATCAACTTTTGTTATTGACCAAATACTTATTTTCCACCATAATTTGCAAATAAATAAATTAAAAATCCTACAATGTGATTTTCTGGATTTCTTTTTTCTCATTTCGTCTGTCATAGTTGAAGTGTACCTATGATGACAATTACAGGCCTCTCTCATCTTTTTAAGTTGGAGAACTTGCACAATTGGTGGCTGACTAAATACTTTTTTTGCCCCACTGTAGTTGAAAACATCAGGTCTGGGACAAGGTAGCACGTCCGGTGAACAGGTCAGGGTTTCATAGCCGCAGGCAGAACAGTTGAAATTGGAGCAACAGCACGGCCAGGTGGACTGGGGACAGCAAGGAGTCATCAGGCCAGGTAGTCCTGAGGCATGGCCCTAGGGCTCAGGTTCTCCAAAAGAAAGAAAGAAAGAAAGAAAGAAAGAAAGAAAGAAAGAAAGAGAGAGAGAGAGAGAGAGAGAGAGAGAATTTGAGCGAGCATACTTAAATTCACACAGGACACCGGATAAGACAGGAGAAATACTCCAGAATTAACAGACTGACCCTAGCCCACCGACTATTGCAGCATAAATACTGGAGGCTGAGACAGGAGGGGTCGGGAGACACTGTGGCTCCGTACGATGATACCCCCAGACAAGGCCAAACAGGCAGGATACCTGCCTGCAAGAAAGTGGTAAATAATAGGCTGTTTGAAAGTTACGATTTTTACAGGTAATATACTTCTGTCTGAAATGGGTATATAAGCTGCACCAGAGGCTGCCTAGGGGTAAACGGCTCATAACAATGGCCGGAATGGAGACCATGTGTTTGATGTATTTGATACCATTCGACAGATTCTGCTCCAGCCATTACCACGAGCCCGTCCTCCCCAATTAAGGTGCCACCAACCTCCTGTTAAGCTGTCATTCTCGTAAGCTGTCATTCTCTGACCCCGATAATAACACATAACACATTCATGCATACCTTCACTGAGAGAGTTGTTCCATGTCATTTCAGCAAGCCATGACACCCACCATCTCAGATTGTTCTGAAATTGTTTGTGTAGTTAGAAACAGGTAAGATTGGCATTCCTGAAACATTATTTTGTTGAAATATAATTTGATCTTGGATAAATGTAACTAATTGATTGCACCCAAATTGGCCATTTTAATTTATAGGATTCAGACAATATTCAATAACTATAGGACCCAACATCCGATTTGGATGAAAACTTCTTCCTACAGAGACATGAGGAATCCAAAATAAATTGTCAACCGATGGACCCCTTCCCACACACACACACACACACACACACACACACACACACACACACACACACACACACACACACACACACACCAATCTCACCCCAACAACCAGTATACAATATCAGTTCTCTATTTTTGAATATGTGGTTTGTTTGGAGTATTACTTCTTCATACTTCAGAGAAATCATTGAAGTCGCTTCCATTACTTACCATAAATTAGTGTGAAAGTACCTGGTTTTAACCTCTAGATGCCGCTTTTCCTATTATACTGTCACACTCTTTTATCCATTTTGCTGGTCTCTTGTGTATGTTAAATATACTGAGCAAAAGATATAAGCGCAACATGCAACAATTCGAAAGACTTTACTGAGTTACAGTTCATATAAGGAAATCAGTCAATTCAAATAAATTAATTATTCCCTAATCTATGGATTTCACATGACTAGGAATACAGCTATGAATATGTTGGTCACAGATAACACAGATACCTTACAAAAGGGGTGTGGGTCAGAAAATCAGTCAATATCTGGTGTGACCACCATTTGCCTCATGCAGCGGGACACATTTCCTTCCCATAGAGTTGATCAGACTGTTGATTGTGGCCTGTGGAATGTTGTCCCACTCCTCTTCAATGGCTGTGCGAAGTTGTTGGATATTGACGGGAACTGGAACCCTCTGTCGTACACGTCGATCCAGAACATCCCAGATGTGCTCAATGGGTGACATGTCTGGTGATTATGCAGGCCATGGAAGAATTGGGACATTTTCAGCTTCCAGGAATTGTGTACAGATCCTTGCTACATGGGCCTGTGCATTATCATGCTGAAACATGAGGTGATGGCGGCAGATGAATGGCATGACAATGGACCTCAGGATCTCATCACGGACGCCATACACGTGGTCTGTGGTTGGACGTACTGCCAACACGTGGAGGCCGGTTAGTCCAGTGGTGGCTACTGAGGGGAGAACGGCTCAGTGGCTGGAACAGAGTTAATGGAATGGCACCAAACTTGTGGAAACCATGTGTTTGATGTATTTCATACCATTCCACCTATTCGCTCCAGCCATTACCACAAGCCCGTCCTCCCCAATTAAGGTGCTATCAACTCCTGTGGGTTGGACGTACTGCCAAATTCTCTCAAACGACATTGGAGGTGGCTTATAGTAGAGAAATTAACATTAAATTATCTGGAAACAGCTCTAGTGGACATTCCTGCAGTCCGCATGCTAATTGCACGCTCCCTCTAAACTTGAGACATCTGTGGCATTGTGTTGTGTGATAAAACTGTACATTTTAGAGTGACCTTTTATTGTCCCCAGCACAAGGTGCACCTGTGAAATGATCATGCTGTTTAATCAGCTTCTTGATATGCCACACCTGTCAGCTGGAGGGATTATCTTGGCAAAGGAGAAATGCTCACCAACAGGGATGTAAACTAATTTGTGCACAATATCTGAGAGAAATAAGCTTTTTGTGCTTATGAAAATGTTTGGAACATTTTATTTCAGCTCATGTAACATGGGACCAACACTTTACATTTTGTGTTTATATTTTTTTTCAGTGTAGAATACAACATTTCCTTTGCAGCTTTGTGTAGAAAACCAATAGATACTCACAATTCAAGCCAGTACTCCATTTAAAAAGAAATGTAGTTTGTACTTCTCTTAGCAACCGACTGCTTCAACCCAACTCTCCTTGAATAGTCCAAAAAGTGTCAGCTCTCTGAGAGGACAATTCTCATAAGTGTCAGCTCTCCCTATGGTACAATTCTCATATGAAAACGTTTGATGGAGAAATGGGCTAGGGATTCAAATGTTGTGACAACCCTAACAAAAGAATACAATTATAAATTGGTTGGGTTTAATGGTAAATGTCACTAATCACACTATATATAGAGCTGTTTAAAAAAAATATTGTTGAAAAACACAAGACAGCCATGCACTGATTCATGGTAAATAATGCAAGCGACTTCAATGACTAATTTCTATGAACTGGGGGAAAAAACATCACCAGATTCACAGGGAATAAATTACATAGTGTGAAGAAGCAATACTCCAAACCGCAACTTCATACTTCTTGTCAGACATAGAGAACTGATATGGTATACTGATTGTTGGGGTGGGATTGGCGTGGGATGTGGGGAGTCCGAGGGTGGCTTTTGATATTTTGGGGGGATTCCTCATGTCTTACTCATTGGTAGGAGGACGTGTGGTCCAAATCAGATGTTGGGTTCTATATTTATTCAATATTATCTGAATCCTATCAATTAAAAACACCAATTGGGTGCAATTAATTAGCTTAATTTCTCAGATATAACATTAGATTTCAACAAAGTAATATTTTAGGAATGCTAATCATAAATGTTACTACAGATAACTACAGAATTGATTTCAGAACAATCTAAGATGGTGAGTGTCGAAATCCTCTTTCTTGTGCTTTTTATTAAGGTGGAACGACCCTGAGTCTTTCCAACAATTACATGTTAACACACCAGAAGGTGGCTAACTGAAAGATTACACTGGTAGCATAGTCTAGTTGTACAACCACGAAAACATCAAATAGCTTTGTTTTATGATTAAAGGTTTATAATATGACACTGTTGTAGTGTATTTTATCGGTGACAGTTTAGATTCACTATCAATCTAAAAGGTGAACATTTCACAGCATATATACTTGTTAATTTTTATGATTCATATCAATATAATGTAATATATCAATATAATAATATCAATATACTTATACCAATATCATATATCACAATTAAAAGAAGAACTACACCTGCGCACGTCACCAGCCTACACTTGCCCCAACACACTGATCTTATGTCGGTTTTGCATTCCCCCCACTAGTGAAGAAGTTAGAATTTGGGGTGGATAAACTGATTTCAGACCTGCGGCTAGGGAAAACTTCAGCCTTGTTTCCTGGTGGTCTGCCACGTAACAACACAAGCGCTCAGCTGGCAGAGTGGGCGACGTGTACCGGGTTGCAATATTACCGAAGCAGGAAAATATCTCACAATAAATCCTAAATACGATATATACCAGGGGTGTCATGGGGGGACTGCAGAGTGTCGAGATACCGGGAGGAGGATCCGAAGGCTACCATGTTCTTCGGGTAGCTATGTGTTTGGTTTTATTTTGTATGTCTGCAATGAAATGTTAGCTCGCTAGCAAGCATCCGCAGTAGTGGTCCCTCAGCAGGTACTACAATTGTTGCCTCACGATCAAATAGAGGCCGGGGATCACATTCTGGCCTACATGTAGCTAATACTAATAAGCAGTGTTAACGCTATTTCCCCCCCGCGTTTTCTACAGTGGCGTCTTGGAATTGTGCAAGTCAAACGCTTGAAAGGTATTTGTTTTATTGGTTGCATGTGTTGTTTAGCAAACAAGGTTAGCTGTAAAAACAACCAGACAGCTATGAGTGGGGTTTGAATGAGCTAGCCAGCTCAACGCTAGCTAGTTGTCAAAACGGTAGCTTTTATAGGTGCAGCCACGTTGCAGACAGAATCCTCAGCATCACAGTACCATGCCTCTCCTCTCTCTACACATTAGTCTGACCACCTGAATGTATAGACCTCCATGTTCAAACCTTCACATCAATATGTTGACGTGACAAGCAACTATTTGATCTTGAGATAGACAACCTTCTGGCATTACAGGTGAAGCGTGTAATAAATACCTGTTTAATTCTAAGGCTACTACTAAACGTTCAAAGATGATGTGAAGCTCCCTAACCTCTGCTAAGAAGACTGGACCTCGGCTGGACCTCATGGCACAGGCAGTAGTGTGAATACCCTGCAACTGCTTCTTGTTCAAGCCTCGCCCCAGCTGCTCCCTTTCAATCTCAAAATACAGTTGTTACAAGTCATGATGTCTCTGTCTTCTCCCAAGGTTCAGGAAAACTCTCCAGGACACCGGGCGGGACTGGAGCCTTTCTTTGACTTCATCGTCTCCATCAACGATGAAAGACTGGTATGCGTAGACATGCTGTTGAATAAGCATGTTCAACACACACTGACTGTAGGCACACACCCCACTGACGGTGAGGATGCTGGTGTATAATATATAGCTCACATGCAGGGATGGGGAAACTTTGATTGGGGGGCACAAAAACAGAACTCATCATGAGGTGGCTCGTGGGTCTGTGTACCCACATCCATACCCCCCCACACCTTGTGAGTAAGACATTTTAGCGGCCCCCTTGTGATAGCGAAGAGAGAGAATTTTTAGTTTTAAAGTTCATTTCCTGCAATTCTACACATTTTGCCGTAGGTTGAATGCAAATGTCTGCATTTGTTTTTATATGATAACTGATGATCAATTGGCCCCACCCCGGTCGGCAATTAGATCATGCTTACTACAAGTTTAGATAGCTGACCGCTAGACTAATTTACCAATGTGCTGATGCACAACCACATTTCTAAATTGCACCTTGTGTATTGTATTATTCTAACTCTCAACAGTAAGTTTTAATTGGTCCGCGGGCCTACAAAAGGAGGGGGCCGCCAATTGCCCATCCCGGCTCTAATGGATGTCCGTTCTACTCATTCTATTTCTATAATTTGTCCTGTCTCTGTTTCAGAACAAGGACAATGACACCCTGAAGGACCTATTGAAGGCCAGTGTGGAGAAGCCGGTCAGGATGCTGGTCTACTCCTCTAAGACCCTGGAGCTCAGGGAGTCCACCGTCACCCCTAGCAACCTCTGGGGTGGCCAGGGCCTGCTGGGAGTCTCCATACGCTTCTGCAGCTTCGAGGGAGCCAATGAGAACATCTGGCACGTGCTGGTGAGTAGCCAGTAACCAAAAGGTGTGCCCAATTTAGCTCATACCAGGCAGGTGTAATTCTTGGTATCTCTCTCTTTCTCAGGAGGTGGAGCCTAACTCTCCAGCAGCCCTGGCTGGCTTGAGGCCCCACACTGATTACATCATAGGAGCCGACACCATTATGAACGAGGTGCGTATAGTGACAAAACTACACCATGCATTCTACTCAAGGAGTAAAGACTGCGAGCTTCACAAACTAGCCAATAAGCATTTGTCATTGACGTTATATCTCTCCCTCCCTTCCTCCTCTCCCTCTCTCGCTCAGTCGGAGGACCTGTTTTCTCTGATAGAGACCCATGAAGGGAAGGGGCTGAAGCTGTATGTCTATAACACAGACACAGACAACTGCAGAGAGGTGGTCATCACCCCGAATAGCGCCTGGGGAGGGGAGGGCAGGTAACAAACATACAGTACACACACACACACAAAACAGTCTGACGAGTGACATCATCTCCTGTTCTCTTGTTCCAGTCTGGGATGTGGGATAGGATACGGATACCTGCACAGAATTCCCACCCGACCATTTGAAGAGGGGAAGAAGATCCATTTTCCAGGTCCTATTCCCAGTGGTGAGCCCATCAGCCCGCTCAAGGATGGATTCACTCAGGTTAGTATCAACCCAGAACTCGACCCAAGAATCAGAACAACTAGAACTGCCTGGACAGTCAGTAGACAATCAGTCACTTCATGCTTTTTTTTGTCATCCTTTTTGCAATAACATCATATTTTGGACCTAGAGGGCTGAAATGACCAGACCAAGTCTACAGTACCCATACTGTAGCTTTAGTCTCAGCCTCGTAATAGTATCCCATCGATTTGAAGTGTCATCTACTTATTTGCATGTTTTCCCCACTCTTGGTTCAATGCTTCCCCTCGACCCCCTCATCAGGGAAGGTTGTGAGCTATGAGAAGCTCATTATGTCAGATGAATGTCCCACCCAATGCAGACAGGCACGTCGGAGAGGAAAGATTTTCATTCAAATGAATAATTACTTGTTTAAATGCACTTGACCTTACCTGTTCATCATCCGCCCCTCTCTCATATTTCTCTTTACCTTCCTTCCTCCCTCTCTCATCTCTTTTTTCTTTTCTTCCTGTCTGTCTTATTTCTCTCCCCCGCTCAGGTTCACCTGTCAGCTGTAACCCCTCCGCCTGCCGTGCCTTCTGTCCCGACGGGGCTCGAGGATTCGCTGTCCGGCCTGTCAATCAGCTCAGCCCCGCCCACTATCCCAAGCGAGTTTCGGACAGGTACCTCATCTCTCTTACTCTTTCGCAACATAATATGGTAACAAAGTGTTAGGAAATGGAATGTGGCACCAGGGTTAAACTTGTAATTTTTCACTTTGCTCCAGATGGCCTCTCTGCTCCTATCAAACTCCTATTGGAAATGAATGATCTCAGTCAATGCTATGGATGGTCAAAAAATATCCTCTCTCTCCAATGCATTTTTGTTCTGATGGCTAGGGTTGAGGTCAATTCCATTTCAAATCAGAACCTAATTCTAACTTCCTAATTGAAAGCATTGAAGAGAATTGGAGTTTCAGTGTTTGGAATTAACTGAAATTGAAATGGAATTGACCCCAACCCTGCTGACGGCTCCTCTTTCTCTCCCAGGACTCCCCACTGTTCCCCTGCTGCACACTTCAATCAGCCCCTCCCTGAGCCCCCTAAACCCTGCCTCTACGACTTTCAACCCCGCCACCACGCTACCAGGTCAGCACACCTTTCTCCTCCAGAATTTTGTTTTATGATCAAATTGAAACGATCAAATCATACACTTTTCTACACTGACTAAATATATGTTTATTTGTGTGCTATTGTAGGTCTGATGCCTCTCCCGGGCAGCTTCTCCACACTTCCAAACCTCACCAACCTCAACCTCGGCGCACTACCAGACCTCAGCGCTGTGTCGTTAGCAGGTATTAATGGGCTACCGCCACCTGGAACAGCAGGTTTATACTACCAGCATCTATTGTTAGCAGCTATTGTTAACATTGGGTTACAGCCCCCAAGGGTTAACATTATGTATTAGTGTACATGTTCCTGTGTTCAATTACAGATCTCTCTCTTCTCCCCCCTCCATTGCAGGTTTCCCTCCACTTTCCCCCCTCCCTCCTCTGAATCTGCCTGGTCTCGCCCCCCTCCCCCCCATGCCCGCCATGCTGTCCCAGCTACCACTCCTGCCCCCAGGGTGACATCTTTTCCCCCGGTCGACCTTTCTTCCCTCACCCTTCCAACATTTGCCCCAGAGAAGCAGACCCTCCCTGATGCCACAGTTCCCTCTACTGCCACAGAATCAGCTGTTGCCTCGGAAACCGCCCCCACGAAATCACAGGCTTCCACGGAGACAACGTCGTCGTAACACAGGAAGAGGCTCAGACCCAGAACCAAACCTACCAGTTTCTCTGTCTCCTTCTCTCTCTCTTTTGCCCTCTATTTATTTAGCCAGGAGGGAGAGAAGCATATTTCCAGCAGTGAGGCTGGCACACTCAGAAGGCAGTCAGTTGGAAACGTGGAGGAGAGGAAGGAATGATTGACAGATGAGATGGAGTGGCAGCAGTGGCTAGAAGCAGAGTAGCCCTACCAGCCTGTCTGTCCCACCCGGGCCTCAGTTTCATACAACATTTTAATTCTGTTCTGTACATCAGCTTTTTTATAACCTCCCAACCCTTTAGTAAACCCAGAAATCTCTTAATTAGATATTCCTTCATATATTCATTTTTGTTCAATTGCGTAGATTGTTTCTGTTAAAGGGGCAATCTGCAGTTGTTACATCCATTTTTGGACATATAAATTAATTATATGTACCCATTAATTCTTGAACCCCATTCTACCCCAAAATAAAAAGCTTGTTTTACGCCAATGTTTGTAAACAAACACAAAACATCCCTAAAACTAACTTTAATTTTGATGTCATGAATGTTCAAACCTTGCATTTCTCCATCCCCCATCCCTAAGCTTTTTACTGAAACCGGGGCAGGGAGTACGATTTGTTTCAACTGCTGATTGCTGCTTTAAAGAATGAAATCGGCATTATTTTATGCCACATTTGTGTTTTGAAATCATTAGGTATGCATGCTTGTCCCTATATAATACGTTTCTATGCACCGTTAGTTTAAACAAAACCCTTGTGAGGGTGCTAATCACTAGATGGCTATGCCAGAGGTGACCAAAATGTAGATATTGTCAGAACTATGAACATTTCTGGCTGGGGTAGGGTATCTGGTTAAACTCATATGTTACGCGCTGTAGTACCATCGCAGATAGAACAATGAGCCAGATGTTTCACGGTATGTATAAATCTGAAGCATCCAGTTGGCATTAACTCTCACCTCCAAATATGGTGATGAGAGGAAGCCCAGTGGCCAGCAGTGGGAGATGGCCCGAGATAGATTTGGGCTGACGTTATGTACATTTTCTCAGCGATTTTAAACATTTGATCTCAATACAGTTCTGTTCCCAGAACTCCAATATGTTATGAACAGAGTGGACTAACTTAACCCTTTGCAAAAGTTTTAAAAATAGGAGTTGTTTAGGAGTGCAGTTATTGCACTCACACACTTCAGAGTAGACGTTCCTTAATGGTAATATGCAAAAACATACTAGAACACACCAATAGGATCTTGCTAGCTCGTGCTTGGCTCTGCCCACCTACTTTCTTGTTCTTCCCACTATGATTCATTTGCTCCCATTGGAAATGACAGGCTGTGGTCTATCATGGGTTAGTTATTTAAGCAATAAGGCATGAGGGGGGTGTGGTATATTTTGACAATATACGACGGCTAAGGGCTGTTCTTATGCACGATGCAACGCGGAGTGCCTGGATACAGCCCTTAGCCGTGGTATATTGGCCATATACCATAAACCCCCAAGGTGCCTTATTGCTATTATGAACTGATTACCACCATAATGTTTTGTCATACCCATGGTATATAGTCTGATATACCACGGCTTTCAGCCAATCAGCATTCAGGGCTCGAACCACCCAGTTTATAAAAAAGTATTTGGTACCGTCCTCTGGCATGGCCAGATGGTGGGAAATGGAAGGCGCAGTGGGGCTGTTCAACCAAATGAGGGTGCTGTGTACCAACTTTATTTTAACATCCTGTTTATACACTGCTCAAAAAAATAAAGGGAACACTAAAATATCACATCATAGATCTGAATGAATGAAATAATCTTATTAAATACTTTTTTTCTTTACATAGTTGAATGTGCTGACAACAAAATCACACAAAAATTATCAATGGAAATCAAATGGATCAACCCATGGAGGTCTGGATTTGGAGTCACACTCAAAATTAAAGTGGAAAACCACACTACAGGCTGATCCAACTTTGATGTAATGTCCTTAAAACAAGTCAAAATGAGGCTCAGTAGTGTGTGTGGCCTCCACGTGCCTGAATGACCTCCCTACAACGCCTGGGCATGCTCCTGATGAGGTGGCGGATGGTCTCCTGAGGGATCTCCTCCCAGACCTGGACTAAAGCATCCGCCAACTCCTGGACAGTCTGTGGTGCAACGTGGCGTTGGTGGATGGAGCGAGACATGATGTCCCAGATGTGCTCAATTGGATTCAGGTCTGGGAACGGGCGGGCCAGTCCTTAGCATCAATGCCTTCCTCTTGCAGGAACTGCTGACACACTCCAGCCACATGAGGTCTAGCATCGTCTTGCATTAGGAGGAACCCAGGGCCAACCGCACCAGCATATGGTCTCACAAGGGGTCTGAGGATCTCATCTCGGTACCTAATGGCAGTCAGGCTACCTCTGGCGAGCACATGGAGGGCTGTGCGGCCCCCAAAGAAATGCCACCCCACACCATGACTGACCCACCGCCAAACCGGTCATGCTGGAGGATGTTGCAGGCAGCAGAACGTTCTCCACGGCGTCTCCAGACTCTGTCACGTGCTCAGTGTGAACCTGCTTTCATCTGTGAAGAGCACAGGGCGCTAGTGGCGAATTTGCCAATCTTGGTGTTTTCTGGCAAATGCCAAACGTCCTGCACGGTGTTGGGCTGTAAGCACAACCCCACCTGTGGACGTTGGGCCCTCATACCACCCTCATGGAGTCTGTTTCTGACCGTTTGAGCAGACACATGCACATTTGTGGCCTGCTGGAGGTCATTTTGCAGGGCTCTGGCAGTGCTCCTCCTTGCACAAAGGCGGAGGTAGTGGTCCTGCTGCTGGGTTGTTGCCCTCCCACGGCCTCCTCCACGTCTCCTGATGTACTGGCCTGTCTCCTGGTAGCGCCTCCATGCTCTGGACACTACGCTGACAGACACAGCAAACCTTCTTGCCACAGCTCGCATTGATGTGCCATCCTGGATGAGCTGCACTACCTGAGCCACTTGTGTGGGTTGTAGACTCCGTCTCATGCTACCACTAGAGTGAAAGCACCGCCAGCATTCAAAAGTGACCAAAACATCAGCCAGGAAGCATAGGAACTGAGAAGTGGTCTGTGGTCACCACCTTCAGAACCACTCCTTTATTGGGGGTGTCTTGCTAATTGCCTATAATTTCCACCTGTTGTCTATTCCATTTGCACAACAGCATGTGAAATGTATTGTCAATCAGTGTTGCTTCCTAAGTGGACAGTTTGATTTCACAGAAGTGTGATTGACTTGGAGTTACATTGTGTTGTTTAAGTGTTCCCTTTATTTTTTTGAGCAGTGTACATATTCGAGCAATAAAGCCAATGGAATTTTACACTACATTTTATTTGTGTGTTTTTTATATTGTTTAAAAAAATATGCACTTTTCATTACTTTAAAAATGTTTAACATTTTATAGAATAGCCTACTTGTTAAGTTTTTGCCTTGCATGTTCCATTGTCTGCTTAAAATGTACCCTGAAGAAAAATATAAACGCAACATGTAAAGTGTTGGTTGCATGTTTCACGAGCTGAAATAAAATAACCCAGTAATGTTCCATACACAAAAAATGCTTATTTCTCTCAAATTTTGTGCACAACATTTTTTATATACCTGTTTGTGAGCATTTCTCCTTTGCCAAGATAATCAATCCACCTGACCGGTGTGGCATATCAAGAAGCTAAATAAAAAGCATGATCATTACACAGGTGCACCTTGTGCTGGGGACAAAAGGCTACTAAAATGTGCAGTTTTGTCACAATACAATGCCATAGATGTCTTAAGTTTTGTGGGAGAGTGCAATTGGCATGCCGACTGCAGGAAAGTCCACCAGAGCTGTTGCCCAAGAATTTAATATAAGCAGACAATGAAATGTCTTACAATATTTGATGATGACATTTCTCTAAAACAGGCTATAGGCTATATGTGCACCACCAACTCAGAACAGTAGGCTACGTTATGAGGGAGGAAAGGGACCAAATTATTTGGGTGAGGCACATACTACACAACATACACTTAGTATTACTTTCTTGGCTACAGTATACATATCTCCCCTGCATATTACATCATTTATGCAGAACCATACAATACATTTTTGGACTCACCTTGTTGTACTCTGCTCACTTGAACAGGAAGGTGGCGCGGCGGTCCTTCTTGTGGGCTCTAGAAAGAGGCCCGAGTTCCCGATTTGGATTTCTGAGTTGGATGACCGTTCAAAATTATTTTCCCATTATGAGCTCGTTTTTTTTCAGAGTTACCATTTGTCTTGAACTCACTGAAGTCTGACATTTCCTAGAGTTTCCAGTTGTTTTGAATGCAGCAGAAGTCTTTGCTGGATTGAATGCACTTCACCAATTGGATATCATGAAATTCGGGAGAAAGGGGGTAAAAGAAACAAGATAAACATTCACATGCGACACCATGGGCCAGAAGTTACGATCTTGTCTCATCGCTGCAACTCCCCTATGGACTCGGCAAAGGTCAAGAACCAAGTCGCACTGCTTCTTGACACCCGGCCCACCACAAGGAGTCACTAGAGCACGATAAGACAAGGAAATCCCTGCCGGCCAAACCCTCCCCTAACGGACGACGCTGGACCAATTGTGCGCTGACCCATGGGTCTCCCGGTCACGACAGGCTGTGACACAGCCTGGGATTGAACCTGAGGCTGCAGTCGCACCTCAGTACTCATTGTTGAATTTGCGATTTCCAACTTGTTGTGTAATGTTTATGTCCAATGAGCACAGATACATTTTATCTATAATTTCTCTTCATATGACAAGGATTGAAAAGGATTTGCCAATAGATTGAAGACTTGATTCATGATGATGAGTGCTTGTCTAGCTTGCTAGCTAATATTTTGAAAGTATGATGTGGACATGATCAATCAAGTCCAATCAAAGCTACGGTAGATATAACGTGATCTGATGTCATTTTATCTGTGGCCAATGACCTTGAGCCTTCTTGAATGGGCAATTATAATGTAAGTCTATGGCAGCACGCAAGGGGCTTGAATTTTTATACCCGTAGATTTTTCAGTGACATAGTGTCCCCATGAGTGACAGAACACTGAGCTAATCACGGAGCAACTAGAGAACATTACCAACCCCTACGCTTCGTATTTTCCGCTGGCTGCCCCACCACCACAGAAAGCACTAAGCTAGGCTGAAACACCTGCATTTTGGAGCTGCCTTATTCAAGGAAAAAAAAAAGACCACGTTTGTATGCTGCTTTTTTTTGTATGCGACTTTATAATATATTTTATTTTACATTGTTTGCAAACTGATATGTGATACGTTGTCACAAGAATTTTGTTCTCAATTGTTGATATAAACTATCAATCAGGCTTTGAATAATTCCCTGAGGTTGTAAAGCTCTAGTTAATGAAAAATTAGACAAAGTCCCATATTCTGCAATTGGTCAGGAATTGTTTATTCATGAGAATTCTGGACTCCAAATGTGAACACAGTCTTTTTATATTGTACAAGCTTTAAGCTAAACACAAATGACACAAATGCCCCACCCTCTCTAGGAAATACACATTCATTGGCTTATCACAATCTTGCAACATAAGTCAATCTGGACAGCTCCTAGCCGTTCCTCCCCTCCCGAGGACAGGGAGGCTTTTCTTATCTAGTTGTTCTCACAAGAAGTTCCTGTTCTTAGTTTCACAGTGGTCACAAGTTGTCTGTCACAAGCTGTTCCTGTTATCAGTTCCTACTTTCCTACACACAAACATTCAGGTTGTTTATACAGAGACAGGGTAAAATACTGTTAGTTATTGTCTTATCATTACTTTAAACGTATAAGTCATTTAGTCATCATTAAACATATAAATGATATGAATTTATTCATAACAATCCACCCTCTGACTAAATATTATACACACAATCACACATCTATTTTGATTAGAATTATCATTGACACCCAAAATCAATCACACAAAACCAATATATGTATTTACATCTTATCCTCATCAATTACTGTTCTAGGCCTATATCCAATCATAACTCTTCTAGTTAGGATTTTCGTTATGATCTTCATGAAAAGAAAACAGCATAAACATATCTAAACATTAAAAATTGTCTCATCAAACATGGGCTCCTCATAAGTAAAGGAACCGGAGTCATCTACTAGGTCAGGAGGCATGTATTCATCATTCCACTGGTCAGAGCTCGGAATCGGTCCGTATCTCACCATCTGTTGTGTCATTGATTTCTCCAGAGTCCTGGAAATGAGACCTCACACACATGGGATCAAGCAGCACCCACACAACACCAACACAGTCATACAGGTGAAAGTTGCCCACAACACAGTGATCATGACATTGTTCCATTGTCCAAACATATTGTCAAACCAACTCGTCAGAGAAGTATCTACCCCAGAGGTCTCCGCTAATTCGTGAGCTAATGTGGTTAAACCAGCCAGGGCCTTGGTCACTGATCTGTCTGGAGCTGTGTTATTTGGGTTGAAGGTACAGCACATTGTTCCGAATATCACACATACTCCTCCCTTCTCAGCCAGTAACATGTCTAATGCTATTCTATTCTGCCATGCCATTAAACTAGTTGCCTCGGTTCTGCCAATCCTTATATTGCATCTCTAGTATAATTGATGAAACGCTGTTGATTATAATAGATATAATTTATCTAATCCACATTCTTATTGAGAGTGGACCACCAGAAAATGCTTGATTCTAACCCTGCTAATATTTGATTTCTTGCTTTAAACTCGTCAGGCACCCCCCGTGGAACTCCAATACCATCAATATATACTCACTCCATGGTCGAAAGACCCAGACGGAGAGCTCCTTTTTGCCCGTCTTACTGACCCTAGGTCATGGTGTTGGATGAGGGTGAAAGGCATTCCTAAATGTACAGAAAAATAGGCCTGTCCAATTCGTAGGTAGATTTGGCCATAATTTCATTCCTCCACACAACCACCAGACGTCAGCTCTTGGCCTCTTTATCTTACTGAAATCCTCGGAGCTTAACCAACCTGTCATATTTTTTGCTTAAAAGGTGGGGCTCAAAACAGGTGTGGCTGCCCACCTGCCCTGAATGACGGGTCACCAATGAATTTGCACATCATTATTTCTATATAGCCTAAACCAAATACTGTTCCCAATGAGCTATCATCCTGTCGGTTTTCCCTCCAACCCTAGTCTAGCACACAGGATTCTAATAGCCTACCCTAATTAGCTGGTTGATAAACTGAACCAGGTTAGTTAAAACTGGGGTTGGAGCAGGATAGTAGCTCTCCAGGAACAGGGTTCGATGACCCCTGGGCCCTACACTTTCTCGTTCTGTACTTCTCGAGTAGGACGGGTGTGGCTTCCTGACAATGATCAAGAACAGCTGCTCAGTGATTTGACAGCTCTAACACTGTTACACCTCCAACACCACAAAAACATCAAATTTGACAGCTCACTGTTACACCTCCAACACCACAAAAACATCAGCTACCCAGCAGCCTACCACCCTGCATTCCACTGCTGGCTTGTTTCTGAAGTTAAGCAGGGTTGGTCCCTGGATAGGAGACCAGATGCTGCTGGAAGTGGTGTTGGAGGGCCAGTAAGAGGCACCCTTTCCTCTAGGCTAAAAAAATTATATCCCAGGGCAGTGATTGGGGACATTGCCCTGTGTAGGGTGCTGTCTTTCAGATGGGATGTTAAATGGGTGTCCTGACTCTGTGGTCACTAAAGATCCCATGACACTTATTGTAAGAGTAGGGGTGTTAACCCTGGTGTCCTGGCTAAATTCCCAGTCTGGCCCCCATATCATAATGTCACCTAATCATCCCCAGTTTACAATTGGCTCATTCATCTCCCCTGTAACTATTCCCCAGGTCATTGCTGTAAATGAGGATGTGTTCTCAGTTGACTTACCTGGTAAAATAAGGGTTAAATAAAAAATGATTTAAAAAAAGCTAAGTGGGTGCTGGTTAATGCTTTATCTAATTGAATCTAGGCTACTGCTTTGGAGGTTATGCTTTTCATTGAATAAGAAAGTCTTGTGTAAACTTAAGTTCACTAAAACCATGTCAAACTGGTAAAGTAGCCTACGTCAGTATTTATTTTATTGTTAAACACCTCACCTGTAGTGTTGGCCTACACATTTGTTGTAATAACTGCCACAAGTGAATAAAGGTAATACAGTTATTTATTCTACTATATTATTTCAGCCATCTTCTTGGACAAAGAGGGCAGTTCGGGAGGGGTTCTCGAGGAGGACAAGGTTGTTGCCTCGTAGACTGTTCTATTCGCCATAGGGAGATAAGCTCTGAACCTCTTCTAAACAAATATAGTGTCACCAGTGAACTGTGTGATGATTATGTGATATGTTTATACCCAGTAACTTCATAAAAAAAAGTGAAGCTAATTGTATTGACTTTATTCACACTTTTTTTGTTTCAGTTCGAATGCAACACGCATCATACGCGGAAGCACATGCCTAAAAGGTAAAAGGCACATGGCAGCTAGGTTGGAGTTTGCCAAAAGGCACCTAAAGACTCTCAGACCATGAGAAACAAGATTCTCTGGTCTGATGGAACCAAGATTGAACTCTTTGGACTGAATGTCAAGCGTCACTTCTGGAGGAAACCTGGCACCATCTCTACGGTGAAGCATGGTGGCGGCAGCATCATGCTGTGGGGATGTTTTTCAGCGGCAGGGACTGGGAGGCTAGTCAGGATAGAGGGAAAGATGAACGGAATAAAGTACAGAGAGATCCTTGATGAAAACCTGCTTCACAGCGCTCAAGACCTCAGACTGGGTTCACCTTCCAACAGGACAACAACCCTAAGCACACAGCCAAGACAACGCAGAAGGGGCTTTGGGACAAGTCTCTGAATGTCCTTGAGTGGCCCATCCAGAGCCCGGACTTGAACCCAAGAAGACTCGAGGCTGTGATCGCTGCCAAAGGTGTAAATGGTCTGAATATTTATGTAAATGTGATATTTCAGTTCTTTATTTTTAATAAATTAGCTACAATTTCCAAAAAAATGTTTTTGCTTTGTCATTATGGGGTATTGTGTGTAGATTGATGAGGGAAAAAAAAATGTAATACATTTTTGAACAAGGCTGTAACCTAACAAAATGTAGAAAAGGTCAACTTTCCGAATGCACTAAGTATACATATGTATATTTGTGTACAATGTGTATATTTGTGTTGTATTGTGCAGGACACATTGAAAAAGAGACCTAGATCTCAATGTCTTCCCCTGGTAAAATAAATAAAAAGTCTACACCTGTTGTATTCGGCACGTGACAAACTTTGATTTAAATTTGACGAGTGTATTTTTATTTTACGAGGTAACTTAACTGAGAACACATTATAATTTACAGTAATGACCTGGGAAATAGTTACAGGGGGAGAGAAGGGGAGATTAATGAGCCAATCGTAAACTGGGGATGACCGTGATGGTATAGGGGCCAGATTGGTAATTTAACCTGGACACCAGGGTTAACACCCCTACTCTTACAATAAGTGCCATAGGATCTTTAGTGACCACAGAAAGTCAGGACACCAGTTTAAAGTCCCATCCGAAAGAAAGCACCCTACACAGGGCAATGTCCCCAATCACTGCCCTGGGGCATTGGGATATATTTTTTAGAGCAGAGGAAAGGGTGCCTCGTACTGGCCTTCCAACACCACTTCCAGCAGCACCTGGTCTCCCCTCCAGGGACCAACCCTGCTTAGCTTCAGAAGCAAGCCAGCAGTGGGATGCAGGGTGGTATGCAACACGGTGAAGCCCTTTTCGGTCTCTCAGCCTTTTGACAAATGGCACCCGTCTGCCATTCTCGCCTCGGGTATAACTGACAACTATCTGACCTTGGGGCAGGAAAAACTCCTGGCCCTAGTTATACATAAAACGGGTGTTGAGAGATATGCACAAACCAAAGGTGGCCTTGGTTGGACTTGTAAGGCAATCTTTATTGCATATGAATGACAGGACCTGACATTGCCTCCCTTCAATATTGACATGTATCTGTGCGGTGTGTATGAGACAGTGATAAACCAGTTTACAGTACATGGTGTTGATCTGCGGGGCTCCTCTGTTAGTCTGCCATGATGTTCATTACAAACCCCTTTTGTAACATAAGTGTTGTCTGTTGAAAGTTCCTCACAGTCTTCCAATATAAAGAATACTAGGTAACACTTTACTTAAAGCACTTTACATTCGGGAGACGACCAATATGACTGTGCCATACCATAGACTAAAACCAGCTGTAATAACTCATTATGACACCTCATATGTCAGTGTTATGACAGTGTTACGCAGGCCTTATGACTGGAGGCTCAAGCAAAGTGTTACTGAACAGAACAGAGCCTGATCAACCTGGGCTTTTCCTTCACATATGAACAGTTTCATACAACTTTATATATATGACACATGGTTTCCAGACAATAAACATTGCGGTCGTAAAACAGTTCAAAGTTATTGGTTCTCCTGGCATACCAGAAGCACTTCATAGGGCCCCTGAAGAGTAGGCTATAGACTTCAGGGGCCCTAGAGTGTTCCTCTTCACACAGGTCTGCACTATCTGTACCTGAGGCAGATCATACAGATTTTAACTAACTACAAGCGACATCTAAATAGCAGCAAAAAAAAAAATGCCTTTCGGAGCACAAACAAGAAGACATGAGGAAACCAACGGTCGGACTTACTAGACCATTGCATGTGCTCAATGTTTGCACCTGTTATTTCCCACAGATAATATAAAACATTAAGGGTGAACAGAAGGTAAACCAAAGAATAAGAGAACGATAAAATTACAAAGCAACTTGGTAAGATAATTTCATGTTTCTAGGCATGTGTCTTATTTCTTTGAGAAAACAGGTGCAAACGGGCACTGGTGAGAGTTCAGTACATCCTGTGTGTTGACCCTCTGTACAGACAGATTGCAGATATGTCACTCCTACACATGAAATGTACATTTCATTTCCCCGGATGATTCCTGTATGGAAACATCAGTCTTCACGATACAGTTGATCCTCATGTGGTTACATTTTGTTCTGACAAACAGACTTCAATGCCTGAACAAGCCTAACACTCAGCGCCTTGAGGGATGGATCAGGCCAAAACCAACCTCTTTCACACAGCCAGATTATATTCATCCAGGAGTAGGTTTAACTATTGATTCAAGATCTAAAAATGTGACTTCATGAACATAGATGGGATAATTCTGGCCAACAGTCTGAGACTGAAGCCTAGTTAGTCCAGGACTATTTCAAGAAGCTATGTCCATGAAACCAAATCATCTCGAGAGAAATTTAGTCCAATGGTAGGGTTTAACATGGGTCAGTGAAACCAACTGATCTACTGCTCTGCTTTGGAGACTTAAGCCCCATCCCAAATGTACCTCTACCTTCTATAGTAGAGCCTAGGGGTCTATTTGGGAATGGGATTCTGTCCCTTGCAGAGAGGCTGTTTAAAATGTTGCTTGAGGAGATTCCAATGAACAACATCTGTTGCTTTTTTTTTGTTTGTTTATGGTTTCCCTCTCCACCAATAAAAGCACAGTCCAGCACAAGCAAGGGGTGTGGCCTAGCCTCACTCTATTAAGTCCTCACGGCAACAGGCACAGCCTGTCCTATGGCATGCACAATGGGTAGAACCTCCTCACCTCTCTCCCCATCGCTCTCTCAAAACTAGGTTCACGTTCAAGATCACAACACAGTAACGTCTCTGCAAAGCTACTTGGAAACGTGGAAAGTGTATCCACTTCCACCCCCCCCTTCTCTCTCTTTCCATCTTTCCCCATCTCACAACGTGCAATCCATTTCATTCTATTCAGCCAAACAAATTCACGTTCCTGATCCTTTCACAGCGGCCGGGCGATTTAGAATACCCAACGCCACTCCATTTCCCATATTCGGATCAATTCCGCTCCAGGGTCGGCCAGCGGGCCTGTCAGTCATGTTCATCAGCCCGTCAGTAGGAGGAGATTGAGGAGGCCGGCTGAAGAGAGCCAGAGGAGTTGGAGCGTCTCATGTGTGGGAGAAGGTACGTGTCAGTGCCCAGCTGGTGAACGTCGAATCGATCCTCCTTACGGTAGGCCAGACAGCGTCGGATAAACGCCTGGCACACACAGAAAGAGAGGGATGTTAGTTTATGAAATAAGGATCAGCTTATCAAGCTTTGTCTGTACTAGTCACATTCAGACATGTCCTGACGAATGTACATTTCAAAGTCAACCGATGTGTGTACAATTCAGAGGAACACTAGTGAGTATTATTCACCTTGGCTTGCTAGCCTGTGCGTGTCTCACCTAGGGCTGTGGAGGTCACGAAATTTCATCAGCCGGTGATTGTCAAGCAAATAACTGGGTCGGTCTCGCGGTAATTGACCGTTAATTAACAAACACATCTAGCATCTCCTGAAGCCTACACCTTCACAATAAATCCAGGATTTATTTTAGACCGGTCAAAAGAAGCATGATATGAAGAAAATGTATTCTATTTCAGAAGAAAAGGTGTCCTTATGTTAGGCCATGATCTGGCTATGCCATATGGCTGTGGGTTACAATAGTTCATTTAGCAGATAAGATTCGTTTAGAATTCCGTAGCATTATTTTATAGTATGAAGAACACAATTGAACACAGCTGAATAAAATAGAAATTATATTTTCCTCGAAACGATTTGAGGGAGTGAGCACATGCGGTTATTCTGTGTTGAGCGGTTAATGTAACTTTAGTTCTACAAACGTTGGGCTATAGGTTTTTATTTTTAATACATTGTAAGGGTGCATGAGACTAATGATGATTTGAAAAAAGTCGCTTGAAAGGCATGCGCTTGGCTTTGTTTTTTGCGCGGGCTGTACACACTTCATCAGTCTCTCACTTACAATTTGACAAGCTTGTAAATGGCTCGAATTTCACGGCAGCATCCCCTTTGTGGCCATAATGCACCCTAGTGCTGCGTTGTGCCCTTCTCCCTGAGTGTGCTGAGCAATCCTCAATCTCTCACTCAGCTCTCAGTCACGTGATCTGGTTTTTCCTCACAGGCTACAAGTTAAGACAGACACATCAGAGAAGCAACTGCGCGCGTCCTTATCCAGTTCCGAGGTGCACATTGAAGATTTTGGATGAACTGTCCACATTTACTTTTCGTCAGCCAACAAGAGGAGTAGGCCTAAAGAACAGCAAAGCCACTAGCTTATGTCAATATACTATACTATCCCCCATAGTATAAAAGTCAACCTATTCTATTCGGTGCGAGAAATAAATATTCCAAAAGGTCTGGGACAGTTGTGGGATGCGACAGATCGCAAATTAATACATCCACTAGCATCAAAAAAGCAATGCACACATGGTAGTAGTCTATAAGCGCAAATGTTCCATTAGCAGAAAACAACATTATCAAAAGTGACCGTAAATGCAATCATGCATGTAATGCTTCCATTATAAAGGTGCATTTTTATGGTGAAAATGATCTTCCCCAAATTTGAAACTCACTCCCTGCTTACATTTGCATTGACGTCAGAGTGATCAGAGGGACAATAGAGTGCTGAGCACCAGGCAGTTAGCAAGTTTGATGCCCATACTAATGACCATCAGCAGCACCAGAGCTTGAAGAAGCCTACCGTGACTAAACGGTCATGTGGAGTTTGACTGCCTTCATGACATGGTGACCGCCGGTGTGGCGGTAATGCGGTCATCGCAACAGCCCTAGTCTCACCTTGGCCTCTGTGCTGGCCTGGGGCTTGGCAGGGAACTGAACCTCAGTGGCTTTGAGGATGGTGTTCTCCTGAAGAATATCCTGCTGAGACTGGTTGTGGCCAAACGGCTGCAGGAACACACACACACACACACACACACACACACACACAAACCAACGTTAGTCTAATAGGGTCAGGTGTTGGCACCTTCAGAAGAGTGCCACTTCAAAGGGGCCATAATAAGTGGGCTTACCTTCCGTCCATAGAGGCACTGGAAGAAGATGACCCCTACCGACCAGACGTCCACCTTGTTAGAGATCTTAGGAGGCTCCTTGCCCACCACAAAACACTCTGGGGGGAAGGTACCTGGACAAGAGGAATGGGAAAACATGAAGGCAATATACCCAAGAAAACACTTAATATTACTGTGTGTGTGATGTGTCCCACCAGTATGTGCCAGCTCCCTGTGAGGTGAGGTCCATGCCGTCCACTCCATAGTTGTCATCGTCCATGATCTTAGACAGCCCAAAGTCTGTGATCTTTATCTCTCCACACGCGGTCCCATCCACCAGCAAGATGTTACCTATACAAACGACAGTGTGTGCGTTGAGTGTGTGTCTGTGTTAAACACACAAACATGAGTCGGTGTGTGTGTGTGTGTGTACCTGGTTTGAGGTCGTAGTGTATGATGGGGGGTTTGATCTCGTTGAGGTATCGCAGGGCGTTGACTATCTGCATGACGATAGACCGCGCGCCTCCTTCTCGGACATCAGCTTGTTCTGTTTCAGATAGAAGTCCAGGTCGTTCCCCTCACAGAACTCTAAAACCGTACAGAACCTAGAGGAGGACAGAGAGAGGACAATGGACTCCACTAACTCTAAACTAAAAAGGCATCTCAACGGATTAAAATTCCTTCCACTCCACGTCTCCTCTCTTTTATCTGCACTGATGTGAAAGAACTGAACTAGGTTTGGGGTAAAAAAGCAACTTACGTGTCTGTATCCAGGGAGAAGTAGTCGTAGAGTTTGACTATTCTGGGATGGTCCAGTTGTTTGTGTATCCGATACTCTCTACAAGCATGCCTGTGACAGGAAACAATATTGTGTGTTAGTAAGTCTGGTCAAATGTTTACAAATGGTACAATGTGGGTTGTAGATTCTGCGTCTCATAACATTGCCTCGTCAGAGCAGATGGGACATACTTGTGATAGTTCTCCTTCTTCTCCTCTCTCCAGTTCTTGTTGAGCTGGTGGATTTTAACAGCTGCATAGCGCTGCTCAAACAGGTCAAAGGCCTGAAGACACACATCAGAACCACAGGTAAAGTATGGATCTAGAATCTGTTAATAATCCTTCACAAGCACATACTAGTAGTCAATCCGTACCTTATAGACCTCACTGAAGCCTCCTCTGCCCAGCAGATGCAGCAGCAGGTACCTCTCGTTCAGAGTGGGGTGGTCTTTAAACCTGACAGAGATACAGCACAAGCTGAACCATTTTCTTCCTACAACATATAGGGTTTATTTACCCAAATGACCCCTACAAGAACTTAATCTTACGAATACTTAGAAAGTAGTCTGTGAACTGGCCAGTTAGCAACACTATAGCTACTGGCCTACGGGTAGGGATGGGTTTTGCACTGGGGCACAGTGGAGAGGTTAGGTGTTCTTATACGATTGTGTCTTCCTGTCCTGTACTTACGACGAGCTGTCCTCGTTGTTGATCCTCTTCAGCTCTCTGATGTGGAGGTTCCTCACCCTCTCTAACCGCTCCAGCTCTGCCTGGATCTCTGCCTCCTCCTGAGAGACAGTCACTCAGTCAATCGTATTCATTTTGGGATTCGGACTAGTGTTTTTCTTTTACAAACGTGTTTGTGTTCATATTGACTCAGACCTTCTTCAGGTGTCCCAGGCGAAGCTTGAAGATCTCCTCCTGCTCGTGATACTCAGCCAGAGTCAACCTAACAAATGGTTGATTTAAAGTCACTGCACCAACATTGCAACAGTGTGAGTGTGTATCAGTGGTGGAATAAGTACCCAATTGTCATACTTGAGTAAAAGTAAAGATGCCTTAATAGAAAATGACTCAAGTAAAAAGTCACCCAGTAAAAACCTACTTGAGTAAAAGTATTTGGTTTTAAATATACTTAAGTATCAAAAGTAAATGTAATTGCTAAAATATACTTAAGTATCAAAAGTAAAAGTTACGGATAGCCAGGGGCACACTCCAACACTCAGACATCATTTACAAATGAAACGCGTTTAGTGAGTCCGCCAGATCAGAGGCAGTAGGGATGACCAGGAGTGTTCTCTTTATAAGTGTGTGAATTAGACAATTTTCCTGTCCTGCTAAGCATTCAAAATGTAACGAGTACATTTGGGTGTCAGGGAAAATGTATGGAGTAGAAAGTACATTCTTTTCATTAGGAATGTAGTGAAGTAAAAGTTGTCAAAAATATAAATAGTAAAGTGAAGTACAGATACTAAAAAAAAACAACTTAAGTAGTACTTAAGTATTTTTACTTAAGTACATTATACCACTGGTGTGTATGCATCTGTCCATACACATGCATGCCTGTATGTACTAGTGTGTGTGTACACTCACATCTGGGGCAGGGAGGGTTTGAGGAAGGGGTCGGGGTCGTTGCCGTTGACGACCTTGGTCTTGCGTTGTTTGGGTTCAGAGGTGGTTGCTAGGGAGAGGGAAGGGGAGGAGGGGTTGGGGGCTTCCTCTTGGCCAGCAGCTTCCTCTGACGCTCTATCTCCTCTCTCTGCTGGTTGATACCCTCCTGCTGCCTATACGGAGAAGAGGGTTATTAACGACTCAAATACCAGTGGGTCGCTAGCGGGATCATCCCGACACTACTAGCGCAAACCTGTAGCGCCAGATTTAAAATCCGAAAATTGAATTATTAAACATCCAGCTATATACAAGTGTTCCATACTCATCAAAAGCTCTGTTTCTAGGCAATATCACACAGCGTTGTCAGATTTCAAATAGGCTTTACGGCTAAAGCAGCACATTCATTTGTTTGAGGCTAGCACCTCACATATTTTCCAATAGCCATGTATCGATTAGCAATCATGGCACACACATAACACATTTCACAGCGAAAACAAAGTAATTACCTGTTGAAGAACTTCTGCTGAGGTCTTCCTAAGTGTCCAACGAAGACAATCCATGGTTCTTTTGTTAGAAAAAGTAACGTCTTTTATCCATAAATCCTCCATTTGGTTCATGCTTATAATCAGAAACGACAGCCTCCATTACTCCTTTGAAACTGGCCGCCTCGTTAAAATTATACCTATAAACTTGTCCAAAAACAATCAAACATAGTTTTAAATGTATCCTTAGGAACCCTTTTACGATATGTACAATTATAAATCAGCCGGAATATAAACTGAACGCTAAAAGCGATAAATAAGGCACAGCGCGCCGTCTCATGCACGCTCTGAAGAGTTTTCATAACGTGGTCTCTCGTTCCAAGCTGTTTATCAATGGCGAAATTCCCCAAGATGGAGTAAAACACCGTCTCGTGGTTGATGACATCATAAGGAAGCGGCGTGCACTGCGTTAACATGCCTATATATGGTCATTTTGGATAGGAGGGGCTCAAAATGAGCAATGTGTCAAAATGACTTTTTCAGGACAGAGATTCCTCAGGGTTTTGCCTGCCAAATGCGTTCTGATTGACCCACAGACAAATGGTTAACAGTTTTGGAAAATTCAGAGTGTTTCCTATCCAATGGTACTAAATATATGCATATCCCATTTTCTGGGCCTAAATGGGAGGCATTTTACTTTAGGCACGCCAGGCTCTCCAAAACAGTCACCTTTGCTGCTGGAGCTTGTGAAGTTAAGCGTTTTAGAAGGTAATAAGGTCATACCACGTATAAAAGTGTTACCGTTTCATTACGCTCTGGAGAACACCCCCCCCTCCCCAAATATTTTGGCCAATTTTAACCGTTAATTGGTTAGCCGCCGAAAATACATATGTAATATGTATCTTATCACACGTGCAAACCATACAATTCTTTTATAAAGACAATGAAACCAGCATTTCTCTACGGTTCTATTTGTTTGCATATCAACGTTCTTTCGTTGTCAAGAAGCCAAACGCACAATCCTAATCTGAGATTCCCCCTCTTCCAAAGTTTCTGACAGACAGGGTTCTACACTAACTTTTTCCAATGGTGGCACATGTGCTACTAACCTGCCCCATAATGTGCCTGCCTGCATTCCATACAGAACCAGGCTAATAATGACTAGCCATCTTTTAAATTAGCATGCCCTCGTGTTCCTAAATTGATTTGTATAGATTTACTCTAACAGCAAAGAAAAGATACTTAAAATAAAAGTGATACATTAATTTATTGAGCCCCCAAACTCAACTCTGGACCTCGAAGCCAGTTCCACTGCTTGTGTTCATTGATCCACTAACAACAGACTGATTTAGACCTGGGACACCAGGTGGGTGCAAATAATTATCAGGTAGAACAGCAATCCAGCAGGCTCCAGACCTTGTAGGGTAGGGTTCCCCAACTGGCAGCCCGCAGGTGATTTTATTTGGCCCCCAAAGTTTCCGGAGGAAAATAATAAATTAAAGACCGTAAAAACACCAGTAAATCATCTCCAAGTGATTTTAATTTCGGAAATGTGTTCCAAAGTATTCCCACGCATAATAGAGCAATATGTGTCTGAAATGTTTTTGTTAAATAGTATATCCGTTTGGGCTTCTTTAATTTGCAGTCTACACATTTTCTGCACTTTTTTTTCAGCCCCCTGACCATCTGCTCAATAAAATAAATTGTCCCGCAGCTGAATCCAGTTGATGATCCCTGTTGTAGGGTTAGGGTTAAGTGATGAATGCCCTGTGTCTGAGAAAACACCGTCCAGCTGGTGACCGAGGTCAGCTTGCAGGCGCCCGGGCCGCCACAAGGAGTCGCTAGAGTGCGATGGACAAGGAAATCCCGTCCGGCCAAACCCTTCCCTAAGACAGCTGACACTGGGCTAATTGTGCGCGCTACATGGGTCTCCCGGTCACGGCCGAACCCAGGGCTGTAGTGACGCCTCAAGCACTGCGATGCAGGCCCTCAAAATCACACTTTTGTCCACAACAATGCTTAAACCACACCAGGGGACCATTTGTGTAGTTACCCTTTAATTTACCAGCCAGACTGTTGTGTTCGGCTAGCAGTGTTTCTGTTGCCATAGGCGCCACGTTTCAAGTTTGGGGAAGCTAATTTAAATAAAGCATGTTTATACTTGTTTTGCATTCCATGCATCATCGCATTTGTAGGCTTATTAAAGATGGCCTACTATTCCTAATGTGATGAGTAGACTGATAGTCATAATTTAGGCAAATAATATAATTCAATGACTGTTTGCAAAAAAAATACCGTTCAATGCATGGCTGAGCTTACATCAGATACGTTTCTTGGCCTTTTATAAACACATTTCCTACGATTCTACTACACCATCGGTACTCAAGTACTATTTGTGAAGGTCCAGTCACACAGGTCCAGTCACCTAGGTGGCAAAGGTCCGAGTGGATATTGTCATTTATTGGCGTAGTAACAAACCCCCACCTTGCAACAAACGCGACTCCAAACTGTTCACACCCCTCTTATTGGCAGAGAGAACATTTTCCCCCAAATAAAAAAAATTACGTGACCAGTTAAAAAATATATAATCACCCTTACAACCAATAAAACACTTGTCACACTGCCAAGTCAAACGGTCCAAATGTGACTGTTTTGGTCACAGTATGGAGCCAAGAACAGATGCTCATCTCTGTCAGATTTGGAACTGCTCGCATAAGGTGGGCTGTTTAGAACAGTGTTTTCATGCTAATTGCATTTTGGCAAATGTCTGAACTGTTTTACATTGGCTGCTTCATTACAGTAGTTGTATGTTCAATGACATAGCCGTTTGAATGGGAGTCGATTGGCTTGCTACTGTTGCATGTTTCAATGAAGCTTTTAATGAAAAATGTCTGTTCCTTGTCGGCACGCAAAGTATTTTCTGTTGGTCACCTCATACTATTTGGAACAAATGTAACCGCTTGTTAACCGGTTAAAGAGGGTTGGGTTAGACGGCAGCAAAATTGACCTAAATGTGCATCCCTAATGTAAATATATGTTGTTGCGTGAAGTGTGTGTCTTCTCACTTGACAAGGTTCTGGAATGCGTATCCGTCGGTCCACTGTTCAGTGTAGGAGGCTCCATGTCTTACGGTGGTGAAGTGACCCAGTCTCAGACGGTCCTGCATGCTCTTCTCTCTGCATGACTGTTTCTCCTGGGTGCTCTACAAAAACACACACACACACACACAGGTTAACATGCAAGTTCATCCCGACACGTCAGTAACAAGCGAAAACAAGCGCAAACACAAACTAACTGTGTACCTTCTCGATGAGCAGCTTCTTGCTCATGGTGATGCATTTGTTCAGTCTCTCCTTGTATTTCTCCAGTAGTTTCTGCTGTTCATCTATCTGTCGCCTCAGGTCACAGTTAGCCTACAAGAAAAACAGTCAACATCAATAGATGGTCAATACACAACCTGTAAGTATCACCTGTAGTACCCTAACTGGCACGTAAACTCACCCTGAGCAGGTCATCAATGCGTCCTTCTTTCTTCTCCAGGTCCAGACTCTTGTTGCTCTCCAGAGCAGCAAGCTTCAGACCTGTCAACTCCGTCTGGGAGAGAGAAAGAAAGAGGAAGGTGTTTGACATCTGAGGCGCAAGATAGAAGTAGATGTGAGAAGAGTATGAGGAAAGAAAGAGTGTGCGAGTCTTGTTCCCCGGGCGCCGAAGACGTGGATGTCGATTATGGCAGCCCCCCCCCCGCACCTCTCTGATTCAGAAGGGTTGGGTTAAATGCTGAAGACACATTTCAGTTTAACACATTCAGTTGAACAACTGACTAGGTATCCCCCTTTCCCTTTTCTTACCTGCACACACTTGCTGGCGCAAGCTTTGTAGTTCATCAGGGGATCGCCAAAACACAGACCGGTGGGAGAGGAACTGTTCTGTCGGATCTATAGACAACACACATACATTGTTCGAAACAACGTGATAACACACCGAAGCCTAGAAATCTCCTACCGCGTGGGTGTATACATACGATAGAGCCAGGTGCAGAGTGAGCTCCGTGGTGTGAGTTCTGTGGTGAGCGGAGGACCTGTGGTAGAGCCCTCACTGGACTGGAGCCATTCGCCCCATGGAACTACACACAGGAAATAGCAGGGTGAGGAAAAGGAAGCGACGCCATTTACATATAGCCCAGCAATAGCAGAGTGCCTCAAGATGGGATATTCAGACCGTCAGTCAATCGCAATCGGCTTAATCAATCATTAAACCTCCACCAACCCAATCAGCTTATCATCACCATGGAGAACTCAGAGCTACATATAAACAAGGAGACTGAAACAACTACATTATAGGACACTCACATCAAAGTAGTCACTGATCTTGGGCCCCCGTGTGGAAGTCTTCCCTGTAGGAGAGGAGAGCCGATAGCCTGGGTTAGCAAATGCATAACACAGCATAGCACACACATCATAGCAGATACAAAGGTTAGAACAACTCAGGGACTAGGGGTGTGAATGTTTAAACGAAGTTGGTATCCTTAACGTAAAAAATAACCTCTAACCGAAACACAATATCGTCGCCTATTTATTGATGACAGGCCGTGCTTTACTGAAGTTGCGAGACATTCCAAGCCCAAAAATTGCGGGATACAGCTTTTGATTGCCGAGAGATAGGCTTAGTGCACGGTCCTGACTGTCTTTCCGCCGGCCGACCTGCCTAGACTGTGCCCCTCCTCACTCTTTCCATCCCCCACTAGCTCGCTATGATCAGTCTCCTCCGTTCCAAAATTACAGAATCTTAGGAGTCGATTCCAAATGGAATCAAATCTTGACACTCAGAAATGGGAGTTGGCACCGGGAGTCGACATGAAAGTCGAGGAATCAATTGCTTTGGAGTCGACTCTCCACCACTAAGTCATCGTTGTTAACAGTTGGAAAAATGGCAGAGAAAGGCAAGTGGTAGCACCAAAGCTCTGCATGGCAATAGTTTGAGAAGGGTTACTTCGGGATTTTGGCACAGGCAATTTATCTACTTCCCCAGAGTCAGATGAACTCGTGGATACCATTTTTATGTCTGTGTCCAGTATGAAGGAACTTTGAGGTGGAATTGAGGTACAGTAATGGTAGTAAAGGTGCAATGCTTAAACATCTGAAGGGGATGCACTGTGAGACCCAAACCATTGCTGGCAGCAGCATTGTTTATAAAATGCCACGTGAATTCACAATCTAAACATTTTAACGGAAAACCGATAAAAACACAGTCATTGAAAAATTCATTTGTCACATTCCTATCAGGGACCTCACAACAGAATTAAATAATGGCACTGTATCACCTTCTTGAACTAAAAGGGATACCTCGTGACATTAAGAATACATTGTGTCTAGGGTAAGGGCCCAAATAGGGATAGGGAGGATGCGAGTGAGTGAAATCAAGCAGAATCAAAAATCCTTTCAAAACCTGACCAGATCATTCCTCTCCAGTTCATGAGTGTTATTATGTTGGGTATGCGTCATACCTTGGCTGCTCTCAGATTGGGTGTCAGCTTTCCTTTTCCTTCCTCTGGACGACTCAGAGGGCTTCTTCTCAGGGGTCTGAGAATAAACAAATACTAAATCACTTTTCTGACACTTGCGTGTCCAATAAGGAAGAGAGTGTGTTTCCGTGGGTGGGTAGAGGGGGGAGGGACAGAACAGTAGGAAGAGTACGTACAGAGTATGCAGGAGAACTCCCTCTCTTCATATCAGAGTTCTAGGGAGAGAAAGATACCATAGAAAGAGAGTCAGGAGAGGGTAAGGGAGGAAAGAGAGTGAGGAGGGGGTGAGAAAGGGAGGGAAGCGAGAGATTGAGGCGGGTCATGCAAGTACAAAGATAATCTAAGTCTCCTGATTAACGGTCCATTGTTCCAAAAATGTAAATGGACACATAGACAAAATGCCTGCCCTCTGTCTCCACACAAACAAAATTCTGTATTTTCTTAAACCAGAGAATTAGCCACCTATATGTCTGTAATATGGTGTGACATCTAATCACTGAAACTAGGACAGCGGCCTCCCTCGCTGCCAGCGCCTCTGCATAGTGTGTGTCTCACCTCTGACTCCTTGTCACTGGAGGAGCCCAAACTGCCATAGCTGTTGTTGGAGCACTCGTTGGCCAGACCCTGGATATACAGAGAAATCAGGCACAGTTGTTATAGTGTGCTGTGTGCTTTTTGAGTGTGCCTTTCAAAAGTTTTTAGGTGTGTCTGGTATGAGTTTAACCATGCATGTGTGTTATAGTATTTATGATTGAGATAGTATTGCGTTATAACGTGTGTCTCACCTTGGCCCCCCCACTGGTGCTGCCGGTGCTTCCTACGGTGTTGCCGCTGACCGCGCCCATGAACCTGGCCTCCAGAAGCTCCTGCCTGCGAGGGTCCAGGCTGTGCAGCTCCTCCATGGGGCCTACACAACAACATAAGATAAAGCTATATATGGCTATGTAAGGATACAGCAAACTGCATCAGATACATCACACTACCGCCCACTGCTGATAAGAGCGCATTGGATAAGTGCAAACTGTTTTGAGTGCAGTGCATTTCACCACTCCCACATCAACACAGTTACTTAGTCTGTGTCTATCTGCGTGCTCTATAATATGTATTTAGTGAACACCTTACGGACAGCACCAAGCTATTGCATGTATGTATCAGGTGTCAAAACTGTACGTTAGGCTGTAGGACCACTACTGGAATAGCAGCTTTTCTGACTCAACAGCTGAGCTGCGGGTGTGAACTTTGTCCCCATCAATCACCAAAACATGGAATGTCTGACACACAACCCCAGCCTTATGAGGTTCAAGTAAAGAGAAACCAGACAGCCGTAATAAAACATTGACAAGCACTGTAAATATATCCACAGGAATACCACATCCAGGCCTCATCTTGACCCCGGTCCAAAGCATAATTAGCTACATGGTTATTTCCATCCAAATTGGAATAGTTAGCAGCACTAAGAAATGTGACACGCTAAGTAGCCTTTGTGTGACAAACTTCCATTCTCAGGATGACATCAGAGTCACGGGCTTTAGTTCTGTTGCCTACAACAGTCTGTTCTTGTTCGGGTGTTGAAGTGATCAGAATATAAACCGACAAAATAAAAAAAAGTGGTTGTTCCTTGTTGATTATTAGAAGTCATTTGAATGCATCATAACTCACTGGATTCGTATAGACTTGCAGTAGCCCTGCTGTTTGACAGAAGGCCAAAGGCATTCAACTAGCCACAGCTGTTTAGCTACAAGTGATGCCTAGTCTCTGCAACATTGCTAACCTAGCTACTATAGGTAGTTACATAAATGACAACGCCTGGGTCATCTAACGTTATGTATGTCTGGTGGTCTGGCCGGTTCCTACTTATTTCCCACTCAACCTGTCTGCTCCTGTCTGAATATTCCATTGATAATGCTCTCCATTGCTCTACTGTAGCTGAGCGCTGACACTTATCGAAGCTAGCTAGTAGCTAACGTTGGCTAGCTACTGTACTGACTGTAACTGGCAAGGTTCGGCCATCAATTGACATCCATAAGTCCGTCGAATTGGGGCGATATAAGTGGAAACGGCACGCATTTCCCATCGAACAGACTTCGACGAATGCCATCGTTGATGAATTACCTTCCTTCTTGGCGGTCGCCGTTATGTGTTGAGAAATCGTCGGGGACGAGGATAGCTGCGACCAAGATGGCGTCGCCTCCAAACTTCCACCACCACTTCCACTGTTACTTTGGACACTCATTAAGCCACTTTACAGGCGAGAGATCAAACAGACGCCCGGGCGTCCGAGTAAACCCGAAAACCCAAACTTGCATACGCCAGCAGCCACCTGCTACATAGCCACAGCAGTCAATCTAATTTTGCACATTTTGTAAACATATTTTGTTTACAGCAGGGTAGTAACATTCTTGGATAAAATGTAACCTTTGCATCGATCGCGCGGCTGTCAGCATCAGTTCCCGAAGAGGGCTTCACAGTCACTAGTACCCACTAGTATTCGGCTAGCAGCACACACAATGACGTCACTTTCGCATGGTAATGACAAACCCTTCAAAATAAAAGCCCGCATTTCACAACATTGTGGGAATGTGGATAAATCGTTCAAAAGATATATCATTTTAATCAAAGGGCATTTCTATTGTGACAACAAGAAAATACGAGTCATCTATGAAAACAAATAAAAAAATATGGTTTAAAAATGTGTTTATACCAATAATGAAAAAATACAATGTTGACACTGGTATGTTGAGAATATTGAATATTGAACTTTTCTACCTGGTGGAAAATACTAAGTAGGGTCTGCTGGCTTTAAATTCTGACCCTTCCATAGCCCCCAATGCAATACACTGTAATAGACTGTACATGGGATACATATTGGCTTTTCTACCTGTCTCAGCTAAAGTGGGGTGGGAAATGCTCGGTAGGGTCTCTACTAACCAAATGTGTTGTTTTGGAGAGGCACTGTGTTATAGATATATGCATTTAGTGCTGCATGTTATATTCATTCCAAAACAATACATGAATGTACTGTTGTTGTGTTGAATATCAGTTGTAAAGACAAAATACTTTTTTTCTTACCTTGTTTTACTAGCACAGACTGGAATATGTTCCGGGATTCATCCAATGGCATTGAGGAGTATACCACCTCAGTCACCGGCTTCATCAATAAGTGCATCGACAACGTCGTCCCCAAAGTGACTGTACGTACATATCCCAAACAGAACCCATGAATTACAGGCAACATCCGCACCGAGCTATAGGCTAGATCTGCCACTTTGAAGGAGTGAGACACTAATCCAGACGCTTATAAGAAATCCCGCTATGCCCTTAGATGAACCATCAAAGAGGCAAAGAGTCAATACAGGACTAAGATTGAATCCTACTACACTGGCTCTGACGCTCGTCGGATGTGGCAGGCTTATAAACTATTCAAATAAAATTAAATTAAATGTTATTGGTTACCTTATAGACTACCTTATAGACACAAATGTAAAGGGATGAATAAGAATATGTACATATAAATATATGGATGAGCGATGGCCGTGCGGCATAGGCAAGATGCAGTAGATGGTATGTAATACAGTATATACAGTGGGGCAAAAAAAAGTATTTAGTCAGCCACCAATTGTGCAAGTTCTCCAACTTAAAAAGATGAGAGAGGCCTGTCATTTTCATCATAGGTACACTTCAACTATGACAGACGAAATGAGAAAAAGAAATCCAGAAAATCACATTGTAGGATTTTTTATTTATTTATTTGCAAATTATGGTGGAAAATAAGTATTTGGTCAATAACAAAAGTTTATCTCAATACTTTGTTATATACCCTTTGTTGGCAATGACAGAGGTCAAACGTTTTCTGTAAGTCTTCACAAGGTTTTCACACACTGTTGCTGGTATTTTGGCCCATTCCTCCATGCAGATCTCCTCTAGAGCAGTGATGTTTTGGGGCTGTCGCTGGGCAACACGGACTTTCAACTCCCTCCAAAGATTTTCTATGGGATTGAGATCTGGAGACTGGCTAGGCCACTCCAGGACCTTGAAATGCTTCTTACAAAGCCACTCCTTCGTTGCGGCGGTGTGTTTGGGATCATTGTCATGCTGAAAGACCCAGCCACGTTTCATCTTCAATGCCCTTGCTGATGGAAGGAGGTTTTCACTCAAAATCTCACGATACATGGCCCCATTCATTCTTTCCTTTACACGGATCAGTCGTCCTGGTCCCTTTGCAGAAAAACAGCCCCAAAGCATGATGTTTCCACCCCCATGCTTCACAGTAGGTATGGTGTTCTTTGGATGCAACTCAGCATTCTTTGTCCTCCAAACACGACGAGTTGAGTTTTTACCAAAAGTTATATTTTGGTTTCATCTGACCATCTGACATTCTCCCAATCCTCATCTGGATCATCCAAATGCTCTCTAGCAAACTTCAGACGGGCCTGAACATGTACTGGCTTAAGCAGGGGGACACGTCTGGCACTGCAGGATTTGAGTCCCTGGCGGCGTAGTGTGTTACTGATGGTAGGCTTTGTTACTTTGGTCCCAGGCTCTCTGCAGGTCATTCACTAGGTGCCCCCGTGTGGTTCTGGGATTTTTGCTCACCGTTCTTGTGATCATTTTGACCCCACGGGTGAGATCTTGCGTGGAGCCCCAGATCGAGGAAGATTATCAGTGGTCTTGTATGTCTTCCATTTCCTAATAATTGCTCCCACAGTTGATTTCTTCAAACCAAGCTGCTTACCTATTGCAGATTCAGTCTTCCCAACCTGGTGCAGGTCTACAATTTTGTTTCTGGTGTCCTTTGACAGCTCTTTGGTCTTGGCCATAGTGGAGTTTGGAGTGTGACTGTTTGAGGTTGTGGACAGGTGTCTTTTATACTGATAACAAGTTCAAACAGGTGCCATTAATACAGGTAACGAGTGGAGGACAGAGGAGCCTCTTAAAGAAGAAGTTACAGGTCTGTGAGAGCCAGAAATCTTGCTTGTTTGTATGTGACCAAATACTTATTTTCCACCATCATTTGCAAATAAATTCATAAAAAATCCTACAATGTGATTTTCTGGATTTTTTTTCCTCATTTTGTCTGTCATAGTTGAAGTGTACCTATGATGGAAATTACAGGCCTCTCTCATCTTTTTAAGTGAGAGAACTTGCACAATTGGTGGCTGACTAAATACTTTTTTGCCCCACTGTACATATGAGATGAGTAATGTAGGATATGTAGACATTATTAAAGTGCCGTTATTTAAAGTGACTAGTGATACCTTTATTAAATCCATTTATACATTTATTAAAGTGGCAAGAGATTTGAGTCTGTATGTTGGCAGCAGCCACTCTATGTTATTGATGGCTGTTTAACAGTCTGATGGCCTTGAGATCGTTGTTGGTAATTAAGCCTACCACTGTAGTGTCGTCTGCAAACTTGATGATTGAGTTGGATGCGTGCTTGGCCACGCAGTCATGGGTAAACAGGGAGTACAGGAGAGGGCTGAGAACGCACCCTTGTGGGGCCCCAGTGTTGAGGATCAGCGGGGTGGAGATGTTGTTTCCTACCCTCACCACCTGGGGCCGGCCCGTCAGGAAGTCCAGGACCCAGTTGCACAGGGCTGGGTCGAGACCCAGGGTCTCAAGCTTAATGACGAGCTTGGAGGGAACTATGGTGTTAAATGCTGAGCTGTAGTCGATGAACAGCATTCTTACATAAGTATTCCTCTTGTCCAGATGGGTTAGGGCAGTATGCAGTGTGATTGCGATTGCGTTGTCTGTGGATCTATTGGGACGGTAAACAAATTGGAGTGGGTCCAGGGTGTCTGGCAGGATGGAGGTGATATGATCCTTGACTAATCTCTCAAAGCACTTCATGATGATGGAAGTGAGTGCTACGGGGCGATAGTCATTTAGCTCAGTTACATTAGCTTTCTTGGGAACAGGAACAATGGTGGCCCTCTTGAAGCATGTGGGAACAGCAGACTGGGATAGGGACTGATTGAATATGTCCGTAAACACACCAGCCAGCTGGTCTGCGCATGCTCTGAGGACACGGCCAGGGATGCCATCTGGGCCGGCAGCCTTGCGAGGGTTAACACATTTAAATGTTTTTCTCACATTGGCTGCGGTGAAGGAGAGCCCGCAGGTTTTGGTAGCAGGCCGTGTCGGTGACACTGTATTGTCCTCAAAGCGAGCAAAGAAGTTGTTTAGTTTGTCTGGGAGCAGGACGTCATGGTCCGCAACGGGGCTGGTTTTCTTTTTGTAGTCCGTGATTGACTGTAGACCCTGCCACAATCCTCTCGTGTCTGAGCCGCTGAATTGTGACTCTACTTTGTCTCTATATTGACGCTTAGCTTGTTTGATTGCCTTGCGGAGGGAATAGCTACACTGTTTGTATTCAGTCATGTTTCCGGTAGCCTTACCCTGGTTAAAGCAGTGGTTCGCGCTTTCAGTTTTGCGCGAATGCTGCCATCAATCCACGGTTTCTGGTTGGGGAAGGTTTTAATATTTGCTATGGGTACAACATCACCAATGCACTTGCTAATAAACTCGCTCACCGAATCAGCATATACATCAATGTTGTTGTCAGATGCTGTCCGAACATATCCCAGTCCACGTGCTCAAGCAATCTTGCAGCATGGAATCAGATTGGTCGGACCAGCGTTGAACAGACCTGAGAACGGGCGTTTCCTGTTTTAGTTTCTGTTTGTAGGCTGGGAGCAACAAAATGGAGTCATGGTCAGACTTGCGAAAGGAGGGCGGAGAATAGCCTTGTATGCATCACGGAAGTTGGAATAACAATGATCCAGGATTTTACCAGCCCGGGTGGCACATTCGATATGCTGGTAGAATTTCGGGAGCCTTGTTTTCAAATTAGTCTTATTAAAATCCCCAGCCACAATAAATGCAGCCTCAGGATATGTGGTTTCCAATTTACCTAGAGTGAAATGAATTTCTTTCAGTGCCGTCGATGTGTCAGCTTGAGGGGGGGATGTACACGGCTGTGATTATAATCGAGGAGAATTCTCTTGGTAGATAATGCGATCTGCATTTGATTGTAAGGAATTCTATGTCAGGTGAACAAAAGGACTTGAGTTCCTGTATGTTGATATGATCACACCACGTCTCGTTAATCATAAGACACACACCCCCCACCATTCTTCTTACCAGATAGATGTTTGTTTCTGTCTGCGCGATGCGTGGAGAAACCATGTGGCTGTACCGACTCTGATAACGTGTCCTGAGTGAGCCATGTTTCCGTGAAGCAAAGGACGTTGCAGTCGCTGTTGTCTCATGCACACACATGTACACATTGATTTTGTACTGTAGATATGTGGTATATGAATGTATTGTAATGTTTTTAAAATGGTATAAATTGCCTTAATTTTGCCGGACCCCAGGAAGAGTAGCTGGGGATCCATAATAAATACAAATACAACATGTAACAATTTCCCCAATCATCTTGAGGGTAAAGCCATTTCCTATTTTGACCTTTCTGAAGAAAACCTCTGCTTTGAAAGAATGTCACAAAAGATTATTTAAAGCAAACAGTATGAGTCCAAATCAGTAATTCGGCAAAGTCATTTCACAGTTAGATGCACTGAAAACTGTACAGACTACACAACCATTTCTTCAACAGAGCGATATGTGTTACATTATAGAATATTTTGCGAAGGAAATGCTACCTGCAAATTTAGCCAATGATTTCCTTCACATTCACGTGCATGCCTTCAAAATTGCAGTCAGTGCAAGAAAGCCATGTATAGTCAGGGTAAAAAAACAAATATAGTTTAACCAAATCATATTTCAGAAAGAGTGCATCAAATAATTACTTTCATGTAATACTGTCGTGGAGAATCGTCTCAAAAATGTAACACTCTTACAAGAACTTGTGAATTCAAATAGGCTTTAATACAGAGTAGCAAGAAAGCCAAGCTGATCCATGGAACAACTGATTTTCTTAACACAGAGCTCGGCTTAAGTACTTTCTCAGCATATGGATACACCCCATATGTAAATACAATAACTCCCTTTTTCCTTCTGCCACCATTATCTTTCAGTCCGAGTTCTTGCTTGTTCACGCCCAGTAACGCTTACATCTATTTCAGGTTAAATTATAATGGCGGCAGGACCTTTAATGTAATACAAAAAATAATACATTTATTGCATGCATGTGTTTCCTGTGTTAGCCATTCTGCTGCCATCCTGTCTCCAGTGCACCTTTCTTTAGTATGTCCAAATGTAATTACAGGCCTAGTATTATGATCCTATTCCTGTCTCTAACATGTTCAAATGTAATCATGGGCCTCAGCTAATGCAGCCCTGTGCATTAGCTAATGCAATCTTTGACATATGTTCTGCTCAAAAGTGGCAAATGCACTACGTGACATCCTGTCTCTAGGAGTCAGTATAATTAGTAGTATGCATTCTGTTCAGTAATGAGAAAATGGAATTAGTGTAATGTATAGGCTTCTGTCCCTGCTTAACATATAGAATCACTCTTTGTATGTTCATGAACAACTCTTATTGGTCCTATAGTTATTCTCAGCTCTTGCTTGTTAACGCCCACATCTGACAGCTGTCTTAGTTATATTGATAACTATAACAGTGCCTGAGCCCCCATCCTATATGCTCCACTCCTTATATAGCCATTCTGTCTCAGCACTTAAGTGGACAGTCTAAATAATATTGGTTTTGCTAATATTGCTAATATTGGAAATGCAGTCTCAGCCATGTTGTCTGCTACCACAATACTTATAAGATATTATTTTACATTTTATAAACAATACAAAACATCCACATACAAACGACTACATCATACAAACATCCACTATATCCACTAGCCCCAACCCCTATCTCCAGCGCCCCAATCCCTTTCCGCCACATGGCTTCAAACTGCACGATGTTGTTTCTCTCAGTCACCCACGCTCTTTCAATAATACATGATTTCTTGTGTGTATTGTTGTTTATCATTTTTCGAATTACCTAGCTATCTACGTTAGCATTTTTTTATGACTATATATATTTATATTACCCTGGCCTTTGTAGCTAACCGGAGGTCTCTCCGTCGATCAGAAGCAGGGAGGGTTCTGTGCTATGTACCTGATTGTAACCACTACTCCGATAAGCACACATGCAAATGATCGTGGTTAGCTAGATGCTTATGAAAATTTGCTAGATAACCACCGACTGTAGTTACGTGTAGAACGCACGTTACCTTCCTTGCAAGTAAACATTAGGTAGCATGTCACCACGTGGAAAAGTTTGACTACACGATTGGCGAGCTCATGTTAACTAGCTGGCTAGCTCATAAAAGACTTGTGGGCTTAATGTTTTCCCATACAAAACACGAACGGTTTTGTTCCACAAGTGCATCTGTTGTACATTACTAAACAAATGACCTGTAAAGTCAGTTATACATGTCAGCAGTGATGGAATTTAAGCTAACCCGAGGCTAGTACTTTTCAGACAGGGCTAGTAGACAATGTGCCAAACTAGCCTGACAGCAGTGAAATTTTGCCTTTACAAACATTGCACGCCACAGATTTAGGACTTGAATGTTACCCGGCCTAGTAGAAATCGTGATCTGCTGAACAGTGCCCAAAATCCTTATGTTCCATCCCTGCATGTCAATCCATTTCAGATGATCCCCCATATCACTGTTGGTCTTTCTCAGTGACCTCACGGCAGAAGTACAGTCGTATAACTCATCACAATACTTCACCTCTTCATGCAAATAGTACCCTAGACTGTCCTGATCACTCCTGTCTTTGTCCCCTTTTCCCCATGTTTTAGACCTAAGGCGTGACATGCGGAACATCAGGCTCACCCCACAAGAAGCAGTGCATGTCCAACACCACCCTTTATTCATTGTTCACTTGTTTTTCAACAATGTCAGGTACAGGTAGGGATGACTGGGGCCTTTAGCAAGTAAGACAAAGGGGTAGAGAAATAATTTGAACATCACAGATATAAAAAAAATCCCACTGTGCCCATGATAAAGTTAACTACAGTAATTTAGTTGGCTGCTTTAGCAAAACTTGTATGAACTACAGTATGTGGAATATTTTTGGACCTTCCCTGGTACTGACAGGAGGAGCAATACGAGTCTGTCAGAGGTCATCACACTGGATGGTGCCAGTAAGGATGGTCTTCAAGGAGGTGGTAAGACCCTCACTGATATCGAAATTGTAGTAGAAATTACCACCAGGGACACCTGAAGTAAATATTAAATTAATCATTCTGTATTATCATCAAGCTGGAGAGGTTCCAACAAACTTAACTTCTCGGAGATTGCTGGGGCGCTAGCGCCCCAATCCCGACACTACCAGGTGAAATGCAAGGTGCCAAATTCAAAATCCAAAAGTTGAATTATTAAACATCCACCAATATACAAGTGTTCTATACTCATCAAAAGCTCTGTTTCTTGGCAATATCACAGCGTTGTCAGATTTCAAAAAGGCTTCACGGCGAAAGCAGCACATTTGATTGTTTGAGGGTAGCACCTCACATATTTTTACCATTACCATAATTTCATAATCCATCACGGCACACACATAACACATTTCACAGCGAAAACAAATCAATTACCTGTTGAAGAACTTTTGCTGAGGTCTTCCTAAGTGTCCAACGAAGACAATCCATGGTTCTTTTGTTAGAAAAAGTAATGTATTTTATCCATAAATCTCCATTTGGCTTGCATTATAATCAGAAACGACAGCTTCCACTACTCCATTGAAACGTGACGAGAACTCGTTCAACTTATACCTATAAACTTGTCCAAGAACAATCAAACATAGTTTTAAATGTATCCTTAGGAACACTTTTACGTATATTTACTATTATAAATCAACCGGGAATATAAACTGATCGATAAAGACGGTAAAAAACACACAGCGCGGCCTTGTCGGGAGCGCGCATTCCCTTGTGTTGACATAAATGAGACACTTCCTGGTTTCCTCTTCTCTGGTCTAATTCATCCAAAATGAAAATGAATACTGTCTCGAGACTGTTGACATCCAGAGGAAGCGATGGGTACTGCATTCATATGCCCTTATATGGGCATTTTCATGATGGAGGGGTTCCAAATGAGCAATGTGTCAAAACCACTTTTTCCAGGACAGAAATTCCTCGGGGTTTCGCCTGCCATATGCGTTATCTTTTACTCATAGACAAATGGTTAACACTTTTGGAAAATTCAGAGTGTTTCCTATCCAATGGTACTAAATATGTGCATATCCTATTTTCTGGGCCCGAATGGGAGGCATTTTACTTTGGGCACGCCAGGCTCCAAAACGGTCACCCCTTGCGCCCCGATCCCTAAGAAGTTAATGCACCATAGTACACCTCCGGGGCAGTCCCGTTAGTTCTCTTATGCTTACACAGACAAGTTATATTTGCATGATTTACATTATTCATTACTGCACTTGGTTGGGCACGGCTGGCTTCCTCCACTCGCATTTCACATCCGTGAGGACGATATTGTGAAACTACAAAATAGGCTACAGGAAGGATGTTAAGTGCCACATGCCTTTCAATGCATGCCTTTGATTATCTTCAAGTGCATTTGTTGTAAGAAATGTGCTATATAAATGAAGTTTGATTGGATTGATGACATAACAGCTGTAGAATATTTAATAAACTGTAATTTTCACATGAGCACAAGTGCAGTTTTTCCATAAACGTCTAATCCTTGTAGAATATTGATGTCACGAGATGGATAAGTGGGTGGCGGGGCTGGTGTGATCAGATGCAGCTGCAGCGTGTTCGCTAATCAGACAGGTAGCTGAGGATTGGCTGTAATTTCCTTTAACAGCCTGGTGTTTTGTGGTGTTTGGGCCTGGGCGGTGAGGGGAGAATGTCTCTCTGTGGGGATTGGTCCCCTATGCAAGTTTTCATGTCTTGTCTGTTTTGGGTGATTGAGCGGGACCAGAAGTCTTACTGGGGCGGCAGGTAGCCTAGTGGATAGAGCGTTGGACTAGTAACCGAAAGGTTGCAAGATACCCGAGCTGACAAGGTAAAAATCTGTCGTTCTGCCCCTGAACAAGGCAGTTAACCCACTGTTCCTAGGCCGTCATTGAAAATAAGAATTTGTTCTTAACCGACTTGCCTGGTAAAATATATATTTTTTAAATAAATTACTGGTGAATTTGAGTGAGGAAGTGGGTGACTGTGCTAACAAGGAACTGGGGCTGTGGAGTTAAGTGGTGATCTGAAAGCAGAGGACTGAGAGAGACATTGGTACAACACACATCTAGGAGCTTTAGCTCCACCAAGTAAGGGGCGTGAATCTTCCTGTGTACCCCTTACATTACTCTTTCTCTCTCTCTCTGGGCTGTTTTCCCTGCTGTCTGTATTCCTCTCATGTAACACCGGAGGCGGGGCCATCGGTGACGTCGCCAATCAGAGTCTCAGACCGGGCTCGTTCCAGGAGAGGGAGCTGTGCGGATCTGGATATCGCCACAGAGACAATTATTTTATTTTGGTTCTCGTCGGGCCCTAGAAATAGAGAACCTATCCCCAACTAAAGATCAATGGAACTAGTTTTTCAGTTCAAAATCTATTTAGAATCTGGGTAGAGGTTCCAGTCTGGGACTCATAGCTACATGTGGCAAATTCTCATTGATCCAAATTGTCTATACATTGAGCCTGAAATGGGATACTTGGCATTTGGCCCAATTTTACTGCAGGGAATTCTAATTGGTCAACCACAGGCTAGGTTTTGTTATAAACTTCATCCTGTCTTTGTTCAGTGGAGAAACAACGAGAACAGGGAAGAATGAGCATCTACCATCCACTTTCCAGCATAACTATGATTTGTTCTCTTTGAATTAATATATTTTTCTCCCCCTGATTTGCTTTGGGGTCTGTTATTGAAGAGTAACATCAACTGCTAACACATTGCTGGGTGAGTCTACACCTATATCATTTAAAATAAATAAATCAGGTTAATATAAGTGCATGCAATGAGTGACGTGTCTGATGTATAGGGGTCCTCTGTTAAAATAAGCCATAATTGATTACGGGTGTGAAACCTTGTTGCAAAGAAGTGAGTTGCTAGTTGAGTAACGATTTTTACATGTGAGGGTTATGTAAGCCTTGTACAACTTTTGAAGTAAACAAGTTTTATGGGTAAAACTTGTAAAGTGATCTAGAACTTTAACTATCTACTTGAGAAAAGAGGCAAGAAGTTAACCTCAGACAATCACGGGTGCATCTAAGTAGCTGCTCTGAAAACACTCGACTGCATGACAAAGACTACTACGAAGGACATTGTGACCTCTAGTGGACAACCAGAGCCTTACACACATCAAGCCTTTCCCATAGAAGGATTGATTGGTTGCAACAGAGAGATGACGAAACAAGGACATCTACACATAAATACATTACATTTCTTACCCAGGCGGACAGTGGTTCATGTGCAAGGTATTTGATTAATGTGAGAATAGTTATAGAATGTATTCACGATTAACCCGTACAAATCAGCTGGGCTAGACAATCTGGACCCTCTCTTTCTAAAATTATCCACTGCCATTGTTGCAACCCCCATTACCAGTCTGTTCACCCTCTCTTTCGTATCATCCGAGATTCCTAAAGATTGGAAAGCTGCCGCGGTCATCCCCCTCTTCAAAGGGGGTGACACTCTAGACCCAAACTGTTACAGACCTATATCTGTCCTACCCTGCCTTTGTAAAGTCTTCAAAAGCCAAGTTAACAAACAGATCACTGACCATTTCGAATCCCACCGTACCTTCTCCGCTGTGCAGTCTGGTTTCCGAGCTGGTCACGGGTGCACCTCAGCCACGAGAGAGAATAAAGTAGACGGCATCCGTCAAACGCGTGATTTATCACCCTTGCTGGCCCCCGGACAGGATGTCCATATATGGACATCCTGTCCGGAGGTTCCCACGGTAGGGGAGGGGTGTTTATGGCCCTACAGCTACATCTGTCCCCTTGAAGCCTTTGTAGTTTATGGCCCTATACTTACATATGTCCCCTTGAAGTGATGCTTTGTATTTTATGGCCCTATAGTTACATATGTCCCTTTGAAGATATGCCTTTGATTACATTAAAGCGGTCAAGGTGATTGAAGTGACCTCTTTGAACTGAGGAAGGTGTTTGAACATTTCAAAGAGTATGCCCCCCCACCACCACCCCCATTGCTCGAGTGAGTGCTTATGCCCATACATCCTGTCCGGAAGTTCCCACGGTAGGGGGGAGGGTGTTTATTTAACCAGATAATTGGTTTAGGGTAAAGCCTGTGTTTACATTAAAGCTGTCAAGGTGATTGAAGTGACCTCTTTGAACTGGGGAATGTGTTTCTGAAACAGTAATTCTCCGGGTTATTGGGCCAGCCGCACTATAAGTAGCGGCTGTCGACACTACCCGCAAACTCAGAGATAAACCCCAGAGCACTATAGAAATGAAAATAATCCCACAACACTAAAGAAGAAATTAAACATGGATTTTGTGATCACTGACACACACGTGATGGCCATAACAACTGAAGCAGGACCTCGGTTAAAACATAGAGAAAGGACAGCGTATAAAGCAACAATATACGATGCGCCAAAAAAGCGTTTTCTAAATATGTATAGAACCCAAATACCTCCCGCAACTGAGCTGAAAGATCAAGTGTTGATGTCTAATGGACAACTATGGGGTTATCTGTTTGATTACCCGGCCTGTAGTGTGAAGCTTTATACCGTAGCCGAAAGAGAAGAATATACAGACCAGACTTTAGGAGTGGACTACAGGCTTGAAGACTGGCAAGTGTTTCTCAAGGTGGTGTGCCCCGAATTGAGAGTTATCACAAAGGGTTATAGCTTGTTCACAGGCTACGAGACCCATTGGGGATTTGAGCAGGACTCCTCAGGAAAAACTTTCCATAAGGTGAAAATACACAGAAAGAATGGACTTCCGTATGGCTGCGTGGAGTTCTATATCGACAGCGAGAAAACCCGCAAAGGCAACAACTGTGATGCGTGACTGACTCAGGATTTTAGGTTGCGTATGCGTATTCCGTTTAAAAGTTGGGATATGATGGAATTGAGAATGTTTGAGGCAGTGGATGCTCTTTTTGTACAGAGCCAATGCCGGCAGAGTATTGTTCAGCTAAGGAAGTGCATAATATATACGAATCCTAAGGATTATGATTCAAAGGAACCCCAAGAAGGTTCATCCACAGAAGGGTCATCCTCTGAAGAAAACTAAGTACGCGGCTGTTCCGATAACCACGACCCGATACCATAGGCGTGGTTCAACAATAAAAGGGGCGCCCTAAAGCCTCTGGTTCTTCATTTCAGCATATACCATGGATATTCATATCCCATATCAGGACTCCGATACGTTATGGGTGCCAGACCCTGAGGACTCTATGCCTCACAGTCCTCCTCTCTACACCCCCCAGGCAACCCCCCCAACACCTCTAACATGTCCACAGCCTGAGGATGTGTTTGTTGGGGCGGTCAGTACTATTTTTGTGGACACCATCAAGGCCTCTGTAGCCGCACTTTTAGATGTGGTGATTGGAGAGTATATGCGAGAAAAATGCCACGGTTGTAAGATCAATCACCCCAGCCAGCGAAGACATCTGTGTCTATATGACCCACCCCGGTACTGCTTCTTCAACCACTTTGAGGAGCTGGTGAAAAGACTGTGGTCCTGCCGCTCTATACCATCGATGGTCAGAGCCCTGGAGTCTATCGGTCTTGAGCCGTCTATTCCCAGGGTTTATGGTGTAACCGAGGCGTTCCTTTACGAACTGAAGGAGGTTACCTTCATCCATGATAAACTCAAAGAAATCAGGACCGCCATGGTGGACAACAACAAATACAAGAAAGCTATGGTGGCCGATGTGGTGACTTTCTGGCTCAATAAACCCCAGGAGACAGAGTAACCGTATATATTTTTTGATATAAAGCAATGGGTAACAGTATGCACACGATGTTAGAGAGAATAAATACATTTATTCTTTTGAGAGAATTTTCAAATGTTATGCACCAAATTTTTGAGAATAAAGTGAACAATGTATCGCTCTACACAGCCCGCAATACAGGGGTTAATGGCGGGCATGTGCTAAAAATGGAACAAATCATGAGTCACCTAAGACATACGGGGGAGACTCTACAGTGGTCACAACTGGTAGCCCATCTTGGCGATGATTCCGAAAAACTAGAAACAGCCTTGTCTAAGATTTTACTTTATTTGTTTGAACCATCATTTAATTGTAACATGTATCATATTTGTTGTTTGTATACTTATATAACGGATGTTTGTGTCTTAAAAATTCTGCGATGTAAGCCAGGTTTACCAGGTCTTACATGCATGGATCATTGAGAAAACGGGTCCTAACATTCTGCTACGTGTCCTGAATTGTATGGATACGTAATACTTGGAAAAAATAAATAAAAAAAGCAAAATGAAAATGAAATGATCTCGTTATTTGAAAGGGGCTCATTAATGTTATTGTACATCAGAGAGGCAAGAAGGATGGTGGAGCAGATGATGAAAAACATTTATTATACCCCCTCTAACCCAGGGTCTTATGGGGGGAAGGAGAGGTTCCAGAGAGCTATAGCTGAAGAAACAGGTAGCAGGTTAGGCGATGCTCAAGTGAATGAATGGCTAGCAGAGCAGGATGCTTACACTCTGCATAAACCTGTGCGGAAAAACAATTTCCACGAAATAGTTTTTTCTACTCACCCCCGGTCCCAGTTTCAGGCGGATCTATGTGACATGCAGGCCCTTGCCGAATAAAGTTATGGAAATCGATACATGCTAATGGTTATAGATATTTTCTCTAAAATAGCATTTGTAAGGGTCTTAAAAAATAAGAGTGGGGGAGAGGTGATCCGGGCCTTTGACTCTATCTTGAAGGAAGGAGGAGCACCCAAGAAAGTGCAGACTGACGGCGGGAAAGATTTTTTTAATAATGCTTTTCAGAAACTCATGAAGAAACACAATATCGTACATTTTGCTACAGTTTCGGATTTGAAAGCTTCAGTTGTTGAACGCTTTAACAGAACTCTGAAGGAGCGGATGTGGAAATGCATTATGGCTCACAACACCCACAGATATGTGGATATAGTTCAAGATTTAGTAAAGGGTTATAACCACAGCTACCATAAAAGTATACGGATGAAGCCCTCCGAGGTCTCTTCTGAAAATTATTTTCAAGTCTTTAAAAATCTGTATGGTTTGTTCCCCCTACCCGTAAGAAAAAAACTGATTTTAAATTCACAGTGGGGGACTTGGTACGTATATCCAAGTAGAGGGGTGTTCTCGACAAAAAATATGAGCAAGGTTACAGCGATGAGCTGTTCACAGTTACCGAATGTCTACCATGCATACCCCCTGTCTACAAGTTAAAAGATTATGATGGGGAGCGTATAGAGGGCTCCTTTTATGAGAAGGAACTCCAGAAAGTAAAGCTGGGTAAAGACAAAGTCTTTCACATCTAGATCAAAAGAGAGAAAAGTGTAAAAAATGGGTGTTGGTCCGTTGGAAAAACTGGCCGCAAAAGTTCAACAGTTGGGTATTAGAGGACGATGTGGTGGAGGCCACGGGGGTTAACTTAAACCCTCAGGCAGGATAAAAACAACATCATTCTTCGAGTGTACACAGGAGTGCATCATGGAACACACTGGATTTTACCTGACTCTCCCCAGTAATGCGTCTACACACACATATATATATATATGAATAACCAAAGTTCAAATTATACAACCAATTTTCCAAAGCCTATAGAGTTATCAGAGGCCTGGGAAGTAGGTCTCACCGAGATTACATACCCCCGCAGTTGGTATAATGTCAAGGATAAGGACCGCGATTTTCATTGCAAAACGAATTCGGAACCCCCAAAATTGATAAAGATTAAAATATGGTTCTATAGCACTGTAGAGAGGCTCATCTCTGAGTTGAACAGCCTCCTAACCCTGAACAATATTGAAATACTATTGAACTACAACCCTATTCACAAACGCGTACAAATCTCAGGGGCTTCTGAGGGGGGTATAAAGATCGTTGGTAATTTAGCCTACATTTTAGGGATGAGCACCAATAAATGGACGTATGTGAAAGATAAATTATTCCCATTCCCTGCGGATATACATGTGGGGTTTTACAACATATTTCTGTATACCGACATCATATCCTATCAAAGGGTAGGAGACAGTTATGTGCCTCTCCTGAGAACCCGTCATATAGACGAAAAGGATGGTGATGTAGTCACTGTTAACTATGACAAGCCACACTATGTACCTGTGAGCAAGAAATATATCGGAAACATTCTGGTTGAGCTTAAAATGGATCAGAACGAAAATATAGACTTTACTTATGGTAAAACGATTGTAAAACTCCACTTTAGACCTGTCAAAACTTCTCTACATATCTAATATATTATTAGTATTATATATATATATATTTTATAAACACAATACAAATAAATTAAAATGGCTATGGTACACAACCACCATTTCGACCCTAACAGATACAGTGAGGGAAAAAAAGTATTTGATCCCCTGCTGATTTTGAACGTTTGCCCATTGACAAAGAAATAATCAGTCTATAATTTTAATGGTAGGTTTATTTGAACAGTGAGAGACAGAATAACAACAAAAAAATCCTGAAAAACGCATGTGAAGAATATAATAAAATGATTTGCATTTTAATGAGGGAAATAAGTATTTGACCCCTCTGCAAAACATGACTTAGTACTTGGTGGCAAAACCACAGAGGTCAGACATTTCTTGTAGTTGGCCACCAGGTTTGCACACATCTCAGGAGGGATTTTGTCCCACTCCTCTTTGCAGATCTTCTCCAAGTCATTAAGGTTTCGAGGCTGACGTTTGGCAACGCACGCACACACACATCTTTCTTTCTTTTTGTGGTGAAACAGACACGGAAAGAGGGCGCGAGAAAAGACTGATTCCATTCATTGAAAAAAGGTATGTTGCATTTTAAAGCCCATTTATTTAAAAAAAAGTGTAAAAAAAGTGTAAATTGGAGTGGGTCCAGGGTGTCTGGCAGGATGGAGGTGATATGATCCTTGACTAATCTCTCAAAGCACTTCATGATGACGGAAGTGAGTGCTACGGGGCGATAGTCCTTTAGCTCAGTTACCTTAGCTTTCTTGGGAACAGGAACAATGGTGGCCCTCTTGAAGCATGTGGGAACAGCAGTCTGGGATAGGGACTGATTTGAATACGTCCGTAAACACACCAGCCAGCTGGTCTGCACATGCTCTGAGGACACGGCCAGGGATGCCATCTGGGCCGGCAGCCTTGCGAGGGTTAACACATTTAAATGTTTTTCTCACATTGGCTGCGGTGAAGGAGAGCACGCAGGTTTTGGTAGCAGGCCGTGTCGGTGGCACTGTATTGTCCTCAAAGCGAGCAAAGAAGTTGTTTAGTTTGTCTGGGAGCAGGACGTCATGGTTCGCAACGGGGCTGGTTTTCTTTTTGTAGTCCGTGATTGACTGTAGACCCTGCCACATTCCTCTTGTGTCGGAGTCGTTGAATTGTGACTCTACTTTGACGCTCATCTCAACTTCAGATAAAAAAAATACCTTAATACACATTAGGAAAACAAATGAGGAATTAAACAACTTTTAAGTTAAGCATAAAAAAACTTCCTTGCACTATTATTTTACCATTTGTAAATTACCATCCGTTGGTTCCTTTAGTTTTCAACCTCAGCATAAATTATCCTTCATTGGTGTCACGACTTCCGCCCGAAGTCGGTCTCTCTCCTTGTTCGGGCAGCGTTCGGTGGTCGATGTTACCGGTCTTCTAGCCATCGTCGATCCACTTTTCATTTTCCATTTGTTTTGTCTTTGTTTTCCACACACCTGGTTTCATTCCCCAATTACTTGTTCATGTATGTAACCCTCTGGTTCCCCCATGTTTGTGTTTGTGATTGTTCTTTGTTCATGTCGGTACCTTTCCCGGCTGGTTTATTTGCCGGGTGCTGTTTTCACCCGTGTGTTATGGATACCGTTATTTTGGGCACGTTGTAAATTGTTTACTTTGTGCCGTCGTAGTAAAATACGTTGTTCACTCATCTCTGTTCTCCTGTGCCTGACTTTATGCACCAGCTACACACACCGACCTGACAATTTGGGAATGTGATAAACATAAAAACATCTAAATCGGATACATTTTTCATCAGTACTAAACAAAATCATCATGTTGATACTGAGCATACTCCAATGGGTCAACATGGTGGAAATAACTATTTCCATTCCTATAACACCACCTGTAGAAACCAAAAGTATCATATTTTGTTGGACAAATACAGGTCCAAGTTTAAGTAAAATGTCTTCCGTTTAGTGCCTAATGAACATGACCCAGGACAAGCGTCATGATCCCACTATTTATAAGGCAACGCCTACGTTCCATTAGCATAAACCTGCTGTAGTTCCTGAGCATTATCATAAAAAATGTAATTTGGTAATGGATATACACTACCGTTCAAAAATTTGGGGTCACTTAGAAATGTCCTTGTTTTTTAAAGAAAATCACATTTTTTTACCATTAAAATAACATCAAATTGATCAGAAATACAGTGTAGACATTGCTAATGTTGTAAATGATTATTCTAGCTGGGAACGGCAGATTTCTTTATGGAATATCTACATAGGCGTACAGAGGCCCATTATCAAAAACCATCACTCCTGTGTTCCAATGACACATTGTGTTAGCTAATCCAAGTGTATCATTTTAAAAGGCTAATTGATCATTAGAAAACCATTTTGCAATTATGTTAGCACAGCTGAAAACTCAACTAGTTGAGTATCTGGCGCATCAGCATTTGTGGGTTCGATTACAAGCTCAAAATGTCTAGAAACAAAGAACTTTCTTCTGAAACTCAGTCTATTCTTGTTCTGAGAAATGAAGGCTATTCTACGCAAGAAATTTCCAAGAAACTGAAGATCTCGTACAACACTGTGTACTACTCCCTTCACAGAACAGCGCAAACTGGCCCTAACCAGAATGGAAAGAGGAGTGGGAGGCCCCGGGGCACAACTGAGCAAGAGGCGAAGTACATTAGAGTGTCTAGTTTGAAAAACAGATGCCTCACAAGTCCTCAACTGGCAGCTTCATTAAATAGCACCAGCAAAACACCAGTCTCAATGTCAACAGTGAAGAGGCAACTCCGGGATGCAAAGAAAAATCCATATCTCAGACTGGCCGATAAAAAGAAAAGATAAAGATGTGCAAAATAACACAGACACTGGACAGAGGAACTCTCCCTAATTTAGAATTACATTCTTCAGTGATTCACATTGGTCCTATCACTCAAAGTTAAAACCCTTAATTTAGCGCACATCGACACTGGCAGAATGTACATTTATATTAACATAGAGTATAATTATCCATAATTCTAACGTTCTCATCAGGGTTATAATTACAGAGTTTCTTAATGCATTCTTAGTCTAAATTACTATAAATGTAGCAGTGTGTAGACCTCCACAATCAACATGATACCCCAAAATGTTTTTCTTAGACAAGTCTAAATCAATTACGGGCACAGATGACCAATCCCCTCCTTCTGGCGTCTCTTCATTTTCTTCTTCAGATAGCTTTACAGTTCAAAGTGGATGGCCCATGATAATATCCCAATTTCAATGTCTCGCCTGGGCCGCCACCAACTTTACCACCCATTATGCCTTGTCCATTTTCCAACCAGTATACCAGCAACATGAGATACGTTTTGGAACGGATATCTCTCTATGCTCACTCCATGTGGACCCCTGTCGCACTCCTGAGAGAAAAGACATGAGAGAAAAGGCAGTTGATAGCTTCGATTGGATGCTATGTACAGGTTGTTGGCTCAGACTTGAGACAGCCTCCCCTTATTCAAGGGCAACGGCCTCTCTTTCTCCCATCGTCCGAATCCCAAATAGGGCTATGAACTATAAACTTCTTCACAATTATCAGTAATACAAATGGCCTTCAAATCAGTATTACATATTACCTTTAAATCATCACCCAATATCTTTCGGCTTTCCAGTGAGGGCTGTCACACCCTGATCTGTTGTACCCGTCTTTGTGCTTGTCTCCACCCCCTTCCAGGTGTCACCCATCTTCCTCATTATCCTAAGTGTATTCATACCTGTGTTCTCTGTTTGTCTGTTGCCAGTTCATCTTGTCAGGTCTTACCAGCTTGTTTTCCGTCTCCCTGCTTTCTCAAGTTCTGTTTCCTAGTTTCCCCGGTTCTGATCATCCTACCTACCCTGACCCCAAGTCTACCTGCCATTCTGTACCTGCCTGACTCTGACCCGTTTACGAACCTCTGCCTGTCCTGACCTGAGCCTGCCTGTACCTTAATGATTCTGCCCTGGATTACAGACCTCTGCCTGCTTTGACCTGTATTTTGCCTGCCCCCTGTTTGGGTCAATAAACATCTGTGACTCTAGCTGTCTGCGTCTGGGTCTTATCCTGAGTTCTGATAGAGGGCAATCAAACAACACTAGAAAGTCAGGACAGAGGTCCTTCAAACCCTTCAAATAAGTGTTTATTTCTATATTAGAGTAATTATTTAAAAACAGTCAAACATTTCATACATTTCGTATCCCAGGTTTACAGTAAGTTTTTTCAGTATATTTTTTATTAAAAGAATTCACGTGTTTAATTAAAACTCAGAAAATAAAAACTTTAAGATACCGCGGCTCTAACCCATGAAAAACCCACTATAACCAAATGAAATAGACCACTCACAATATGTTAATCAGACATGGTATTAAAAACATTGGTGGTATTTGCAAACCATTGGGTAGACTTAAAACACATCAGATGATACAGCGTCCCGTTGAGCAGAACAAACACCTTCTAAAGTAAACAAACCCAGAACCCCATTCTGGTAATTTTATCATTGCAACCTGTTGCATTGATTTAGTAAAAATATAAACCTGTTGTTTAACTAATCTAGAACCTTCAAAAAGTTGGTGCTGTCTCATCAGCGTAATAGTCAAAACTAACTGCAATCCACTTCAATTACTTGACACTGTTCCACATAATGGAAACAGATTATCGTTTAAGAATACATGAACTGGTTGCTTAAATCACTGGTGTTACCCAAACTATAGAATTGAGTAATAACAATTAGAAATTGTCAAAAAACATCACCGCATTCAACTTAGTCATACCTCTACACCAAACTTAACCCACTTCGTCCTTTACAGCCCGCTCAATTTCAGAGAGCACCAGTCGCTTACACCCACGGACTAACATGGAAACTCTTCTATTCTTACCAGTATAGGTGAAGGTTAAAAACAAACATGACAACTTTCTCTTCTCTGGCTGCTTTACACTAATTTTGATTATTTTAAGATTAACATGCAATGCGCCAAATCCACAAAATACATCAAATAGTTTTAGAATACTATAGCTTCTTTCTGCCCACAACTTGCTGTTGTAGCCTTGTGTTATCATGCAATAAATAATACCCATGTTTAGTTATCAATTAAGATCATGGTCACAGCTCTATCGCAATTGCCTATCTTTTATTATTATATTGCATTAGATATAGGTAACAGTCCTTTCTGATTAGACTACAGGGAATAAAACAAACACTGGGTGTTGCTGACAAGCATATATTCAATTCATATCCATAGTATTAATATTCAATTTAGTGATTGAAATGAACACCATTCTGAGTAGGTTCCTCCATTCATGTTGAATAAATGAGTGTTTCAATTTGAACTAAGCAAGCTGCTAAATCGTTCAGTTTACATCTTAAAACAAACACTGGCTGCTGTATCTAGCTAAGCAAAATAGTTGAATTACAATCAGAAACACAGATTTTAGTCAATAACATAGAACTTATGCCTATTGAAATGACAAGTAAATCCCACAAATAACCCAATTATGATGGTTTGTAATCTTAACATCTGGCACGTAAAAAAGACACAATTACCAGAAAATAGCCTTAAAATTCATCCAAGTGTTTCTTTGCGAAGATTCCACATGCTCAAAGGGAAATAAATTAGCAGTCAACGAGTTGAATCGATATTCATTGATTTGGAAACAGATCTGGCGAGTCCTGCTAGTCACCTCAGCTGTGGCCCTCTGAGGAAGACCTCGCTCTGAGCATACCCTCAACAGGGGCTTCTTAACCTATTGGTAGATTGTCCAAGCTCAACTCTCTCAGTACTATGTTCGGGATCTGGCATCCACCGGCGCCCACTTCCTCTCAGATCTTAGGTGGGTCCAGCTGCTCTTTCATGAGTGTGGTTTCCCTGAGATCCCAATTTCAGATCCCCTGTGCACAGTTTAGCCAGATCTTCAGGAGCTGTCAACAGGTGAAGTTGCAAATCCCATCCTCGTCGCCACAAATGTACTGGAAATTCTAATCAATAATGAGAAGAGACAAGGTCAATCACCAATCAGGATATTACTTTATTCAAAACGTATTAATAAAGGTTAGGTCACAACACACACACACAAGTTAATAGAGTGATTGCTCTGCAATAATGAGGCTGGTCGACCCAACACTCTTGAGACCCGAGAGCTCTGATATACAAATAATACAAATATATTTTATAGCAAAGATATACCCTCTTAGTCTACATGACAAACAGCAGATTTGTGGAATGGGTCAAAAGGTTAGGATTTGTATGAAAGAAATGAATAATTCACAGCAGACTTTGCTGTAAAGACTGTTCTCATGTATGGAAACCAGGGTTTGACCCCCAAGACGAGGTTCTTCTTATCTGCTACTCATAACAGATCTCGCCCCTGGTACCTTACTGACACCAATTCAGTCTATGAAATGCAGGCTCAGTCAGACCGGAGACATCTCCCTCACATGCACCACTAATCTCAGAATGGAATGTGGCTGTTGGTTTTATCACCTAGCCATCAATCACTTAACCAGTTGCCAGCCCAAGCTTCAGAGGCTCCTCTCAGTTCACACAGACACAGATGAGAGAGTTCTAAGAACCCTATTCTATTGCATAAAACAACCATTCGATGCATAAACAGTAAAAATAATCTTGTAATTTTTCTATCACATATGCCAACCAAGTTTATTATATTATGGCACCACCTCTCATCTCACTAACAATTGCTACCTCGCCTTATTCCATCATGACATCATGCTCCTCCTTATTTTACTGGCTACACCTGCGAGTTGCATCTGTAGGCTATAGCTAGATAGCTAATGGAATATAGCTAACGTAAAGTAGCTAGTCAACATGCACTGCTTCAAAAGCATGCCACAATCCTTGCTTTACATCTGACAGATACGGTAGCTAGATAATAATGGTTTATGATAATTGCAATTTAATTCATTATCTAGCGAGCTACGTGTAAAACTGACAGTCTGGCTAAAAAATGCAACTAGTCAGTTGGCTAGCTAGCTAGCCCACAAGCTAGCTAGATACTGTAGCTAGCTTAACACTCAGTAACGTTAGTTTACAATGCTTTTCAGGACAAATCAACATTCCTCTTGCCAATCCCAGTTGACTCCTTCTTGCCTACTCCCGTCTCTTGGTCTTCTTCTGGGTTAAAAACATTATGGCTGTAAACAGTCCAGTGCCTTATTGCCAAAAAGTAACCCACTCGATACACAGCCACCTGGTGCAGTCAATGGCTCAGTTTTCCAAAGCTGTTCCCCGGCACAGCAGCATCGATTTTGTCTCAACTTTCAAATGTCGAGGAAAATAACGAAGTGCTATGTCATATTGATACATACATTATATGCACTAGACCAGTGGTTCCCAAACTTTTTATAGTCCCGTACCCTTCAAACATTCAACCTCCAGCTGCGTACCCCCTCTAGCACCAGGGTCAGAGCACTCTCAAATGTTTTTCTTTGCCATCATTGTAAGCCTGCCACACACACACTATACAAAACATTTATTAAACATAAGAATGAGGGTGAGTTTTTGCCACAACCCGGCTCGTGGGAAGTGACAAAGAGCTCTTATAGGACAATGCACAAGTAATAATATAATAATAATCAATAATTTTGCTCTTTATTTAGCCATCTTACATATAAAACTTTATTTGTTCATTGAAAATTATGAATAACTCACCACACGTTAATGAGAAGGGTATGCTTGAAACGATGCACATAACTCTGCAATGTTGGGTTGTATTGGAGAGAGACTCAGTCTTAACTACTTAGGGAGCAGTGGGGCGCTAGCGCCAAATTCAAAATCCAAAAGTTGAATTATTAAACATTCATCAATATACAAGTGTTGCATAGTCATCAAAAGCTCTGATTCTTGGCAATATCACAGCATTGTCAGATTTCAAAAAGGCTTTACGGCGAAAGCACAACATTTGATTGTTTGAGGATAGCCCCTCCAATATAAAATGCATAAAATCACTAATATAAAATCCCTTACCTTTCGAAGAACTTCTGCTGAGGGCTTCCCAAGTGTCCAACAAAGACATCCAATGGTTCGTTTGTTAGAAAAAGTCATTTATTATATCCATAAATCTCTGTTTGGTTGGCGCGTTATGTTCATAAAATACAGCGTCCACTCGCTCATTGAACCGTGAAGAGAACACGTTCAACCTATACACTTGTCCAAGAACAATCAAACATCATCGATAATGTATCCTTAGGAACACTTTTATGTATATTTACTATAAAATTTCAACCGGATTATAAACTGGACAATAGGAAAGGAAAAAACCACGGCGCACGCGAGCCCGTGAACGCGCCTCCTCTTCTGTTTACATCCGGTGACTAGTTTCGAAATTCTTCTTCTATTACCATCCAGAGCAACCTAACATCACCAAACACTGTCTAGAGACTGTTGACATCCAGTGGAAGCAATAGGTACTGCAATCTTACTCCCATATATGGCTGTTTTCAATAGGGAGGGGTTCAAAATGAGGCAATGTGTCAAAAACACTTTTTCCAGGACAGAAATTCCTCGGGTTTGCGCCTGCTATATCAGTTCTGTTATACTCACAGACAATATTTTAACACTCTTAGAAACTTCATAGTGTTTCCTATCCAATAGTACTAATTATGTGCATATCCTAGTTTCTGGGCCTGAGTGGCAGGCCTTTTACTTTGGGCACGCCAGACTCTCCAAACCGACACCTCAGCTGCCGCTCCCTAAGAAGTTAAATCATTTTCCACTCACAGTCTGTGTCTGTGTCTGTATTTAGTTTTCATGCTAGTGAGGGCTGAGAATCCACTCTCACATAGGTATGTGGTTGCAAGGGGCATCAGTGTCTTAACAGCGCGATTTTCCAAGGCAGGATATTCTGAGCGCAGCGCAATCCAGAAATCTGGCAGTGGCTTCTGATTAAATTACATTTTCACAGAACCGCATGTTGCAATTTCGATGAGGCTCTTTTGTTCAGATATCGGTAAGTGCACTGGAGGCAGGCATGAAAGGGACAACGAATCCAGTTGTTTGTGTAATCCGTTTCAGGGAAGTACCTACGTAATTGTGCACCCAACTCACTCAGGTGCTTCACTATATCACATTTGACATTGTCCGTAAGCTTGAGTTCATTTGCACACAAAAACCATACAATGATGGAAAGACCTGTGTGTTGTCCTTGTTAATGCAGACAGAGAAGAGATCCAACTTCTTAAATCATAGCCTAAATTTTGTCCTGCACATTGAAAATAGTTGCAGAGAGTCCCTGTAATCCTAGATTCAGATCATTCAGGCGAGAGAAAACATCACCCAGATAGGCCAGTCATGTGAGAAATTCGTCATCATGCAAGCGGTCAGACAAGTGAAAATTATGGTCAGTAAAGAAAATTTTAAGCTCGTCTCTCAATTTAAAAAAACGTGTCAATACTTTGCCCCTTGATAACGAGCGCACTTCTGTATGTTGTAAAATCATTACATGGTCGCTGCCCATATCATTGCATTGTGCAGAAAATACACAAGAGTACAGGGGCCTTGCTTTAACAAAGTAAAAAAATGTCACTGTAGTGTCCAAAACGTCTTTCAAGCTGTCAGGCATTCCTTTGGCAGCAAGAGCCTCTCGGTGGATGCTGCAGTGTACCAAAGTGGCGTCGGGACAGCTGCTTGCACGCGCGTTTCAATTCCACTATGTCTCCCTATCATGGCTTTTGCCCCATCAGTACAGATACCAACACATGTCACAAAGCTGTCTAGTACTTTAAAAATATCCTCTCCTGATGTCCTGGTTTCCAGTGGTTTGCAGAAGAGGATGTCTTCCTTAATTGACCCCCTATAAACGTAACGGACATATACCAGGAGCTGTGCCAGCCCCACCATGTCTGTTGACTCATCCAGCTGTAATGCATAGAATTCACTGGCTTATATGCGAAGCAGTAATTGTTCCAAAACATCTCATGATGCGTCGTGAAACAGTGTTGTTTGATGAAGGCATTGTCTGTATAGTTTTTTTGGCCTTATCCCCCAGCATTGTCCCAGCCATTTCCACGGAAGAAGGAAGAATTAAGTCTGCTTGCCTGTCCTAGCCACTCGGTAGCTCACCATATAAGACGCTTCTAGCCCCTTCTTATTAATGGTATCTGTTGCTTTTATACATGTCTACTACTCGAAAGACGTCTTAATTCTCGCTCAAAAAACTCCTGTGACTTATTTTTCAAATTTCAAATTGTGACTTATTTTTCAAATTCAATACATGTTTTGTTTCTAAATGTCTGCGCAAGAGTGAAGGTTTCATTGAGTTGTGAGATTGTGTTATATGTGCAAAAGCACTCTTTGGCTGTGGAAAGGCACTACTCCCAATATAAGTGAACCCCAAATCAATTCTCATCATATTTGCGCCTCTTCGATGGTCCAACGTCCCTGTCTGTTGTTCGGTGCTTTCCCGGGTAAGGGGGCAGTAGCTCTTCGGCTGCATCAGATTCACAACTGTCAGTGTCCATGCTATCTGGGCTAATAACAACAGATGTAGAATTACTGATGCTAGCAGTGGATGTGCTCGTGGAAGCAGAACAACTTGTGTCGTCGACAGGTGCAGGTGTAGTACTGCTGGTAGTAGCAGTACTACCAGTAGAGCTGGTATGTGTCTCTATGGATGCGGGCCTTACTTTTGGAATTTCTGCGAGAGAGTTAACGGTTAATGTGATTGGATGTTAATTATTTGACTAGGCTACCTGTATTTGACATTGTGTTGTTATTTCGCTGAACACTAGATGCTTTAATTTTATTTTTGCCAGTGAAACGAGGCTACTCAGGTGAGAAAAAAACCTCACCCAAATGTATGGCCCGATTGGAAAATATAAATGCACTGTTTGAAAATGTGAGGCAGTTTTTATTGTTTTGTTATAAAAATTTAAAAAAGTGAATCACATGAATTTTATTTGGCGTAACCCCGACGGCCAGGGGTACGCGTACCCCAGTTTGGGAATACCTGCACTAGACAATTGTTTGGGGGGTGCTAATGTGAAACATTGCATTTAATGAAAATGTTAATGTAGAACGAGTGGGCCGTCTTTAGTGTTTCCCAAGGAGTACAATAACTACAGCACCACCTTCACCTAATCCTGATTGGTCCAAATAATCAATGAAGAAAACCCAAAACCAGGAACTACTCCAGCTCGTAATCACATAATTCTACGTGACCATTTTGACAGTTCCTCGCCATTTACACGTGAATCTGTCCACGAGAGACTAGGCCTACTGCTGAAATGCACTGAATGAATTGAGGAACATGATAAAAATCAAATCAAATTTTATTTGTCACATACACATGGTTAGCAGATGTTAATGCGAGTGTAGCGAAATGCTTGTGCATTTGTAACCCTTTGAATTTATGAACGGCCTGTTTTCGCAATTCACAGCAATGTCATTGGCGATCAAAGTTACTCGATCATTACTAAATGTCAGTTTCACTTGCTGTGAAGACTTTACAATGTGTCGCAGCGACAATCTTATTTTGGGAGAACCCTGGAATAGTGACCAGATCTTGGTTTTAAACGCTTTAAATGGGTACCTCCGATTTTGTGGTAATTCCCGGGACTCTCTGGATAGATATATGAATTATTATTGCTAATGAAACTTGGTATATTTTTCGGGTAAATATGAATCCCTATTTCCCACCCACATTAGCTGAGATGGGTAGAAAAGTTATTTCTTCAAGCCAATATGTATCACATGTACAGTCTATTACAGTGTATTGCATCGGGGGCTAAAGAAGGGGTGGAGAACGAATGGCTTCTGGGTATGTATGACACGGTCCCCCTCCGAAACAATACATATTTGGTTAGTAGAGACCCTACTGTGTTACACCCTGATCTGTTTCACCTGTCTTGTGCTTGTCTCCACCCCACTCCAGGTGTCGCCCATTTTCCCCATTATCCCCTGTGCATTTATACCTGTGTTTTCTGTTTGTCTGTTGCCAGTTCGTCTCGTCAAGCCTCCTGTTTTTCTCTCTAGTCCCTGTTTTCTAGTTTTCCCGTTTTTTACCATTCTGCCTGACCTGACCCTGCCAGGCGTTCTGTACCTTGTGACACTGCCCTGGATTACTGACCACTGCCTGCCCTGACCCTGAGCCTGCCTGCCATTCTGTACCTTTCGGACTTTGCTCTGGATTACTGACCTCTGCCTGCCCTTGACCTGTCATTTGCCTGCCCCCTGTTTTTGTAATAAACTTTTGTTACTTCGAACTGTCTGCATCTGGGTCTTCTCCTGAGGTCTGATACTTAAGTAGTGCTTTAAAGTATTTTTACTTAGGTACTTTACACCACTGCTCACCACTGGACTTGACACTGTGCAAAGTTTATGTAAAACAAGTATCTCTTATGGCTCCTAAAATCATCCCTCTCTTAACAAAACCACTTTCATCATTTGTCATATTTCATTTACAACGCATAGGATGGAAACTTCGTACATGTAGTGGGTATACTTTCCAAGTTATAGTATTTCACAAAATAACAAACAAAACGACCTTAGTGTTTTTCAGATCACCTCTGACCATTCTATGTTAGAAATATTGTTCCAGTAGTTGCATTAGAATGTGTTAGAGTTTCAGCGGGAAACGTCTGTGGAAACAAAATACATTCCTCTGGTGAACATTGGAGAAGGAGAGCTGAATGTTCTGTTCCTGATTTACAACAGGGCGTGAGTTGTTAACCCCCACCAGTTCTTTCCTCCCCCCTCTGCGGGTGAGAGGGGGTCTGGTTGAAGTCATTAATTGCAAACCTGATCTGACCTATTTGGATTCTCACAGGACAGTCATGGCAATATATTTGTATTTTATTAAAAGTGTATTTCTTGGTGTCCCGAGTGGCGCAACGGTCTGTACCACAACCAGCCGTCATCGGGAGTCCCATAGGGCGGTGCACAATTGGCCCAGCATCGTCCGGGTTAGGGGAGGGTTTGGCCGGTGGGCTTTACTTGGCTCATCGCGCTCTAGCAAACCTTGTAGCAGCCGGGCACCTGTAGGCTGAGCTCGGTCGTCAGTTGAAAGATGTTTCCTCTGACACATTGGAGCGGCTGGCATCCAGGTTAAGCGGACAGGTGTTAAGAAGCGCTGTTAGGCATGTCATGTTTTGGAGGACGCATGACTCGACCTTCGCCATCCCGAGCCCGTTGGGGGGTTGCAGCAATTTTTCATGTATATATTAAAAAGTGTATTTCTTTGTGTATTTTACCTTTTCCATCTTGTCTCATATATATATATATATATATATATATAGCCTACACTGTAGCTTTCAACCTACCAGTATTTGTGTGAATTTGGTACAAATAATACAATATTAAAAATGAAAAAAAATGTTTAAAGGTGGTTGCAATGCTTTGAAAAACAGTTGTACTGCACTAATGCTTAAAAAAATATATATTCCCAAAGTTTAGCATGTCTTTGCAGGGGGACTCTTATTTTGAAAACAAAAGAATCTGTGATTGGTGCCAGCATAATATCCTGCTGCTAGGAGAACGGTAATGCTCCAGTCCTTGGAAGTGGCTATCGCGAGGTTAGCACCATAGAATTACAATTAGTAGAACCCATGTGCTCAAAGCAGTGCTCCATGGTGGAATATAGAATACCAGTTAGAACGTTCGAAGAATGTATGTATAGCCATTATCTGAATATTCTGTGCCATATGTTGAATTATGTGCATTTAAATGGCAATTTATATTTGTCATATTATATGATGTTTCTAAATATACAAATATGAGTTGATCAGCTAACAAAAGTGCACCACCCAAAAATGTATGGGACAAAAGTTCTACTTAACCTATATCTATGATTGGCGCACACCTAGCTCGTGCTGTGGATGAGATGATGCGAAACAATGAAACGACACCCCAAAAAATGGCCGAAAGTCACAAGTTTCTCTCCTCCTCCCACATACAGAATATATAATTAAATTGTATAGGCTAAAAACTAAATTCATTATGACAACAATAGGTTTTCCTTATTATTTTATACATAGAGATAGATGGATGCCTTTAAGCTACACATTAAGTAGCCTAAAAGGCATACATGGATTTTCAGATGTTAGGATTTGTTTAGCTACACAGGTTGTCAGAGATAAAGCAGTATTTTAATGAATAGCTAGAAACATATCGTTTCTTACATGATTCTTACAATGTGTATTACACAATTTATAAATATTAACTCGCTTTGTGTGTGTGTGTGTCAAATCAAATTTTATTGGTCACATACACATGTTTAGCAGATGTTATTGCGGGTGTAGCTAAATACCTGTGTGTGTGTGTGTGTGTGTGTGTGTGTCGATGCTTGAATTATGCTACTACACATGGTGAGTTGAAAACATGAGTTTTGTTATATTGGAACATGTTAAAAGGCATCCTATAAAATGAAAGAGGTGAACATGAATGTAGCAGGAAGACAATGATATGATCTAGATGGAGAAAATGCTTTGTTCCACATCTGGTGCAATGCATCAGCCTGCAGCTGGGCCTACATGTTATGTTGTGGTGAAGCTTTTGTGGCATCACTGTGGAATTCACGCACACAGGGACACGTGCACACACACATTATCTTTGGACTTGTTTGTGTTGTTCATTGGGTGAATGACTGAATCCTTTACACCCCAATGGAGCCGACCAGGTGAAGGCAGGTCAATGGCACTGACTGAACAATAAGAAACTCACAGTGGGTTCCGCTGCCGAGGTCTGTCTCTGTAACAAAAACAGACAGGCCGTTTCTGATTCGGACGGTACTAAGTTATCATAGAGAAGGGATCATCACACACATGCACACACACACACCCGAGTAAAGTAAAGACTCACTCTTGTGGTGGTGTGTTAGTGTGTGAGAGCCTACAGTAGGTCTGGGAGTAGAGGAAAAGCATAAGATTCACAATCACTAAACTCACTGTTTTCTATCTATGAATACACATCTGCTGGCTTGAATGAAACTTGTGAATATTTCATGTTTTTTTCTCTGAATGAGAGCTTGTTTTTTAAGTTTGGGGAGAGAGTGTGTATGTTGGGAGGGGGTATTTTACCACTTGTTTCAGTTGCAAGTTACATCATGAAACGGTTATATTTGGTGGAGAAAGTGAGTGAGGCACAGACACACATATGCACACACACACAACCGATATGCACCTGCTCAGTCATGGTAACCTGATTTTTAAATCATGAGATGAGTTTCCATGGTAACAGAACGATAGCCCTTTACAGTCATTGTTACAGAGGAAGATTGAATAAGTACAGTAGATTGAACGGAAGCACACACGCTCTTTCTCTTCCCATCCACACACAAATAGAAATTGAGTTCACTAATGTTGAAAGAGAGAGCAAGAGAGAGAGAGAGACAGAGAGAGAGAGAGAGAGAGACAGACAGACAGAGAGAGAGAGAGACAGAGATCATAGACTACTGATTGCTGGCATGTGATGAGAACCAGAGCCAGGGCATTCCAAGAGCATCAAATGTCTTCCAGTCTATAAGAAAGGCATAGAGAGAGGTGGCAGCCATTTTGAAAAGCAGCTGCAGTGAGCAAGTGAATAGGGAACGTGGGGTCATCAGTATCTGGCCACGCTTGAGCGGAAGATCAAAGTACAACGCTTTCAAACCAACATCATTTCAACCTTTAACTCTTACCCAAACCCACTACCCTTAACAAATAGCTCATATACTTGCTCAACAGTTCTCTTGATATAACAGTTTAGCCATTCTAGCAGAAGTACAAAGCAATGAACTGATCCACAGTTGAGGTCTAATGTCTATCCACTAATTCCTTATTTTACATATCAATCACGTGTTATAACAAATGTATACAAACTCAAAGACATGTAACATCCGAAAGAGAGCATGATGACCCCAAAGTACAGATGTCTAAAACCTAATCTACCTTGGAATATAATGTTTACCCCAGGCTTTTAATGTTGATGAGAGCCAGGGTTTACAGGGAATTACTCTCTAACTCCTTGATGAGAAAAAGCCAGGGTCAATCTGCTATTTTATATTAACCATTGGCGCCATCTAGCGGTACATGAGGCTATTCAAATGCAATTTTTCCATCTATGTAGCTAAATGGTTCTTGCTATCTAGGATCTTTGGGACGTCCCTTAAAAATGGTTATGGTTAGTGTTAAGACGGCTTTGGTTATGATGCTAGATAGCACTAATATATGTGGAAGTTGCGGGTGTTCACAGATCTAGAATCTGATTATCCACCCTGAAATCCAAATTTAACCAGGATGGGATAAACACAAAACTGACCTTAGATTAGCGTCTGGGAGGAAAGTATTCCTTACTTAGTATGATTGACATCATCCACTCATCATCATTGTTTGGGCCTTGGGAGCTGTCAGTTCCATAACCTACCTACCCAGTACTGTACTGTTAGCTAGCGATCTACTGTAACTTCACGCGATTTGGAGTTAATTTAAACCATTGTTTACATAAAGTATTTGCAATACTAGCTACTTTCATGTTTTAGTAGTTTAAAAACGTGATACGCGATTTGATTATGTCTGATGGTCACCGTAAAACATACTGACTGTTTGGTGGCATTTAGCTAGCTTGCTAGCAGGGTTGGGGAGTAATGGATACAAAAAACTGTAACTGTAATCCGTTACGTTACCAGCAAATATTGTCATGCGGTGGGTGTAGCTGGTGTAAATCAGTCAGGCGCAGGAGAGCAGAGATGAGTGGACCAAGCACTTTACTTAGGCAACGTCAAAATACAGGACGCAACCGCGTCACAAAACAAACGCCCAAAACCAAGAAAGGCAGCACAAAGTACAAAATAAACCGCACATTACCAGCTGCCACAAAGCACGGGTGAAAAACCAACAACCCGGCGTAACCAGCATGCCAATAAACAATTCCCCACACAGACATGGGGGATACAAAGGGTTAAATACACAACAGTAATGAGGAAAATTGAAAACCAGGTGTGTGGGAAAACAAGACAAAACAAATGAAAGGTGGATCGGCGATGGCTAGAAGACCGGTGACGTTGACCGCCGAACGCCGCCCGAACAAGAAGAGGAACCGACTTCGGCGGAAGTCGTGACAGTACCCCCCCCGCCGCGTGCCGACACCGGCCTCAGGGACGACCCAGAGGGCGAGGTGCAGGGCGATCCGGACGGAGACGGTGGAACTCCCGCAGCATTGAAGGGTCCAACACGTCCTCCTCCGGAACCCAGCATCTCTCCTCCTGACCGTACCCCTCCCACTCCACGAGGTACTGAAGGCCCCTCGCCTGACACCTCGAGTCCAGTATGGAGCGAACGGAATACGGGGGCGGAGGAACCTCCCGCACCTCAGACTCCTGGAGCGGGCCAGCCACCACCAATCTCTGCCCAGGGCACGAACGCCGCACACTCCCCCGGACGGTTCTGGCAATAAGACCTCAGAAACCTACCCACATCCTGGTTCACTCTCTCCACCTGCCCGTTACTCTCTGGGTGAAAACCCAAGGTAAGGCTGATCGAGACCCCCAAATGTTTCATGAACGCCCTCCAGACCCTCGAAGTGAACTGGGGATCCCGATCAGACACTATATCCTCAGGCACCCCGTAGTTCCGGAGACGTGTGTAAACAAGGACTCTGCAGTCTGTAGGGCCGTAGGGAGACCGGGCAGAGGGAGGAGATGGCAGGACTTAGAAAAATGATCCACAAACAGTCCTAGCACCACGGGAAACGCAGGAGAGTCAATGAGAAAGAGACTGATTCTCTCCTTGTGACCCCCCTGCATCACCATGCCCAGTGGAGCGGTGGCCTCCCTAATTAACCCTGACCCTAATGGTCGACTATCTAAGGCGTGAACAGGGAAGGGCATAGCCACTGGAACAATGGGGATCCCTAAACTATGGGCAAAGGATCTGTCTATAAAATTCCTGGCCGCGCCTGAATCAACGAGCGCCTTATGCTGGGAATGCGGGGAAAACTCAGGATAGGTAAGATACAACCCCATGTGTGCAACAGAGGGCTCTGGGTGAGCATGGTGCCGGCTCACCTGGGGTGACGCGAGAGTGCCCTGCCTGCTGCCTCGACTCCCAGAGGCTAGAAGACCGATGACGTTGACCACCGAACGTCGCCCGAACAAGGAGAGGAACCGACTTCAGCGGAAGTCGTGACAAATATATTGTAATCAGATAGCAGATACTTTTGAAAAACTAGATTATTACTTTGAGGATAACTTTTAAATTCTGAAATGTTTGGGGAAAAAAATATTTGACACATCTGTTTTCTCAATGACATTCAAATCAGCATTGAAAAAAGGCACAATTTTAAATTTGTTCAACGTGGGCGAGTCTGACCATAAATCAGAGACCACTATGATGACACAACCAATGTGTTTGATAGATCGCGGGAAAAGAGCAGGAATAGGCTTTGTAGGCCACTGTCCAAACTATATCTTCCAATGGAGCGACTGATGTTGGCATCGCAAAACCGCAAAACACCAGTCTCAATGTCAACAGTGAAGAGGCAACTCCGGGATACTGGCCTTCTAGGCAGAGTTGCAAAGAAAAAGCCATATCTCAGACTGGTCAATAAAAAGAAAAGATTAAGATGGGCAAAAGAACACAGACACCGGACAGAGGAACTCTGCCTAGAAGGCCAGCATCCCGTAGTCGCCTCTTCACTGTTGACGTTGAGACTGGTGTTTTGTGGGTACTATTTAATGAAGCTGCCAGTTGAGGACTTGTGAGGCACCTGTTTCTCAAACTAGACATTTTAATATACTTGTCCTCTTGCTCAGTTGTGCCCCGGGGCCTCCCACTCCTCGTTCTATTCTGGTTAGAGACAGTTTGCACCGTTCTGTGAAGGGATTAGTACACATCATTGTACAAGATCTTCAGTTTCTTGGCAATTTCTCACATGGAATAGCCTTCATTTCTCAGAACAAGAATAGACTGATGAGTTTCTGTTTCTGGCCATTTTTAGCTTGTAATCGAACCCACAAATGGTGATGCTCCAGATACTCAACTAGTCTAATGAAGGCCGGTTTTATTGCTTCTTTAATCAGACAACAGTTTTCAGCTGTGCTAACATAATTGGAAACGGGTTTTCTAATGATCAATTAGCCTTTTAAAATGATACACTTGGATTAGCTAACACAATGTGCCATTGGAACACAGGAGTGATGGTTGCCGATAATGGGCCTCTGTACGCCTATGTAGATGTTGCTTAAAAAATCTGCCGTTTCCAGCTACAATAGTCATTTACAACATTGACAATGTCTACACTGTATTTCTGATCAATTTGATGTTATTTTAATGGACAAAAACAAAGCTTTTCTTTAAAAAACAAGGACATTTCTAAGTGACACCAAACTTTTAAACGGTAGTATATATATATATATATATAGGTTTATTTGAACAATGAGAGACAGAATAACAAAACAAAATCCAGAAAAACGCATGTGAAAAAAGTTATACATTGATTTGCATTTTAATGAGGGAAATAAGTATTTGACCCCTCTGCAAAACCTGACTTAGTACTTGGTGGCAAAACCCTTGTTGGTAATCACAGAGGTCAGACGTTTCTTGTAGTTGGCCACCAGGTTTGCACACATCTCAGGAGGGATTTTGTCCCACTCCTCTTTGCAGATCTTCTCCAAGTCATTAAGGTTTCGAGGCTGACGTTTGGCAACTCGAACCTTCAGCTCCCTCCACAAATTTTCTATGGGATTAAGGTCTGGAGACTGGCTAGGCCACTCCAGGACCTTAATGTGCTTCTTCTTGAGCCACTCCTTTGTTGCCTTGGCCGTGTGTTTTGGGTCATTGTCATGCTGGAGTACCCATCTACGACCCATTTTCAATGCCCTGGCTGAGGGAAGGAGGTTCTCACCCAAGATTTGACGGTACATGGCCCCGTCCATCGTCCCTTTGATGCGGTGAAGTTGTCCTGTCCCCTTAGCAGAAAAACACCCCCAAAGCATAATGTTTCCACCTCCATGTTTGACGGTGGGGATGGTGTTCTTGGGGTCATAGGCAGCATTCCTCCTCCTCCAAACACGGTGAGTTGAGTTGATGCCAAAGAGCTCCATTTTGGTCTCATCTGACCACAACACTTTCACCCAGTTGCCCTCTGAATCATTCAGATGTTCATTGGCAAACTTCAGACGGGCATAAATATGTGCTTTCTTGAGCAGGGGGACCTTGCGGGCGCTGCAGGATTTCTGTCCTTCACGGCGTAGTGTGTTACCAATTGTTTTCTTGGTGACTATGGTCCCAGCTGCCTTGAGATCATTGACAAGATCCTCCCGTGTAGTTCTGGGCTGATTCCTCACCGTTCTCATGATCATTGCAACTCTACGAGGTGAGATCATGCATGGAGCCCCAGGCCGAGGGAGATTGACAGTTCTTTTGTGTTTCTTCCATTTGCGAATAATCGCACCAACTGTTGTCACATTCTCACCAAGCTGCTTGGCGATGGTCTTGTAGCCCATTCCAGCCTTGTGTAGGTCTACAATCTTGTCCCTGACATCCTTGGAGAGCTCTTTGGTCTTGGCCATGGTGGAGAGTTTGGAATCTGATTGATTGATTGCTTCTGTGGACAGGTGTCTTTTATGCAGGTAACAAACTGAGATTAGGAGCACTCCCTTTAAGAGTGTGCTCCTAATCTCAGCTCGTTACCTGTATAAAAGACACCTGGGAGCCAGAAATCTTTCTGATTGAGAGGGGTTCAAATACTTATTTACCTCATTAAAATGCAAATCAATTTATAACATTTTTCACATGCGTTTTTCTGGATTTATTTGTTGTTATTCTGTCTCTCACTGTTCAAATACACCTACCATTAAAATTATAGACTGATCATTTCTTTGTCAGTGGGCAAACGTACAAAATCAGCAGGGGATCAAATACTTTATATATATATATATATCCATTGATTCTTGAAGAATATAACTTATAAATGCCTCATGAGCTTAGTTCAACTGTCACACTTCATGAGGACCCAAAATATAAACTTGTTTTACTCCAATGTTTGTAAATGTAAACAAACACTGTATAGCCTCATAACATGGTTAAAACAATTGTGATATCATGGATGGTCAGTCCTTGCATCCATAGCTCTGTCTATTAATCTGAGAGTGGTTACATTTCTCCAGGCAGCCGTTTTGTTTTTGTTTCATCTGTGGATTTGCCCTTTAAACAGCTGCATATTATCAAGATCTCAAAGTGTCACCAACAAAAAGGTAAACAATAGGCCTATAGCATTTTTTCACATGTAAATAGTACTTTTCAGTAGTGCTCAAAGCATGCCATTCCATGAGCGCAGCATTTATTTTTGAATTCGATTCAATGAGCCCAATCTGTCCTCCATGACAACAAAATCATAAACAACAGAGTAGGGCTGGCTAATAAATCCTTAGTTTTGGGGTCATGCTCAGGTAAAACAATTAGGCTAATCTATACTTCCATATTTCCAAGTCCTATTCTTGAAGATCAAGGGGTATAACATTTATTGGAATGACTGGAATTCTGATAGACTTTGGTTTTTAATGTAATGATATAATTGAATCGTATTATTATATGTAGTAGAAAGCGATGGGTTAGAAGCCTACATAACCAACCCATAAAGTAACATTTAACATGCATATATGACCAACTATGTAAACTTTAACATTAATGTATTCTGCAGATGTTATTCAATTGGTAGCACACGTCTTCTTCTAATGCCTCTTAAGGGGAGAGTAATCTAAAAGTAACTGAATGTAATGAGATTACGTTACTGAGTTTGGGTAATCCCAACATTACGTTACTGATTACAGTTTTGGACAGGTAACAGATTACATTTAGAAAGTAACCTACCCAACCCTGCTTGCTAGCTAGCTACCGTTAGCTGTCAGTGTCACTTTCAGATTTATCGCCGGTTATCTGTAACGTTAGCTATTTCCCTTGCAATAATGGCAAGGAGATTATTGCCTTGTTGATAAATAGATTACTATTGTACAATGAAGCGGCAATCAAATGAATGATTGCGTCTTTCAATGCAGTCAGTGTGCTCTCTAGTTGGCTAGCTTGGCATCAAGCAGGACAGATGATGACTGTTTGCCAGAGAGCAAACTCCTGCTCTCGCAGAATCAGATGGTCATACTGAGATGTGATGTGACCAATCATTCAACGTCCCACTCAACCCGTTTCCAATAAACCACCTAATTAATTTGGTGTTCAGTGAACTGTTAATAACAAACCTTTGATACATGTTGTAATTTCATGATTCTATCTGCTGCATGAATCAACGGGCAAAAAGTAGGCCTACATTAATCAATATGAAATGTACGGGTTATTTCTATCCCGCGCTGTGCCCGTGATAAGATCTGACCGATATCGTTTGTTCAACATAACAACCCAGCTAAACATAGACGAAGCATATTATTTTCCATGTCACACAATAGATAAAGGACACATTGTCATGAACAGTTATCCCATTGTGTTCACATGGTTACAGTGTGATACCACCAGCAGCTACCATCACACACACACACACACACACACACACACACACACACACACACACACACACACACACACACACACACACACACACACACACACACTAGCAGTTAGATCTTCAAAATTCATATTGACTTCTCTTGTTCCCTCTCTCTCCCTCTCTCTTGAAGCATGGCGGATAAACAGGATAAGAGTGAGTTGAAAGCAGAGCTGGAGAGGAAGAAACAGCGCCTGGCCCAGATCAGAGAGGAAAAGAAGAGAAAAGAGGAAGAGAAGAACAAGAAGAAGGATGTAAGTAGAGAGAAGAGAGGTAGAACATGCTATTGGCTGGCTTGATGCAGAGGAGTTGTGGGGGCTCACATCCCTGTAACATTCATCTGTATGCAGATTAAATGTGTGTATTCTATTGCCCCTACTGCTGACCAGGCTATGTTAGAGATTCAATCTGATTTAGTCGCCTTGCAGAAAGCGCTTGTTGATTTTAAAATGGTTAGTTATTGCTGCAAAAACTAAATGTATGTTGTTTGCTAATTCTCATAGAAATATTTCAGATGGTTTACACATTTATGCATTGGATGGTTCTCTCACCGCACAGGTTCCCACCTGTAACTATCTTGGTATTTGGATTTACAAAAAATGTTTAAAAAACATGGATGAGCTAGCTACCCACTGGGTGCACACATTGGTTGAATCAATGTCATTTCAATGAAATTACGTTGAACCAATGTGTAATAGACGTTGAATTGTGGTAGTAAAGAAGCTGAGATTTAAAGTAGGCTTCTTTTATAGAAATAGATCATGCCTCTCCTTAAACAGCAGGAAGAAGGTTGTACAGGCAACCTTCCTACCAGTTCTTGATTATGGTGACACCGCTACTCTAAAACCCTTGGGTGCAGTGTACCATAGCGCGCGTCGCTTTAATCACAGTGGACAGGTTTAATACTCATCGCAGCATCCTTTATCAGAAGGTCGGCTGGACCTCTCTGAATTCCCGTAGATCACTTAATTTCCCCCTTTTTGTTTGCAAAGCTCTGCTGCACAAGCTTCTAACATATCTCGCTTCTCTGTTAATGTATACAAATAAGAGGCACCAAGCCCTATTGCAAGGTTAGTTAACTCTTGAAGTCCCCCGTGTCTCTACCAACCTAGGTAAGCATTTAGTTTGAACACCCCCTATGTTTGGAATAAACTACAATCCTCATTACATCTTGAATCCCTGGTGACAATAGGGAAGTTTAGAACGCTGATGAGGAATGAATTCACTGAGGTTTGCTAGTTTTTTGGTTGATTGTAGTCATTTTTGTGTTGTTGAAACGTACTGTATCTTCTGTATCTTGTAGTTATTTCTTGTTGTTTTATTGAATCGTCATGCTGATTTGTGAATTGTTTGTTCTCAGGGCACCATTGAGAATGAGACCCTGGTCTCAATTGGGCTCCCCTGAATAAATACAAGTCAAATAAATAGTATATTATTATTGTTAGAGTGTCATGTAATAGCCTATGCAGTATTTATACATGGTTAATGCATAACGTGGTTGAATGCATAACGTGATCTGTTTCCTTGTCTCTCCAATTCAACGGATTCCCTCTCACGCTACCTCTCCTTTTCTACCCATTCTCCCTCTCCCCCCTTCCACTCTCTCCCCCTGTAGGGGTCTGACTCGAAGCGGAAAGGGGAAGGGGGTGGAGTTTGTGCACCAGATGACTCTTCTGCCCTGGAGAAGAAGAGGAGAGAGGCTGAGGCTCTGCTGCAGAGCATGGGGATCAGCCCTGATATACCCAACGGTAAGGACACACACACACACACCCCCACACAGCTCAGCCTCTGAGGGTAATAACAGAGGAAACGTGTCTGTTTCACTATCTAGTCACTACCCCTATGTCTCCCTCAGCCAAGTCAGTGGGCAGTGAGTCTGGAAGCCAGGACTCTGGAGATGGAACGTCTAGGTCTGTATGTGTGTTTGTGTATTTGTGATTAAGTACTTGCATGCTCAGTGTATATTACTAACCTGCCAGCAGCTTTCTCTCTTTCTCTGTGTTACTAACACTCTCTTCTGCCCCCTGGTGGTGTGTTGTGGCTGTACCAGGACGTTACCCTGGGATCCTGACCCATGTGCTCTGCAGCTGCACTCAGACCCTGAACTACTGGGGTACTGCTCACCTCTTTCTTACTCTATAAGACACATTCCCCTACTTGGGCTGTGGTTTTGCTCCCCTCTTCTGTTCCTCATTTCTTTGGTGGGCCTGAATGGCCCTTGTTAGCATCATACACATTGCTGTCTGCTAGCACAGAGTGTTTGTCTTTGTAATGGTGTGTTTGGATGTGGCGTGAGAGAGTGTCTGTATAATGGTGTGGCTGTAATTTTAAGTTGGTATTGTGTCTCTCTGACTATGTGTGTGTCTCCTGTCCAGGCGAGGTTTTAGGCTTGGCATGGCAAAGGTGACCCAGGTGGATTTCCCTCCAAAAGAGATGGTGTCCTACTCCAAGGAGACACAGACCCCCGCCGATACACAAACACACACCCAGGCTAAACCAGGTAAACTTTGTGTTTTATGGGTTAGCGGCAATTCTACAGACTTGTAATGTTTTAATGTATGTTGTGTTGTTGTGAGCATGATGTGGTGTGTGTGTGTGTGCGTGTGTAGCAGAGGAGGAGGAGGAAGAGGAGGAGATGGCCGATCCCAAGCCAGCAGAGGACTCCCAGGAGGAGAAAGCTGATGAGGAGGAGAAGCAGGAAGAAGGTGAGATTGACTTTACCCTCCTGCCTCTAAATCGACTAGCCCTGGCCTACACCACTTCCGTTATTCATGCGTGTGTGTGTGTGTGTGTGTGTAGTCCTTCCCAAGGAGCTGACTGAAGAGGAGAAGATGCACCTGCTCAACTCTGAGGAGTTCATGGCGTTCTTCGATCGAGGGAGCAGGATTGTAGAGCGGGCTCTCTCTGAGCGAGTGGACGTCTGCTTCGACTACAGTGGCCGAGACCTGGAGGACAGGGAGGGGTGAGACACACTCTCTAGAGTTGTGTGTTCAGGTGTGTATGTTCTTATTTCTCTATCTTTCTTTCTTCCTTTCCAGTGAGATGCAGGCGGGGGCTAAGATGTCTCTGAGTAGGGTGTTCTCTGACGAGCGCTGGTCCAAGAACAGAGTGGTCACCTGTCTGGACTGGTCTCCTCAGGTAGGAGTGTGTGATGATTCGGATTAGGGCCTATCTTTTAAAGAGTTGTATAATTTCTTGTGTTTGACTCTGTTAGAGTCATGCAAATCTGTGTATTTGACTCCTGATACACTTCTGTTTTACCCCTGTTGGCTGCTGTTTGACTGCCGTCTGCTGTTTGATTCAGTACCCTGAGCTGCTGGTGGCCTCCTACAACAGCAATGACGATGCTCCTCATGAGCCGGACGGAGTGGCTCTGGTCTGGAATATGAAGTATAAGAAGACCACACCCGAATACACCTTCCACTGCCAGGTACACACACACACACACACACACACACACACACACACACCGCTCTGTGAATATAATTTCCTTCTCTGTGTCTCTTCCCCAGTCTGCGGTGATGTCAGCGGCGTTCGCCAGGTTCCATCCTAACCTGATTGTGGGTGGGACTTACTCAGGCCAGATCGTCCTATGGGACAACAGGAGCAACAAAAGAACATCTGTACAGAGAACTCCCCTGTCTGCATCCGCTCACACGGTAACTCATATACACTACAAAGGAACGTGCACACCATGTCAAATTAGTGGATTCAGCTATTTCAGCCACACCCATTGCTGACAGGTGTATAAAATCAAGCACACAGCCATGCAATCTCCATAGACAAACATTGTCAGTAGAATGACCCGTACTGAAGAACTCAGTGACTTTCAACATGGCACCTTCATAGGATGCCACCTTTCCAACAAGTCAGTTTGTCAAATTTCTGCCCTGCTAGAGTTGCCCAGGTCAACTGTAAATGCTGTTATTGTGAAGTGGAAACATCTAGGAGCAACAACGTCTCAGCCGCTAAGTAGTAGGCCACACAAGCTCACAGAACGGGACCAGCCAGTGCTAAAGGACGTAACGTGTAAAAATCGTCCCTCCTCGGTTGCAACTAGGGCTGTTGTGGTGGCCATATTACTGCTACACCAGCCGTCACGAATCATGAAGGCAGTCAAATTCCACATGACCATTTAGTCACGGTAATTAGGCTTCTCCAAGCTCTGATGCTGATGGTCATTAGTAGCCTACCAAACTTGCTAACTGCCTGGTACTCAGCACTCTACTGTCCCTCTAATCACTCTGACATCAATGCCAATGTAATCGAAAATCAAATCAAACACTTAATGAGAACCCATGAGCTTATGTTGCACAGCATTTCTGTAGGCTCTGCAGTTGCGTGAGAAAACAGAGTGATGGCCTCTATTAAAAAGAGGAGGATTCTATCAGCTTTCTAGCTAGGCCTACTATATTTTTTTCTCAACTTTCCTAATATTAAGCACATTGCTGATCTTTACAACAGGAGTATATCTTACCTGGCTGGCATGAAAATGAACCACAGGAAAAGCTTCCTCCATTCCCTATTTAAGTGCAGAGTTGACATGTATTTTTCCCCCTGACCGTTGAGACTATATAATGGTCCATTCTAAATAAAAACAGAATTTCACACATATTATTTAGTACATGTAAAGACAAGATTAAATCAAGAATAGTCTGATGGGTAACAATATTAGCCTATCCCTTGTGAATTATATATCACTTGTGAATGATGCCCAGCTTAAGGCAGGAAACAATGCCTTTTTTTGTGACTTTTTCTCATCATAGTCACACACCTCATGTAGCCTAGCCCATAGGCCTATATGTTTTGATAAGGTTTGTAATCACAACTAAATTGGTCAGATATCTGTGTGGAAGAACTTGACTGGCCTGCACAGAGCCCTGACCTCAACCTCATCGAACACCTTTGGGATGAATTGGAACGCCGACTGCGAGCCTAATCGCCCAACATCAGTGCCCAACCTCACGAAAGCTCGTGGCTGAATGGAATTAATTCCCCACAGCACTGTTCCAACATCTAGTGGAAAGCCTTCCCAGAAGAGTGGAGGCTGTTATAGCAGCAAAGGGGGGGACCAACTCCATATTAATACCCATGATTTTGGAATGAGATGTTCATATACTTTTGGCCATGTAGTCAACATTGAGTGCTCAATAGCTTTCAAATTCTGAAATTGTTTAGATGTTATCTTACGGGTGCAAGCTACTATTAGCTAAATATAGACTGGACTGTGTCATGTTAGCTAAGTAGAAACATCCCCCATTTCTAACGGTGTCCTGTGATATTCAGCACCCGGTGTACTGTGTGAACGTGGTCGGGACCGAAAACGCTCACAACCTCATCAGCATCTCTACTGACGGAAAGATGTGTTCTTGGAACCTAGACATGCTGTCTCAACCACAGGTACTACTGCAGTGTGTGTTTGTGTTCTAGGACATTGCAAAGTTAGTGTTTTGGCAGTCTTAATGCTGTGTGTGTGTGTGTGTGTGTGTGTGTGTGTGTGTGTGTGTGTGTTCCAGGACAGTCTGGAGCTGGTGTTTAAGCAGTCTAAGGCAGTAGCAGTGACCTCAATGGCGTTCCCTCTGGGTGATGTCAATAACTTTGTGGTCGGGAGTGAAGATGGATCACTCTACACCGCCTGCCGCCATGGGAGGTGTGTGTGTTTAGGACTTTGCTTTGTGGACATCACTCTGTGGCCAACACCGATATGTGTGTGTGTGTTATAACATTGTGTGTGTGTGTCTGTGTGGGTTACAGTAAGGCAGGCATCAGTGATGTGTTTGACGGACACCACGGTCCAGTCACTGGACTGAGCTGTCACAGTGCCGGGGGTCCCGTGGATTTTTCCCATCTCTTCATCTCTGCTTCCTTCGACTGGACCGTTAAGCTGTGGACCACCAAGGTAACACACACACGCATGTTCTTCTGGGAGCCCTCGTAGTAGAGTATGATCTCCCTCCAGGCGTCGCGGGTCCGGGTTGTTGTGTGGGTCTGGCTGGCCATGGGTCCGGAGGTGGTTGGGCAGGTCCATCCATGACCTGCAGATTCTGTGGCAGTGAGGGGCAGGAATGGTTCGTCCTGTGGCCTGGGCTTGTTGTTACTGGCACCGGTTACTGTGCTTTGCGGCGACACACACTTACCCTTTCTCCCCGTAGAGTACCCGTCCTCTGTATTTGTTTGAAGACAGCTGTGACTATGTGTATGATGTCATGTGGTCTCCCACTCACCCCGCCCTCTTCGCCTGTGTGGATGGATCAGGACGGCTGGACCTGTGGAACCTCAACATTGACACAGAGGTACACACACATTTATACGCACAGTGCAAAACAACAGATATGCATATGAACAATGCAACACACATTGTGTGTGTCCTAGGTGCCCAGTGCCAGTGTTGTTGTGGATGGGTCTCCTGCTCTGAACCGTGTGCGGTGGGCTCACTCAGGGAGAGAAATTGCTACAGGAGACTCAGACGGGCAGGTGCTGGTCTACGACGTAGGAGAGGTGAGAGATTAATCCCTTATATTGAAGCTCTTGATATACTGTACCTGTGTGTAATCCATGTGTGTATATTCTTGTTTCCACAGAAAATCTGTGTGCCCAAGGCAGATGAGTGGACCCGTTTCGTGCACACGCTCGTGGAGATCAACGAGAACCGAGACGAAGGAGATGAGCTCGCCGCGCAGCGCCTACTCGCCTGATCACCATGGTAACAGGGTTACTTTGGGGACCACGCCCCTCTTGCTTCCAAATCCTCCCTCTGATTGGAGCAGGTGTGATGTTTATCCCTCAGGGTTCTAGAACGTCGACAGTGTTCTGTCCACAGCTCTTCCAACTCAAGTCCTTTTCTAAATATGCAAAACATACCTTTTTACTTTGTACATTTTCCAGGCATATGTATATTCCCTATGGGCTGACGATGTGTTAAACTGATGGTGAAGAACAGAAAAAGATCACCCATGCTATGCGCATTCCAACCTTCGTAGACAAGGACAGCCATGTCCTCAGATTTTAGCAACAATTTTATTTATTCATGCTTTTATATCACATTCGGTTGCACATATTTTAAACATATTTCTGCAGATAGTGTTACTAATATATCCCCTAACATTAACACAAGTTATGAACCAAAGTTCTTACTTTTTCTTTGAAACGGTACTGTACCAGTAGGTCTCTTAATAGAAAAACAGTTTTGTTCTCCTTCCTGAAAGCATGAATAATGAAGTCTTTCATACGAAGATGTGGACCTAAGCAGAGCCAGATAGTGTTTTCGGAAAGTATTCAGACCCCTTGACTTTATCCGCATTATTCTAAAATGTATTGAATAAATACAAATCCTCAGCAATCTATACAAGCAAAAACAGGTTTAGATATTTTTGCAAAAATAAACAGAAATACCTTACATTAGTATTCAGACCCTTTCCTATGAACTCGAAATTGAGCTCAGGTCCATCCTGTTTCCATGAACCATCCTTGAGATGGAATGGAGTCTACCTTTGGACATGATTTGGAAAGGCACACCTGTCTATACAAGGTCCCACAGTTGACAGTGCATGTCAGAGCAAAAACCAAGCCATGAGGTCGAAGGAATTGTCCGTAGAGCTCCGAGACAGGATTGTATCGAGGTACAGATCTGGGGAAGAGTACCAAAAATGTCTGCAGCATTGAAGGTCCCCAAGAACATCGTGGCCTCCGTCATTCCAAGACTCTTCCTAGAGCTGGCCGCCTGGCCAAACTGAACAATAGGGGGAGCAGATTCTCTGGTTTAATAAAACCAAGCCTGAACTCTTTGGCCTGAATGCCAAGTACCACGTATGGAGGAAACCTGGCACAATCCCTACGGTGAAGCATGGTGGCAGCATCATCCTGTGGGGATGTTTTTCAGTGACAGGGAGACTAGTCAGGATCGAGGGAAAGATGAACTGAGCAAAGTACAGAGAGATCCTTGATGAAAACCTGCTCCAGAGCACTCAGGTCCTCAGCCAGGGGCGAAGGTTCACCATCCAACAGGACAACAACCCTAAGCACACAGCCAAGACAACGCAGAAGTGGCTTTGGGACATGTCTCTGAATGTCCTTGTGGCCCAGCCAGAGCCCAGACTTTATCTCTGGAGAGACCTGAAAATAGCTGTGCAGCAATGCTCCCCATCCAACCTGACAGAACTCCAAATACAGATGTGCCAAGATTGTAGCGTCATACCCAAGACTTGATACTGTAATCACTGCCAAAAGGTGCTTCAAAATACTGAGTAAAGGGTTTGAATACTTATTTCATATTTCAGTTAATAAATTTCTACAAAAATTTCTACCTTCTACAAATTCTTTTTTGCTTTGTCATTATGGGGTAGTGTGTAGATTTGGGGGGGGAGACAATAATACATTTTAGAATAAGGCTGTAACATAAAATGTGGATAAAGTCAAGGGGTCTAGACACTTTCCAAAGGCACTGTACATGCAGAGTTTGGCAAACTATCCTCCATGTCGGCACCAAAGGCACCACATTCTAGTTAGCATTCCAACTAGACTTTTGTCAGAACATTGTTAATTATAATTCTCTGTTGGAGTTTGCCAAACTCTGTGTAGATATGGTGTGTATCTAATTACATTTTATGATAGAAAAATAGATTACATTATATCTGTGTGACAATGTGACCAAGTCTAGTTTCCACCAAAACTATTGGTTAGATTTTGCGTGGCCATTTTTGCTGTTCATTCTCCTTGAAATAAAATATTTTCAAGGTGTGAAATTAAAAACAGGATTTCAATAAAATACACAGAATGAATTTAAAATGCATTTCAGTTACCTAATCCTTTGCCCATAAATCTCCTCAATAAACAGTTTGAAAAGGTCTGTACATCAGTAAGAGTGATTCTCAAGCGAAGGCCCAACGTCAATCTAACGTAACTCCAACATTACTGTCCCATTGCTTTTTAACGTTACTGCAACATTTCTGTAACCGAAACATTTCGCTATCATGGTGTTGCTCTAACAATACCATGACATTATTCTCCAATGTTACATTAATATTGCTCTAACATCAGTAATAATTCCTTTCCAGCTGTGTCACGTCTCTGTACAGCAGATCTACAATATGTACAGTAACTTCCTGTTCAAGGCCCACTCAGAGTGAAGCCTTACACATGCTGTCCCCTAAACACGGTCCAGTCAAAGTAGCCCCCAAAAATTATAATCAGTTATTCACCAGAGAGATGGAGGAATGGGAGAGAGAGAGCAAAGGAATAGCGGGAGAAAGAGAGAGATGACTCCTTTCAAACCACTGGTTTCATATGAAAAGCATGTAGCCACTGGAGATACAGTAGTGTTCAGGTTAATGCCTGCTTCAACAATGGACCTACACTCAGCTCTCCAGGACCAGGGTTAGGGCACTAGAGTAGACCCTGGGGTGTGTGTGTATTTCGGTGTACATGGCCCCTCAAAATGAGTGTGTTCATCAGTATGCATTTCTGTTGCGTGTGTCTAAGTGCATAGCCCTTAGTGGAGTGGTGGTGGCAGACATTTAGAGGCCAGTCTTTAGGGGCGCAGCAGCCTCCTCTTGAGGGGGGGTAGAAGAGGGGTCAGGGTGAATGGAGACCACTCCAGAGGACTTGAACTTGGGCAGGTGGAGGCCAAACTTGTTCTCCACGCCAGCGAAGGTGGCCGCGGCCAGACGATAGCCTCCCACGTGGTCAGCACTGACCGGAGGAAGCTCAGAGATACGAGATTTAAGAGTGGGCTCAGACCCCGACGGACGACTGGAGAAAGATGGAGGGAAATGAGACATTGGAGCTTAACTAACAATGGTATCTTGGGTTATAACAGTGGGGAGTGTATGTGTGCGCACACTCACTGTCCTCCGAAGTCCACATATAACCACCTCTGTAGAAGCTCATAAGTCACCAGAGTCACTCCAAACTGAGGAGAGGATCGACACATACGAGCTGGGGAGGGAGAGAGAAAGTGAATTCCCATGTGTAGTCACTGACACACACCTCACACAAACACCACAACACACACCTCCAGCTCCCTTCCACAGTGCTCCGAATCCCTCCTCCTGCATGATTTTCCTGAAACAGTCCATGACTCCAGTGTAGGTGGTATGTCCCGCCCTCGCTGCTACCTGCAAGCGCGTCTTGATGACATCAGCAGGTGTCACCAGGGAGGCAGCAGGGATGCCTGGGAAATGGAGTCAGAAAGGGTGTCACTTGAGGCCATAACTTTTTTTGACAATCAAATGGAATAGAAACTGTGAATAGGTCTGAAGTGTGTACCTCCGATGGCTCCAGAAGCTAGCAGCTGTAACGGGCCTAGTCTACCCTGCTCGTCGGCAAACTGAGCCTTGGCGTGGGCGTACACTGGGAAGAAGATGGCTGAGAACGGGATGTCTCTCAATAAACATGCTTTAGCACCCTACACAGAGTAAATAAAAGACATTACTTTCAATCAAAAGGCCTTTTGTTTCCCAAAATACAAGAACAATGACACCAGACGTAATGGCCACACACGCCTACCTTGTAGAGGCCGAACAAGCCAAGGTCTCGGATGACACTGAGGGAGCCAATTCTGGGTCCTGTTGTGATCTCTCCTGCCACCTGCAGTCTGATCTTTACTATCTCCAGCGGGTTAGTAAAGACCACCTGGCAACCCCCTGCCTGCAGAGAGAGAGACATAAGGTGAAATGAGTGCGAAAGACATGGAGGGAGGGAGACTACCACCGCCTCCCATTCAGGTAGAACAGAATGGGACGCATTTAGAGTTGGGAAGTTCGACAGGAACAGGTTTGGTCGTCGGTCATACTCACACAGGCTCCGGCCAGCACCTCAGCAGCGAAGGGAATTGTGTCGTCTTTACCCGTGAACTTATCTCTCACAAAGTCATTCATCTACAGGGAGAACAGAGAGAGAGGAGATAGTCAGAAAATAAATACTACAGAGAGAAGAGTCAGGAATGTCTTAGAATAAGTGTTGCTTTATCTTAAGGTGCATGTCCATAGTGATTGGCTGAGTGGAGGGGGAGGAGTTAGACTCACCGTAAGTTTGATTGCCTTCTCTGGAGCCACACCTATGAGCTGGGGAAGAAGACCTGCAGGGCAGCATGGGAGATTGAGTCCACATATGACATGAGGACAACAGTTTCTTAGGGGAGAAGGGAAGTGAAAGGAGTACGAGGATGAAGGAAAGGTGAGAATTAAAGAACAAAGGAAGAAGTGAATGGATGGAGGCCGGTTTAGTGATGCAGTGTGGGTCAGCCAACAATTATTGGCAGTCTTGCAGTCCTTTTTCCATCAACAGAAGAGAGCAGAAAGGCAAAAGAGCAGCCAATAAAAAATTAAAAAGGACCAGGAGAAAAAAAAATTTGGATGGGAGAGATGGAAAGAGAGGTAAAGAGCAGAAGAGAAGGATGGGGAGGAAAACCGCAGCCAAGAGGGAAGAAAAGCGAGCAGGAGAGCAACCAAGAATGCACAGTGTCCGTCCGTACCTCTGTAGAAGCCAAAGAAGCCTTCGTAGCGCAGCACCTTCTTGGCACAGTCAAAGCTGTTCTTGTACATGAGCTCTCCTACGAACGAGCCTGTACTCCTCTGGTTCTGCATCCTGGTCTTCACCAGGTCTATAGGATACACTGCCGTGGCTCCTGTAGCTACACAAACACACACATTGAAACTAGGCAAAACTTTTTATTTGGGGGGGGATATATTCCATGAAAGTATTCCTTACCTCACACACCCTTACCTCCAGCGATGGAGCCCAAGCTGAACCGGTAGGCCGACTCTGCGGCCTGCAGCAGTACGGACCTGGAACCATCACCCAGGCTCTGCTACACAGAGCGAGAGGAGAGTTTGAACCACATGCACGCTCGCGCGCAGTCGCACACACAAATGCACGTCGCTTACCCGTTTCTGTAACTCGGCCAGGTGATCGGGCAGCGCTCCCTCCTCCAGTGGGGCTATCCTCTCAATGTCAGCAAAGTTCAGACGCCTGAGACAACACAGCGTCATTACCACAACACTCTGAACAGATAGAGAGTTATATATACACACACACACAGTACAAGGCTTTAGAGCAGTGTGTGTTTACCCAGAGTGAGAGTGTAGGCCTGATAGCTGGTACAGGATGGCAATCTCCATGGGAGAGACCTGGCCAAACTTGTTCGCAGCATGGGCAAACTCCTCTAGAGAGAGAGAGAGAGATGGGTCAATAGTCTGCATAACATGTGCTGTGCATCCACACATACTACAGAGAGATTGAGAGAGCTTGTCAATGCTCTCGTCAACATGACAGTTCCCCTGCTGGCAGCTAACAGACGACTGGCAAGTGGGATCCCACTACTCCTCGCACACGTCTGGAGCACTTCTGACGAGTGTGGGTGTGTCAGTACAGTGCATGTGTGTGTGGGTATACGTAAGTGCCTGTATAGGCAAGGTGCACGCATGTTACCTTTAGTGACCTGTGCGTCCTTGCGGGTCCCGGCCAGCGTGCTGTAGATCTTGCGGATCAGCTCCATGTTGTTGAGCAGGGCGTTGAAGGCGTTGAAGTAGGAGAAGCTGACCATGTGAGAGGTGCTGCCCCCCGCAGCCTGGGAGGACAATCGCACAGAGGAAGGGGTTAGAACAGGGGTGCCCTCTCCATGACTCCCCCGTTTGCTCACACGCGGACTCTCTTATCCCACACACAGTCATACACACACACTCTCTCTCACCGAAACCAGGTTTTCCTCCACAAACAGTGTAAGCATGTGGTGTCGGATTGTGGCCATGATGTCACTGAAGTCCATGGCAGAGATGGTGCCGCTCTTGTTCTTGTCCTTCTGGGCAAAGGCCTGGCGTGCATGCTCCAACTGCAGCTCCTGTAGGTAGAGAAGAGCATGTGCAGTGCTTCCCCTAGGATATTTTTCAACCGTGGTGGCAAAGTTTGCGTGGTAGCGGGCGAGGCCACTGGCATAGTTTTAGATTCCCTCCTCTTGGCCCAGAGACAAAATGTTGTCGTTTTAAAAAGCTACATTTCCTACACATTTGCCACGGGGCGTAGTTTCAAAGCAAATTTCCTGCAAATTACACACATCATGCCGTGTTGTTATGCCATCTGAATGTCACGCGCGCAATATGTCACCGCGCATGTCACCGAGGGAGCGCCACGGAGCATGTGCGCGCATGACTGAGTGCGTGAGTGCATACCTGTAGAAACTGGGTGAACTCGAGGTAGCCGAGGAGTTTCTTGCGGTCGTGCCCAAAGTGCAGGCAGATGAACTCACAGTCCCAGTTAAAGGGGATGTGGTGGTGCACTGTGGTCTGGCTGAAGATGTCCCGCACATTCTCTGTTCAAGGGATGGACAGATCGAGGAACCACAGAATTAGAATGAGTAGAATGGAAATTCCCCATTCAATGCAAGGTTATGTGACGGGGAGGAACGGCAGCCATATTAGTTGTACCATTTTAAAATGTCTTCACATCATTTCGCACTTTCTTTCTGTGCATCTGTGAACACAGGGATAATATCGGTTCTGCTCATTCTACGACAGACCAGCGTTAACCTATATTCAGACGTCAGATTAAACGGTGGCCTTTAGGCTGAGTACTAACTAACCATAATTGGTTCCCTTTAATTAGGCATGCCATGCTCGCGCACCCACGCACTAAAAAGTGTGTGTGTGTATAAGAGAGCGTATTCGTGTGCCAAGTCTCAAAGCATAATGCTATAAAAGAGATTCTCTGGTATTCATCTACTTTTTAGCCAGTAGTTCTGAAAGAAGCGCTCACGAGCTAAAAGTGGTCCCCGAAAATTGCATACTACGTCACATACGTGCATTATTTTGCGGGCTGGAAAACACCACCGTCCCAACACGCACACACTCATGTACGTACCAAAGGAGATGTCTCCAGTGCCGGTCTTGTTAAACAGCTGGAAGGCCACGATAAAGAGAGCGTCCGGAACACACAGAACCGACTCAAACGCCAAGAACTCCGGGAATGAGATCAGCCTGTGTGTTTTTGTGGAGAGAGAGGCAACGGTAAAACAATACACGCAGTGCCATGAAGGACAAAGCTTCAGATACACGCCATCCAATCAGAGGGAGAAAGGTTCAGCTTTTACTGAAACATCATGAAAAGGTCAGCAATGATGTAGGGAGAGATTAGGCCATGCACTATTTCTTACAATGACCCCATGCATTTCAAATAGTGCAAACCAATTGTAATGGATTTCAGGTCATTTCTCTAGACTAGGTGGAAGGTAAAAGACTTATTTGGGATTCGCTGCTTGTAGGTCGTTACTTTTAAACAGCGCTGAATGACAGACGTGCGCGTCATCCCCCTGCAAGACGCGCACACACACACACACACACACACACTTTTAACCATTACATGACTGACCTAGGTTACAACTAGTTGACCCTTGTAGCTAAACAATTAGTGAAACTTCCCTTACTATTTTTACTTAACTAGGCAAGTCAGTTAAGAACAAATTCTTATTTACAATGATGGCCTACCGGGGAACAGTGGATTAACTGCCTTGTCCAGGGGCAGAACGACAAATGTTTAACTTGTCAGCTCTGGGATTCAATCCGGCAACCTTTTGGTTACTGGCCCAACGCTCTAACCACTAGGCTACCTGCCACTCCAAAGTTTAGTTCCCTGACCGGGAATCGAACCCGGGCCGCAGCGGTGAGAGTGCCGAATCCTAACCACTAGACAAGGCACACCTGTTACTTTGAGACATTTGACCTTGAAGGAGTAAATGTTTTCAGAATCACATGAATCATTAACTATTTAAGTCTATCTCATAAGAGTGGATTAAAGTGCATTGAAATGGCTTGTGCAGTGTGTGTGTATAATCTAATCTATGAGCGCCCATTAAGGCAGCTTCTGTTCTTAGACCAAATAACATCCTAATTAACTGATCTAGGCATCACCATTGTCTATGTGTGGGTATGAGACCTCTCCATCATTCCCTACTGCGGGAGCCTTCTGCACAATGAAAACAATCCCCCATGGTTGATGTGGAGAGGGAGCACGACAGGAGACAGAAATAGAACGAGGGTAAGGGAGTGAGGAAGCCAGAGAAAGAGAGAGCGGGTTAACGCAGGCTGTTCTTCACCCGTCCTTGGTTGTGTCGGCTACACCGGCGATGAGCTGGACAGTTTCGGGGTTGTGGTGGATCTGTGTGTGCAGGCCCAGGTATTTCTGCACAAAGTCCCCCGGGGTCATCAACCTCTCGCCATCTGCATCCACAACACTGGCGTGCTGGGGGTACGACAGACCGCGTCACTTTGGGTTTTCTGCTAAACACTGACATACTGTATAGCCTAATGTACAGTCTGCTGCCCCGCACCCATCTTGCAAGGTGAGACAGTTTGGACACACCTACTCATTCCAGGGTACATTGTATAATAGTAATAGTGAAGACATCAAAACTATGAAATAACACATACGGAATCATGTAGTAACCAAAAAGCTGTTAGACAAATTAAAATATATTTGAGATTCTTCAAAGTAGCCACCCTTTGCCTTGACAGCTTTGCACACGCTTAGCATTCTCAAGCCTGCTTCATGAGGTAGTCACCTGGAATGCACTTCAATTAACAGGTGTGCCTTGTTAAAAGTTAATTTGTGGAATTAATGCATTTGAGCCAATCAGTTGTGTTGTGACAAGGTAGGGTGGTATAAAGAAGAACAGCTCAAATAAGCAAAGAGAAACAACAGTCTGTTACTTTAAAGACATGAAGGTCAGTAAATCCAGAAAATGTCAAGAACTTTGAAAGTGTCTTCAAGTGCAGTCACAAAAACCATCAAGAGCTTGGATGAAACTGGCTCTCATGAGGACCGCCACAGGCAAGGAAGACCCAGAGTTACCTCTGCTGCAGAGGATCAGTTCATTAGAGTTAACTGCACCTCAGATAGCAGCCCAAAAATGCTTCACAGAGTTCAAATAACAGACATCAACTGTTCAGAGGAGACTGCGTGAGTCAGGCCTTCATGGTCAAATTGCTGCAAAGAAACCACTACTAAAGGACACCAATAAGAAGAAGAGACTTGCTTGGGCCAAGAAACACGAACAATGGCCATTAGACCGGTGGAAATCTGTCCTTTGGTCTGATGAGACCAAATTTGAGATATTTGGTTCCAACCAGTATTTTTGTGAGACGCAGAGTAGGTAAACTCATCTCTGCATGTGTGGTTCCCACCGTGAAGCATGGAGGAGGTGTGATGGTGCTTTGATGGTGACACTGTGATGTATTTAGAACTCAAGGCACACTCATTAACCAGCATGGCTACCACAGCATTCTGCAGCGATACACCATACCATCTGGTTCGCACTTAGTGGGACCATCATTTGCTTTTCAACAGGACAATGACCCAAAACACACATCCAGGCTGTGTAAGGGCTATTTGACCAAGGAGAGTGATGGAGTGTTGCATCAGATGACCTGGCCTCCACAAATCACCCAACCTCAACCCAATTTAGATGGTTTGGGATGAGTTGGACCGCAGAGTGAAGGGAAAGCAGCAATCAAGTGCTTAGCATACGTGGGAACTACTTAAAGACTGTTGGAAAAACATTCCTCATGAAGCTGATTGAGAGAATGCCAAGAGTGTGCAAAGGGTGGCTACTTTGACAAATTTAAAATATATTTAGATTGGAGGGTTAATACATGATTCCATGTGTCATTTAATAGTTTGTCTTCACTATTATTCTACAATGTAGAAAATAGTAAAATAAAAACCATTGAATTAACTGTCCACACATTTGACTGGTACTGTATATTGTGTTTGTGTGGTGCTCGACTTGGACTGAAATGGGTGTCAGTACTCATTTGGGGTTTATATTTAGGTGTAGGTGCTCCACAATACTTTTGAGGTAACATTCTGTAAGAGGAACAGGAGTACAAGCAGTAGAACATTTTGAGATGCCGGTATTCAACTCCGGCGAACCTCTGCCCAAATCAAGCACTGTGCGAGATGGGAGATTAAGTCACACAACTCCTCACAAGACACCCGCAAGCTAAATGACGTCAGACCTCTTATTAGGTCACCCTAGCCCAAAATCTTTCCACATTGAAATAAACTATACAGCAGGCTTAAACGTGAAGGACAACCAGAGATGTTCTTACCTTCTGAAAAATAACCTTCAGCTCGTTCGGGTCCGCTCGTTTGGTGGATTGCACCTGCCAAGCAATACGAATAATAGTATAACGTTAAGGTAGGGTTTCCCAAACTCGGTGCACGTTTTGATTCTTGCCCTAACCCTACACAGCTGATTCAAATAATAAACGAATCATATAGCTTTGATCATTTGAATCAGCTGTGTAGTGTTAAGGAAATAAATAAAACGTGCACCGAGTTTGGGAAACGCTGTATTAACGCATCATATGACGTTGTGCAGCGAAAACACAGTGAACGTATTTATATGGCTAAATGCAAACAGTTAAGCAGTTTTGGTTGGTGACAACTAACGTCATCAGTAAAAAATATTATCTAGCGGGTGACAATTGAATAAAACAACTGGAATTCCTTGAGGCTGTGTCCTTGCAATTAGAAATAACAAATTAAAATATATCAAAAGCAAGCAGAGGACTTGAAAGATTGCTACCATACGAGACCGACAATTACTTGTCAAAACGAATGCTAATGAAAAAAAAAACATCACACAAGCTATTACTGTGTAGGCGAGTTGACCATGAAAAACGGTGCTTCTAACTAACGTTAACTGTTTCCTACTCACTAGCGTAAATGGTGTTGCTAGTCATATAGCTATATACTCAGATGAAGACACAAACCATTCCAATGACTCGTTAAATGTAAAATCTCAAAGAACAGAGCAGACAAGTGGGTAGTTGAGTGATGCGGTTGTCATTATTGCACAATATTGCCAGGTAGCTGAAGCAGTGCAATGTTAATCAAAATATACAGCTGCTAACTGGTTTGTGGCTGTTCAAGGCCAGAGACCGGGCGTTAGCACAGTCAAATGATCCCTGAAACTATGTACAACGAAACAGATCAAAATGTAGACTACATTAAAAACTCTCTGAAACGTAAAGCAAGCAATGCCGAAGTCACCTCGACCGCCATACTGGTTTTGACGTCACGTATAGTCGCTGGCGCAAACGCTTTTACTGGAGAATTCCAAATAAATTCAATAAAAAAGCGAGCTCCGGTTCAATTTGAGACGATTGCAACGAACCCACTAGTCTAGTGGTGTGTCCCATTTGTCTTTTTGTACCAAAAAATGAGGTGTGTTAGCTGTAGTAATCGTGTGCCAACATTCCACGGGTCGAGCATTCCATAGATGTTGTAAGGATACGTCTTTTTAAACAGGTTTGAAATCTGAGCCTGAAAACAGACCAACTCACTGACCACTATTCAGATCAATTGACCAATTAACCTGGCCACACATCATTTTGAGTTTGGGGAAACGAATAATAAACCAGGTGTATTCTGCATGCACAGACCTATAGGCTACACATCAACCAATTATTGAATGACCTGTTGGCTCTCTCTGAGACTTTAACTCACTCAACCTGGTAGACTGGAAACCCCGAAGCAGTAATCGAATAGCCGTTTTTTTCAATGTGTAATTGTTTTTTTTATCCAACTACAGGAGCCCGCTCTCAATGTTCAAATTACACCAGGGAGCATAATTTAGCAACAGATTATCAAAAATCACATACTGTACATGTATCTGACAAAATTAAAGAAACACCAACATAAACACAACATGTGTCTTACAGTTGTTGTTTTTTTACAATTGCTAACAAGCGTTTACCTATACTTAAGATGCTTTTTCTAAACTCTTAACACAGCAGCACATCAACATCACACAATTAGCCAAATAGTTCATTTTCTGCTCAGAACCACTTGTTCATTAAATACCAACTCTACATTTCAAAATGCAAAAAAAAAAACGTTCTCTACAAACACCTACTATCAAAACACGGCAAACCCGACTCAATTTCGAATCATTCTGTCAAAACACTAGCACGTGTTTTCTATCCAAGAGGGACATATAGTCAATCATAGCACAATGACTTTCAAAATACTAACAGTTGATGGCATTACAAAAACGGCATTACTTTTCATGTTTCAGTTCTACCTGCATACAATAGACAAAATGAAATCAGAAACCTAATCTGTCTGTGGAACCAATAGAAACTATTTTTTCTCAACACCTCCCAAATTGTAGCTAACAGCAGCACTAGGTCATTTTGAGATAGGTCCCTAATCTTGGTAATAGCCTATGATTTCTTAATCCGGTCCTGGCTGAGTAAACCAAGAAGTATGCTTTGGTACGCTATAAAAAGGCGATGATTCTCAGGAATAGACTGTATTTTCCTCTTAAGACATTTAATATTTTATTGTTCAATAAATTCACTTCGACTTGGACATGGACTGAAAAATGAAAATAAATAATACTAAATTAAATTAAAAAGTGACCTCTGGTGCAATTTGAGACGATTGCATCAAACCCACTAGTCTAGTGTAGTGTGTCCATCTGTCTTTTTGTGCTAAAAAATGGGGTGTGTCGTGTGTTAATTTAGCTGTAGTAATCGTGTGACCTCATTCCATGGTTTGAGAATTCCACGGGTGATGTAATGATACGTTTATTGCGCGGGTTTGACATCTGAGCATGAAAATAGACCACTAACTAATTGACCGCTATTCAGATCAATTGATCAATTAACCTGGTCACACAAAAAAAATGTAGTTTGGGAAAACAAATAATAAACCAGGTGTATTCCAGGTGTATTCTGCATGCATAGCCCTATAGGCATACAGGTAACTACCAAAATAAAGGAAACACTTGAGTAAACAAGGGATACAAAGTATATGTTATTGTCTGGGGTGTATTTTCCTGGCATGGTTTTTGTCTACTTGTAGAATTTATGCCAAGGCACTTTGAAGCTGTTCTGGCAGCTTGTGGTGGTGCAACACTTTATTTTGGTGTTTCCTTAATGTATGTGCTTGTGATAAAATTTCATACACAGCTATTTTTGATCATTGATCATCTGTTGCTAAATGATGCTCTCTGGTGTATTTTGAACATTGAGAGCGGGCTCCTATAGTTGGATAAAAAAAAACAATTATACATTTAATAAAATGTATTTTTGTTTATTATTTGTTTTGCCTCTTTGGCCGTCTACGGGCTAGTGCCCAGCCCAACGTCAACCAATCATTTAATGGCCTGTAGGCTCTCTCTGAGACTGAAACTCACACAACCTGGTAGACTGGAAACCCTGAAGCAGTAATCCAATAATTAGCCTAATCCAAATGTGAAGGCCATTTCAACTAAATATTCTGTTTGCTAGTTTGTCTATTGGGCCTCATTTCAAATTTTTCACATCCCATTGTTCACCAGGTTGAGTAAAAATCCTAATCCAAATTTGAAACACTGTGTGTAAACTTTCCCCCTTTCCGCTGATCTGACATCAGTTTAAAACTGACTCTCTCACTCACTCTTTCTCTTTCTCTCTCTTTCTCTCTCAATTTGAATTTGATTTGCTTTATTGGCATGACGTAACAATGTACATATTTCCAAAGCTTACTTTGGATATTTAAAATATTAACATAATTAATAATAATCAATATTGTCAACAGGACAACAGTAACAACAATACATTGAACAATAACAATAAGCATAGAGGACATGTGGAGGTTGATTGGTCTGTCAGACACTGTTGTTCATTTTATGGCAGGCAGCAATGTAGTGCGCTGCCAACACACAGCTCTCTGCGTCCTCCCCCAACAGGACGGGTAGCCTATCCTCATCAGAGAGGTCTTTGAAACCTTGAATAAAGGTTTCAAATTTGGGGTAATGACACAATTTTTTAAAAACATTTAGTCAGGAAATGCAGCTCTGTCTCAGGTTCTGCGGTGGTTGTACAGCCTTTCCTCTAGAGGGAGCCATGTTTTCATGTGTCTACCCTTCTCAATGGCAAGGCTTGGCTCACTGAGCACTGTATTTTAGATGTTTCCAAAACTTAATTGTTCTTTTTTTATAATTTTTTTATTAATGGATATTGGCCTAATTCTTCCCTGCATGCATTGTTTGTAGTTTTCCTCTGGACATGTAGGAGAATCTTACAGAACTCCCATTGGGTGAAATCTTGTTTTGCAAGTGGACCCCACACCTCGCTGACAAACTGCATTAAACCAGCTGTCATCTGTGATCTTTAAAAACATTTTTTTTTATCAATTTCAGTTGTGCTTCTATTGCTGTTTGCCTGAATATGTTGTTAATGTTTTTTACTGCTAGATTGATGCCTTCTTTACTGTGAGTGGATGTGCTATCCAGAAAGTTATCAAAGAGTGTTTGGATATTTTGGTTACTGGTTGCTTTCTGGTATTTTTCTGTGCTGTTTTGGGCCCATCTGTATGAATTTCTGATGTTGTACAGCTTACTGGGCTGTGAATGTGTGGTTGTTTCCATGTCTGTTCTTTTGAGGAACAACGTAATTTGACTGTCATCAGACATAGGTGTTAGTGGCTTGACGGTGAATGAGCCGAGAGAGAAAGGGTCAATGTCTGTAATCATATAGTATATTATTCCCCTTATAATTTACTGTATCACAATTCCAGTGGGTCAGAAGTTTACATACGCTAAGTTGACTGAGTGGCAAAATGGCTTAAGGACAACAAAGTCAAGGTATTGGAGTGGCTATCACAACGCCCTGATCTCAATCCTATAGAAAATTTGTGGACAGAACTGAAAAAGTGTGTGCGAGCAAGGAGGCCTACAAGCCCTACACCAGCTCTGTCAGGAGGAATGGGCCAAAATTCACTGAGTTGAAATGTATTTGGCTCAGGTGTATGTAAACTTCCGACTTCAACTGTATATATACAGTTGAAGTCGGAAGTTTACATGCACCTTACATGCTTACATGCTTCCTTCGGTGGGAGTGGTTGTGCAGATGCTCTGGGGTGATTTTTTGGGTGGTGAGCAACGTGCACGTTTGGGAGTAGCTCTCACCCACTGGTGATGTCAGCGTTGACTTTCTGAATGGTACAGGGATGAAAGTCTTTGCGGGGCAGCAGAGTGGAGATGGTGATGTGGGAGTTGGGGAACCGCTCAGAGGCCCTCTCTGCTACTCTGTTGACCAGGCTGCTTACTCTCCTGCTCCTCTCGCAGGTTGTTGGTGCCGGTGTGAATAATAATGTGGCCTGGTGTGCCAAAGTCAGGCTGGGACAGGATGTGGAGTGCATCCTTCGTTTTTGTGCACCACATTTTGGACACCTTGTGGTGGGGGAAGAGTTTATCCTCTTGGATGAATTTCCAATTTGAGTCAATGAGGATGGCCACCTCAGTGGGTTTTACCAGAGTAGTGGGTTTACGGTGTGGGGCTGGGGCTGAGGTACACAGGGCCTGTGTACAAGGAGGGGTGTGTCAGGGGGGGCCAGAGAGCTTCTCTCTGTAGGTGGTCGGTATGGGGGAGGGTTGTGGGTGAGGGTGGGTCAGTGGGGGTGTTAGGGGTGGTGAGGGGCTGCAGCCTCTCCCTAGGAGTCTCTACAGTCTGTTCTCTATGCAGCAGCACCCTCTTGATGATAGACAACTATTTTGCCATCTCCTTCATTGCCTGCACTAGCTCTCTCCTCATGGTGGCCTTTACCTCTCCAAGCGCTGTGGTAAGGCTCTCTCTCAGCTCCTTGACAGAGTTCTTCAGCTGGGTCCTGCACTGGTTGATCTGGTCCTGTAGAAGCTCTGTGTCTGGGCTGGAGGTGGTGTAGCTGGGGGGCTGCTCCTTTAGCTCAGTAACCAATACCTCTGAAAGCCAGCCTGTCTCTCAGCAGGCTGGTGGTAGTGTGGTCATGGCTGTGGTGGTCGTAGGCAGGCAGGGGGGGAGGATAGACCTGTTGTGTTGGTCTGGGCCTGGGCTCCTGCTGTTGGAGAGCCTGAGGTGAGGGGAGAGGTCGGGGTGCTGTCCTCGTCCTTTTTGGTTTCCGCTATCTTCCTTGGGGTGGGGAAGTCCTGCACAAAAGAGCTGAGTGCAGCCTCACTGCCCTGGACAATGACAGTGCGGTTCTGCTACATGCTTCCTGTCAGAAACTTGTTTTCCTGGCCCTTTCGATGTCCTCAAAAATGTTTGAGGTTCCAGCTGTATGCCAGGCAGTAGTGTGGTCTGTGTAGAATAACAGGCTTGTAACAGTCCTGTTGTGTGAGCAGTCGGCAAACAAAGTTTCCAGGTTCTCCCTCAGAACTCTATAAAATTGATTCTTCCCTTCTCTGATTTGATTTCTGCTGGAAATTCAAAAGGGGGAGTCTCTCAGTCTTTGCCACTGCCTCAGTGGCCATGTTGCTATGGTTACCACCAGTAAACAGTTGGAGCTAGACGTGAACTAGCTGACAATTTTGATCTTTTAACTCATACTCTGTCAATCTTTTCCTCCGGTGTTGATCTTCGTTTGTACAATTTGATTAACTATATCTTTTTTTGCGAATTTCATCTTGTTAATCTCACGCTTAACAACCAGAAAGTTATAACAAGTCAGGAGCTGTTCTTCAGCATGACCACTTGTTACTTAATTTATTTCTCTCTCCTGTGCCATAAAGGTATAGATCTCTTGGCAGAGACCATTGAATAGGAGGCTATAAAGGTTACCTGCTGAGAAACATGCATTTTTGACTCCATGGTGTTCAGGAATTGTTTGTAAGGTAGACAGACAGACAGACACACGCACGCGCGCGCACACACACACACACACAGAGATTTCTATGAATGATGACATTTATTTCTAATACCCTGACTACAACGCTCGTTAAAAAATAAATGTAGAAATCTATATTATTCAATTATTGCACCCACACTGCTCGCGTGCGTCTGCGTTGCCAAGGGCTAAAATAGAAGTCAGTTCTATTTGTGACGCAGATCGCGCTGCAAGTCCTGCCTCTCCCATCTCCTCATTGGTTTATAGAAGCAGATACCCACGTGCCATCTCCTCATTGGTTATACCCACGTGGGTGACTGAAAGACGAACTGTGTTGTCGGTTGTCGTGGTAATACTATGAAAGTTTAGATGCCAATCACCATATAAGTTCAAAGAAGAAAAAGCCTGGAAGGAGGAGAGATGACTAGAAACGATTCGTTCGACCATTTCATGTGCTGATTAATTGTCGGAGTAGAGGACCTTGTGCATTTCAGGTCAAATAACAACTCAATGTTTATATCCCAGGACAAATTAGCTAGCAACAGCAAGCTAGCTAAATTGCCATAAATGTTTAATGCTTTCCGACCTGTCCCCAAATTAATGTAATTGGTTCAGAGTTTGTTTTGATATTTTAACCTGCGTGTCGTGATCGCGTTTGGTGTGGGGGGGGGGACAAAATAAATGTATGCACGATGGCGCACGCGCGCAGCCGGTTTGGGTTCCATGTAACACTTCGACCTGCTATTGAGTGTTCACTCATGTGGTGACCTGATACAGAGAGGAGTTGATCCTGCTGTTTAAACCCTACATTACATTGTTTTAACCCTACATTGCTATGCTCAATTGCAATTCTTACCTAAAGTTATCAAACTATTTTAGTTTTTATCTGAAATAACATAGTGGATAACTTACTTATGGGCCCTTCTCAGCAATGCAGAGAGAAAGAAAATAGAGAAATAGTAGAAAATTAAAACACATAATAATAAAGGTAATAATAGATACACAATGAGTAACGAAAACTTGGCTATATCCAAGAAGTACCAGTCCTGAGTCGATGCGCAGGGGTACGAGGTAATTGAGGTAGATGTGTACACATAACTAGGAATAAAGTACAGCGTAGGTGGGGAGTCAAAACAATTAGTGCAAAAATGGTATATGCAGATAGTTAAATAGTCTGGGTAGCTAATTGGTTAACTAACTATTTAACTAACTATTTATGTTGCTGTTCTAGGTCCTGTTAGTTCCAGACTTGGTGCATTGGTACCGCTTGCCGTGCTGTAGCCGTCTACGACGTGGGTAGCTGGAATCTTTGACAATTTTCATGGCCTTCCTCTGGCATTGTCTGGTATAGAGATCCTGGATGGCAGGGAGCTCGGTCCCCGTGATGTACTGGACCCTTTGTTACGCCTTGCGGTCGGTTGGATGTCAAGCAGTTGACATACCAAGCGGTGATGCAGCCAGTCAAGATGCTCCCAGTGGTGCAACTATATAACTTTTTGAGGATCTGAGGGGTCTTGCCAATTCCTTTCAGATTCCTGAGGTGTTGTCGTGCCCTCTTCACGACTGTGTTGGTGTGTTTTGACCATGATAGATCCTTAGTGATGTGGACACAGAGGAACTTGAAGCTCCCGACCCGCTCCACTACAGCCCAATCGATGTTAATTGGGGTGTGCTCGGCCCTCCATTTTCCTATAGTTCACAATCAGCTCCTTTGTCTTGCTGACATTGAGGGAGAGGTTGTTGTCCTGGTACCACACTGTCAGGTCTCCGCCCTCCTCCCTATAGGCTGTCTCATCATCAATGATCAGGTCTACCACCATCTCATCGTCGGCAAATTTAACAATGTGCTGGAGTCCTGCGCGGCCACGCAGTTGTGGGTGAACAGGTAGTACAGGAGGGGACTAAGCATGCACACACTTGAGCTCGGGACCCTGGGACTGAACACCTCCCTCTGCAACTGCATCCTGGACTTTCTGACGAGCCGCACCTATGGGGTGCGGATAAGCAACAACACCTTCGCCACACTGACCCTCAACACGGAAGCCCCACAGGGGTATGTGCTTAGTCTCCTCCTGTACTCCCTGTTCACCCACAATTACGTGGACATGCATGACTCCAACACATCATCATTAAGTTTGCTGATGATACTACAGTGGTAGGCCAATCACCAACAGCGATGAGACAGCCTACAGGGAGTAGGTCAGAGACACTGCCAGGACAACAATCTCTCCCTCAATGTCAGCAAGGCCATGGAACTGATTGTGGACTACAGGAAAAAGCAGGGGAAGCACATCCAGGACCTTTATACCAGGCAGTTTCTAAGGAAGGTCCAGAAGAATTGCCACAGATTTCAGCCACCCAAGCCATGGACTGTTCTCTGTGCTACCGTCAGGCAAGCGGTATTAGAGCATCAGGTCTCGGACCAACAGGGAATTAGACTGTCGAATAGCTAATCAATGGCCATCCAGAGTCCTGGACTATCTGTATATCTGTAGACTATATCGCACCATATATGCTGCTGCTACTATCCTTTACCCGTGTGTACATGCAAATATCTACATCAATTACCACGTATCCCTGCATATTGATATGGTATTGGTACACCTTGTACACTGAGTATACAAAAAATTAAGAACACCCGCTCTTTCCATCTCTTAGAATGACCAGGTGAAAGCAATGATCCCTTATTGATGTCACTTGTTAAATCCACTTCGATCAGTGTAGATGAAGGGGAGGAGACAAGTTAAAGAAGGATTTTTAAGCCTTGAGACAACTGAGACATGGCTTATACCATTCAGAATGTGAATTGGCAAGACAAAAGATTTAAGTGCCTTTGAACAGGGTATGGTAGTAGGTGCCAGGCGCACCAGTTTGTGTCACGAACTGCAACACTGCTGGGTTTTTCACGCGCAACAGTTTCCAGTGTGTATCAAGAATGGTCCACCACCCAAAGGACATCCAGCTATTCTTTGGAGTCAACATGGGCCTGGTTAGTTCCTGTGAACGCTTTCGACATCTTGTAGAGTCCTTGCCCCGACAAATTAAGGCTGTTCTGAGGGCAAAATGGGGAGGTGCAACTCAATATGAGGAAGGTGTTCCTAATGTTTGGTGTTGCCCCATTCTTGTGTTTTATTTCTCATGTTTTTGTAGTTTTTCTTCTTCTAGCACTGCATCATTGGGAAAGAGCTTGTAAGTAAACATTTCAGTGTAAGGTCTACACCGGTTGTATTCGGCGCATGTGATAAATCAAATTTCATTTGATAATACAACAGATGAGTACACCCTACTGGACATAAAGCTTACAGCTTCTGGCATTTCCAGGCGGTCTCCAAGTACTAACCAGGCCCGTCCCTGCTGAGATCAAACATGTTCAGGCTGGTGTGGTTGTAAGCAGGCCGGATTAATGCAGGGGCTTACTGGGGCTGAAGACCCTGGGCACAGGCCCATGGGTGGCCCAAGAGGCCGTTTTTTTAATTAAGGAAATATATACTGTATATATTATATATACAGTATATATATATGTATTTTTTTTTACTGCAACCGCCAACCACAGGAAGAGTCAGGATCCCACTCTCAATGAGTGTAGACTGCCTGCTGCTGCTGCTCTGCTAATCATCAGATGAGGGGAGGAGATTAAGTAGGCGGTCCACATAGGTAACTGGGGGGGGCGCTGCTTTGATTGGGTAACTGATTAAAAAAAAGTTCTAACTGCTTAATAATTAAATGTGACTGGTCAATTGTGTGAGTCAGGGGCTCACTGCATTGTTCAGAGGCAGTATCCCTTGTTTACTCAGGTGTTTCCTTTATTTTGGCAGTTACCTGTATTCCTAGAGTCGGGAAGGCCGCAGTTTGGGCAGTATGCACGCCAAATATAGGGTACAGCTTGTTGCTTCTGACATTAGACATAATCGATAGTAAGGTTTTGTAACCTCTTACCCTGGCAATTTCACTGTTCAACTCATGGGTACACTAGCATTGTATGCCAGTCCTGACTTGAATGGGAACTGCCATCTATGAATTACAGTGGGGAAAAAAAGTATTTAGTCAGCCACCAATTGTGCAAGTTCTCTCACTTAAAAAGATGAGAGAGGCCTGTAATTTTCATCATAGGTACACTTCAACTATGACAGACAAAACGAGGAAAGAAAATCCAGAAAATCACATTGTAGGATTTTTTATGAATTTATTTGCAAATTATGGTGGAAAATAAGTATTTGGTCAATAACAAAAGTTTATCTCAATACTTTGTTATATACCCTTTGTTGGCAATGACAGAGGTCAAATGTTTTCTGTAAGTCTTCACAAGGTTTTCACACACTGTTGCTGGTATTTTGGCCCATTCCTCCATGCAGATCTCCTCTAGAGCAGTGATGTTTTGGGGCTGTCGCTGGGCAACACGGACTTTCAACTCCCTCCAAAGATTTTCTATGGGGTTGAGATCTGGAGACTGGCTAGGCCACTCCAGGACCTTGAAATGCTTCACGGCCACTCCTTCGGTTCGGCGGTGTGTTTGGGATCATTGTCATGCTGAAAGACCCAGCCACGTTTCATCTTCAATGCCCTTGCTGATGGAAGGAGGTTTTCACTCAAAATCTCACGATACATGGCCCCATTCATTCTTTCCTTTACACGGATCAGTCGTCCTGGTCCCTTTGCAGAAAAACAGCCCCAAAGCATGATGTTTCCACCCCCATGCTTCACAGTAGGTATGGTGTTCTTTGGATGCAACTCAGCATTCTTTGTCCTCCAAACACGACGAGTTGAGTTTTTACCAAAACGTTCTATTTTGGTTTCATCTGACATTCTCCCAATCCTCATCTGGATCATCCAAATGCTCTCTAGCAAACTTTAGACGGGCCTGAACGTGTACTGGCTTAAGCAGGGGGACACGTCTGGCACTGCAGGATTTGAGTCCCTGGCGGCGTAGTGCGTTACTGATGGTAGGCTTTGTTACTTTGGTCCCAGCTCTCTGCAGGTCATTCACTAGGTCCCCCCGTGTGGTTCTGGGATTTTTGCTCACCGTTCTTGTGATCATTTTGACCCCACGGGTGAGATCTTGCGTGGAGCCCCAGATCGAGGAAGATTATCAGTGGTCTTGTATGTCTTCCATTTCCTAATAATTGCTCCCACAGTTGGTTTGAAGAAATCAAGCTGCTTACCTATTGCAGATTGTCTTCCCAACCTGGTGCAGGTCTACAATTTTGTTTCTGGTGTCCTTTGACAGCTCTTTGGTCTTGGCCATAGTGGAGTTTGGAGTGTGACTGTTTGAGGTTGTGGACAGGTGTCTTTTATACTGATAACAAGTTCAAACAGGTGCCATTAATACAGGTAATGAGTGGAGGACAGAGGAGCCTCTTAAAGAAGAAGTTACAGGTCTGTGAGAGCCAGAAATCTTGCTTGTTTGTATGTGACCAAATACTTATTTTCCACCATAATTTGCAAATAAATTCATAAAAAAATCCTACAATGTGATTTTCTGGATTTGTTTTCCTCATTTTGTCTGTCATAGTTGAAGTGTACCTATGATGAAAATTACAGGCCTCTCTCATCTTTTTAAGTGAGAGAACTTGCACAATTGGTGGCTGACTAAATACTTTTTTTCCCCACTGTATATTTCTATGGTTGGTTGCGGATGTCTATTTGCCTTTTGCAGATAAAAAAAAAACTGTACAGTTTGCAAAGCAAATACCTACTGCTGAAAAGAGAAACCTAATCTGTCTGTAAAACCAATAAAAATGATTTCTTTCTCAATAACTCCCAATTTGTAGGTCAAAGTAGCTCATTTTAAGATTGGCTATTGCCAATACGAGGGGCCTATGATTTCTTAATCCGGCCCTGGTCGTAAACTAAGAAGTATGCTTTGGTACACTATAAAAAAGGTGATGATGAACCTCAGAAAATATAGTATTTTCCTCTTATGACATTTAACATTTGATTGTTTAATAAATTAACTTTGACTGGGACATGGACTGAAAAATAGCCTACACTGAACTAGACAAGGACATTTCCTAAAGAAAATATGTGTGCTTGCTTGTCTTGAATCTATGCAAATCCAATCCATGAGGGGCCTCTGGCTTTCTCATCCAATGGATTTTGAGAAAGAGACAAGGCCCATGGATGAGGTGGGGGTAAGATGGCGGGTAGGAAAAAAAGGAGAAAAGTGGAACATATTATTAGTAAATATGGAATGGTGGATCACACAGAACTTTTGGAAGAGCTACAGAAGGAAATTGAACATGAATTAACTGCGGTGGCAGGTGCAGTTTTTTGGAGAGAATGGATCCTTGCCTTCTGGCTGATCCATATGTGGTGTCAGATTGGGTAAAGAAGAGATGTTCCTCAAGAAGAGATGAGGAATGTTGGGTCCGTGAAAGTGACTCAAAGTGAAATCGTGTAGATTTTTGGCATTTTTGTCATCCAGAGGGAGCGAGTAATCCGCACCACTCGACTGGGGACAAGAATTGTGACTTTTTTTCCTTTCCAGAGCAGGGTGCCATTGGAAGGAGTGATAACTGGAATGGCGTTGTGTTGAGGAGGATCAACTGAAGTTGAAGATTCCCTGTGACGATTGTCTGTGACGCTAGTCATTTGGTGCGACGCAGACCCAGTAGAGAGTGTGGTGTAACAGAGAATACACTATACTACTGAGTTTTGATGAAGTCAGGATGTGTCAGTTATCCCGTGATATCTTTTGTCCCAAATCCATTACAGTGTTTAAGGTGTCAAGAGTATGGTCATGTAGCAGCAGCAGAACTGGGCTCTGTTGCGACCTGCAGTGTGTGTGACGTTTGGTGTGGCATTCTTTTATGTTTTATGTTCTTTTATGTTCTTAATTTGTACACTTAGTTTACAAACAATCTGCCAACCATGGATTTACAGTGGTGGGGTGTTGGACTGATCTTGTAGATCGTGTACATACCCGCTACAAACAGACTAAACTATAAAACGCTGCTGGCAGCGGAATCCAATACAGCAGGGAGTTCGTACTACAATGCAACTCAAACACAAACGCGATGGATATCCCAATAGCCCATCTAATCCCAGATTGTCTGCGAGTGGATTACAAACCCAAATGCAAACGTGGAAAACGCGGGGGAATCAGACAAAGACGTAAAAAATTTAAGAACAAACTTCCCTTACCCACCACCTTGCTGATTAATGCCCAGTCACTGAGGGGGAAAGCAGATGAGCTGTCAGCGAATCTGCGCTTCCAACACGAATATCGGGAGGCCTGTTTGCTGGCATTTACTGAGACTTGGCTGGATGACAGAGTCTCGGACAGAGAAGGGAAACTTCACGGCGGTGGCGTCTGCCTGCTTGTCAGGGACCAGTGGTGTAAATCGATCCTGGTAAGAGAGAGACTCTGTACCCCCGACATTGAACTGCTTTCTGAGTCACTGCGACCCTACTATCTGCCCCGTGAGTTCCCCCAATTGTTTGTTACCGTTGTGTACATTCAACCGAAAGCTAATATAACAAAGGCATCAGAGATTATTTATAATCTGTCACAGAAACTGGAATCCATCTCCCCGACGCACCCAAATTTATTTTAGGGGATTTTAACAACTGTACCTTGCACAAAGTCCTGCGTACATACCACCAGTATGTGAAATGTCACACTAGGAAAAATATGACTCTTGATTTGTGCTATGGGACAATACCAAATGCGTTCTCTGCCACCACCAGACCTCCCCTGGGGACATCAGACCACAATGTGGTCTACCTCAGGCCAACCTACTGTCGGCTCCTGGAGAGGGAGAAACCCACAGTTAAAACTGTCCAGATCTGGAATGACAACATTATCACTTGTCTCCAGGGGTGTTTTGACTGTACTATGCAGGAGGTATTTGAGGACAGCAGCTCTGATCTTGATGAACTCACAGATGTTGTTTCAGACTATGTAAACTTCTGCGTTGAGTCAGTTGTGCCTACTAAAACCTGTAAAATATTCCCTAACAATAAGCCTTGGGTATCAAAACATCTAAAATCACTACTTGATAGGAAGATGGCAGTTCATGCTGAGGGTGATAGACAGGCTTTAAGAGATGTACAACATGAGATAAAAAGACAGATACTGGTGAACAAGGAGGCATACAAGCAAAGGGTGGAGAGGACCCTCGCCTCAGGAAACGCAAGGGTGGCCTGGCAAGGGATTAAATCCATGGCTAGTGCCCCCACATAGGCAGGGGAAAACCCAGTGCTGACCTTGGGAGACATGAGGGCCAGAACATGGCTAATGAACTGAATGTTTTCTTCTCAAGATTTGAATCAGATATCCTGTCAGACACGTCCTTAAGTTCGCTGATGACACTGCCTTGATCAGCTTGTTGCATGAGGACGAGGAACATCATGGCCCGGTCCTAGATGACTTTGTAGAGTGGTGTGAGGAATCACACTTGGTCCTCAATACCAACAAGACCAAAGAGATGTGCATAGACTTCAGGAAGCGTACAAAACCTACCTCTGCAACATCTATCAGAGGTCAGAATATAGATATTGTAGAGGAATACAAATATCTGGGTGTCCTTTTGGACAATAAGCTTCAGTAGAGTAAATGTACAGACCTAATCTACAAAAAGAGCCAACAGAGACTTTCTCAAAAAGCTGGGATCTTTTAATGTTGACTGTACTATACTGACTCTGTTTTACAAATCTTTCATTGAGAGTATTTTAACTTGTTGTATTGTTTGTTGATTTGGCAATTCCACTGTCAGCCAGAGAAATAGGCTGAGAAGGATTATCACCAAAGCAAGCAAGGTACTTGGAGTCAAACAGACAGGCCTGGATGAGATCTTTAAGGTCAGGGCCCTCCACAAGGCTCACAAAATCATTTTAGACCCAAGCTACCCCCTGAACCCGGACTTTAAACTACTCCCCTCTGGGTGCAGGTATAGGGCACCCCTCAGCAGGAAAAACAGAACTAGACAATCATTTGTGCCAGGTGTGATATCCCTCCTAAATAACTTGGGCTAATGTTCCTATCTTTTTATTATTATTATTAATATATATTGTTATTGGTATGTAACTGTTATGAATGTTGTATTGTCAATTTGTTTTGTATTTAAACACCACTTTAAATGTGTACATGACACTGCAACAACATTTTCCCATGGGGACAATAAAGTCAGTAAGCAAGTAGGAGGGAAATTCCTAGATGTGAGAAGTGTGCAGGAGGACATGTGACAAAGGAATGTGTAGTATTGGTGGAAAAGGTAGTACTTGGGTGGACAAGATTTTATTGCAAAAGTATCATTTTTGTTTTGTTTATATCCTCAAGCTCGGGAGAGGCGAAGGTCGAGTCATGCGTCCTCCGAAACATGACCCGCCAAACCACTCTTCTTAATTCCCGCTCACTTAATCCCGATGCCAGTCAAACCAATGTGTCGGAGGAAACACCTTTCAACTGACGACCGGGGTCAGCCTGCAGGTGCCCGGCCCACCACAAGGAGTCCCTAGAGCACGATGAGCAAAGTAAAGCCCCCCTGGCCAAACCCCCTCCTCGCCCGGACGACACTGGGCCAATTGTGCACCACCCTATGGGACTCCCGGTCACAGCCTGTAATGACATAGCCTGGGATCAAACCCCAGGCTGTAGTGACACTGCAACACTGCGATGCAGTCTTAGACCGCTGTGCTTCTCGGGTGGCCCCTGCAGAAGTATCTTAAATGATCCTAGCACTTCCTGGCCTGGAGTAGGATCAGATGAGGCCAAAGTAGTGGAATGGTGGTGAGGTTTTAATGGGTGCAAGGATGGTTGGCAGGGCAAATGTTTTGTAATGAATTCAAACTAATAGTAGGCTGATACATAGCCAATACAGCAGGTGGCGACATGCACCTATACATTTTTAGCTGTGTTCAAATACTCATAATAACCTTACTATTTGTGACGTGAATTGAGTATATAGTATGCTTATTGGTCATAGTACGGATATAGTTAGTATGCCAAAAGTTCCCGGATGTCGTACTAAATTCTCCAAAATATGAAGTATACATGCAGAGGACAATTCTTCAGGAAATGGGCGGGGCTTCACATCGTTTCCAGATTTGAATGAAATGGCGGAAAATATGCAGTCGAAGTACGAGATTCATTGCTTTAACTAATCATGACAAATCTTAAGAAAATGTTGAGCAATGTAATAAAGTAATGACTTTTCAAATAAGTTACCTTATACAGTTATATTGGCTGAGAATTTGTTAGCTACCCGGTCCTTACGAACCACATAGTGTATCATTACAGCAGTATGTTGTTAGCTAGCTACCTAACGTTAGTTGACTACTTATACATTTGCCCGTATATTAACTATATGCTATCTAACTAACTACCCAAAATTCATTGACCTGATTATTCCCGTCATTGTTAGATTAGCTGGACATTTGGGTGCTTTCCTAAATTCGCCCTGGCTATCTACTCCGATTTCAGAGAACTCTCGTCTGAGTGTACCAGAGCGCAGAATAATGAATATACGAGCGCTCAACACCAGTTGAATATGGCCGGTGTCAGTAAACGTCGGCAAAAAAAAACGTAATTAAATTGTTGCCAGCAGCACCGTTACAGTCACCAACGCTCTGAACAACACGAACACTTCCTAACCACTGGTAACCAGCTCTGCTGGGGCAAGTAAAATGGTCAGAGTGGTCTCATTTGTGTCTGGAAGTAGCTAGCCACGTTAGCTTGAGTGCTTGACTGCTTTTGTAAAAGGTCCGAACGGTCAAATCAACCCTGCTCCTCCGCCCCAGCGTCCAGTGAGCGCTCCTTTACCGAAAGGACAATCCGACAACGCTCTGCATTTACGAGGGCACTCCAGGTTCAATTTAAGAACACACCCGACGTCGTAAAAATGTCGTTGGCAGTAAGTGTAGAGTAGTAGCCGTTGAAATGGAAGATCCCCGGTGACTGTAACGCCTGCCGTTTGATGAGATTTAACGTTAGTTAGCTTTTTGGTCATAATATGGACATACTAGTTCGCATGCCGAACGTTTCCGGATGTCGCACTACATTCGCTAAAATACGAAGTATACAAACAGTGGATACTATTTCCGTGCTTTTACGGCGCATAATGCATTTATGCGAGCTACTTCCAGACACAAATGAGAGAACACCCCACTCTGACCATTTTACTTGGAGCGTTGGGGACTGTGCTACTGGCAACATTTTAATTACGCTTTTTTTGCCGAAGTTTACCGACACCGACCATATTCAACGGGTGTTGAGCGTTCGTAAATACATCAGTTTTCCTGCGCTTCGGCACACTCAGATGAGTGGTCTGAAATCGGAGTAGATAGCCAATTTAAGAACACGCCCGAAGTCGTAAAATGTCTAGCTAGTAATTTGTTACGCTAACAAGGTAGCAAGAGCATCAACTTCCGACGAAGAGCTAGTATGCGGACGTTTACATACTGTAATGAAACAGGCAGGGAGCAGGTCGAGGGTTCTAGCCCGAAGTCCAGCAAGCTGTCGACTGTGCGCCAAAAGCATGCTTGTAACGACCCTGGGTTTATAAGCGCTGATATCGACTCTCGAGCATGCTTTTGCGGCACAGTCGATAGTGCGCTGGACTTCGGGCTAGAAGGTCGAGGGTTCGTACCGTATCCTAAACTCATTAGGTATGGGTATTCGAACATAGCTAATTTGTCCTTCGCCCCCGCTTTTCGGGCACGGGTTTTCTCTGGTGCACAGCAGGCGGAAGCGACACTGTGTGCTAACTAGCATGGTGTCGCCCCAGGCTCCCGCATGCTGTGCTGGCGATAGACAGTCCTTCGCTCCCGCAGTTCTGTTAACGAGAGGGGGTGGTATTGACCTTTGACCACATGTTTTTTTGTAGTTCATGTCGCAAGTCGGACAATTTTTATAACGTTAATGCAACACACTTTGAAAGGTGACTTGACAAAAGTGATCCACACTCACACTGTCTGTATTCCAGAGCCATGTCTGTGTTGTTATGTGTTAATAACATTTAGACTACGTTACCCAGCAGGCTAGGCGGGGGGGTCACGTGGTGGGGGTTGAAGAATGCCTTGCATGGCTTAAGAACGGTGTTTGCTAGCTGAAGTATATGTTCATTAAAAAAGTAGTTAAACCTACGCCCCGGTTTGTCATTATATAAAGGAACAAACATAACATGGTGTCAGAAGTGGTAGTCGCTATGGCGAGACAGAGAAATTAAATGAGTAACTCTGAAAGTTTCCACGAAGAACATTGAACATTCTACCACAAGTGACGTGAGTAGTCGAAGACGCTAGCTTGCAATTGCGCGGGTAACGAGCCGCAGCGGCGAGAGTGACAGCAGCGGGAGCGAGGCTGCATTTGAATCTGTTGACGAGCAACATACTGAAGTAGGAGAAATTCTGGTTTTCCGTCATGGATAGGCTTAGTCCTCCTACTCCTATGCAGTTAACAGGCAATTTAGCTGACAATTGGAAACGTTTCAAGCAGAGATTCAATATCTACCTAGCAGCCAGTGGAGCAGGGGAGATGATGACAAATTGAAAGCTTCCATTTTTCTGCACGTTCTTGGAGAGGATGCATTGGACGTTTACAATAGCTTTCAACTAGACGAGGTAAACTTGACATTGCCTGTGCTAATGGCTAAATTTGAGGAGTACTTTGTACCAAGCCAGAACGTCACGTTTGAGAGATACAAGTTTTTCTCTCATGATCAGAAACAGGAGTCAGTTTTGACCAGTATTTGGCTGAGCTGAACACACTGAGCAAAACATGTGAATTTGAAAATCTGAAAGACTCACTAGTGAAAGACAGGATAGTCTGTGGCATACTTGATAATGGACTCAAGGAGAGATTGCTGCGTGAGCAAGATTTAACTTTGGAGAAAGCAGTGAATATGTGTAGAGCAGCTGAAACCACCAGAGCACAAGCTAAAGAGCTGCGCAGGGATGAGACGTCAGTGCATGCCATAAAAGAGAGGAGCAACACACACAACGCCTTACAAAACAGAAACAAGCAAAAGAGAGAAATCAAAACACTACATGTGGAAAATGTGGATTTATCCACAAGCCAAAAAATTGCCCTGCATATGGCAAATCATGTAACAACTGTGGGAAAAATAATCATTTCTCAAAATGCTGCAAAGCCGAGGCTACAAAGAAAAAGGTTCACACAGTCAAGGAGGAGATTGAAGAATTCTTTGTTGATTCTGTGGAAATATGCAATGCAGTGAAAGCTGAATGGATTGTGCCATTGACTGTGAATGAAACTATAATACCATTCAAGCTTGATACTGGAGCACAGGTAAACCTGTTGTCGCTGGATGACTACAAAACACTGAAGGTGAAGAGCAAAATACACCCGGTGAAAATTAAGGTTACTGGTTATACTGGGGAGAATGTACCAGTCAAAGGAAGCTGCATAGTAACTTTACAGCACAAAGGAAAACAGTTCAGAGCACAGCTGCTGATTGTGGAAAAGAGTGTACAGCCTATTCTAGGAATCAATGCATGTGAAAAGCTCAATTTGCTGAAAAGAGTGTATGTAGTGACATCACAGACTGAAAATGACCAGGAATCGCTACTGGCTGAGTATGAGGATGTGTTTGAGGGTCTTGGATGTTTACCAGGAGAACACAAAATATGTACCAATGACAAAATTACTCCAGTTGTGCATGCATGTAGAAAAGTTCCATTTGCATTGAGGAAAAAGCTCAAGGAGGAACTCGGACGCATGGAAAAGATGGACGTCATCACAAAAATGGATGAACCTACAGACTGGGTAAGCTCACTGGTTATTGTGGTGAAAAAGAATGGCGATCTCAGGATATGTCTAGACCCAAGAGATCTCAACAAAGCAATCAAGAGAGAGCACTTCAAGTTGCCAACCAGAGAAGAGATAATGTCGCAGTTTGCTGGAGCAAAGTGGTTCAGTAAGCTTGATGCCTCATCAGGATTCTGGCAAATGAAGCTAGACGATGCAAGCTCAAGGCTATGCACATTCAACACACCTGAGGGCAGGTACAGATTTCTTCGTCTACCATATGGGATTCTCTCAGCGCCAGAGGTCTACCACAAGACAATCCACATGATCTTCGAGCATATTCCTGGAGTGGAGACCATGATGGATGACATCATCGTCTGGGGGGCCACAAAAGAAGAACACGACGCAAGAGTGAGACAAGTGCTGGACCTGACACGGAAGGTCAACCTAAAACTAAACAAGGACAAATGCGAGTTTGGTGTGAAAACACTTACCTTCGTGGGAGATGTACTTTCAGAGGATGGAGTCAAACCAGACCCGAGGAAAACATCAGCCATCAACAACATGGAGCGCTCAAGAACAAGGACGACGTGAGACGCTTCATGGGCATGATCACCTACCTTGCAAAGTTCATACCTCAACTGTCAGCACAGTCCGCTCCACTCAGATGTCTACTGGAACAGAAAACGAATGGGAATGGTCCCATGAACAGGAAAACTGCTTCAAAAACCTAAAGAAGACAATCACAGAAGAGCCAGTGCTCAGGTTCTATGATCCAGAGAAAAGCACAAGGATTTCTGCAGGCAGCGTCACAGTTTGGCCTGGGAGCAGTTCTTCTGCAACAGCATGATGAAACATGGCAACCTGTCATATGCATCCAGAGCCTTGACAGGCGCAGAGACAAGGTATGCACAAATAGAGAAAGAACTACTGGCGAGCACATACGCTTGCGAAAGGTTTCACCAATACGTCTATGGACGAGACTTCGAAGTAGAAACCGACCACAAACCATTGGTGTCAATCATGTCTAAACCACTGAATGATTGTCCAATGAGAATCCAGAGAATGTTGATCAGACTGCAAAAGTATGATGTGAAGATGATCTATACCCGGGAAAGTTCATGTTCACCGCCGACACTCTTTCTCGAGCAGTCGACAAGAAAGAGAGCTTCGACACACAGAAAAACACTGAGATTCAGGCCTACGTCGACATGATCGTAGCATCACTTCCTGTGTCTTCTGAGAGAATGGAGCAGATCAAAAGAGAGACCGCAGCTGACCAAACAATGACAGAGTTGAAAGAAACAACACTGATTGGATGGCCCGCACAGAAAAACAACTGTCCAAGGAGAATACAGGATTACTGGATGTGCAGAGCAGAGCTCACCGTTGTAGATGACATAGTGTTCAAAGGCAACAAGATTGTCATTCCCATGACACTACGCAAAGAAATGCTACAGAAAATACATGAGGGCCACTTGGGTGAGGAAAAATGCAAACGACGAGCACGAGAAGTAATGTACTGGCCTAGAATGAACCAGGAAATCAGCCAGACCACTGCTTCATGTGAGCTGTGTTTGGCATGCAGGCCAAAGCAGCAAGCAGAGCCGCTAATGCCTCATCCAGTACCCAACAGACCCTACTACAAAGTTGGAGTTGACCTTTTTGACTGCAATGGCAAAAGTCACATTGTTGTTACTGACTACTACTCAAACTACCCTGAAGTAGCAACACTGCCAACTACCTCCAGCAAAGCTGTAATCACATACCTGAAATCAGTCTTTGCAAGACATGGGGTTGCGTCTGAACTGTACTCAGACAATGGTCCGCAGTTCTCAAGTTCAATTCCGATCGTTAAGCTAACGACTGGGGATTCCGACACAACACCTCCAGCCCCAACTACCCAAGGTCCAACGGCTTAGCAGAGAGTTCAGTCAAAATTGTTAAAGGTCTGATGAAAAAGGCACACGACGGAAAGGAGGATTTCCTAAAAAGTCTGATGATCTACCGCAGCGCACCGCTGCAGAATGGACTTTCACCTGCACAAATGTTGATGGGACGTCGCATCAGAACCAACCTACCCATCCACGAGGACTTGCTGACACCCAGAGGTGCTCACAAAGTCAAACTCGCGAAGGAAAAACAGAAAGACAAACAAAAACAGCGACACGACAAAAGTGCAAGACACTTACCTGAACTGAAACCTGGAGATCAGGTACGACTCCGAGACATCACTACAGGAACCTGGATGCAGCAAGGGTGTGTGCAGAGAGAAGTTGCACCGCGATCCTATGTGATCCAAACGGAGCATGGATCACAACTGAGACGAAACAGAGTGGATCTAAGGCTTCAGCCATTCACTCAAGGGACTGAGGATCATCAGGAGGATACTGCTGAAGCGTCAAATTATTTCAGAAATGGACAATTCAGTCAGAACACCCTGACTGACAATGAACTGACTGACAACGAACGCTGTCCAGCTGTTACAGGAAGCACTTCAGCAGAACGACCAAAAAGGACTGTCAGAGCCCCTGAAAGGCTTATTGAGAATTGCTAAAAAGAAAACAAATAGAGACACTATAGAGTATTGTTGACTATATTTAGTTGAAAATAATAATACATCAGAATATGTTTAATGCCTCTTAAGTGATGAGAGTAATGTAAAAAAATTACAAAAAAATAAAAAATGTGGATAAGAAATGTGTGTTGAAAATGTTATGCAGGTTGAGTAAAGAAATGTGATGTGACAGGTGTTGGTACATAGAAAAGTAGTTATATTTTAAAGGAAGGAAGATGTGTTGTTATGTGTTAATAACATTTAGACTACGTTACCCAGCAGGCTAGGCGGGGGGGTCACGTGGTGGGGGTTGAAGAATGCCTTGCATGGCTTAAGAACGGTGTTTGCTAGCTGAAGTATATGTTCATTAAAAAGTAGTTAAACCTACGCCCCGGTTTGTCATTATATAAAGGAACAAACATAACAATGTCTATCGGTGTGCCATAGTAATTTTGACTACATTAAGGCTTAAGCCTTATTGGCTAATTACATTATCCTGTACAAGAGAAGGGCTCTGTGTTTGTGAGAGAGTGGGTTTAAAGTTAGGTGATATACTGTTTAGCAATATTCATATGGGCTATTAGGGGTTTAGTCTGTTTCCAGGGTTGGGGGGGTTCCTCCAGAAAGGTTGTGGTCTGTGGGGATGTGGCCCACCCTGGGGGCTCTAATCCCAGCAGCACCTGCCAGTTCTTCTGGAGGAAGTGGAAGAGCTTTCACAGTGTAGTCAGACCAGCCTACTCAGTGCCCAAGGTACAGTATGTACTCAAAATCCCACAATTATTCACATACCTCTCTCTGCCAGACACTGCCCACTCACACATTGCCCGAGTTACAATGCATCACTTACCTCGTACATTGTGATACAATAAAAATGTATGTCCTCTTTGCCCCTCTCCCCTCCTTTCTCCACCACACTCTTCCCCCTTTCTCTCTGTCTCCGACTCTCTTTCTGTCTCTCTCCCCACTACTCTCATTCTCTCGCTCTCGGTCTGTAGCACATCTTGAGGCCTGACTATGTGAAGAGTGGTCAGGTTCCTGACTGGCCAGACTACATAGAGATCAAAGACCAGGAGCAGATCCAGGGCATGACGAGAGCCTGCCAGCTAGCCAGACACATACTGTTGCTGGCTGGACACAGTCTTAAGGTGTGTGTGTGTGTGCCCATGTTAGAGGAAGAGAGTGTGTCAGTCTGTTTTATGACATTCCAAGTTAATAACTTCATTGTTTTTACCTCTGACCCCAGGTTGGCATGACGACAGATGAGATAGATTTCATCGTCCACTAGGAGACGATTCGTCACAGCGCATACCCTTCCCCCTGAGATACGGGGGTTTCCCCAAATCAGTCTGCACCTCGGGTCAATAACGTGGTCTGCCGTGGCATACCTGACACCCGGAAACTACAGGATGGAGACATTATCAACGTTGATGTGACAGAGTTTTATCCCCCTTCATGCACACACACACATGCACGATTCACATTCCTGACCCCCCCCCCCCATCAGATCTATCTGGAGGGTTACCATGATGACACCTCCGAGACATTCCTGATTGGCTGTGTGGACGAGGTTGGGCAAAAGCTAGCGGAGACAGCCGGGAAGTGTAGAGATGAGGCAATCGCTGCCTGTAAACCTGGGGCTCCACTGTGTGCTATAGCAAACACTATCAGGTACACACACACACAGGATACCTCTCTGTTGTTTTGTGTAATCTACTGTCCCTCTCTTTCTCCTACACTGGTATAACCCACTCCAATGGTTTCCATGCCATGTCCCTACTTTATTGGACATGGCGTAGGCTCCTACTTCCATGGCCACCCAGACATCTTGCACCACGGTAAGTACAACACAGCAACAGTTTTCTGTGGATCACCTACTGTATGTTGGACAAATCCTAAATATCTCTTTCATCTGACCGCTAATGACAATGATATGACCATGGATGAAGGGATGTCTTTCACTATAGGTCAGTCACATTTCCTATGTATATCAGTGTGTATTGATGTCAACTTAAGTGAGTGTGTGTGTGTGTGTGTGTTAAAGTTGCATCTGTGTAGGCAAAGCCCATATTGATCGAGGGATCGTTAGAGTTCAGAATCCTGAAGGACAAGTGGACAGCGGTGTCTGCCGACGACAAGAGGTAGGCCACTTACAGCCTACATAGGGCTGAGAGTTACGCCCTAAAAGGCTGGAGAGTTACAGCCTACAAAGTGCCACTGATATCCTTGTGTAACCTCTGTTTGTTTGTGTCTGTCTGTGTTTGCGCGTGTCTTTAGGTCGGCCCAGTTTGAACACACGGTAGTCATCACCTCTGGTGGAGTGGATATTCTCACCAAACTACCTGAGGACGAGCCGATGCCAATTGAAGTCTAATCACTGTTCTCTGCTCAACAACCCTGTCACATCCACATCTATGAAGAGGTAAAGCACCAAACTGACCCAGGACCAGGGCTTAGCACCACAGAGAGTATAGGAAACTGGGCATAGATATGATTCAAATGAGACTGCACTAGTGCATTGCTGTGTAGAAAAATAAGTTATATTATTTAAATAAAATGTTTGTTCACTTTCAATTAGTTAACCAGATCTGTCTGAATAAGTTAATAACTTCATTGTTTTTACCTCTGACCCCATATGGTTATTTTTTTTCAAATCCGGCAAATTGACATTTAACTTTTTTGTCTGACAAAATATTTGGAAACAATATGTGGTCAATGTTGCTATAATATATTTGGACTAGGACTTTTCGATTCATGAAATCAAATTAATTAGAATCAGAGGAGCACATCATTTTCTATGACTGACGTCATCATAAGATTATCTTGTGTTAACGCTGTTAGGACTGCAAGGTTTGCAGAGTATCGTACGTCTACTGGGCTGATTAAGTCATGACGTGATGTTATTGATGCTGTGTTTTGGCTTCATAATATTTTCTGTTCTACTAATAATCTCTAATGACATCAACCTCCAGCTCTACATTGTTAGCGACTTATTTTGTACTCGCTCCTGTCCAATTAGAAACCACGTCCTATTTATATCACTGAGGAGACTGATTATACTGAAGCTATGTATTTTAATGGGATCGTGTAGGATTTTGTCAATCAAGGCTTTTTTTCTACTTACCCAGAGTCCGATGAAGTCATAGGTGCTACAGTAGCGTTAGCGCAAATGCTAACTAGCATTAGCGCAATGACTGGAAGTCTAGCTGTTCCCATAGACTGCCAGTCATTGCGCTGATGCTAGTTAGTAACTTCCTTCAAACTGCACGAGGAGACATAAAAATGGTATCCATGAGTTCATCTGACTCTGGGTAAGTTCCAAAATCTCGCACTATCCCTTTTAAAAACCTTTTAAAGGATCTTACCCTTTTTCTTTTTTTCTTTACCTAAAATGACATACCCAAATCCAACTGCCTGAAGCAAGGGTATGCGTATTCTTGATACAATTTGAAAGGAAACACTTTGAAGTTTGTGGAAATGTGAAATTAATATAGGAGAATATATCACATTAGATCTGTTCCATCATCTTTGAAATGCAAGAGAAAGGAAATATAATCAGATAGGAGTTTAGGCGCAATTTAGATTTTGGCCACCAGACGCAGCGGTGTGTGTGCAAAGTTTCAGTCTGCCAGTTTTTCCAAATGAGCAGAATTCATCAATTGATATATCTTCAAGTACATAACTATAGAGAACATACAAAAATGCAATGGTAATAAAAAATGTAAGTTTACACACTCCCAGGAATGTCATACATGATGGATAATTAGCTTCCCTACAGAAAAGACACTAACCTTCACACATCTAGATGTGTGGGCGGAGTGGGTGTGGGGCCAGAGACAGCAGGGGTTCAAACTGTAGTTCCTACATTTGAATATAAAAGAGATTTATCAAACAAAACAATGCTACCTTTTATCTCTGGAACCCTCAGGATGACAAATCAGAGCAAGATTACTGAATGGAAGTACATTATTTACCTTCAGAGGTGAATGTATCAAACCAATTGCCATGATAAAAGTGTTTTGTTGTGCACTCTCCTCAAACAATGGCATGGTATATTTTCACTGTAATAGCTACTGTAAATTGGACAGTGCAGTTAGATTAACAATCATTTTAAGCTTTCTGCCCATATAAGACATGTCTATGTCCCAGACAGTTGGCTGTTACTTACAACGTCATTCTAGTCACATTAGTGCAACCGTCCAGGTTTAGGAACACTGATCCCGTAGAGGATAAATTCCATAGGCTACATTCTTCCTTTCTGTACAATATGGCACATTTTGTTACACAATATTGAATCTCAACAACGTTATTCTCAAACATATAGGAATTCATTGAAATAAACTAGTCAAACTGTTCATCTGCTACATTAAAAGCCCAAATCGGTCATACATCCACATACCGTTTTTCCCTTTTGCAGGCTTTCAGTATCTTTGGTCCCGTATATCAGTAAATTGACCCCACATCATCTGTAGGATTAGATTGCTGATGTGGTACTGGATTCAGCTGGGAGAGTGCCACAGTCAGATGAGTACCAAGAGTAGTTACTGTAAAAGGATGGGGCGCATGTGTTCGGAGGCATAAACTCCAGCTCTTTGCTTATCTCTGTAATCCCGTGATTCTGGGGCCCCCAGTGCACCACTGTTGGTCGAGGAGAGCTGCTGGACCGAGGGTAGTCACAGGGGGTCTCCTGCTGTCCTGGTGGCATCTGCCCGTTTCTCCACAGCTTCTTCAACTTGGAGCGACGATTCTGGAACCAGATCTTCACCTGGGAGAGGAGTAGACATGCAGAAGTATAGGCGGTGTTTGAAATTCCCATCATATGTACAAGTGCACTGCTACCCCCAGTCAAGTACCTTACATCTCCAGCAAGGATATTACACTTTTATATACAGTGCACTTACATATGAAATACATTTAGCATAGTGAAAAAGATACAACTTAAAATCCTCCATCATGGTCAGAAAATGAACATAGTGCACCTGTGTTTGTGTGAGTCCCAGTGACGCGGCGATCTCTGCGCGCTCAGGTAGCGCCAGATACTGCCTCGTTCGGAATCTGCTCTGGAGCACGCACAGCTGCAGGCTGGAGTAGACGGTTCTAGGCTTCCGGACTTTCTTTGGTTTTCCCTTTACCAATCTGACTTCTGTCTCCTTCTCCTCTTTCTCTGAGAAAATGTGTATGATCATTAGTAGGCCTGTCATTAATCTTGGTTAATCCAGAACTAAAATCTTGTGTTATTTGGTCTGTTCACGAGAGATAAGCCTCTCATTGATTTACACAATGTAGCCTGTGCACTAGGTTTGAAAACAGAACCTGGCATAAAGAACCAACACAATGTTTCTGAAAAGTACAGAAATTGCCACATCATAGGCTACTAAAATGGAAAGTATAGGCTAGTCATAAAAAGAGAGTATTGACTTTGACTTTCTGACTGTTCTGCCCTCTCCACTTCATTTACTGCTGCCTTGCTCTCATGTGTGGATGTGCTTAATTGCCTGTTATTGATATATCCAAATTTTGGAGCAGACAGTGTAATTTAATGATCAAGATTTACCATTCTGACATCTGGATCCTTCTCCTCTTTCTATGAGGAAGAACAAATAGCTTTATGTTCGGCTTCTAAAAAGGAGTGTATTGCCCATTAGCTGTCAGGTTTGGATGTGCCTGTGCGTAATTGATGCATACAAACTTGGGAGCAGAAAACGGTGACATTCAGTGATCATGGGCACAGCCACACTGGAATAAACAGGTTATATTATACAATAGATATGAATCACGTTACGCACCTGTGTCCGTGGTGAGAGATGAAGAGCCCGTATATGTTCCATAACAATCGTAAGAGGTTGGGAACCCAAACTCATAAATCTCGGGACTGTAGTGACCGTTATTCCCGTTATAACCATCACCGGGAAGAAACGAATTGACGTCGAACTCGAGCTGATGCAGTTGGTTAGGGAAGAAATTGCCTCCTGTAGCAGTTGAAATCGGTAAGGTTGGAGATTCCTGTGATTCGTGCATGCTGTAGTGAGTTGATTGCATAGCTGTGGCAACAGTCCTAAGTTATGGAACCATATCCCTATGCAAACCTGTGCGAAGAATTGCCTAATAGGATAATAAAAGTCCTCCAGGGAGAATTCTATTAAAAATGTTGTTCTCCAATGTTCAAGTCTCCATTGATTGCCTCCCCTTCATAAATTGATCCGATTGCCCAAAGTTATTGTGATAGCCCGAATTGAAAATAATAAATAAACCGTTCTTCTGTTTTTAGACCATACTGTAGCCTATATGTGGTTGAGTGGCGTCATATTCTGGTATCCAGGACACGGAATGAGTGAAGCTTCAGGTGTCTGCTCGTCTGGATGAGATGGTCTGTGGTATGAATAGTCTGGTGTGACATGAATGGGTGGGCAAGAAGCCAAAGAAAAATCTCCTTGACAGTGTGACACCTTGTGCACCTTGTCTTCAAAACCCTTATCATACAGTCTACATTGACAAATGTTTTATATTTATTCATTTTGGGGGGGAATAGGAATGGACAACGTTAACTTTTTGAAGCCTTTGGATATTTGTAGCGCGCTCTCTGCTCGATCTCACCTTCAGATCAGCGAGAGGTGACGGCGGCATCTGGCGGTTTTCGTGTGCTACTGCTACAAGCCGCCGAACACTTCCCCACCCTGTACACACTTCATAATTACCGATGGCGCCAGTGCTCACCCAGACAGGTGAGCAAAACAACCATTACAGCTGACTGAGATGACAGAGGGTATATTTACACTGTCTGTGTGTGCCCACCACGCATTATGTCTTACCACCTACTCGACTGTAAATACACTGAGTCTACAAAACATTAGCAAGAGGTTCCTAATGTTGAGTTGCATCCCCTTTCACCCCCAAGAACAGCCTCCATTTGTTGGATCATGGACTCTATAAGGTGTCGAAAGTGTTCCACAGGGATGACTCCAATACTTCCCACAGTTGTGTCAAGTTGGCTGGATGTCCTTTGGGTGGTGCACCATTCTCGATACACACGGGAAACTGTTGAGCGTGAAAAACCCAGTGTTGCAGTTCTTGACACACTCAAACCTGGCACCTACTACCATACCCCGCTCAATGGCACTTACATATTTTGTCTTGCCCCATTCACCCTCTGAATGGCACACATACACAATCAATGTCTCAATTGTCTCAAAGCTTAAAAGTCCTTCTTTAACCTGTCTCCTCCCCTTCATCTACACTGATGGAAGTGGATTTAACAAGTGACATCAAGAAGGGATCATAGCTTCACCTGGATTCACCTGGTCAGTCTGTCTAATGGAAAAAGCAGGTGTTCTTAATGTTTTGTACACTCCGTGTGCAAATCATGATCAGCAGCAGCAAGTGGGGCATAGGCTAGGCTAGGCTGCATCTCAATAGTCTAAAGTTGCTTCCTCTCCTTCATCTGCCTTGATCTGAAAACACAGGCTAGGGGAAAGCAACAAGGTGGATGCCCACCAGGAATTGATCATCACCTGTCTAGTTCCAATCCATTGCCTTCACATCAGTGTTGAGTCATGGGGATGCGTTTAGTACTGTACCTGTTAAGGCATGTAACTGGCCAGTAGATGGCACTGCACTGCTATTTATGCTCAGTCCACTGAGTGTGAAGGAGTGACAATGACAACTGTGTGTGTGCCACAGCTTCTACCAACATGTCAGGATCTTGGCATGTGGTCGTGCACTCACCATATTTCCACAGGGTCGCTGGTTCAAACCCAGCTCTGGCTGTTCCCTTAGTCACTACAGAGTGTTGTTTAGGAAAATAAACGCAAACATGAAGTTTACTGCTACTATATTGTCAAAGCAAAGTTGTGTAAGCCAAACGTATGTTTCAAATCAATCTTTACAGTTACCCAGAAACACCAAGAATCTATTGCAGGGCAAATTCCTGGAATAGTTGAGAAGCTGTGGGTGCATCCTTCATCCAGTTCTCTCTTCTGGTCCCAGGTGGCTTTGATAAAGCATTAGAATTGTTTTCAGAGACTATCCAACCAGAGCTTACTGTATTGCTGAATAACAGGTCAGCGACGTCATACCACACACACACACATACAAACATACATATACACTGAGTGTACAAAACATTAAGTAGACCTTCCTAATATTGAGTCCCCCCCTCCCACCCACACACCTTTGCCCTCAGAACAGCCTCAATTAGTCGGGCCATGAACTCTACAAGGTGTCGAAAGCGTTCCACAGGGATGGTGGCCCATGTTGACTGCAATGCTTCTCACAGCTGTGTCAAGTTGGCTGGATGCCCTTTGGGTGGTGGACCATTCTTGATACACATGGGAAACTGTTGAGTGTGAAAACCCCAGCAGCGTTGCAGTTCTTGACACAAACCGGTGCGCCTGGCACCTACTACCATACCCTGTACAAAGGCACTTCAATATTTTATCTTGCCCATTCGCCCTCTGAATGCCACACATACACAGTCCATGTCTCAATTGTCTCAAGGCTTAAAAATCCTTCTTTAACCTGTCTCCTCCCCCTTCATCAACACTGATTGAAGTGTATTTAAGAAATTACATCAATAATGGATCATAGATTTCACCTGAATTCACCTGGTCAGTCTAGGTCATGGAAAGAGCAGATGTTCTTAATATTTTGTACACTCCATATGTATGTATATATATGTAGATAGATAGATATATCACACACACACACGGCAAGATAGTGATGACTATGACACAGTCATTTGGCGGTTTAAGGTGTGGAAAACAGGAAATGTGTCAGCACTGATGCATAAACCCTTTACTCTGGTGTAGTACAGTCAGACTTCGCAGAGGATTATGTTATTGATCATTCATTTGCTATTCAATATTTTATCAAATGAGAATGTGGGCTGAGTGTGATGTGAAAGTTTTGCTTCGACCTGGTATGGACAATCCTTACAGTATGTATACAGTATTCCGATAGCGGAATATGTTGTGTACATTAGCGCCACTTTGAGGGAATTGTACCCAGGCTTACTGTAGATAAAGATTTGACCAATTTAACTTCTTGCCCCCTGTGTGTGTGTGTACCTAGTGCGAGTCATGAGTGCGTGTGTGTGTTCTTATGCTCCTGTCAGTGTGCCAGCTACATAGGTGTGTTCTTCCTGTGGGAATGACAGGATCAAATAAAGGAGATATTCTGCTCGTTTGTTCTCGCTGTGCAGATTCACTCATCTCTATATCGTAGGAATCTGGTCCATGCTCAGCCATCTGTAAATTAAGTGATTTATAGATCAGATTATGACATTACCTAAGCAGTGCCTTGCTAAGGAGAAGCAGGGTTCCCTTCTGCTGAAAAGATAGGATGCACAAGTATAGTGAATGAGTCAGTAAATAATATTAAGACATATCAGATGTTGCTGATGTTTCAGCATTGCCTGTCTCAACTAATGCTTTTTCCCTACCTTGTCAGATGTTGTAAAGCTTGTTGAAACAGTGTAAAACACTGTTCTTTTTATTTTTATTTTTACATTTCGTTTCTTGGCTTTCACAACTTTCAATAAATCTGTCATGCGACGTTCAATAATATAATTTAACAAGCACAGCAAATGGGACTAAAAACATCTAGCATACAGATACATCACCCATACATATTATACCATGCAATAACACCTGCATAGACAGTATACACCAACCCAGCTTTCTAGATGTTACCTCAGATCACACACAATACGCACAACAATAAAAACAAGCTTCCTTAACAAAACAATTGGCAAACTTTAACATAGTATGTGGTGTTGGGGAGAACACACCACAACATTGGTTTCCTCAGTAATGTGTGGTATGTTATCTCGTTTGGATAAGACAACAGGGTGTGGTTTTATACTTTCGCTGTATTTCTAAGATAGTAATAGTCGTATCCCTGTACAGTCAGTTCCTGTGAATAGGTTAGGTAAATAAAAGGTTATTGTGCTGCATCTGGCAGAGTTGTGGATTGTGGTTTGGATTGTGACACGCAGAGCTATGGTGCGCACTAAGAATCACTGGTCACCAGGGGAATAAACCTGTCAACATGGTGAGGACAGGAGCCAAAGCTCAGCCATAGTGTTGGAGGAGAATTGTGTGTTTGTGTCGACCTGTGAGGGGGAGACAGGGAGGTAGGAGAGAGGTGAGAGAGAAAGGGTGAGAGGGACAGGGAGGAGTAGGGTTGGGTTTGGCTGGGATGGCTTGAGGGAGGAACATTGATTCTGGGAGAAATAGTGTTAGGAGGAATGGGTTGGTTTTGGGAGGGAGAGGGAGGAGTAACTGCAGGGTTAGGGAGGGGTGGGGTGAGGTTTTGGATCGCGATTAGTGGAATTCTTTCTCTCTTTTTCTCTCTCTCTGCATGTTGGAACAGATTCTCTTCTATCTGGCCCCTTTTTCTTCATGTTTCAGGGAGCTGTAAACCAAGAGAATGACAAACAAACAGACACACATTTTGAGATTCAAATCACATTTTATTTGTCACACACGCCGAATACAACAGGTGTAGACTTTACCGTGAAAGGCTTACTTACGAGCCCTTAACCAACATTGCAGAACGTTTTAAAACGTGCTAAATAAAAAAGGAAATAGTAGCACAAAGTAACAATAACGAGACTATATACAAGGAGTAGCAGTAGTGATTCAATGTGCAGGGGTAAGAGGTAGGGGTAAAGTGACTAGACAATCAGGATAGATAATAAACAGAGTAGCTGTAGTGATTCAATGTGCAGGGGTAAGAGGTAGGGGTAAAGTGACTAGACAATCAGGATAGATAATAAACAGAGTAGCAGTAGTGATTCAATGTGCAGGGGTAAGAGGTAGGGGTAAAGTGACTAGACAATCAGGATAGATAATAAACAGAGTAGCAGTAGTGATTCAATGTGCAGGGGTAAGAGGTAAGGGTAAAGTGACTAGACAATCAGGATAGATAATAAACAGAGTAGCAGTAGTGATTCAATGTGCAGGGGTAAGAGGTAGGGGTAAAGTGACTAGACAATCAGGATAGATAATAAACAGAGTAGCAGTAGTGATTCAATGTGCAGGGGTAAGAGGTAGGGGTAAAGTGACTAGATAATAAACAGAGTAGCAGCAGCGTATGTGAAGAGTGTGAAAGTGCGTCTGTGTGAGTGTGTGTGGTGTCAATATGCATGTGTGTGTGTGTGTGTGTGTGTGTGTGTGTGTGTGAGCGTATGTAGTGGTGTGTATGTGTGTGTTGGAGTGTCAGTGTAGTATGTGTGGGTAGTGAGTGTGCATAGAGCCAGTCAGAGGCAGTCAATACAAATAGTCTGTGTGGCAATTTTATGAACTGTTCACTAGTCTTATGGCTTGGGGGTAGAAGCTGTTCTGGAGCCTTTTAGTCCCAGATCCTCAGTGATATGGACACTGATTAACTCGATGCTCCCGACCCACTCCACTTCAGCCCCGCCGATGTGAATGAAGGCGTGCTTGCCCCTCCTTTTCCTGTATTCCACGAACACCTCCTTTGATTTGCTGACGTTGAGGGAGGGACTGTTGCCCTGGCAACACAACTGCCAGATCTCTGACCTCCTCCCTATAGGCTGTCTTATCATCGTCGGTGATGAGGCCACCTACCACCGTTGTGTCATCGGCAAACTTAATGATGGTGTTGGAGTCGTGCGCGGCCAAGCAGTCGTGGGTGAACAGGGAGTACAGGAGGAGGGTCAACGTGGTGGGTGTGTTGTTGCCTACCCTCACCACCGGGGGCGGCCCACCAGGAAGTCGAGGATCCAGGGATTCACAATAACTTTGGGGTGTGTCAGTCATTGCTCAAATGTGGAGAAGTGTTTACTCAAGGTGGGTCAAGACCAGTTTGTCTAGGGTCACAGTCTAGTACTAGGTTATGATTTTGTCCTTAGTCGGGTCACAATCTTGGGGTACAACCATGTTGTTGTGAGCTAATCACTGACTCCACTGGCCCACTCGGTAGTATGGGTAAGCATATGTTCTTCTCACACCCTGGAATGAATGTACAGTTGTACATAAGCTCTGGGCGTTCTGCATACTGCCTGCCTAAACTCAATAAGCTCCATGTGACTGGGGGAGGATTAACAGAGGATGTTCCCCGTCTCAGTGGGCAGACACAGCTGCTCTGGGCAGGAGGCACACAGTTCTCCCTATATGGAGGGGCACCAGCTATAGAATTAGGACCAAATAGAACAGACATTCCAATTCGCTGCAATGATCTACTGTGGAAAACTCGATACAAAAATATTAAGGCAGAGACCATTGCGAGGGAGATCTATCTCTGATTTTACAGGGAAGAACTCAAAGCATAAATGGTTCCATGTCCCTTATGTAGTGGGAGGTGATAATACAATCATGTTGTTATTTTATACAAACAGCAGTTCCAGAACACAATGGCCTTGTGTTAGGGTGCAGACATAACAGGAGTCTATGAAAGGCATAACATCACAGTCCATCAAAGACCAATAGCATAACCCTTGAGAAGTTATAACGGCTCACCAAAATTCTGCCACAACAGTTCCATAATATGTGGAAAGGCTATGTTACTGTGCATTTAGGACTATGTTAATTCTATTCATTATCTTTCTGTGGGACCAGGTTTACTTAACTCTACGGTCTTTCCTTTCAAATGGGGACAAGGAGGATTAAGTGTAAAACACACATATGCTCACATGCACAAACGCACACACTCCCACATGGTAGGCTGTGTGAGGAATGCAGGTGATATGAACATCATGCGTGACTGTCTGCTCAGGATTAGCCCGTTTTACTAGAGGGAGTCTGTCCTTCCTCCCGCCTGTCCACCCCGTCCGTCCGTTCGAGATAGAGATCCTTCTCTACTCATCAGCAAATGTCGCAGACAATAAATATATCAGACACTCACAGTCCAAGTGTGCATAGGATTTATCTGTGTCTGAGTATGTGTTAGTCAACCTGTGAAATCACACCTACCTGGGACTGCCCTGCCCTAGACCTCAGGAATCCTTGGTCTCCATGGTGACCCGTGGAATCCTTGGTCGTGGTAGTGACTGGACATTCCAAGGGACTTGTGCGGGAAGGTACAGATTAAAAACCTGAGAAAGAGAGAGAGAGATGTAGACAGGATGTAGACAGGATGTAGGGTGTGGCTGTTGATGGGATAAGCTCTCCATCCGAGTCAGAAAATACCGTAGTGAGGACACACCTCCCTGACCTGACTATGTTAAGAGTGCAGAACCTGTGGGCAAGTTGAGGCAGGTGTGAGGGTCTGACAGTTAACCAACACACATTCACTCATCCCACTGTCAGAACACACTCACACCCGCACATACATGCTCCAGGAAGGCACACAGGCACAGTCACGGCCAAGGGGAGCGTCCAGGTCATTACCTGTAGGAACATGAGGAGGTGACCAGTGTGTGTTTGTGTGAACATGTGTTTGTGTGTGTGTGTGAAGAGGAGACCAGCGGAATCAGGTTGACTGTTGCTACCCATAACATTTAGCCTGCAAAGAGCCTGTCTCTAAGGGGTGTGTCCAGACCACAGGCTTTGAAGTGAGAGCATTGTCATTAGGTAACTCAGTGAAAGTAAGTTACTGTTCCTTAAAGCGGCACTGCAGTCAAAAACGTATTTTCCTATTTTTACATTTCTACATTAATGAGGTCAAAATAACACTCTGAAATTGTGAAAATTATGATAATGCTATTTTTGTGTAAGAGCTGTTTGAAAAGAAATCCTGGAATTTCAGCCTGTTCAGGTGGGATGGAGTTTTTGGCCCAGATCATGACATCACAATCTGATAGGATTATTCGGACCAATGTACAGTCATCTTTTATTTGCATATGTATCCTCGTACTTTGAATGGGTAAGCGGGGTAAGTTCTAGAGTCTAAACAACCCTAGCCCCCAATAAGGGTTGTGAATTTAAATATATAAAAATGTGTATCAACACGCCCACATTTCAATGGCAAAAGGAATCTCAGGGAAATACTTTGGAGACACTTTCATGAAATAAACACACACAGTGATTCATCAGATAGCATTACCATAATTTTCACAATTATTTTAAAATAAAATAAACAATAATAAAATAAAAAAGACTGCATGTGGGCTTTAATACTCAAACTTATCGTTACTCATTGTGTATCTATTATTACTTTTGTTATTACGTGTTTTATTTTTCATTATTTCTCTATTTTCTTTCTCCCTACGTTGTTGGGAAGGGCCCGTAAAGTAAGTACATTTCATATATGCTGTCGCAAAAATTATAATTTGGTTGTGTGTGGTTGAAGGAATTATCTGTAGAGCGCAGAGGGAGGATTGTGTTGAGGCACAGATCAGTGGAAGGGTACCAAAACATTTCTGCAGCGTTGAAGGTCTCCAAGAACACAGTGGCCTCCGTCATTCTTAAATGGAAGAAGTTTGGAACTTCTTAGAGCTGGCCGCCCAGCCAAACTGAGCAATCGGGGGAGAAGGGACTTGGTCAGGGAGGTGGCCAAGAACCCAATGGTAACTCTGACAGAGCTCCAAAGTTCCTCTGTGGAGATGGGAGAACCTTCCAGAGGGACAACCATCTGTGCAGCTCTCCAACAATCAGGCCTTTATGGTAGAGTGACCAGACGGAAGCCATTCCTCAGTAAAAGGCACATGACAGCCCAAAGTCACCAAAAGTCACCTAAAGGACTCTCAAACCATGAGAAACAAGATTCTCTAGTCTGATGAAACCAAGATTGAACTCTTTGGCCTGAATGCCAAATGTCATGTCTGGAGGAAACCTGGCAACATCTCTACGATGAAGCATGGTGGTGACAGCATCAAGCTGTGGGAATGTTTTTCAGCGGGAGGGACTGGGAGACTAGTCAGGATTGAAGGAAAGATGAACAGAGCAAAGTACAGAGGGATCCTTGATGAAAACCTGCTCCATAGCGCTCAGGACCTCAGACTGGGGCGAAGGTTCACCTTCCAACAGGACAACGACCCTAAGCACACAGTCAAGACAACACAGGAGCGGCTTCGGGACACGTCTCTGAATGTCCTTGAGTGGTCCAGACTTGAACCCGATCAAACATCTCTGGAGAAAACTGGAAAATAGCTGTGCAGCGACGCTACCCATCCAACCTGACAGAACTACTGTCAGGAGAAGGAGCGGATTAGGCTCTACTGTCAGGAGAAGAGTACATGCCCTCAAACTGTTGATAATTCCAGTTCAGTTTTTGATATTACGATTCTAACAGCGACAATGTGTTATGTAGACTTATATAGGAAAAGTCAAGGACAGAGGGGCCATGACACAAAAAATAGCAGAGTAATAAAACAATTCAATTCATGAGCAGTCCAAATGACTGCTTTAGTGGTTCTAGTGTTTAAGATAGGAGGCTGGGGTTATTACAGGGCGTGGTTAGAGACAGAGAAGACTTACGCCTGGCAAAACAAGTCGTAGTGATAGATTTAAGAAGGGTTGGGGACACAGCTAGTAAGGAAGTATGTGGAGGAGGAAACAATTATCATATACACATACATATGCTCAGCCACACACAAACACACACACACACACACACAAATGTTACCGGGCCCTAATAGGTGCTCGTTGAAGCACATTTCTCACTGTCACATGATGCTAATGTACGGTCAACCCTCAGGAATGCAGGCAGTGTGTGTGTGCGTCTGTGTGTGTTTTTGTGCGCATGTGTGTGTAGGGCAGCGTGTAAAATAGAATCACCTGACCAGAATGAAGGGAAGATCCTGTCTTAAAGTAACTGTCCAGTTAAAAGCTCATATTCTGTTTGTGCATAACTAAATAATGTTGTTGACTCGTCCTTTACTTTTTTCCTTTTCCCAAATTCTCCGGTGGGAAGAAGGACCCTTCTCGAGACTAGAGGAGACTCAGGCTCAGGAGTGCACACTCACTACACACAATCAAGCTAGCTAGCAAGCCAATCAATCCACATCTGGTGTTAGCAATAATGACAAAGCCTATGCAACAACTATCTTGCCAGTTACTTCTATTTCAAAGTATGTGATTTGTAAGAGTGGCCTGCTGGCTGTTTGGAAGCAGTTAGCTAACGTTAGCATGCTAACATTAGCTATTGCTGCTAGCTGGCTAACCAGCAAGAAAGCAAGTCAGATCCTCCACGCTGTCACGCCCTGACCTGTTGGAGCCTTTTAATGTCTAATTTTGGTTTGGTCAGGGTGTGATTTGGGGGTGGGCATTCTATGTTATAGTTTTTGTATTTCTTTGTTATGCTGAGTGTGGCTCTCAATCAGGGACAGCTGTCTATCGTTGTCTCTGATTGGGAACCAAACTTAAGCAGCTAATTTTTCCTCCTTTCTTTGTGGGAGGTTGACGCTGTTATTTGTGTGTATGCTGTTGGTGCTACACCTATTTGATCTTCGTTTTGTTGTTTTGCTTGAGTGAGTTAACGAAATAAAGATGTTTAACTCAACCCGGTACGCTGCGCCTTGGTCCGTCAATGAAGATCGTGACAGAACCTCCCACCACCAAGAGACCAAGCAGCGTGCCTACCTAGAGTCCTGGACATGGGAGGAGATCCTGGACGGGAAGGGACCCTGGAGGCAGGCGGGGGAATACCGCCGTCCGAAGGAGGAGCTGGAGGCAGCGAAGAAGGAGCGGCGCTTCTATGAACAAAAATATGCGGGAACACGGCTGGCCTTTAAGCCCGAGAGGCAGCCCCCAATTTTTTTTTGGGGGGGGCACACGGGGAGTTTGGCTGGACCAGGTTGGAGACCTGGGCCAGCTCCCCGTGCTTACCAGAGTGAGCAGCACACTGGTAGGGCACCGTGTGAGGCGGTGAAACGCACGGTGTTGCCAGTGCGTGTTCACAGCCCGGTGCGTGACATGCTAGCTTCCCGCATAGTTTTTGTGAGTAGGAGTGTTCAGCCTGGGAGGAGTATGCCGGCTCAGCGCCCTTGGCCTCCAGTACGCCTCCTCGGACCAGGATATCCTGCGCCGGCTCTGCATACTGTGTCTCCGGTGCGTCTCCACAGCCCGGTACGTCCTGTGCCAGCGCCCGCAGGTTCAGAGCGGAGCTATCCATTCAGCCAGGGACGGGTTGTGCAGGCTGTACGCCGGAGACCTCCAGTGCGTCTTCACGGCCCAGTGTATCCTGCCCCTGTTCCACGCTCCAGGATCCCTGTGCGTGTTGGGAGCCCAGCATGCACTGTCCCACGCTCAAGGATCCCTGTGCGTGTTGTGAGCCAAGCATGCACTGTCCCACGCTCCAGGATTCCTGTGCGCCTTCGGAGCCCGGCGAGGCCTGTCCCTGCTCCGCGCACCAGGCCCCCTGTGCGCCTCCAGAGCCCGGCGAGGCCTGTCCCTGCTCCGCGCACCAGGCCCCTGTGCGCCTCCAGAGCCCAGCGAGGCCTGTCCCTGCTCCGCGCACCAGGCCCCCTGTGCGCCTCCAGAGCCCGGCGAGGCCTGTCCCTGCTCGCGCACCAGGCCCCCTGTGCGCCTCCAGAGCCCGGCGAGGCCTGTCCCTGCTCGCGCACCAGGTCCCCTGTGCGCCCAGAGCGCCGAGGGTGCCCAGTCCGGGGCCCGCGCCAGGGTGCTCAGTCCGGGGCCCGCGCCGAGGGTGCCCAGTCCGGGGCCCGCCGAGGGTGCCCAGTCCGGGGCCCGCGCCAGGGTGCCCAGTCCGGGCCCGCGCCGAGGGTGCCCAGTCCGGGCCCGCAGCGAGGGTGCCCAGTCCGGGGCCCGCAGCGAGGTTGCCCGCAGCGAGGTTGCCCGCAACGAGGGTGCCCAGTCCGGGGCCCACAGCGAGGTGCCCAGTCCGGGGCCCACAACGAGGTTGCCCGCAACGCGGTGCCCAGTCCGGGGCCCGCGCGAGGTGCCCAGTCCGGGGCCCGCGCAGGGGCCCGCGCGAGGGTGCCCAGTCCGGGGCCCGCGCGCAGGGGCCCGCGCAGGGTGCCCAGTCCGGGGCCCGCGGCGGGTGCCCAGTCCGGGGCCCGCGGCAGGGTGCCCAGTCCGGGGCCCGCGGCGAGGTTGCCCGCAGCGAGGTTGCCCGCAGCGAGGTTGCCCGCAGCGAGGGTCCCCAGTCCGGGGCCCGCAGCGAGGGTCCCCAGTCCGGGGCCCGCAGCGAGGTTGCCCAGTCCGGGGCCCGCAACGAGGGAGCCAGAGGTGGTGCGGTGTCTACGTCCCGCACCAGAGCCGCCACCGCGGATAGATGCCCACCCAGACCCTCCCCAATAGGGTCAGGTTTTGCGGCCGAGTCCGCACCTTTGGGTACTGTCACGCCCTGACCTGTTGGAGCCTTTTAATGTCTAATTTTGGTTTGGTCAGGGTGTGATTTGGGGTGGGCATTCTATGTTATAGTTTTTGTATTTCTTTGTTATGCTGAGTGTGGCTCTCAATCAGGGACAGCTGTCTATCGTTGTCTCTGATTGGGAACCAAACTTAAGCAGCTAATTTTTCCTCCTTTCTTTGTGGGAGGTTGACGCTGTTATTTGTGTGTATGCTGTTGGTGCTACACCTATTTGATCTTCGTTTTGTTGTTTTGCTTGAGTGAGTTAACGAAATAAAGATGTTTAACTCAACCCGGTACGCTGTGCCTTGGTCCGTCAATGAAGATCGTGACACACGCAACAACAATCTCGCCATTCCCTTCTATTTGAAATCCTGTGGTTTCTAGCCTAGCTAAAAGTGTTATGTCAAGAGAAACCTTGTTAACTGTTGTTGACTGATATACAGTAGGTCGCAGCAGTAGCTAGCTAGATAGCTTCACGGCTAGCTAGCTAGCTAGTTATGTAGCTAACAACACAGAGATTGGGAATATAGCGACAAAGCAATATCCAGAAACAACTGACGCTAGTGAAGTAATCAGTTTGCATTTACACTGTCTTCAGAAAGTATTCACACCCCTAGTCTTTTTCCACATTTTGATGTGTTACAGACTGAATTTAAAATGTACTAAATTTAGATTTTGGCCTACACAGTACCCCATAATATCAAAGTGGAATTATGTTTTTAGAAATGTTTACAAATACAAAATGTATGGCAAGCCTAAATACGTTCAGGAGCAAGAATGTGCTGAATAAATTGCATGGATTCACTCTGTGTGCAATAATAGTGTTTAACAGGATTTTTGAATGACTACCTCATCTCTGTACCCTACACATACAATTATCTGTAAGGTCCCTCAGTCGAGCAGTGCATTTCAAACACAGATTCATCCACAAAGACCAGGGAGGTTTTCCAATGCCTCGCAAAGAAGGGCACCTATTGGTAGATGGGTAAAAAATAAAACAAGCTGACATTGAATCCCTTTGAGCATGATGAAGTTATTAATTACACTTTGGATGGTGTATCAATAAACCCAGGCACTACAAAGATACAGGTGTCCTTCCTAACTCAGTTGCCGGAGAGGAAGGAAACCGCAACTGTAATCGCTGCCATTGGTAATTCTAACATGTATTGACTCAGGGGGTGTGAATACTTATGTAAATGAAATATTTCTGTATTTCTAAAAACATGTTTTCACTTTGTCGTTATGGGTTTTTGTGTGCACTGTAGATGGGTGAAGAAAATGATTCATCAATTTTGAATTCAGGCTGTAACACAACAAAATGTGGAATAAGTCAAGGGGTATCAATACTTTCTGAAGGCACTGTATTGCTGTTATAGTAAAGTGCTCTAGTAGTTCCATCGTGCATCCAGAATCCATCCATACTATTTGACTTGGTGCAGCCAGGCTCAGGCAGGCTGCCCAGTGCTTGGGAACTAATTTCAATATCCAATTGTATGTGCATCTCATTGGCTGAGCTGTCAAATATATATTTTTTGACCAGTATATGCCCAAACCACTCTGTCGTTTCCTAACAGTCCAAGCACGGTAAAGAGAAAAGCTGATTTTAACACCCTTAATTCAATATTTTTGGAAGGACATCTATTTAATTCATATTGTAATTCATTTTAGGTCATCTAAAATCTGCCACACTTGACAGATACTTTAAGTCACTGGAACTAGGTATATTAACTTTCATCTTCCACTTTTACGTGCTTCTTCCCGTCAAGGTTTTGTCCCAACTGTCTAAATTAAAAAGAATAGAACAGAATGCAAGTGATGTAAAGTTGTAGCTCTGTCTGTCAGATATGACCTGTGTCTTAAGGTAAAAAAACAACAGCTCTCAGCTGTATTGCTGGAGGTGTGTGTCAGTGTATGTGTGTCTCTCTCTTTCTCTCTGTGTGTGTGTATAGTTTGAGGCCACACTTAATGTCTTTGATTTTTTTCAGACTCTCTTTGTCTATCTATTTTGTCTGTTCCTCTCAGGCACAACACAATCTTTGGACAATGCCTCCTCTCTCTGCAGAGTGGACTGGGGAGAACCGGTTCGACAGCTTCTTAAAAAGAGAACAGTCTTTTAACTGGGCCCCATCTTTCTCTGTGTGTGTGGGCTGAGCCTCCAGTGGGAGCTGTAGAGAGGCATGAGATACATTTGGGACAAGCATACTATTACCCAGCAGAACACATCACACACACGCACACCACAGACAGACATACACCACAGACAGACACACAGCACAGGCACAGACACACACACACCACAGACAGGCACATACACACACACCACAGACAGACATCACTGGCGGTCGGTGCTTTTTAAAATGTATTATTTATTTTTCATGAGCATGGCCTCATTTCTATCACAGCATATTGGATGACTGTCATTTATATTCCATTCACCAGCTCAATGTAACATTGATAGGTTTATGCATACATTTTCCCTGTACCCATCATGAGGTTGCTACAACCTAGCCGATGAATGAAAGTTTACAGCGTAGGTGCACAGGTCTAAAGAATTTTGAGAAATCAAGGTGAAAGAAAATAACATATTCAATACCACCTTGCACACTCTTGCCTGCATCTAGCTGATCTAGGGTGTAATCATTAGTCCAACAGTTGCAAATGACAGTTTCAAATTCAGTTATGTTTATCCCCGTTTCGTTCCGTTTGCTTCCGTTTAAGAAATACGTTTTTTCAGCAGAATCGGCGGAATGATGCACCCCGATCACACACAAACAAAGTTCACTTTCATTGCAGTCACATAAAAAAGCCTGATCACTTTGCTCACTTTGCTAGTATACACAGTATAATTCCTTCTTGCAACTATCTACTTGCTCTCCTCTTCTCACCTTTTCCCTTCGCTTGTGGACTTCAGTGCACAACACATCAGCTGTCTGTGACCAGGCAAAAACAACTTTCCAAGCCAAACCTTCATCCTGCAAACTGCTACACACAGCCTACATTGTTATCTCATAGTCAACATAGCTACTAGAAATAACACATTAGTAAACCCGCTATAATCATGCAGTAGAGTACCGTCAGAAAGCAGTTTAGCAGTTACAGTGACGGGTCCCGGTGGCAATAATTCAATAAAACCAAAAGCCAGTGGTGTAAAGTACTTAAGTAACAATACTTTCAAGTACTACTTAAGTAGTTTTTTGGGGTATCTGTACTTTACTATTGACATTTTTAACAACTTTTACTTTTACTTCACTACATTCCTAAAGAAAATGATATACTTTTTACTCCATACATTTTCCCTGACACCCAAAAGTACTCGTTACATTTTGAATGCTTAGCAGGACAGCAAAATGGTCTAATTCACACTTATAAAGAGAACAGCCCTGGTCATCCCTACTGCCTCTGATCTGGCGGACTCACTAAACACATGTTTTGTTTGTAAATTATATCTGAGTGTTGGATTGAGCCCCTGGCTATCTGTAAATTAAAAAAAATAACATAGAAAATGGACCTGTACTTTTATTTGTGATACTTAAGTACATTTGAGCAATTACATTTACTTTTGATACTTAAGTATATTTAAAAAAAAACACGATTAGACTTTTACTCAAGTATTATTTTACTCAGTGACTTTCACTTTTGTTTGAGTCACGTTAATAAATAATATCTTAACTTTTACTCAAGTATGACAGTTGGGTACTTTTTCCACCACTGCCTAAAGATTACCTTGACTTGGAAGAGTTCCAGTGTTGGATAGCCAAAGCCAGCTAGCTAACATAGCATCCCTCTCCGTTTGAGCAGGGTGTTTGAGTAGGCTAAACTAGCTAACTGCATTCAACTAAGCTAAGTGAAAGTTAAAGTTAAAAAAATACTACCAATTATAGCTATCTCTCTCGTTCTCTCTCTATATATATCTCTCGCTCTCTCTTTATCTCTCTCTTGCTTCTTAATTTAGGAAGAAATTCATTTGTTCAAAACTGTTCAACTATTGTCTTTCACTCTCTTTGAATCAACTACTCACCACATTTTATGCACTGCAGGGTTTACTAGTGGAGCTTATGCTTTCAGTACTAGATTCATTCTCTGATCCTTTGATTGGGTGGACAACATGTCAGTTGATGCTGCAAGAGCTCTGATAGGTTGGAGGACATCCACCGGAAGTTGTCATAATTACTGTGTAAGTCTATGGAAGGGGGTGAGAACCAGGAACCTCCTAGGTTTTGTATTGAAGTCAATGTACCCAGAGGAGGACGAAAGCTAGCTGTCCTTCCGGCTACACCATGGTGCTACCCTACAGAGTGCTGTTGAGGCTACTGTAGACCTTCATTGCAAAAAAGTGTTTTAATAAATGATTTGGTGACATTTGAATGTATTTAGTATAGTTTTATCTAAAAAGTATAACTTTTTAAATATTTCACTATTTTAATTTTTATGAAATTGAGGAGGATGGTCATCCCTTTTCCTCTTCTGAGGAGCCTCCACTGACACACACACCACGGACAGACACACACATCTCACAGACAGACACACACACACCACAGACAGACACACACACCACAGAGGCTGTAAAATATGTGTCATAATATTATATACAACTGCTCCATAAACAGAAACACATTAAGGCTGCAATATGTAACTTTTTAGGCGTCCCGACCAAATTCACGTAGAAGTTATAGATCTGTCATTCTCATTGAAAGCAAGTCTAAGAAGCTGTAGATCTGTTCTATGTGCGCTATTACTATGCTTTCCGATCTTAAGTTTCGTTTTGCGTCTTTGACTTTCCGTTTTGTACACCAGTTTCAAACAGCTGAAAATACTATATTTTTGGTTATGGAAAATATATTTCACAGTGGTTTAGATTGTACAATGATTCTCTACACTATACTTGCTTGTTTTGTCACATGGACTGAAATTAGGCAAACTATTAGAAGTTTAGCAACCAGGAAATGGCGGAGCGATTTCTGCATTGTGCACCTTCAACCATTTTAGAGCTGGTTGTCAAACATGCGTCTCAAAGGCTGTTTTTGGCATTCAATTGACCCTCAGGGCAAATCCTGTCCTAGAGACATCCACTTGCAATTGAGGAGCCTAAAACAGGAAAACAGCCGTATATTATGAGGGTTGTGTATTAGAAGTCCAGTGTGTAAACAGACATCTAAGCCAGACTTTGATAAATGATGTCTGTTTGACTGGCTCTGTCTCTCTGTTCACAGAGGAAGTACTTCTGAACAACAATAGCCTCACAGTACAGTGAGTGTATCTGTGTGTGTGTGTGTGTGTGTGTGTGTGTGTGTGTGTGTGTGTGTGTGTGTGTGTGTGTGTGTGTGTGTGTGTGTGTGTGTGTGTGTGTGTGTGTGTGTGTGTGTAGTTGAGGCCGACACTGGAGTTCCATGGGCAATAACACAGGGAAGGAAGCCCTCTCCGTGGTGCCAGGCTGAATATGGAATGGGGGAAATTCCAAAGGCTCGGAACCTTCACACGCTTCAAGGTTGCTGTGCTCTGGAATCTATGGTTCACAGAAATTAGCTGCTTGTGTGTGTGTGTGTGTGTGTGTGTGTGTGTGTGTGTGTGTGTGTGCCTGTGCACCATTGTGCAGTAATACTTCTGTGCCATGGGTCCCCTCTGCCACATATCTCACTCTGAGGGAATGCTCACACACAAAGCGGGCACATTTCTTTGTTCCTACTGCCAGTTGTTGAGTCATAGCCTGTTGAGCAACTGTGTGCAGCCTTCAGTGTAGTGTCTGATGTGTGTGTGTGTGTGTGTGTGTGTGTGCCTCCTAAGGGCTGGGAAGTTGTTAGTATGTTTTTTGCATAAATATTTTGCATGTCAGCAATCAAGTCTTCAAGAGTAATATTATACAAAAATAAAATAAAGTAATATTTTAGGAATGCCTTGTTCCTGAATTAGAGGAACCGTCAATTCTCTTATCATTGAAATAGAGAGGCAGTTAAATGTGCTTGTCAGAAGGCGTGGTGTAGTTGGTGCAGAAGAGTCAGGCGCAGAACAGCAGAGATGAGCAACACAACGTAGTTTACTCATAAAGATACAAAGTAGATACAAATACCAAGCCCACCAAATGGACTGACATAATCAGGAATAACAAGGCACATCAAACATGGGGAAAACAGAGGGTTAAATAATGAACATGTAATTGGGGAATTGAAACCAGGTGTGTATAAAACAAAGACAAAACAAATGGAGTATGAAAAGTGGATCGGCGATGGCTAGAAGGCCGGCGACGTCGACCGCCGAACGCCGCCCGAACAAGGAGAGGGACCGACATCGGCGGAAGTCGTGACAGTGCTTTATCAGTACATGCAAGTCTGATAGTTCATAGTTTGTTCCTGTGGTAATGTGTCAGACTGGCAGTTATAGCAGTGAATACGAGTTAAGCTTCATAGGGTTATATTATTTAGTGGAGACAGGTACATGTAGCAACCAATGACCTGCATCACCAATGACCTGAATAACGCCTGCTCTCCCTTTCTCAGATTACCTGTTCTCTGTTCTTAGTGATCCGGAACATACCTGGATAATCCCCCAACACACACACTCACGTACACACACTCACACGCATACACACTCCCGTGCACACACTCATACACCAACAAGCTCTCACAGTCTTACTGCAGATTCCGACATTTGTCCATAAACGTCACATTTTTAGGCTAGTTTGCAGCGAGCATAGCATGTTGTGCTGTGACGAGACAATCATTCAGCCCTGAAGCACAGTAACTGTCACCTCTGAACCTGCCTAAGTTTGGTTGACTTACGTAAGACTGTTAAGTAAAACAGTGAAGTCAACCACCCATGCTGTCCTGTTTAAAGTCCCATGGTTCTGGGAGTCGATTCTGTCTCAGGGTGTTAGTGTTATGCTGGGTGACACAGCAAGGAGGCATCAATTACTCCTTAATGACTGTAATCAATACACCACTAATCAGTAGGATCTGCTTGCTCACGTAGTTGCTGTGTGTGTGAGTGGGTGTGTTTGCGTGCGTGCATGAGTGTGTGTGTTTGCGTGTATGAGTGTGTGAGTTTGCGTGCGTGTATGAGTGTGTGTGTTTCAAACACTGCTTTTGTATGCTGACACTGCTTTCATATGATGTCATGTTTATGTCATAGGATTTAAACCTATATTGAGAACTGGGATCAATATTGTAAATCAAACGGCATCCCTTGGGAGATGCCTCATCAATGATGATCTGTCATTGTTTTATAATGAATGTACATTTATGCATACATCTTTTCCCAATAAAAGTCCTCTGTAGTTCTGTTCAACACAATGACATGGGGAATTGCTACTGCTGTCCTTCTGTATTCCTCCTGTCCCCTTCAGACACGCCAATATGGCCTCCCCGTTAATCCTCTGTACCCAAGGGAGAGACGAGGTCAGAGGTCACTGCTCTACTAAAGCCCCTCAGAGTTATGGGAAATTGAGTCATTGATCAGAAAGAAGATCTTCCTAACTCCGTGGTACCCCAGTGTATGCATGCACACACACTACATATTGATGATCTGCTGTGGCTCTATCTCAGTGCGTTGAGTCAGATGTTTATAATAGAGGGCTGAGTCAGCAGTATTGAATGTATGGACCAATCCTGTATGTCCCTGTATTAACCCCTACTGTCTGTGTCTAGACTCTATGCTGACGAAGATGGAGCTGACAGACTAGGCAGCTCTGCTTCTAGCTCCTAAGCAACTTTGCAGTATTTTGGGGGGAGGGGTGTTACTTCTTACATGATTAGCCCAGAAAGATTTTTGTGTTTATTACATACAGACGGAAATAACTTTGGGATTTCAGAGTGGCGGTAACTCACCCGCATTCCGACCAGAAATACGACTTTCCCAAATTGGATCCTTATCCTAGAGGCTGCTCCAAGACGCTGCCGGCGGAGAAGAGGTATTCGGAGTGGACTTCTAGTCCAACTCAAGAGGTGTGCACACCATCCACCACTTCCGAGTATATTAATCGCTAATGTTCAGTCCCTGGACAATAAAGTAGACGGGCTCAGGGCAAGGATCTCCTTCCAGAGAGACATCAGGGACTGTAACATACTCTGTTTCACAGAATCATGGCTCTGATATATTGTAGCTGGGGATTTTAACAAAGGAAATTTGAGGAAAACACTACCGAAGTTCTATGTAAACATTGCCTGTAGTACTTGCGCTTCACAAACTCTCAACCATTGTTACTCTCCCTTCTGGGTTGGCTACAGGGCCCTCCCCCGCCCTACCTTCTGCAAATCAGATCACGACTCCATTCTGCTTCTATAGGCAGCAACTCAAACAGGAAGTACCCGTCTATTCAACACTGGAATCCGTGCTTCAAGATTGATTTGATCACGTGTACTGGGATATGTTCCGGGTTGCCTCTGAAAATAAAATTGACATATACACAGACACGGTGTCTTGAGTTCATCAGAAAGTGTATAAGGGATGTTCCCGCTGTGATTATTAAAACCTACTCAAGCCTAAATCCATGGATAGATGGCAGAATTCTTGCAAAACTGAAAGTGTGAACCACCGCATAAAACCACGGAATATGGTCGAATACAAACAGTGCAGTTAGTGCGCCCTCCATAAGGCAATCAAACAGGCAAAACGTCAGTAAAGAGACAAAGTGGAGTCGCAATTCAATGGCTCAGAGACGTGTGTGGCAGGAACTCCAGACAATAACGGATTACAAAGGGAAAACCAGACGTGTTGCAGACACCGACAAGCTAAACACCTTCATCGCCCGCTTTGAGGATAACACAGTGCCACCAACGCGGCCCGCTCCCAAGGACTGTGGGCTCTCCTTCGCCGTTGCCGACTTGAGTAAGACAGCTGATATTATTAAAGCTGATCCACCGCCTAAAAAAAGAAATAAAATAAAAATAAATGTAAAAAATATATTTAAGCGTGTTAACCCTCCCAAGGCTGCCGGTCCAGACGGCATCCCTAGACAGGTCCTCAGAGCATGCGCATACCAGCTGGCTGGAGTGTTTACGGACATATTCAATCTCTCCATATCCCAGTGTGCTGTCCCCACATGCTTCAAGATCAGCGGCGATTTTAGCATGTACATCTTGGTGGGGCAAAACAAATTATATATGTTTAGATGCATGCCAGCAAAGCCACTACACTACACAACACAACACTAAACAATACATTAATTGCACTATAACGGTGACAAACGGTGCCCACAAACTGTTAGGGCCTACATAAAGCTATCCCAAAAGCAGTCCCAACACCTTACCACTGCTACACCTTACTATCAGCAGAGCCTTGTCTGGCAGTGAAACAGTTAATTCAGCCTAATTTACCGCCTTTTAAAAAACAACATAGCTGACTTGGTTAAACAAATGTGGTTTCTACTAACAATTGAGATGTACAAACTATGGCATAATCTGTCATTTTGATTAAGACATTAATGAGCGAGCTAAGACGGACATAGTCAATATAACTACATTTTCAGCACTTTTGAAATGCACAGCAATGGGCCATTCTTACAGTATTCTACCAGTACACCAAGTTAGAACCGTAGGATAAATAAAGGGGGCATATAAGCAGACAATGAAAGCTCTTACAATATTAGATGATGACATTTCTCTAAAACAGGCTATAGGCTAAATGTGCACCACCAAGTCAGAACAGTAGGCTAAGTTATGTGGGGAAAAGGTTGAGGGCTACTAACAGCTTACTACACGGCATACTGTACACTTACATGTAGTATTACTTCCTTAGCGACAGTATACATATCTCCCTGGCATATTACATTATTTATGCAGCAGCATACAAGACATTTTTGGACTCTGTGGTCCTTCGTGGCAAATTTTGTCATCAAACTTTGTCATCAAAGTCTGGCATTCCCTGGATTCATGGTGCTTTCAAGACAACTGGGAACTCGCAAAAAAACAAGGTCGAATCATGACGTCAGTGATCTTCAGGTTGTAGCTCTAGAAAGAGGCCCGAGTTCCCGACTTGGACCGTTCAAAATGTATTTTCCCAGCCGGAGCTAGTTTTTTTTTTCAGAGTTCCCAGTTGTCTTGAAGTCACTGAAGTCTGAGATTTCCTAGTTCCGAGTTTCCAGTTGTTTCGAACGCGGCAGAATTCATGCTAGATTGACAGCATGGCCCATGTTGAATGTTTATCCTTTTAACCGTGGAAAAGAGAGCCTTAAACCCAGACTTGGACCACACACCCACTCCACTAAATAGCAAGCTAGTGATTGCTTTGCAATTTTCGCAGGTTAGCCACCGATTCCTTCCAAACCACTCATTGTTGAATTTGAGATTTCCAACTTCTTGTGTGATGTTTATGTCCAATGGCCGATGAACACCGGTAAGTTTTATTTATAATTTCTCTTAATAATTGGAAAAGGATGTGCCAGTAGATTGTCTACTTGATTCATGATGATGACTGCTAACTTGCTATCTAAGATTTTGAAAGTATGATGTTGACATGAACAGTCCAATCAAAGCTACGGTAAATATAACGTGATTTGATGTAATTTTATCTGTGGCCAATGACCTTGAGCCTTCTTTGATCGGCACTTCTAATGTAACTCTATGGCAGAAACCAAGGCGCTTGAATTTTAAAGCTCTCCCCGTAGATTTTGCGGTGACATAGTGTCCCCATGAGTGACAGAACACTGAGCCAATCACAGCGCAACTAGAGAACATTACCAACCCCTACGCTCCGTATTTTCTGCTGGCCTGCCCCACCACCACAGAAAGCACTGAGCTAGGCTGAAACACCTGCATTTTGGAGCTGCCTTACTCAAGAAAGCAAAAAAGAGACCATGTTTGTATGCAGCTTTATTAAGTAAATTAACATATTTTTTTTTACATTGTTTGCAAACTGATATTTGACACGTAATAATGCCCTTTTTTTTTATTGACAAACAGGTGGGGCTCCTCTGTTCAAGATGTCCACCATTGTTCGTTGTACCGAAGAAAGCAAAGATTACTGAACTAAATGACTATCACCCCGTAGAACTCACTTCTGTCATTAAGTGCTTTGAGAGACTAGTTAAGGATCATATCACCTCCACCATACCTGACAACCCTAGACCCACTTAAAATTGCATACCGCCCCAATAGATCCACAGACGATGCAATCGCAATCGCACTGCACACTGCCCTATCCCATCTGGACAAGAGGAATACCTATGTAAGAATACTGTTCATTGACTACAGCTCAGCCTTCAACACCATAGTACCCTCCAAGCTCATCATTAAGTTTGGGCCCTGGGTCTGAACCACGCCCTATGCAACTGGGTCCTGGACTTCCCGACGGGCCTCCCCCAGACGGTGAAGGTAGGAATCAACGCCTCCACTACGCTGATCCTCAACACAGGGGCCTCACAAGGGTGCGTGCTCAGCCCCCTCCTGTACTCCCTGTTCACCTTATGACTGCATGGCCACGCACACCTCCAACTCAATCATCAAGTTTGCAGACGACACAACAGTGGTAGGCCTGATTACCAGCAATGACGAGACAGCCTACTGGGAGGAGGTGAGGGCCCTGGCGAAATGGTGCCAGGAATATAACCTCTTCCTCAATGTCAACAAAACAAAAGAGCTGCCATGGACTTCAGGAGACAGCAGAGGGAGCACGCCCACATCGACAGGACCGCAGTGGAGAAGGTGAAAAGCTTCAAGTTCCTCAGCGTACACATCACTGACAATCTAGAAGACGGTCCACCCACACAGACAGTGTGGTGAAGAAGGGGCAACAGTGCCTCTTCAACATCAGGAGGCTGAAGAAATTTGGATTGGCCCCTAAGACCCTCACAAACTTTTACAGATGGACAATTGAGAGCATCCTGTCGGGCTGTATCTCCACCAGGTACGGCAACTGCACCACTCGCAACCGCGGGGCTCTCCAGAGGGTGGTGCGGTCTGCCCAACGCATCACCGGGGGCACACTGCCTGGCGTCCAGGACACCTACAGTACCCAATGTTACAGGAAGGCCAAAAAGATCATCAAGGCCATCAACTACCCGAACCATGGCCTGATCACCTTGCTATCATTCAGAAGGCGAGGTCAGTACAGGTGAATCAAAGCTGGGACCGAAAGACTAAAAAGCAGGTTCTATCTTAAGGCCATCAGACTGTTAAATAGCCATCAATAGCCAGCACCTACCCGGTTACTCAACCCTGCACCTTAGAGGTTGCTGCCCTATCTACATAGACATGGAATCACTGGTCACTTTAATAATGGAACACTAGTAACTTTATAATGGAACACTAGTCACTTTATAATTGAACAATAGTCACGTTCTCTGTAGTCGATGTGAGCAAGACCTATAAACAGGTCAACATTCACAAGCCCGCGGTGCCAGATGGATTACCAGGGCGTGTACTCAGAGCATGCGTGGACCAACTGTCAAGTGTCTTCACTGACATTTTCAACTTCTCCCTGAGTCTGTAATACCTACCATAGTCCCTGTGCCCAAGAAAGCGAAGGTAACCTACCTCAATGACTACCACCCCGTAGCACTCACGTCGGTAGCCATGAAGTGCTTTGAAAAGCTGGTCATGGTTTACATCAACACCATCATCCCGGAAACCCTATACCCACTCCAATTCGCATACTGCCCCAACAGATCCACAGATGACACAATCTCAATGTCACTCCACACTGCCCATTCCCACCTGGTCAAAAGTAACACAGATGTGAGAATGCTGTTCATTGACTACAGCTCAGCATTCAACATCATAGTGCCCACAAAGCACATCACTAAGCTAAGGACCCTGGGGACTAAACACCTCCCTCTTCAACTGGATCCTGGACTTTCTGATGGGCCGCCTCCAGGTGGTAAGGGTAGGCAACAACACATTTGCCATGCTGATCCTCAACGCTGGGGTCCCTCAGGGGTGCGTGCTTAGTCCCCTCCTGTACTCCCTGTTCCCCACGACTGCGTGGCCAAGCACGACTCCAACACCATCATTAGGTTTTCTGATGACACAACAGTGTGGTGCCAGGACAACAACCTCTCCCTCAACGCGAGCAAGACAAAGGATCTGATCGTGGACTACAGGAAAAGGAGGGCCGAACACGCCCCCATTCACATCGACGGGTTTGTAGTGGAGCGGGTCGAGAGTTTCAAGTTCCTTGGTGTCCACATCACCAACAAACTATCATGGTCCAAACACATCAAGACAGTCGTTAAGTTCACGACAACACCTTTTCCCCCTCAGGAGACTATTTGGCATGGGTCCCCAGATCCTAAAAAGTTCTACAGCTGCACCATTGAGAGCATCCTGACCGGTTGCATCCCCGCCTGTATGGCAACTGCTCACTGGGGCCAAGCTTCCTGCCATCCAGGACCTATATACTAGGTGTTGTCAGAGGACGGCCCAAAGAATTGTCAAAGACTCCAGTCACCCAAGTCATAGACTGTTCTCTCTGCTACCGCACGGCAAGCAATACCGGAGCGCCAAGTCTAGGTCCAAAAGGCTCCTTAACAGCTTCTACCCCGAAGCCATAAGACTGCTGAACAATTAATCAAATGGCCACCAGACTATTTACATTGACCCCCTTTTGTTTTTACACTGCTGCTACTCGCTGTTTATTATCTATGCATGGTCAGTTTACCCCTACATACATGTACAAATTACCACGACTAACCTGTACCCCCGCATACTGACTCAGTACCGGTACCCCCTGTATATAGCCTCGTTATTGTTATTTTATTGTGTTACTTTAAAAAAATATATATACTTTTGTTTATGTTGTTTATATTTTCTTAACTCTATTTCTTGAACTGCGTTGTTGGTTAAGGGCTCGTAAGTAAGCGTTTCACGGTATTCGGCACAGGTGACAAATAACATTTGATTTGATTTACATACTGTTTTACTCATTTCATATGTACAGTTGAAGTTGGACGTTTACATACACCTTAGCCAAATACATTTAAACTCAGTTTCACAATTCCTGACATTTAATCCTAGTAAAAATGATCTGTTTTAGGTCAGTTAGGATCACCACTTTATTTTAAGAATGTGAAATGTCAGAATAATAGTAGAGAGAATGATTTATTTCAGCTTTTATTTCTTTCATCATATTCCCAGTGGGTCAGAAGTTTACATACACTCAATTCGTGTTTGGTAGCATTGCCTTTAAATTGTTAAACTTGGGTCAACCGTTTTGGGTAGCCTTCCACAAGCTTCCCACAATAAGTTGGGTGAATTTTGTCCCATTCCTCCTGACAGAGCTGGTGTAATGAAGTCAGGTTTGTAGGCCTCCTTGCTCGCACACGCATTTTCAGTACCAATTTTGCAAGTATGCTTGGGGTCATTGTCCATTTGGAAGACCCATTTGCGACCAAGCTTTAACTTCCTGACTGATGTCTTGAGATGTTGCTTCAATATATCCACATAATTTTCCTTCGTCATGATGCCATCTATTTTGTGAAGTGCACCACTCCCTCCTGCAGCAAAGCACCCCCACAACATGATGCTGTCATCCCCGTGCTTCACGGTTGGGATGGTGTTCTTCAGCTTGCAAGCCTCCCCCTTTTTCCTCCAAACATAACAATGGTCATTATGGCCAAACAGTTCTATTTTTGTTTCATCAGTCCAGAGGACATTTCTCCAAAAAGTACGATCTTTGTCCCCATGTGCAGTTGCAAACCGTAGTCTGGCTTTTTTATGTCGGGTTTCTCTAGAAGACAGAACGCGTCTCCTTCCTGAGCAGTATGACGGCTGCGTGGTCCCATGGTGTTTATAGTTGCGTACTATTGTTTGTACAGATGAACGTGGTACAGTCAACTTAGTGTATGTAAACTTCTGACCCACTGGAATTGTGATACAGTTAATTATAAGTGAAATAATCTGTCTGTAAACAATTGTTGGAAAAATTACTTGTGTCATGCACAAAGTAGATGTCCTAACCGACTTGCCAAAACTATAGTTTGTTAACAAGAAATTTGTGGAGTGGTTGAAAAATAAGTTTTAATGACTCCAACCTAAGTGTATGTAAACTTCTGACTTCAATTGTATATACCGTATTCTACTGTACTATAGTCAATGCCACTCTGACATTGCTCGTCCTAATATTGATATGTTTCTTAATTCCATTCTTTTACTTTTAGATTTGTGTGTATTGTTGTGAATTGTTAGATACTACTGCATTTCGCTACACCCGCAATAACATCTTCTAAACACGTGTATGTGACCAATACAATTTGATTTGATTGAAATATAGCCTAGGAGGTGATGGATGGACAAGCTGTGTGTGTGTGTGCATACATGTGTGTGATGCTGAATCAGCTCACTGTGTTAAAATGGTGCCCTCCAGCAGCTTTTTCGTACTTTTTTATACAGACAGACCGTGACAACACACGGCTCTGTCTTTGTGACACTGCAGGTAAGTGCACTCAGGGCTGGGGCCGGGCCGAGTCCGGGCAGGCCCTCTAAAGGTGTGTGTGTGAGTGAGAGAGTGTGTGTGGAATGTACCTCATGGGCTGATTTTACTCCACACACTGCAGCCGGTGGGGATGAGGGAGCTGAGAGAGTATAGAAATTATTATTGGAACAGATATAGGTATGATTCTAAATTCCATATAATCTTGCATAACTTTTGAATTGTCTCTCTAGGAAAATCAGATTGAAAAGAGGAACATGGATAGAGGGAAAAATGAAACAACAGCTATGAAAAACAATGAAAAAAATATACAAACATAAGGCTTATTGGTGTGTTTGTGTCTAGACAAAAGGTGTGTCCTTCACTATCAGCGAAAGGCAGCGCGGGAGGAGTGGAAATGAGGGGAGGAATAGAAGATTGGAAGAGGTTGAGATTGGGGGATGAGGCAGACGGTTTAAGTGTGTGTGTGTGTGTGTGTGTGTGTGTGTGTGTGCTGATTGCCATACTCCTCACTGTGTACACAAACCCCCAGCGAATGCATTCTTACAGTCACTGGCCCTCCTTTTCTGTCTACTGCAAGGCAGGGATGGAGTGATAAGAGGCGAGTGTGTCATATAGACTGGAGAGATAAAAATGAGTACATTTCCTCCTAGAACTCATCGTTAGAGAGAGAGAGAGAGAGAGAGAGAGAGAGAGAGAGAGAGAGAGAGAGAGAGAGAGAGAGAGAGAGAGAGAGAGAGAGAGAGAGAGAGAAAGTTCTCTCTCTCTATGTGGGGGTATGCCATTAGAGGTGTATTATGTCCATAAATAATATGTTAGAGGTTTTAGTTATCTGTCATTGTCTCACTGCAATTGTTACTCCGATTCTCCCCAGCTAGATTTCTGTCAGTTCACCAGAGACAGACGAACGCACACGCACACGCACACATCCACATACCTGGCCCACTGCCTCAGAACAGCAGGCCTGAGAAGGAGCTGTTTTTTATTCAATAATACCAGCCCGACCCAACCCAGGGGCATGACATCACTTACTTTATATAACATGCTGCTTCTTATCAGCGGTTCCATTGACCCCTGGTTCTTTCCTCTTTTCTACAGGATGACAAATTACTACTGCCCAAGGTGCAGCTGGGTGCAAATGACCGCTGCCACTCTCTCTCTGTTCACAAAGATCCAGTCAGGTCAGATAAGTGATTGATTCAAGGAGGGGAGGAAGGAAATTCAAACTATTTAGACTTTGTTATAGATGCTATTAGCAGTGGCACATACTAGATTCACTTAAGCCATCATTTTCAGTTTCCTGCAGTAGTTTGAGTGGAGAAGGCAGAAGGCGTGGAAAGCAGATAATTACTGTACTTACAGTGAGAGTCTGTAGGAGAGCATAAATCAACTGATATTTAGATCCTCCCAGTCTCTCCTCCAATTATCTCACTGTGACTATATAATTCTCTCCAACTCTTTCTCTCTCTCTCCCCTCTCCGACTATTCCTCTCTCTCCCCCTCTCTGTCTCTGGTATGTGGACAGTCAGTCTTCTCTCTGAGGCGAGGACAAAGCCTGGGTTGTCCTGCTGCTGTGTTCTGAGGACAGAACAGGCACTGGGTCAGTGTTTCATGGAATGCCCTCAAAGCGAATTTCTGTGTGTGTGTGTGTGTGTGTGTGTGTGTGTGTGTGCCTGTGTGTGTGTGCTGCCCTCAAAGGGCAGAAGTACAGTCTATCCCTCAGTCTCTCCCACTCTGACTCATAGGGAGAGTGTCACAACACCGGAGTACACAGAGACCGGTTATGACACTGTAATGCCTGACATGACCGACAAGGAGTCAGATCATGGCACTTTAAACAACACAATGATCTTTCCTTCATTCGATGCCTCAAATTGTCTGCTTATGCCCTGTCCATAGAAGCAAAGAACGCCAAAGGGGGATCGTGTTCTATTAGTGTGCATCTCTCTCACCCGCTCTTTCTCTTGCCCAATTACCAGTTGACCCCTAGGCTAACCCCTATGCCCATTTGCACTTGTGTGGATCTGAGGGTATAAGAAATATGTTAATAGTGCCTACAAGGGGTCAGGGCTATAGGGGTCGATTTCTGAATGAGGCGCCAGTCTGTCTATGATCCCAGCTCAAGCCTTGAGGTCACCACTGTGGTAGAAATCCCACTCAGAAGGTAGCCCGATCTCAATATGAAACTGGCTTTATTTGAACATGCATGGGAAAACCAATTCAACGCGCTCTTTGTTCTCACAGACATTTTATACCAACCGAGGATGGGTGGGGTGTTTCACGTGCCCTTTGAATGAGTCCGGTACGTCTGCTTATCACCACAGATGGTAGGCCTAGAGAGATACTAATCATACCAAGGACATGTCCACTCCCCCACCGGGCACACACTGGTTGAATCAACGTTGTTTCCATGTCATTTCAATGAAATGGACAGTGAAATGACTTCGGTGCTTTGTGGGCCTGGTCTGTAACTGTAGCTGATCAGTAGGCATGTATCCGAAGTGGTTAAACCATTGAGATCCAATACATTACATTGAGTTCTAAGATATACACTGAGTATACAAAACGTTAAGAACACCTGCTCTTTCCAGGAGAAAACTATGATCCCTTATTGATGTTGCTTGTTGAATCCACGTCAGTCAGTGTAGGTGAAGGGGAGGAGACAGGTTAAAGAAGGATTTTTAAGCCTTGAGACAATTGAGACATGGATTGTGTACGTGTGCCATTCAGAGGGTGAATGGGCAAGAACAAATATTGAATTGCCTTTGAACAAGGTGTGGTAGTAGGTGCCATGACACACCGGTTTGTGTCAAGAACTGCAACGCTGCTGGGTTTTTCACGCTCAACAGTTTCCTGTGTGTATCAAGAATGGTCCACCACCCAAAGGACATCCAGCCAACTCATCCTAACTGTGGGAAGTATTGGAGTCAATATGGGCCAGCAGCTATGTGGAACACTTTCGAACATCTTGTAGAGTCCATGACCCAACAAATTGAGTCTGTTCTGAATGCCAAGGGGGGGGACAACTCAATATTAGGAAGGTCTTCCTAATGTTTGGTATACTCAGTATATTTATTTGGGGTTAAGTGACCACCAGCCTCTCTCCAGCCCTGAGGCAGTGTGAGTCATCATGCCATTGTCTCTAAGTTCCCCTGGCATCACACACCAGGGCCTAGGCCTGGCTTTACAAGGAAATAGAATGGGATGTGTGTGTGTGTGTGTTTCCTCTCCAAGGAGCTTTGAAGAGCTGGAATGTTTTAGCCAGGTTTGCTGGTGCCAACCTGGTGCCCAAACTGCCTATTTTCCCCTTAACTATTTTAGTCATCCACTCTATCAGATATCAGTCAAAAGCAGACTGATTGTCTTTGCCCAGTAGCAAACTTGTGCCATCCATCTGTGTGTCTGGTGGTATTATCTACAGGCAAAACATCTGCCTCCCACTCTCACCATCCTTTCACATAGGTCCCAGAGGGTGTGTGTGTGTGCGCATGTTGTGTTATTGACCTGCTGACTCCAGACACACACTTTACATCCAGTATTACCATACTGGGAATGGAGCCATGGCAACCCTTCCTGGTATGACACTGATTATTCAAATGCTGATGCGACTCTTTGGTGATGAGGCCTTGCAAACAGATGTGGTGTGTGTGAAAGAAATGGCATCCTGTATCAGTTGTTAGGACTATATCTTGCCTCTAACTGTGGAATCATACAATTCAAATGTTGTTATATTTATTATAATTCTACAAAGGGACTGTGAGTTATTTATAATGAGGGATACATGGAGAAAATTGGACCTCTCTGAAATGAAAATGGATGGCCCTCCCTTCAGAAAAATACCCTCCCTGAACGCTTGAAAAAAAACAAGTGACCTTCCCCTATACAACACAATAATAATTAAAACATGAAGTGGATAGCAGAGAACATGCCTACCCTCTACCCTCACTCCTAGGACAGACCACAGCCTTAAATATACTGGTTTAGAAACGGTTCTTCGTTTTGTAAGCATTACATGGCAAAGTAGCCTGTGGATTCACAGATCACCATGGACAAGGGTAGGGGTGAAAAGATCTCCATTATAATAAAATAACTGCATGAATCTATCATCTTATTTGCGCTCTGAGAAAGAAATGCCTTTTATAAACGCATTTCATGCAATTCCACATCGTTTTCCATGACTGGAGACAAGCAGAATCTTTTTTAATCCCACCACAGAGCAAGACAACAAATGAGCGCATGTTGCAGCATCGGACACGCTTTGATTTCTATACAGGCTATTGTTAAAAAAGAATAGTCTAAGTTTGGAACAGTGCTAAAGTTGTCTATCAACTGTAACAATTGAGCGCAACAGAACCAGTTACTACTGAAGTACCTGATCATCAATGAACAACAGTTGCATATCATCAGGTAGGCCTATATGCACTGTTTTATTTGGGAAACTATCATTTTATAAATTCTAGTTTTATTCCATGATATTGTTGTTACAAAATAGATTTGTGTTGACTGTGATTAGGGCATGGAAATATAAGAGAATCTGCTAGGCTAAATTAACAAACTAGGTATGCATAGCTCACCACATGATCCTAAAACCACAGTCTGGCCAAACTCGTGTTTCTAAAAGTGAATTCAAAGGCAGTGAATGACTGCATAGTCTAATAAGGCATTTTCCATTTCATTATTGTTGAATTCCAAGTAATTATTATTTAAAAAAAATATTTTATACACCCAAAATGCAAAATGTCTAGGTATGTTATTGAAGTGCTGCTGTTGTTGTGTTGTTGAAATGCTGAGAGCTCCTGACAGCCTGTAGCATGTCACAAATGATTCACAATGTATTTTTTAAATGGCAGGCTATAGCCTTGAAATAATAATAATATAGTCTAAATAATTCATTTTTGTTCCTTCTTAGGCTAGTTGGCTTGCTCCTGACTGATTTAGAGTTAGTATGGTTTTTTTTCTTAACTGACTTGCCTAGTTAAATAAAGGTTAAATAAAAACAAATAAAACAATAGCTTGTTGAATTTTGAACGTCCATTAAATAGTGACAGAATCACACATTACTTTCCATGTAAAGTCATTTTGTTTTGTCTCCTCTGCTATTGGTTGTAGCACAGCCTCTGAATGCCATAGTGACAAACCAAATATATCCCATATGCATCAGAGCCACGTCTTTCCCTGGCATTTCACAGCTTGCTTCTAGCATAAAGCATTGTGGACTAAAGCGTTGTTATAGATCGCTTTATATAATCAGGTCAGTCATTTTTTTTTCAAAATCTTAAGCTAACAATGCTTTTAGCCATTTTCTTTAACAAAAACCACAATTCCCTAACATACACCCTCAATTCGAGCCCTGGTTATAACTTAATACACCAAGCCGTTTACTGGCAGTGAGATATTTAAGGAGTGCAATGATGACTGATGGAATTGGCTGACCAAGTCTATCGATAGTAGACTATCATTTAGTCTGTCAAACAGGTAAGTCTACCTCTTATTTTTTTTATAGGAAGAAATAGGCTCCAACACAAAGACCCCTTGTTGTTAATAGCCTCAAGTCAAAATAAAATGAAGACTGAATAAATGAATTAGGCCTTCTCGAATTAGCCTACTTTAAGCACCCATGCGCTGTCCATCTCCGTGGGTACTGCTTTATAGTAATGTAAGTTATGTAAATTACTTGAATATGGCTTATTATCAATAACTTTGATAAATAGCTTCATTTTGGCCATTTTGGCCTTGGACTCGCCTCCTGAAGTACCACCGTACACAGCACAGCCATTGGTTAGGCAGCACAAAAGGGTTTACATAAGCAAGAGCAGGGCAGGGCTTATGATTGGAATAGCCTATCAGCCTCCTGAGTGGCGCAGTGGTCTAAGGCCCTGCATCTCAGTGCTAGAGGCACTACAGACCCTGGTTCGATCCTGTGCTTCTCCTATAATTGCTCTTTGTATGGCCTATACAAATACTAAACCCTCCCCCTGACTGAAATGTTCAAAGCATGACCCTCCTCCATTTTCCTCTGGGTAACAATTGTGTAAATTTCGACCACTCCCTAACTACAATTGTATAGCTTTCTTCTCACGTTGAACGTAGGCTAGCTTCTTCTGTATGTTGCTCAACACCTGAGGTAAGAGAACAGATAGGGAGGGAGGGAAAGTGGAGCTGTAGGAGGGGCGCGGCAGGAGCTTCAAGTGGGCAACATCCCACCCAAAGCCCGAGAGAGCCAGCATAAAGTCAGACATCACTTCACTCGTTCGTGAGTTCTATACCCCGGACAAACAGGCTGAGTTACCGGGAGAAGTAACGGTGTTCATTTTCAGTCAAACAGAATAAAATAAAAAAATCACCGCAATGGGGTTGAGATTGATACAATTTATCTCGTATGTTTCGCTTCTCTTCCACCTGGAATGGACGCACATATCGGCTTTCAACCTGGACACACAACACGTCATTGAAAAGAAAGGAGAGCCCGGGAGCCTTTTCGGCTTCTCTCTCGCTATGCATTGGCAATTAAATCCGTTGGATAAAAGAATGTAAGTCTCTTGATTTTTTTTTATTTGTATTCATTCTTCAGTTTAAGTTAACTATAACCGCCAACAGGTTGTTGCTACTATAGGCTAGCGTTACACTTCAGAGGCTCGCAGGTTCTTCGCAGAAGTTTATTGTCTCAACATCATTGTTACCTTTATTCGGGAATCATTTTCACAAGTTAATTAACTCCGATATCGGTTGTTTTGGTCTACATTTCGTTAACGTTTCAGATCGGCATGTTTTTGTAACGGGTTAATTATTGCTGAGTTGTACAGCTTCACTGCCCTTTGCAGGCTCGTGCCTGTCCGTGCGCGACTCCAATGTCATGAATTTGGCCCAAAAAAAGTCACATGATTCCAAACCACTTACTCTGCTCTATAGATTTATACCAGCTCCGGGTACAAATTGCCTTTTGGGGAGTTTTCACTTGGCCACAGATCTAGTTAGGATAATTTATTTATGGTACTCAACATCCTATTATTATTTGCAGCCCTCGTGTCATGTGCACCTCGTGCTGTGTGTCCTCAAAGTAGAGTAAAGTGAGCCTAAACTGTAGATGGTGAATGTCACTGTCATTTGGGTCAAATACTGTAAAAGTTAGCCTTAGGCTATGGGCGTGGCAGCTGCAGGGACTGTGCCATTGTGTTAGTCAGTGTCACAGTAGCGTTAGATGGTGTGAAAGCCTTAACATTTCCAGACAGTCTAGTTGACCTCTAAAGACACACTGTGTGCAGTTGGCTAGCACCCTCAACAATATGCCGTCTACCATGGGAAATAAAAGTCACGCCCTTCTGTAGTCTTACCATTAATCTTGTGCCTAATTTCACCCTGCTCCTTTTAGCACAGCAGGACTAGCCCTCATCTGTCCTCAACACCCTGGTTAACTACTGACATAGGATCAGCTGTCCGCACCCCAGACCCCATTCTATACGTCATGTGCTCCATGACTATACTGATTCTAGACCTGCTGTTATGGCCAAGAGTCCTTGGAATGGATTTGTGTTTAGAATAGATTCTCCCCTTTTTAACAAGGTCTGGAATGTAATGGGTTGAAGTCATTATAGAGTTTTAGGTCTGTAACCTTCTGTAATGTACCAGTTTTTGCCTGTGTCTATATTAGAGGCACGTGGTCGTCAGCACTGTGAACAGTCAGGCGGTAGAGACAGAAACAAACATGTTCTAGTTCAGATTCTAGTTGAGATTTTATACCCTGAGATTCCCTCAATGAGTTCTCTCATGTAGAAAACCAGACGGATGTTTATACAGTGATCAAAACTGGAAGTCGAACTGAATCCATGTACAGTGCATTCGGAAAGTATTCAGACCCCTTGACATTTTCCACATTTTGTTACGTTACAGCCTTATTCTAAAATTGATTAAATTGTTATTTTCCCCCTCAGCAATCTACACACAATACCCCATAATGACAAAGCGAGAACAGGTTTTTAGATTTGTATATATGTAAGTAGTCAGACCCTGTGCTATGAGACTCGAAATTAAGCTCAGGTCCATCCTGTTTCCATTGATCATCCTTGAGATGTTTCTACAACTTGATTGAATTTACCACAGGTGGACTCCAATTGATTGGACATGATTTGGAAAGGCACACACCTGTCTATATAAGGTCCCATAGTTGTCAGAGCAAAAACCAAGCCATGAGGTTGAAGGAATTGTCCGTAGAATCCCGAGACAGGATTGTGTTAAGGCACAGATCTGGGGAAGGGTCCCAAAACATTTTCTGAAGCATTGGAGGTCCCCAAGAACACAGTGGCCTCTATCATTCTTAAATGGAAGAAGTTTGGAACCACCAAGACTCTTCCTAGAGATGGCCGCCCGGCCAACCTGAGCAATCGGGGGAGAAGGGTCTTGGTCAGGGAGGTGCAGAATTCCTCTGTGGAGTTGGGAGAACCTTCCAGAAGGAAAACCATCGCTGCAGCACTTGACCAATCAGGCCTTTACGATAGAGTGGCCAGGCGGAAGCCACTCCTCAGTAAAAGGCACATGACAGCCACAGCCCACTTGGAGTTTGCCAAAAGGCACCACGAGAAACAAGAAAGCGTTAAGTCTGGAGGAAACCTGGCACCATCCCTACGGTGAAGCATGGTGGTGGCAGCATCATGCTGTGGGGATGTTCTTCAGCGGCAGGGACTAGGAGACTAGTCAGGATCGAGGGAAAGATGAACGGAGCAAAGTACAGAAAGATCCTTGATGAGAACTTGCTCCAGAGAGCTCAAGACCTCAGACTGTGGGCGAAGGTTCACTTTCCAACAGGACAATGACCCTAAGCACACAGCCAAGACAACACAGGAGTGGCTTCGGGACGAGTGTCTGAATGTCCTTGAGTGGCCCAGCCAGAGCCCGGACTTGAACCCGATAAAACATCTCTGGAGAGACCTGAAAATAACTGTGCAGCAACGCTCCCCATCCAACCTGACAGAGCTTGAGAGGATCTGCAGAGAAGAATGGGAGAAACTCCCCAAATACAGGTGTGCCAAGATCGGTTGTAATCGGTTGTAATTGCTGCCAAAAGTGCTTCAACAAAGTACTGAGTAAAGGGTCTGAATACTTATGTAAATGTGATATTTCACTTTTTTTAATTTTTTGAAATACATTTTCAAACATTTCTAAAAACCTGTTTTTACTTTGTCATTATGGGGTATTGTGTGTAGATTGAGGAGGGAAAATAAGCCTGTAACTTAACAAAATTTGGAAAAAGTCAAGGGGTCTGAATATTTTCCCGAATCCACTGCACCTTTCAGGAACACCCACTCTAAAAGCCTGTTTCTGTTCCATATGCCCTCAGGACATGTCTCTCATAAACACTGAATCAGCAGGTGTCAGCATACCGTCCCCAAACCTACATTATGGGTAAAATGCTGGCCTTAGATATCAGTGCATGCATGAACAGCCAAGTGATAGGGTGTTTGTGTGTGTGTGCGCGCGCATTTGTACAGCGTTGCAGAGTATGTGTGTGCCTGTTCAGCTGTGAGAGATGTGTGTGTGGTGTTTAAGTGGTGACTGATGCGTGCGGTCTGTGTATAGAAGCTATGAGGCATTCTTGGTCTTTTGTAACTGTTCGTGTGAGTCGGCACATTGTTGGCTGGTAACAAACTGTATGCGCGCGCAAACTCGCACATACTGTGTACACGCGCACAGGCACGCACACACACACACACACACACACACATTGCACTGCAGGAGTTGGAATCCACTTCTACACTGCACAATGTTAACCGTTGACTGACCTTGAGCGAGTGGACCCTTCAGTGTACAGGACACTAAACTCGGCAGCCGTGCATAATCATGATATACACAGTATGTAATGCTGCCGGAGGCTACGCTTCTTAGCTGCCTACCTCAGTAGATCAGGATACAGAAATGACTGTCTGGGGGGGGGTGTCTGGGAATCTAGGGTGTGTGTGAAAGGTGAGTCATACGTCTGTGCCACGCCCGAACAGTTGCGACCGTTCCGCCAAACTGAGCCCGTGCCTCACAGGTGTGTGTGTGTGTGTGTTTGTGTGCAGGTCTTTTAAAAAAAAATGTATTCCTGCAGGCAATAGAGGGATCTGTTTGGCACGGATCTGTGTGTGTGTGTGGGGGGGAATGTGCCCGTACACGCTGAAGAGCAAGGGGACGTGTGCACGTGTGTTAGGTTCCAAAGTCGGTCACAACTGCAGAGGGTTGTCTCTGCTCTCTGCGAGGGATAAAGTAATATAGTGTCACTGAGAGAACGAGAGAGGAGGGAAGGCTGTGACAGAGAGACCGAGGTAGGAGTAGAGAGAACGTCTCAGTGAAAGTATATGGGAGAGAGGGAGAATCCATTCCAGCATGTTCTATAGACAGACGTCTAGTGTGCAGAGCTGTAGAGGTTCCTATGTGCGACAGTCTTTGATCTCTCAGATCCTAGATAGATATGAGATTGGTTTGAGTGGGGAGGTTAGGGTTAGAGTTCAAAGGTTTGTTCAGTGTCCTGGGGAAAAAGTGCTACATGCGTTTATTTCTTTACTACGATACATGTACAGTATGTGGAAAAATGATCTCCTGCACACACACGCGCACGCACACACATACACCTCTCCCCCAAACACACCTCTTTGTCTGCCCGTTCTCTCCTGCCTGCAGGCTGATCCAGGTTAGCTCAAGTTAGCCAACATCAAAGCTGAGGAGTGGTGGAGGGATGTCTGCAGGAATGCTGACAGCATAAATCACCTTTTACAGCTGGGCACCGAATACACACAGTCGGCCAGTTACTGTCCGTCTCCCACACAGACCTGGTACTAGGTACCAAATGGAAGAAAACGGACTGAAACAGGGAGGGACTACCTGGTCTTGTCCAATAAGAAGCACAAAACGTTTTGTTGCGGTGTACTCTAATTAACACAACCCTGGGTTTATATCAGTCCTGACAAGGAGCATAGAGAACTTGGCGTTAAAATGTCAGAGTTCTGGAATTCATTAGGGTTCTGTAAAATGTTCTGGAATCCATTTAGGACTGAAATGTTCTGAACGTTTCATTGATGTCGATCCATTGTTGCTTGGTAACAAGATGTGGTGGTGCATATAGGCAGCGAGCTGTTTACACAGAAGCTTTTCCTCGATTTGGTGTTTCTCTGTTTCTTTCTGCTGTCGGCTGTTTGGCCTCGTTGTGTGCTTGAATAGAGGGAGAGAATGGCTGTTTCTCCGTTTCGCTTTGCTGTGTTTGTTCATACACACACACAGCTTTATTTTTTTGTGGAGTAAAAATGTTTGACCATTAAAAAGTCCTATTTTCCATAACCCTACCCCTAACCCTTAACCTAACGCGCAGACACACACACACACACACACACACACACACACACTAAATGTTTGACTTTGTCCTTCCTGTGGAATTGATTCTCTACTTTTACTTCCTGTACATGTGGTGAATGATTGGAAAAGCAGCTGTGTCGTTAGCCATTATCAGTAGAACAATACACACTCCCTGTCTCCCTCTCTTCACACTCCCTGTCTCCCTCTCTTCACACTCCCTGTCTCCCTCTCTTCACACTCCCTGTCTCCCTCTCTTCACACTCCCTGTCTCCCTCTCACACACTCCCTGTCTCCCTCTCACACACTCCCTGTCTCCCTCTCTTCACACTCCCTGTCTCCCTCTCTTCACACTCCCTGTCTCCCTCTCTTCACACTCCCTGTCTCCCTCTCTTCACACTCCCTGTCTCCCTCTCTTCACACTCCCTGTCTCCCTCTCACACACTCCCTGTCTCCCTCTCTTCACACTCCCTGTCTCCCTCTCACACACTCCCTGTCTCCCTCTCTTCACACTCCCTGTCTCCCTCTCTTCACACTCCCTGTCTCCCTCTCTTCACACTCCCTGTCTCCCTCTCTTCACACTCCCTGTCTCCCTCTCTTCACACTCCCTGTCTCCCTCTCTTCACACTCCCTGTCTCCCTCTCTTCACACTCCCTGTCTCCCTCTCTTCACACTCCCTGTCTCCCTCTCTTCACACTCCCTGTCTCCCTCTCTTCACACTCACTGTCTCCCTCTCTTCACACTCCCTGTCTCCCTCTCTTCACACTCCCTGTCTCCCTCTCTTCACACTCCCTGTTTTACTACCAGTGGCAGGCTACTGGGTAATGGGCTACTCACGCATTAAATTGCCCAGACATTAATGAACAATTGAGACCACGTACAATTCAAACATTGTTTCATATACTTTCACTGCAGTTACTGTGTATAACTGGGTAATTGCACTCTGTTTATCTATGTAGTTATAAACCATGATGCACTGCGGAGCGTAGTCTGAGGAGTAGGTCCAAGTTGTTCCTGACCACTGATGCAGGGTCAGATCCTTTCTCATCCCCTGTTGTTTTAGGGTAGGATTTGAGGAAGGTAATGTGATCCTAGATCTGTGGTTAAGTGGAAACTTGTGTGTAGTCTGAACCCTGTGACAACAGGGTTTCCCAAACTACAGTGTGGGCGTGGCTAAGGGGATACCTCTTCCTTCCGCCTATTCTCCTGACTTCCTGTTAGTGTATGTATGGCAGGGGGCACCGCGAAGGATGCTCATTGTTTTCAGATCAGTGTGGGAGCAGTCGTTTGATTACCTGGGCACGATTCCATTCATTTATTTTCACTCACACCCTTCTAATCTCCCCTTCCTCCACACGACCCAGAGGAGTCAGCACCCACATCTCTCTCTTCCTCAATAAAATGTGATTTGATTTGATTTGTCCTGTCTCAATTCAATTTCAATGGAAGGGGCTTTATTGGCATGGGAAACACATGTTTACATTGCCAAAGCAAGTGTTTTGCCTCCAGTTAACTTAAGAGTAAGAGGAACCAGTGAGTTCCTGTCAGCTCTTGGCTGAGAGACCAGCCATCATGGAGTCCTGCTACACACACAGCACAGTTAGAACAGGCCTCTTATTCATGCCCACACACACTTCTCTATCTGATACGAGTTTGTTAAAGAAACTAACTCAAGCTCAGTGCCTAGGCTTAAAGACGGATATTTTACTACAAAATAATTAGTAAGGTTTAACAGAACATGCCCTCACGTCAGTCAATCAATCAAATGTATTTATAAAGCCCTTCTTACATCAGCTGATGTCACAGAGTGTTGTACAGAAACCCAGCCTAAAACCCCAAACAGCAAGCAATGCAGGTGTAGAAGCACGGTGGCTAGGAAGAACTCCCTAGAAAGGCCAGAACCTAGGAAGAAACCTAGAGAGGACCCAAGCTATGAGGGGTGGCCAGTCCTCCTCTGGCTGTCCTTGGTTCCAAATATTGTGGAAGATGCCAGAGCTGAGGATGATGTTAGAGAGTTTAAGTATAGCCAATTGGAATTTGTGATCTGTATGTTTGATCATTTAATTTAGTATACCATCAACACCACAGGCCTTTTTGGGTTGGAGGGTTTGTATTTTGTCCTGTAGTTCATTCAATGTAATTGGAGAATCCAGTGGGTTCTGGTAGTCTTCAACAGTTTATTCTAAGATTTGCATTTGATCATGTATATGTTTTTGTTCTTAGTTTTTTTGTTAAAGAGACAAAAAGATTGAAGAAGTGGTTTATCCAACATCTCCATTTTGGATGGATAACTCTTCATGTTGTTTGTTTAGAGTTTTCCAATTTCCCAGAAGTAGTTAGATTCTATGGATTCTTCAACTACATTGAGCTGATTTCTGATGTGCTGTTCCTTCTTTTTCCGTAGTGTATTTCTGTATTGTTTTAGTGATTCACCATAGTGAAGGCGTAGACTCAGGTTTTCTGGGTCTCTATGTTTTTGTTTGGATAGGTTTCTCAATTTCTTTCTTAGGTTTTTGCATTCTTCATCAAACCATTTGAAATGTTTAGATTTGTTAGGGAAGCTGAGAGGTCAAATATAGTGTTTCGGTTTTCTACTGCTAAGTTTACACCTTCACTATTACAGTGAAACCTTTTGTCCAAGAAATTGTCTAGAAGGGATTGAATTTGTTTTTGCCTAATTATTTTTGGGTAGATTTCCACACTATTTTCCTTCCATCTATAGCATTTCTTAACATTATTCAGTTCCTTTGGCTTTGATGCCTCATGATTGAGCATAGCTCTGTTCAAGTAGAGTGGTCTCTCTCGTATGTCTGTCTTTCTTGCTCTTAATGACTTAATCACATTAAAGGCCCCTTGAGCCCAACCATACCTCTGTTCACCCGCATAGGTATGGATACGAGTTGTGTTCAAAACAGGTGGGCTTTTTCTTCATCTCATCAAGAACTTAAACCATAGAAATACATCTAGTATTACTACACATTTTACCCTAAGATGAAAGACCCTTGGATGAGAGTTTTTCATGGTCACGTTCAAGTGTATTGAGACCCACATAGCAATCAATGCAAACTGAAATCCATGAACGTGACCAATGGCCTATCACAAAATCACAGCGATGTTTCTAAATAGATACAAGGTAAAACAGGCCTGTACTAAAACCATGGGACTTGTACGACGAGTCATTAAGCATTTCTATGCGTTGAACTCCTCACAAAGCTTCAGTTCATTTCATGACTGATGATTGTCATCAAGAACACACACACACACACACACACACACACACACACACACACACACACACACACACACACACACACACACACACACACACACACACACACACACACACACACACACACACACACACACAGCCTCAGTGATGGGGAACTTTGATATGCTGCTGTGGGAAACCTTGAGTAATGTATCTTGGGTACTGGGGTGTGGTGGCTGTGGCCCCTCTCTAAGAGCCCCTCTTGTCTGTGGTTCCAAAAATACATCCAGTGAGTGTGGCCCCTGCCTGGAGTGTGTGTGTGTGTGTGTCCATTCTCTTGAGTGTTCATGTGTGTGTCTCCAGTCCACTTTTTCTTGTGTGTGTGCCCACCCTTTGTCGATGAATGTTATCACTGAGTCGCAGTTCTGTCCAATCATGAAAGGGCTCTTTGTCTGAGGGTGGGGGTGGGGGCAGATCATGGGAACAGCGGTTTGGTTGAGTGCGTGCATGGTGCATGTGTGGTGTGAGACATTCTCTGATGTTCTCTGTTGAAAGGGAGATGCTGTGTGACTCAGAGGGAAAGTGAGAGGAGAGTGGCGAGGGCTGCTGACAGGCTGGTTGAGATTATCGCAGATGTCAAAGTGTAGGACTCCACATTGGCCCAGATCTACTGGCTCACCGACTGTAGCTTCCTCTTATAGTGGGTGTGTGGTGGTGGTTTGATTGATGACCGCTTAGTAAAATGTGGGTCGGACAAGGACGGGGAGTGATGTGTGTACCAGTCATGTTGTAGTATTGCTGTCAGTGTTCTCGTGTGTGTGTGTGTGTGTGTGTTTCCTGTATTCAAACATGGCCTTGTGGTGTGTGTTACAGGTTGCTGGTTGGTGCTCCAAGGGCCAAAGCTCTGAGAGGTCAGAAGGCAAAGATCACAGGAGGACTCTACAACTGTGACACCACTTCCACTTCCTCCAGCTGTAACCGAGTGCAGTTCGACGACGATGGTGAGCTCACCTCTAAACAACACTCATTTTCTGTCTTCATCTGTCCCCACAAGTCCTTATAAGGGAATCGTCTGCTAGCAATCACTAGACATTCAGCATTTGATCAAGATTTGATGATTTTGTGTGTGTAGAGGACGTGAATACTGAGAGTAAGGAAAACCAGTGGATGGGCGTAACAGTGAACAGCCAGGGACCGGGAGGAAAGATTGTGGTAAGTGTGCGCGCGCGTGCGTTTAAGTTATTGACTTGACTGACGACTCTGTTAACCAATCCCTCTCCTCTCTCTCTCTCTCTCTCTCCAGACGTGTGCCCACCGCTACCAGCGGCGTCTGTTTGTGAACACAGCCCAGGAGTCTCGTGACATCACAGGGCGGTGTTACGTGCTGAGCCAGGACCTGACCATCGATACCGAGTCTGGCGACGACGGAGGGAACTGGAGGTTCTGTGAGGGGCGGGCACGCGGCCATGAGAGGTTTGGTTCATGCCAACAGGGTCTGTCTGCCACCTTCACTAGGGACTATCACTACCTGGTATTTGGTGCTCCTGGAGCATACAACTGGAAAGGTAGGTGGAGAGTTAGTGTGTATGCTTGAAATCAAACACTTGTCATTAATCTGAAAGGATCCGTTTGGTGTTGATAATACGGGAACGCCTACCAGAGGGGTAGATGGACCGTGTTGTGTACACCCATCTCATCCTTTCAGATCTATGAGGTCCGGCTCAGGGGCTAGAGGTCGGGTTAGGGGTCAGTATAAGGTTAGGGGATAAGGTCAGGGTTAGGGGTCAGTGTAAGGTTAGGGGATAAGGTCAGGGTTAGGGGTCAGTGTAAGGTTAGGGGATAAGGTCAGGGTTAGGGGTCAGTGTAAGATTAGGGGATAAGGTCAGGGTTAGGGGTCAGTGTAAGGTTAGGGGGATAAGGTCAGGGTTAGGGGTCAGTGTAAGGTTAGGTAGACTAGATTAGCACAGTCTACATGGCCCCTTCCTCTCTCATCAGCTGATGCTCAAATATATGAACCACTGGTGGTAGCAAAACCACAATGTTTTTTGTTGTTGTTGATTAGGGTCATGTCATCGTGTACATATCTTTACCCCCAAAAATCAGCTCATGAGGATGTTTCATGTATTGTTTTTTTCATTATTTGCTTGTGTTTTTTTGTCCTCATCTTATCATCTCCATGTTCCCCTTCACCCCCATCCCTCATCCTTCCATTTTCCATTCCATCCCTCCATCTCTCCAGGTGTGGTGAGAGTAGAGCAGAAGAACAACACTCTCTTGGAAATGGGTTTCTATGACGACGGGCCTTATGAGGTGGGCGATGAGAACCGGTTAGACCCAAACCTGGTCCCTGTGCCCGCTAACAGTTACTTGGGTAGGTACTTGGAAACTCTTCCGTCCCTCGTCCCTCTCATTCGCCCTCCTCTATGTGTGTCCAGGTGTGCTCTTCATGACCGCTGTGTCCAGCTCCAGTGTTGAACAGTTTGTGTACAAGTCACTTCCTCCTCAGATTGCTATGGAGACCGATGTAACGGCCAATAGCTACATAGGTTTGTATTACTTCCTGCGTGATGACATCAGGCTCTCCATAGCCAATCATATCACTCTGTGCAGTAGTTATCATCATGCCCAGTGAAACATTGTGCTCGTCATGAGGATCAGCCTGGGCTAGGTGTTATGTCGATTTGATTTGATTTGATTGACCCTTTATTTAACTAGGGAAGTCAGTTAAGAACAAATTCTTATTTACAAGGACGTCGAGGTGGTCTATAAATCACCTCAACTTCCAACCAACTGGGCTTGAACCTGTCCATATGATGGAGAGAACAGTGAATCTGTACAGCACCTAGCTTTGGCCGAATGCAGCTTATGGATGAGATCATTCATGTTTTGGGAATGGGTTGGTGTGGTGCCAAGTCCAGGTGCTGTTTGTTAGGGTTTCTGTTTGATTTGGTCCCTTCGTGGGGACCGTGTCATGCACGGTCAGTAAAACATTATGCTAGACACGTTTTTCTTTTGTTGTCCATCTACATCCATAGTCAGCCAGTGTTCCATCCATTTAGTGAAGCACCAGCTCTTCACCGGGAGCATGCCTGTGTTTGTGGCCCATACAGTACATTGACTGACAAATTCATTCATTGATTCATTGATGAAATATGTCTCTCCTATCAGGCTTCTCTCTGGACTCGGGGAAGGCCATCACTAAGAAGGGTCAGCTGACCGTGGTTGCCGGTGCCCCGAGAGCCAATCACAGCGGGGCAGTGGTGTTGTTAAAGAAGGAGTCCGAGGCGTCCACCATGTTGTCACCAGAGTACATCCTGGAAGGGGAGGGGCTAGCCTCGTCGTTCGGCTACGACCTCGCTGTGGTGGATCTGACCGGCGACGGGTACGTCTCGCTTTTCCCTCATTCTTTCTCCTGATCGCCAACGAGGCAAATCTATACGCTGCCCTCCCCATGTCCGCCTCTCCGTCAAAGGGCAGTTTCTCTCCAAAGGGCAGTTTCTCTCCTCTCAGCTGATCTTGGGAGTTGAGGCGATTAGTTCCGTGCTGAGGCTCTCTCTCTCTGTTTCTCAGAGTCGTTTCTCGCTCCCTTTCGGTCTCTCTGGCTCTAGGTGGCAGGATATCGTGGTGGGAGCGCCTCAGTTTTTTGAGAAGGACGGGGAGGTGGGCGGAGCTATTTATGTCTACATTAACAAGGGCGGAGTCTGGAGTAAGGTCACGCCCACCAGGATAGACGGACCTCAGGACTCCATGTTTGGACTGGCCGTAGAAAACCTGGGAGATCTCAACCTGGACGGCTATCAGGGTAAGGGGCGTGTGTGTGTGTTGATAAGTCTGTCTTTGCCTTTGTGTGTGTGTAGACAGTGTGTAACCCTGACTCTCTCTCTGCCAGACATTGCTGTGGGAGCACCCTATGATGACAGTGGGTCAGGGAAGGTGTTCATCTACCACGGCTCAGCTCAGGGCATCAACATCAAACCTGCACAGGTGTTGTCAGGGGTGTCATCGGAGACAAAGTTGTTTGGTTATTCTCTAGCTGGTAACATGGATCTGGACAGGAACTCGTACCCAGACCTGGCCGTAGGATCTCTCTCCGACTCTGTGTTCGTCTACAGGTAACCATGGCAATTAGTAACCTCCCCCACAATGTTTTTTGTTACACTTCTACATTCCATTTCCACTTACCTAATTTGTTGGGCCCCTTTCTTGACCTTTAATCCTTTGACCCTGTGATGTCTCTCCAGGACTCGGCCGGTCATTAGCATCCAGAAGGTTGTCAAGACAACGCCGAAGGAGATCGATCTGACTAAGAAAAACTGTGGCAACAGGATCTGGTGAGTGTGCCGTTTATCGGCAGAATCTGGAAAATTCGAAACCATTTTAAGCCATATTCATCAACACAAATGACTTGATGTGTTCCCAGCTTGGAGGTAGAGGCTTGTTTCTCCTACACCGCCAACCCTAAATCCTACAGCCCCAGACTGAGTAAGACAACACCTTTTGTGTTATGATTTCTTCAGTGGGCTTTTTATGCCTTAGATCAGTATGCAATAGTAACCGTCCCTTTCTTTCTCTACCTCTCTCTCTGCTCTCTTCCCCCTCTCTCTCTCTCTTTCACTCTCTCACTCTCTCTCTTTCACTCGGTCTCTTTCTCTCTCTCCCCTCCTCAGCGGTGGCGTACTCCTTTGAGGCGGAGGCGGAGCGTAGGAAGAAGGGTCTCCCTCCCAGAGTGACCTTCTCCACGCGTTCCAGCGACGTCAACGAGTACCAGTCCACCGGTGTTCTCACCCTCAGTGGACAGGGCAAGAAGGAGTGTGTCACCGCCAAACTCACACTACAGGTACTAGATCCCAACTCGCACAACTAGTGACACTGCTATCAGGAAGAAGGAGGAAGGGGTAGCAAGAGGGGAAGAAAGAGAGAGATATCTCAAGACGGACTTTCACCGTGCGGGTAAAATATGGACAAGAATCAGTCTCCTCTATCCTTTGCCAGTGATATATAAGTCAGTGCCACGTATCTCTTGTCTGTACTCTGTGTGTCTGTCACCTACAGGAGAACATTAAGGACAAGCTCAGGGGAATCCCCATCGACGTTACCGTGGAGATAAAGAACTCCAAAAGGAAAAGAAGAGCGCTCCCAGAACTCCCGCCCATCCTCGACTCCAACGAGCCTATCACGGCCCGCGCTGAGGTAACCAATAACAAACGTAACACAGTCTCCTATTGGCCAGCGTTGGATCGGCCTATGTGACAAGAGTTTTACAACCGTGGCCTGCTCTAAACCCGTTCCCTCTGATCTAGTATGAGTCTGCCTGATCGGCATGTTGTTCCCTGTGTGCGTAGGTGAGCTTCCTGAAGGAGGGCTGTGGCAGTGATAATGTGTGTCAGAGTAACTTACAGCTCCAGCATCGCTTCTGCTACAGAGAACCCAACAAGGACGTCTTCCATCCACTACCCGTGTGAGAATAACACCTAAACCCGTGTCACTAACCAACACCTGGGTGAATGGAATCAGTGCTGACATAATCTGCTGGTGTCCTTGCAGGGAGGATGGGGTGCCAGTAGTCTCCCTTAGCGACCAGAAGGACATCGCCCTGGAGATCACAGTGACCAATCAGAATGGAGATGATGCTCACGAGGCGGTATTGGTTGCCTCCTTCCCCCCCCCTCTCTCTCCTACTCCGCCTCCCGCTCTGCACCCAGCGCAGTAAGCTACACCTCTCCTCTTCTGTTGCACACCCGCTCTCTCCTTCCGCTCTTCCATTTTTCAGACTGGTACCGAGTTGTGACTGGCTGTTGTTGATTGCAGGACAAGCAGGTGATCTGTGTGACCAATACGAATGGCTCTCAGGCAGACTGTGAGTTGGGGAACCCCTTCAAGCGAGGCTCAGAGGTGAGAGACGCCAAGGCCGATCACGATCACGAGCTAAAGCGCGTGCGCATGCTTGACGTATCCGTCTGTGTGTTTAGGCGATGTTCTACATCATCCTGAGTACAGCAGGCATCTCTCTGAACACCACAGAGCTGGAGATAGACCTGACGCTGGAGACGTGAGTATACACCCCACGACTCCCTCTACGACGAGATACTGCACGGCTACGTTTGACCAACCGTGCTGATTTGACCTCTGACCTTTCAGGACGAGTGACCAGCAAAACGTGGCCGGAGTCAAGGCCACGGGCCAAAGTGGTGATCGAGCTGCTGCTGTCCCTCACAGGGTACAACGATATTATTTGCCAGCTGCTTACTTGAATGTGCTTTAATGTGCTTTTACACGTGAGAACCAAATGCGTCGTCGCACCTCCCAGCATCCGAATGACGATGTTTGTGTTCACGTTGTGTTTCTCGTTTTCCCAGAGTGGCCAAGCCCTCCCAGGTCTACTTTACTGGAGAGGTCAAAGGTGAGAGCGCCATGAAGTCCGAAGGAGACATCGGCAGCCCCATCGAGTACGAGTTCAGGGTAAGCCTTTTTATTTGGTTATTTTCAGGAATAATGACATCATTATCAAACAGGTGCATTTGAAGTTCACTTTAAACTGAACTCACCTGTCCTTTGACTGCCTTTTGATTGACAGGTGATCAACCTGGGGAAGCCCCTGAAGACATATGGCAGCGCCGCCCTGATCATCAATTGGCCAAAGGAGACGATGGAGGGGAAGTGGATCCTGTACCTCATGAAGATCGACTCCAGAGGTCTGGAACAGATCACCTGCTCCCCTGAGAGAGAGGTCAACTCTCTCACTGTCAAAGAGGTTAGGGAACACTGCAGCGGTCAAACTCCAGTCTCTTTGGACCTGTCTGGTCCCAAGGCAAACAAACTAACAGTCCCAATGGAATTACCTCTGTTGTTCTCACCAAGGGAAGGTTTGTTCTGTCACACTCTGTTTAGGAGCCGAGCAGCGCCAGGAGAAGACGAGCCATAGTGGAGACAGACAAACCTCAGGAGGGAACCATCGCACGACTGACTGACAAGAGGAAATACACTACTCTGGTAACACAGCCTTCTCTCCCAGTTGCTCAACGTTTGAATGTTGTGCTATTAGTCGTATATATACGAGCTCTACTGTAACATTGTGTGCGCGTGTGTGCGTGTGTCACAGTCGTGTGAGGACGGGGCAAAGTGTGTGGAGATTCGCTGCCCCCTTCAGGGCCTGGACAGTAATGCAGTCGTTCTGCTCAGATCTCGTCTCTGGAACAGCACGTTCCTGGAGGTAAGACACGCACCTCCCTCTGCTATTTGACTGCACCCCATGTTCCTGTCCACTCTCACCTCCCTCTGGGTGTCCCAACAGGAGTACTCCGAGCTGAACTATCTGGACGTGATAGTGAAAGCCTCCCTCAGAGTGGACGGCGCTGCTAAAAACATGGTCCTGAGGAACGCAGAGACACAGGTACTTGACCAGTTTCACATTTCGAACACAGAAAAAACACATTTTCCTTTCGTTGACTTTCTATGGATGTTGTCTTTTCTCAGGTGAGAGTGACGGTGTTCCCAGAGCGCCGCGTGGCTCAGTACGGAGGACTCCCGTGGTGGATCATCCTGGTAGCCATCTTGTTAGGGCTGCTGCTGCTCGGCCTGCTGGTCTTCCTGCTGTGGAAGGTAAGACCAAAAGAGCACGGATAAATGTCACTCTTTACAGTATCTACAGTATGAATACACACACGTACGCGCACACACACACACACACACACACACACACACACACACACACACACACACACACACACACTAATGCAATTGCTTCTCTTTAGTGTGGTTTCTTCGGGAAAAAGAAAGAGGATGTGCCACACTCTGACAAAGAGAGATTGACGTCTTCTGACGCGTAAAGAGGGAGAGACGCTGTCTCTGGGGTAAACACATCTATACCCACCTATACATGCCCAGGGGCACAGAGGACGGACGGACACAGTGGCAGACTAACTATCGCTGAAGGGGGACGCTTTCGCTAATGAACAAGCAGTAAAGGGGCTCAGAGCTACGAAATCAAATGCAATGGCTATGATGAGGGAATGGATGGAATGGGATGTTAAAGAGCTGAGCTGACAGGTGGCTGTAGAAAGCACTTCTGGTTTCTGCTTGGCAATGTCCTTCTCTCTAACTGGTGTGGTTGAGTTATGGACGGGTTACATGCATGGCCACGTGGGATGAATGCTTACTTTGGTATGAACTGTTCTCCTATCGCTCCAAAGACCTTCTGGGTTGGTACTTGTGGTCTTCGTCTCTCTCCGGTTTCTGCTTCTGTGGTCGCCATTGGAACTTCAAGCACTTCCTCTCTGAAGGTTCTGAAATGGTTTCCTCTCAGCCTGGTTTATTGGGGCGTTGCTACATTACGGCTTTCTGCATGTAGGACCACCGATGGCTCTGTATCGCCTCCTACTGTTCAAGAGCCTCACTCACATCTCTGCCCTTAAAGGGATAGTACACCCCAGAATCAAACACTGTTTAGACTTTTCATAGTTTGATGTGAGGGTGAACTATTCCTTTCACATTGTTGAGAGGCTCAAAACTGCCGGTTACTGATTTCTATGTGCCGTTTCTTTTTGCCTGCCGACAGTGCGGGTTTTTCAGACGCTCCAAGTACGACGACAGCGTTCCCAGTTATAATGCGGTGCGGATCCAAAAGGAGGAGAAAGACCAACTGGAAAGCCTGGAAAAGAAAGCCTGGATAACGAGCTGGAGTGAGAACGAGAGTTACTCTTAACAACGGCGGAACGCTGGAGCTCCTGTTCCCACAGACATTGATGTGACTATTCCAAGGCCCCGCTCCACAGTCTGGACATTTGATTGTACAGGGGGAAAAAAATTACAAATGAAAAATAAGGATTGTAGAAAAGGTTTGTGTACTTTAAGGACAGATGGCGACGATACAGTACAACAGCATGTTAGATAAGGTAAAATAACATTATCAAATTGTCCCTTTTTGGGGATCAATTAAGTAGTACCTTGTCTGATCAAATTTTATCTTGACAGTGACATCCATGTTGACCACTGGACAGAAAGAGAAGATTTTTGTGTGTTCTTTAACATTTTGGGTCAAGAATCCCAGCGGTCTCTCTTTCAAAGCTCTTGACATTGTTTTGTAAATGTACACTTATGGAATAGGCTGGAGTGTTTTATATGTTTTGTTTGTATAGTTTGAAGAATGTGTATTTATTGTATGAGGAGAATGTTACCTACAAAGTACTCCACTGGCCAAATCATTTTTCAGAATGAGTTTTTTTTTTTTTTCATGATATGGAAGGATGGATGCCTCAAATCACAAATAATCTCAAAACCATTTGGGTATAAGGACAGTTATACACATTTCACATGTTTACTGGGGCCATTTTTCATCAAGTTATAGCAGGAGCGAATCGACAGCTTTCCCATTCAACCTTTCTATATTGTTTTTATGTCATCTACATATCCATGTACAGCATCCATAACTGCTCAGAGAGAACGTTGTGAACTTCGAAGTATTCGATTGTTGAGATGGACCAGTGAAGCAGAGCGAGTGGAGAAACGACACATTGTTGTTCTTCTAACCGGTCACGTTAAATCAGTGTTCATTTCAAGGAAGTGAAGAAAATATGCATTTAAAAAATATATATATATATTTCAACATTCAACAATGCTTAACGTGGGGGATTTGTCCAGTGACAGCTGTTGACAATGTAAAGTAGTGTGAAAAATTGCCATGATTTGCTAAATAAAATGTTTTTACATCCTGTACAAAGTCACATCCATCTTTTTGCTTTTGTTACTTTTATTACATCATGGAAATGAAATTTAACCTAAATGTTAAAATGCAGCCTTTACAGTCAGAAGTCTTAAGTTTGAAACATGATTTATTAATGCACGTAAAACATTCACAGCTTAAAATACAATATAGAGCTTAATGTCATCAACTGTACAACATGCATATAGAAACACCTATACATAGCAACAAACACTTAAAATAAATAAAAAGTATATTTCACCAGTCGCGGTGAAGACTTCCAGTAAGACATGTCTTTGATGATAGAGACTATAATATAGACTAAAGCAGCTTGTCTGAAGACTGGAACGCATGAGATGAGCCTAATAGTAGTAGGACTTCTCAGATAAAAAGTTGTGATTGAAGATCGTCTTGGGGTCAGAGGTCAGACTTCAGCAGAGTGACTCTGTTCGGACCTTTTTTACCACCACATCGGTCCTCCCTTCCCTCCTTCATCTCCTTGCTCCTCTTCTCCCTCTCCAGTCCCTTCACTCTCTCCTTCTCTCTCTCCAGAGTCTTCCTCATCTCCTTCAGCCTTCTCTTCAGAGCAGCACGGTCACTCTGACTGCACACCCCCAGAGCCTAGAGAAAGAAAGCGGGGGAGGGAGACTTTAATTTATGCAAAACTATGGGCTGATCCATATGGACTGAAATCATTCATCTAAGGGATGGTTCACAATAGTCTTCACTAGCCCCCTTTCCTAGCTGGTCACTGATCAGGGAAGCTCATTCACTCCTTTCATTTATCAGAACACTGAAGGCAGAAGGTGAGGAGAGGATGATGTCTAACAGTATGAAGACATGGCCCTTGACTCCCTGTAGAACAAACCTACTTTCAGTTTGTTGTTGTCCAGATTGAGGAGTTGCAGCCCATCCACGCCATTGGCTGTGAACTCGGCTGCATATTGGTCCATGCTAATGCCAATCAACCACAGACAGACCTGCTGATTGGTCCATTGGTCCAGGGGTCGGCTTTGCCATTGATTATTGTTACCAACTAGGACAGAGTCACCATCCAGAGTCTACAGAGAGGGACAGGCAGACGGACAGATTGACACAAACCCAAAACAGTTAAAAACAAACTAACACCTTAATATTCCATCACATTCTGGGTCGTTCAGGGGGAAGCAAACCACAATCCAGCCATATGAGCTGAGGAGAAAACAATCAGGGAATGGTAGAAAACTAGAGCAGAAATCAGGTCAGAGAGAGAAGGGCGATAAGACAGAGAGAAGGTGAGAGAGGACGGAGTGAGAAATAGAGGGAGACCATGTGAGAGACTCACCTCTGAGGAGGAGAAGGTGAGAGTTTGAGAGCGCCCAGAGAGAGACAGATCTGATAGCATCCCTGACAGGAGAGCAGAGCTGGTACTCCCTGCGTCTGCTACACTCAGTCTCTAGAATGAGCAAAGACATGTGTGACTCTCACACACACACTGTAAAGTGCACGCTTGCACACACAACCAACCGCACACATTCAAGAGCGAGCACAGTACAAAATGAAAGGCCCCAGGTGAAATAAGCATGCAAAATCATAAGCCACATACATTATTGAGTTGGACAAGTGCTTTGAGCCAAAATGAAATTTGAAGTCCAGGGTAGTCGGAGATGAAAGGCCAGGTGTGCGAATGCGCGCCTCCCCTCTCACCTGGCAGTCTCTACTGCCTCCGGTGGTCATGTAGGGTAGACTGCTGCTGGAGACCGACCTAAGCTTCTCTCTCTCCTTCTTCAGTCTATCCCGCCCTCGCTCCCCGAACCAGGAGAAGGGCAGGCAGGAGGGCATGGAGGTGACAGAGCCTGAGGGAGATACACCACTGCTGGAGTTATCTACCAGGTCACCACACGAACCCCTGGGGACAGAGAAAGACAACACAACGGTCAAATAGAGGGACGGCAGAAACACTGAAAGAAGAAATGTAGTGTGTGTGTAAATAGAAATAGCTGTACATGGTGTGTGTATAGTATTGACTGGACTCCGTTTTCTCTACTAGTTCTGTAGTGTGTATACTATTTGTTTTACCTGTGGTCCAGGGACCTCTCGTTCTTCTCCTTCTCACTCTTCCTCCCTCTGCTCAGAGACTTGCGGAGGCTGCTAGAGGGCAGAAGAACAGAGGCTAGAGGACAAGGTGGAACTATTACCACATTTCGTATACATACACTACATGACCAAAAGTATTGTTGAACATCTCATTCCAAAATCATGGGCGTTAATATGGAGTTGGTCCCCCCCCTTTGCTGCTATAACAGCCTCCACTCTTCTGGGAAGGCTTTCCACTAGATATTGGAACATTACTGCGGGGACTGGCTTCCATTCAGTCACAACAGCATTAGCGAGGTCAGGCACTGATTTTTTAGCGATTAGGTGAGGTCAGGCACTGATTTTTTAGCGATTAGGCGAGGTCAGGCACTGATGTTTGGACGATTAGGTGAGTTCAGGCACTGATTTTTTACCAATTAGGCGAGGTTAGGCACTGATTTCTGGGCGATTAGGCGAGGTCAGGCACCGATATCTGGGCGATTAGGCGAGGTCAGGTACTGACTCTGTTCTCTAACCTCTCTGGCCTGCAGTCGGGGTTTCAATTCATCCCAAAGGTGTTCGATGGGGTTGAGGTCAGGGCTCTGTGCAGTGAAGTTGTTTCACACCGATCTCGACAAACCATTTCTGTATGGACATCGCTTTGTGCACCGGGGTAACAGCACTTACAGTTAACTGGGGCAGCTCTAGCAGGACAGACATTTGACAAACTGGCTTGTTGGAAAGGTGGCATCCTATGACGGTGTCACGTTGAAAGTCACTGAGCTCTTCAGTACGGGCCATTCTACTGCCAATGTTTGTCTATGGAGATTGCATGGCGGTGTGCTCGATTTTATACACCCATCAGCAACGGGTGTGGCTGAAATAGCCGAATCCACGACTTTGAAGGGGTGTCCACATACACTATACATGCAAAAGTATCTTATCTGCTCAGAAGTGCCTAGGGGAAAGAGGTTAGGAGTTGATTTGAGATCGGGCTTGCTGTACACTACAACTACAAGAGGATCAGGTGAGCAACCTACCTGAAGTCAGGGAATCTTCTCTTTGATTTGTGTGTGGTAGAGGAGTTGTCCTCTTTAGAGGGAGACTGGCCTGGCTGGGGGGTGAGGAGAGAGGATTGGGGATGGGACTGGGGGGTGAGGGCAGACAGAGAGGTGGTGCTGGAGTGGACACGGTCACCTCCTGCTGAGAATGAACGTCCCGCCTCTCGGGGTGTGCTCGCTGTCAGAGATTGGCTCTTCCCGTCACAGGCCTGAATCTGTTCTTCCTCACCCTACAGGGAGTGATAGAACATTCAGTGTGTCAATGGAATGTGTGTGCGCGTGTGTGTTGTGTATATATATATATATATATGTGTCTGACCTGTCTCCTGAAGGACTCTCTGAGTTTGTCTCGTGAGGGCGGGTGTCTCTTGGCTTTCTGGGCGAGCTGTGCTCTGGCCCTGTGAGCGCTGGTGTCCAGCCGACCCGTCTCAGGCACCGCAATGCTCCAGTCTGCACCTGATACAAACACAGTCAGAGGCTCAATACACAAAGCCACACACATGCTTGGACACACAGACACAAGCTACCTGTGTCTTACTTGAGGTAAATAAGGTGTCCAGTGATTGGTTGTCGATCTCAGGGACCACCTCCCCTTGCTCCAGGGGACCTATCTGAACAGAGGAAAAGAAAAACACTTCTCACTCAGGTAGTAGCTGTACACAATGGTTTACATCATCTCCTCCAGTCTCACCTGTCTCTGTAGTCTATCCACGGTATCTCTGTGTCTCCTCTCGGTCTCCTCCATCTCTCGCCGCAGCTCCTCCTCTCTCCTCGCACTCTCCTTCTCTCTGCACAGGGACAGAGGGACCATCAGACACACAGAGAGAAATATACTCTCTAAAACAGGCAGTGAATGTTCCTAATTGGCTTACAGGGGCATTTTCACTGTTGACTACATTACCCAGAGCTCACCTGTGTTGGAATTCCCTCAGCAGTCTCTTGGCCTTGCTGTATTTGACCTCTAGGCTGTCGAATTGGCTCTGAGTGTCAGCCAGTCGCTGGTTCACAATCCTGCACAGAGCCTGGGCCTCCTGCCAGTACCTAGCAGAACAATCACATTCTTCCTCATCACCGTCATGTTCATCACCATCATACTTAATGAGTGACTGGTAGATCAGGTTAATTGATGATTACTTCTCTAGTTTGTCAGCCTTCTCCTCTCCATCCTGGACACTCTGCTGCAGCTCATCCTGACGACTCTCCCACGAGACCCGCTGCTCCTCACAAACCGTCAGCTGGAGGACAAACAGGTGGGTAACCAGTTCCCTAGCCCCATACCACGAGCCCCTTTATCTAGCCCTTATCCCTAGACTGCAGACACTCCCCTTAGACACATCCCCTACCCACTCTGCTAAGCACCCAGAAAAACAATCCACTTCAGCCATGTTCCAATACCTTGAAGATGCAGCCTTCCTTTTTCCTTAATAATCACAAATCGAACAATTGCATAGGGAAAAGAAGGGGCCTACATTAGGTAGCTTTCACCAATGCTGTCAGATCAGTGATACCACAGGGAAGACGGACAAGAAGAAAAAGTCTATTTTCAAGGTTATTGGAACATGGCATCTGTACTAATGACTCAGACTGTAGACAGGGACGTCTCATAGAGAGCTAAATGAGTCTGTTCTGAGAGGGAGGAAGAGTGTGTGTGCATGTGAGTGTGTGTGTGTGTGTTAGCATGCGTTTTGACAGTCTTGTCAGTGTGACCTACCTTCTCCTGGGCTAGGCAGAGTTGGTCTGATCTGGTCCTGAGCTTTAACTGGAGCTGAGACGAGACCAGTACACACTTAAACACTTCACACAACACAATGTAAGTTAATAACACTTATTAACACTAACCCCTATCTGATCCCCTCAGATCTCCAGACACTAGCAGCAGTTTTGGGACCAGGAACATAATGCCTTCTGAGGGGGTAACAGAGTACGTCTTCACCAGAGGGCGCACACACACACAAACACAAAATACTGGACTTCAACACATCTGACTGACATACCTGTTTGTATTTAAGGCAGAGCTGGGCTGAGTCCAGGCTGGTTAGGTCTTCCTCTTCGTCGTCCTCCTCTGTAAGGAGATCTTCCTCTCTCTCATCCACTGTGCTCAGCCCCAGAGCACCATCATCACCTCCATTTAGCAACTGAGATGCATAAAACACCCACACACAGGTACAACCAATAAGGAATGCTTATGTATAGTGCCTTCAGAGTGTTCACACCCCTTGACTTTTTCCACATCTTGTTGTGTTACAGACGGAATTTAAAACGGATTACATTGAGACGTCGTGTCTCTGGCCTACACATAATACCCCATAATGTCAATGTGGAATTATGTTTTAAATTGTTTTAATTGAATTGCAAATGAAACTCAAATGTTTTGAGTTAATATTGTTTTAATCCCTTTGTTATGGCAAGCCTAAATAAGTTCAGGAGTAAAAAAAATGTGCTTCACAAGTCACATAAGTTGCATGGACTCACTCTGCGTGCAATAAGTGTTTAACAATTTTCTAATGACTACCTCATCTCTGTACCCCACACAATTATCTGTAAGGTCCCTTAGTCGAGCTGTGAATTTCAAACAAATTCAACCAAAGTCCTATTGGTAGATAGGTAAAAAAAATAAAAAAATATAAAAATATATATTTTTTTACTTTTTTTTATTTTTACACACACTGAATCCCCAAAAAACATTTCCACTGCATTTCAGCCCTGCCACAAAAGGACCAGCTGACATGTCAGTGATTCTCTCGTAAACACAGGTGTGAGTGTTGACGAGGACAAGGCTGGAGATCACTCTGTCATGCTGATTGAGTTCGAATAACAGACTGGAAGCTTCAAAAGGAGGGTGGTGCTTGGTATCATTGTTCTTCCTTTGTCAAACATGGTTACCTTTAAGGAAACACGTGCCGTCCTCATTACTTTGCACAAAAAGTGCTTCAAAAGGCAAGGATATTGCTGCCAGTAAGATTGCACCTAAATCAACCATTTATCGGATCATCAAGAACTTCAAGGAGAGCGGTTCAATTGTTGTGAAGAAGGCTTCAGGGCGCCCAAGTAAGTCCAGCAAGCGCCAGGACCATCTCCTAAAGTTGATTCAGCTGCGGGATCGGGGCACCACCAGGACAGAGCTTGCTCAGGAATGGCAGCAGGCAGGTGTGAGTGCATCTGCACATACAGTGAGGCAAAGAGTTTTGTAGGATGGCCTGGTGTCAAGAAGGGCAGCAAAGAAGCCACTTCTCTCCAGGAAAAACATCAGGGACAGACTGATATTCTGCAAAAGGTACAGGGATTGGACTGCTGAGGATTGGGGTAAAGTCATTTTCTCTGATGAATCCCCTTTCAGATTGTTTGGGGCATCTGGAAAAAAGCTTGTCCGGTAAAGACAAGGTGAGTGCTACCATCAGTCCTGTGTCACGCCAACAGTAAAGCATCCTGAGACCATTCATGTGTGGGGTTGCTTCTTAGCCAAGGGAGTGGGCTCACTCACAATTTTGCCTAAGAACACAGCCATGAATAAAGAATGGTACCAACACATCCTCCGAGAGCAACTTCTCCCAACCATCCAGGAACAGTTTGGTGACGAACAATGCCTTTTCCAGCATGATGGAGCACCTTGCCATAAGGCAAAAGTGATAACTAAGTGGCTCGGGGAACAAAACATCGATATTTTGGATCCATGGCCAGGAAACTCCCCAGACCTTAATCCCATTGAGAACTTGTGGTCAATCCCCTAGAGACGGGTGGTCAAACAAATCCCCACAAATTATGACAAACTCCAAGCAGATTATGCAAGAATGGGCTGCCATCAGTCAGGATGTGGCCCAGAAGTTAATTGACAGTATGCCAGGGCAGATTGCAGAGGTCTTGAAAAAGAAGGGTCAACACTGCAAATATAAAAAAAACTTCATGTAATTGTCAATAAAAGCCTTTGACACTTATGAAATCCTTGTAATTATACTTCAGTATTCCATAGTAACATCTGACAAAAATCTAAAGACACTGAAGCAGCAAACTTTGTGGAAATTAATATGTGTCGTTCTCAACTTTTGGCCACGACTGTACATACATACAGTGAGGGAAAAAAGTATTTGATCCCCTGCTGATTTTGTACGTTTGCCCACTGACAAAGAAATGATCAGTCTATAAATTTAATGGTAGGTTTATTTGAACAGTGAGAGACAGAATAACAACAAAAAAATCCAGAAAAACACACATCAAAAATGTTATAAATTGATTAGCATTTTAAGGAGGGAAATAAGTATTTGACCCCCTCTCAGTCAGAAAGATTTCTGGCTCCCAGGTGTTTTTTATACAGGTAACGAGCTGAGATTAGGAGCACACTCTTAAAGGGAGTGCTCCTAATCTCAGTTTGTTACCTGTATAAAAGACACCTGTCCACAGAAGCAATCAATCAATCAGATTCCAAACTCTCCACCATGGCCAAGACCAAAGTGCTCTCCAAGGATGTCAGGGACAAGATTTTAGACCTACACAAGGCTGGAATGGGCTACAAGACCATCGCCAAGCAGCTTGGCGAGAAGGTGACAACAGTTGGTGCGATTATTCGCAAATGGAAGAAACACAAAAGAACTGTCAATCTCCCTCGGCCTGGGGGATGCAAGATCTCACCTCGTGGAGTTGCAATGATCATGAGAATGGTGATGAATCAGCCCAGAACTACACGGGAGGATCTTGTCAATGATCTTAAGGCAGCTGGGACCATAGTCACCAAGAAAACAATTGGTAACACACTACGCCGTGAAGGACTGAAATCCTGCAGCGCCCGCAAGGTCCCCCAGCTAAAGAAAGCACATATACATGCCCGTCTGAAGTTTGCTAATGAACATCTGAATGATTCAGAGGACAACTGGGTGAAAGTGTTGTGGTCAGATGAGACCAAAACGGAGCTCTTTGGCATCAACTCAACTCGCCGTGTTTGGAGGAGGAGGAATGCTGCCTATGACCCCAAGAACACCATCCCCACCGTCAAACATGGAGGTGGAAACATTATGCTTTGGGGGTGTTTTTCTGCTAAGGGGACAGGACAACTTCACCACATCAAAGGGACGATGGACGGGGCCATGTACCGTCAAATCTTGGGTGAGAACCTCCTTCCCTCAGCCAGGGCATTGAAAATGGGTCGTGGATGGGTATTCCAGCATGACAATGACCCAAAACACACGGCCAACGCAACAAAGGAGTGGCTCAAGAAGAAGCACATTAAGGTCCTGGAGTGGCCTAGCCAGTCTCCAGACCTTAATCCCATAGACAATCTGTGGAGGGAGCTGAAGGTTCGAGTTGCCAAACGTCAGCCTTGAAACCTTAATGACTTGGAGAAGATCTGCAAAGAGGAGTGGGACAAAATCCCTCCTGAGATGTGTGAAAACCTGGTGGCCAACTACAAGAAACGTCTGACCTCTGTGATTGCCACAAGGGTTTTGCCAACAAGTACTAAGTCATGTTTTGCAGAGGGGTCAAATACTTATTTCCCTCATTAAAATGCAAATCAATTTATAACATTTCTCACGTGTTTTTCTGGATTTTTTGTTGTTATTCTGTTGCTCACTGTTCAAATAAACCTACCATTAAAATTATAGACTGATCATTTCTTTGTCAGTGGGCAAACATACAAAATCAGCAGGGGATCAAATACTTTTTTTCCCTCACTGTATATCCCTTTGAGTTAGGAGAAGTTATTAATTACACTTTGGATTGTGTATCAATACACCCAGTCACTACAAAGATACAGGCGTTCATCCTAACTCAGCTGCCAGAAAGGAAGGATACCACTCAGGGATTTCACCATGAGGCCAACAGTGACTTTAAAACAGTTACAGAGTTTAATGGCTGTGATAGGAGAAAATAGAGGATGGATCAACAGCATTGTAAATCACTCATAAATACTAAGCTAAATGACAGAACATGCATCCAAAACATGCATCCTGTTTTCAATAAGGCACTAATGAAAGAAACATCAAAAAATACAAAGCGTTGTGTTTGGGGCGAATCCAACACAACACATCACTGAATACCACTCTTCATATTTCCAAGCATGGTGGTGGCTGCATCATGTTATGGGTATGCTCGTCATCGGCAAGAACTAGCGAGTTTTGTTGGATAAAAATAAACAGAATAGAGCCAAGCACTGGCAAAATCATAAAAGAAAACCTGGTTCAGTCTGCTTTCCAACAGACACTGGGAGACAAATTCACCTTTCAACAGGACAATAACTTAAAAGACAAGGCCAAATATACACTGTAGTTGCTTACCAATGTTCTTGAGTGGCCTAGTTAAAGTTTACTTAAATTGTCTTTCTAGCAAAACAGCTAAAGGTGTCTAGCCATGATCAACAACCAACTTGACAGAGCTTGAAGAATTTTTAAGAATAATATGCAAATATTGTACAACCCAGGTAGGCAAAGCTCTTAGAGACTTACCCAGAAATACTCACAGCTGTAATCGCTGCCAAAGTTGATTTTAACATGTATCGACGTAGGGGGTTGGATACTTCTCTAATCACGATATACACTACATGACCAAAAGAATGTGGACACCTGCTCGTCAAAAATCTCATTCCAAAATCATGGGCATTAAAATGGAGTTTATCCCCCTTTTGCTGCTATAACAGGGAAGGCTTTCCACTAGATGTTGGAACATTGCTGCGGCCACAAGAGCATTAGTGAGGTCAGACACTGATGTTGGGCGATTAGGTCTGGCTCAATGGGATTGAGATCAGGGCTCTGTGCAGGCCAGTCAAGTTCTTCGACACCAATTGACAAACCATTTCTGTATGGATCTCACTTTGTGCATGGGGGCATTGTCATGCTGAAACAGGAAAGGGTTCCACAAAGTTGGAAGCACAGAATCGTCTAGCACGTCATTGTACGCTGTAGCGTTAAGATTTCCCTTCACTGGAACTTAGGGGCCTGGCCCGAACCCTGAAACTTGACAAACTGACTTGTTGGAAAGGTGGCATCCTATGTTGGTGCCACATTGAAAGTCACTAACCAGTTCAGTAAGGCCATTCTACTACCAACGTTTGTCTATGGAGATTGCTTGGCTGTGCTCGATTTTATACACCTGTCAGCAACGGGTGTGTCTGAGATAGCCGAACCCACTAATTTGAAGGGGTGTCCACATACTAATACACTATATATACAAAAGTGTTTTGTGTAGATCATTGACAAGAAAAACGACAATTAAATACATTTTAATCCCACTTTGTAACAACAAAATGTGGAAAAAGTCAAGGGGTGTGGGCACCTTGTCCTGCTCCATGTACATATACAGTCCCACACCTACCTCCACTGTAGGTGGTCTCTTGTCCTGCTCCATGTACATATACAGTCTCACACCTACCTCCACTGTAGGTGGTCTCTTGTCCTGCTCCAGACTCTGAGTGATCAGACGAGCCACCTCACTCTCCTCCCCCTGCTTCTCCCGGCCTATCAAAAATCTGCAGTGAGAGACAATGACAAATCATCAGCCTGTGTTAAGTGGTACAACAAATTGGCATAGAGAACGTGTGTGTGTGTATATACCTGACAGTGCCAATGGTTTTCTTCAGCATAGTGGCAGCAAACAGCTGTGTGACTCCGACCAGACTGACCCCATCCACCTCCACTATCTGGTCATTCACCTGGATACTGACACACACACACAGATCTAGGATCAGCTTACAGTATTACACTCGCAGCTTACCATTAGAAAGGCATCATTAACCTTAGATCAGATTCTCACCGTCCATCCTGTTGTGTAGCTCCGTTCTCTGTGATGGTCTTAACGAAGATGCCCAGCTTCTCCAGACCTTGGTCAGCCCCTACCCCCATCCCTATTATACTGATACCCAGACCCTCATCTCCTACAGACAGACAAAGGGGTCAGACAAAGGGGTCAGACAAAAAGAGGTGTAAAAACAAAAAGGAGAGCGAGAGAGATGGGCCGATAAAGAGTGAGAGAGAGAAGTAAAAGAGATAAGGAGAGAGGAATATAACAAGGAATGGAAGAGGTAAAGGACAGAGGGAGAGAGATAGCAGAAGAGAGAGGGACCAACCTTTCTCTATCTGGACAGGGAAGAGGTCCATCTTGTCCACCCTCTTCTCCAGTTCATATTCAGCAGAGGCAGACACAGGGTCAACATCATTACACCTGTCATAGTCAGCATTAGAGTAGGTAAGGAACACCTGAGAGAGAGTACACACATACACCATTACATCTTTCATAGTCAAGTTTAGTGTGTGTGTGTGTGTGTGTGTATGCCAGTCTTTGGTTTTCTGGGTCCCCCAGATTGTCTACCCGCCAGCTGGAATTATTGATATCACACCATACTGTTTATGTTGTCAGATCCTCCAATATGACTGGGGTGTGAGATGGAAACACAAGCTGTAGCAGACGCTTAGTCTTAACACACTAAGCTTCACACACACACACAATGCTGAGTCATTGCAAATCCATGTGCTGCAGTTCAATCTCAGAGGCAGGGAACGTCTTAGACAAAACGGTCCTCAAACAGTTATGGGACTTCATTTGCCAGTAATTAAATCCTAAATGCACACTGACCTGGTGAAATGTGTGCCAACAGTGCCATACTCAGTAAGGCTCTCGGAAGACTTGGCAGCCACACAGGGGCTGAGATGTCTGGGAGATTTTAGATCCTGACTAGAATCCCTCACACTGAAAATACTCATGTGGAGTCACATACAGTAGGGTAGTTGGATGTTCTAGACTGTATTCTAGTCATGGCTCATCCTATACAACTACTGCTGTACACACCTTTTCGATTCATATACTGTTCATACACAGCATTATATTTTTTATATACAGTACCAGTCAAAGGTTTGGACACACCTACTCATTCAAGGGTTTTTCTTTATTTTTACTATTTTCTACATTGTAGAATAATAGTGAAGACATCAAAACTATGAAATAACACATATGGAATCATGTAGTAACCCCCCCAAAAAGGTGTTAAATATTCTTCAAAGTAGGCACCCTTTGCCTTGATGACAGCTTTGCACTCTCTTGCTACAAGCTTGGCACACCTGTGTTCGAAGAGGACTACGATCTTAAGCACACAGCCAAGACAACACAGGATTGGCTTTGGAACAAATCTCTGAATGTCCTTGAGTGGCCCAGCCAGAGCCCGAACCCAATCCAACATCTCTGGAGAGACCTGAAAATAGCTGTGCTGCGATGCTCCCCATCCAACCTGACAGAGGATCTGCAGAGAAGAATGGGAGAAAATCCCCAAATACAGGTGTGCCAAGCTTGTAGCATCATACCCAAGAAGACTCAAGGCTGTAATTGCTGCCAAAGGTGCTTCAACAAAGTACTGAGTAAAAGTTCTGAATACTTACGTTATCTTTTTTTGTAAATTTGCAATATTCTGAAAACCTGTAATTATGGGGGTATTGTGTGTAGATTGATGAGGGTGAAAACGATTTAATCATTTATAGAATAAGGCTGTAACGTAACAAAATGTGGAAAAGGTCAAGGGATCTGAATACATTCTGAATGCACTGCATTTCTTCATTTCTTTCTTTTTAGAGAGTGTGTGTAAGGTTTTGTATTGCTACAGTAGGTATCATTACTGCACTGTTGGAGGTAGAAACACAAGCATTTAGCTGCACCTGTGATAACATCTGCAAATCTGTGTACACAACCAATAACCTTTGACTTGTTGTTACATCACAGCTGTTCTGAACTGAATACCTGACAGAGCATGAGATCTTGCCTGTGTCTCCTCAACCTGATGGGTTATAAATATGTCTGTAGGGTTCAAATTGTTCTCCATCTATTCAGAAACTCTTCACTCTTCAGCGATTCTACCCATGCCTTTCATTTGACCACAACTAAGGGATTGAGCCATACTTACTCACTGAATCAAAATCTGGTACCCCTTTATCAAACCCAATGGGGTGAGTGAGTTTTTGTGGTGTTCTTCTAACAATGCGATTGGGTGTGTGGGGGGTTACCTTGATTGGTGCTGTAGAGAATTTGACCTTCCTTGTCTTAGCAGAATCCTCATCATCCTCATGAGGAAGACCGGGAATCTCTTCATATTCAGTAGAGAGCTGCTCCTCTGGATCTGGAGTCAGACATCTTTCTGAGGCCTGTTCCCGGTCTTTCGCGAAGGCCTCGTTCCCAATCCCAAGGATGATGGCAGATCCATTCTTCTCCTCTCCTCTCTCAGTGCACTCTCTCTCTTCGTCCTCATCCTTCACATCCACTCTCCATCTACACTTCCTCTCTTCTTCCTCTCTCACTTCCTCCTTTACCCTGAAGTCTATCCCTCTATCCTCTCTTGGCTCCAATCTGGCCTTCTCGTTCCCTTCCTCCTCTTTACTCTTATTACACATGCTTCTTCTCACCTCAACTTCCTCCTGCTCTCCTGCCTCATCTCTTTCTTCCGTCCCTACCTTCTCGTTCTCCATCTCACTCTTTCCTGTCGTCCCCTCTTCTCTATACTGTCTGCATTCTCCCGCCATTTGCCCCTCCCTCCATTCTCTCTCCGATTCCTTCTCTCCCACCTCTGAACTGTCAGGGAATCCCTCCACACACTCTCTTAACGAGGGTTCTACCATTCTGGGTTCTACTGGAGGTTCAACTGTTCTCTGGTCTACCATTCTAGGTTCCACTCTGGATTCTTCAAACACGTCGTCTACCAGGTTAAACCCATTATCCACCAGGTTATTCACATTATCCACCAGGTTATTCACATTATCCACCAGGTTATTCACATTGCTCTCCTCCCTCTTGCTTTCCTCCTCTTCCTTCATGGTCTTCTCTTCTTTCTTTAAGGTGTCCTCATCCTCCTCTCCCTCGTTCCCTTCGCTCTCAGACGACTCGTTCTTCACCTCCACTAGCTCCGCCCTCACAGTCCTAGCCCCTGACCCCTCTGTGGGGGTCAAAGGGTCACCAGGGGTCATGTAAAGATCATTAGGGTCATTCCCCTCAGACAAACTCCTGTTGTCAGCAGTAGGACTACTAGGGCCATAGAAGTCAGTCTGGTCAGAACAGGGGGAGACTGGGGTGAGAGGACTAGGGGAGTCATAAGAATGGGGTGGAGGCTGAGATTGGGAGGTGTTGGGTCCAGGGCTAGGTGGGTTGAATACATGGGAGCACACAGAGTCCTCACACACACTCCCATCTAACACACTTCCACCACACGCACTCCTGCTGTCTGAGGGGTCAGCCTTAGGACATGGGCCATCAGGGGGAAAAGTCTCACTGGAGTGACCATTAACTGGGTGAATGGGTGTAGACAAGCTGGTGTCCAGTGATGAAGTGTGTGTGTGGAGTTCTATGTCGGATAGAGAAATGTGTGTGTGTATGTTGATGGGTTTTCTGTCCTCCCCCTCTCCCCTCCTCTCCCCCTCTCCTTCGCTTTCTGACGTGGATGTCAGCTCATCTCTTTCTGACCTGCTCCTTGTCCTCCCCATGCCCCCTTCCTCCCACCTCCCATCCACAGACCCCCTGCTATCTCTGCCAGGGCTGACCTTTAAACTTTGACCCCCGCTGACCGTCTCAAACAGCTTCCGGGTCACAGAGAACTTTTGGGCTAGAGCCGCTCTGTCTATCTCCATCTCCTCTGCCTTGGACGGTTTATCTAGCATAGATGATTCTACACTGGACATGCTGGTCACACTGCTCCGGACAGAGCTGAAGCTGAGAGGGCATTTGGGTAGGGCCTGAGACAAGGGGTGGATGAGGTGCTGTTGGCTATCCATCTGGAGGAAGATGTTGTCTCTGATCTTGGTCCCTCTAGGACTGAGGGTCCTACCCCTGGAACACTCACCAGGGCCACTGGCACTGCTGGTCCTGGTGTGAGGGACTGCCATGGGGCCAGGTGAAGGGATAGAGAGGCCCAGGGAAGTAGGTCTAGGCCTGGTCACAGTGTCCAATGAGTATTTGATGGAGTGGAAGTCAGACGTGTAGGCGTTCCTGTGGGGGGAGGCGCTCCGGCCTTTATTGTTCGGCCGCATCATCTGGGGCTGGAGGATGGTGGAGAGGTATGAAGCTCAATGAAGGAGTCGAGTTTGCATGTCTCCCTTATTAGATAGGGTTAGAAGGTACCGTTTCCAAACAAGTTCAGCTTTAGGACTCCGTCCACTGTCTACAGAAAAACACACTAGTAGAGAGACATGAGTCAGTTAACAACAGAGGAAATTACAATCATGGAATGGCAGTGGTGCTTTTGGCCTACAAGTGCATCAGAAAAATCTGAATTTCATATCAAATTATAATTTAATGTTTGTTTTAAATAGTCTACTTCCAACTAGGCCTAACCTACTAATAATATTGTTCACCAGACACTTCTGCCCATGCGCAATTAGCCTGGGGAAGAGGTTAACTACTTACTAACAATCGTAACAAAACATGTAAAACAAAGTAATAAAACGACAATTAGCCTACAGTGGGGTACTGTTTGTTAACTTCAATCTTATAACCCGAAAATAATATCGTCCTATTGGTTCTTACCTGTTCGCAAAGCTGAAATACAACTGCAACGCATTCAAAAGCAGGTAAATTTGATTCAAATTGCTATTCGAGTTGAACAGCATTGATATTAACCAGTATTATCCCTGCGTCCACGGCTTTACAAAAGCTGATTGAATTGTCCTCCGTTCATTGTAGAAATGACAAACTTAGCAAATCGCAACACCTTGCGCCGACAAAGCGCGCGCCCTTCACTTACCACCTGGCGCGCTGCCAGTGACCATCAAAGTGAAAGTGCGCGTGCACGAAAGACTGCTCTCATATCACATTCAGGTTGCTAGATTTTTCTGCCTCTCCAGTCCTGTCTCCATCCTATAGAAATGTCTTTGAGAAGGATTTTGCCTGTGCTCTCAGTATGCTAACAGAGGACAGATGGCGGCTCATGTCACTAAATACTGAAAGTGGATTATCTCACTGTAATCCTGTGTAAACTACCTCAGTGTGAACACTTACAATCATAGAGAGAGAGAAAGAGAGGGTGGATGATGATAATGAATGTAACCCACACTAGGGTGATCTTGGGGGTAATGATAGGCCTACTAATTATTTGATTATGCTAATAATGAACCCCAACACCCCAAATGAGGAGCCCTTCTGATGACTGGTCGTATACCACAGTGGCCCGTATAGGGTATTCAGTCTAGGCATGCATCAGCATGCCTTACTGGTGCTGTCTGTCCTGTTTGTTTGGTTGATACCCACACAGTAACTGGCTGTCCAGACTCTTAGCCATATTGTTAGCGACAGAGGTGACTTAAGGGGATATGAACTGAACAACGCTATATATAATGTTCTGGTCCCACTAATTAGACAAAGAGAGGCACCCAGGCTGACTGCTCAGCTGCTGAGCACATGGAGAATTAAAGTGGAAACAGCTATTAGCCTATCAGTCAAACTATTAGTCAATCAATAAATAAATTCCCGCCAGCCTACATATTAGTGCCCCAAGTGTTATTCACTTCCACAATTGAAAAGTACTGTACAGTAAAGTATATTCACCATTCACAAAAGGAGCTTAAAGTGGAGCAGCTTACCTGTAGCCAACCAGCCCTGCCTCTCCTCCTGGCAGGCAGAGAAGAGTGGAACAGAGCAGAGCAGACTGGGCTATAGAGTATTGGGGCTATGGTGAGTTGTGACCTGGATATGGACCATTCTCCCAGGTGGCACTGGGACCTAGATGATATAAATATCACCCAATCATACAACTACTGTACAGCGAAGGAGAGAGAGGGGGGGAGTGGCAGAGAGGGATAATGGGGGGAGAAGGATAGAGGGAGAGGAGTGACAGAGAACTGACTTGGCTGGTAAGTTCTTTGAGAAAAATGTACTTCCTACAACTGTGATATGTGGTTGTCTCACTTAGCTATCTGAAGATGGATGTAAGTCAAATCAAATAAAACCTCATTTGATTCCCTCTGGATAAGAAAGTCTGCCAAATGACTCAAATGTAAATGTAAGGAGTGAGAGTGGAAGGGAAGTGAGAGAGTGTGGGGTGGGGGAGAGGAGTGACAGAGAGGGAGGTGAAGGAGAGACTAAGGAGGAGAAAGAAAAGAGACAGAAAGACTAAAAATGAGGGATAGAGGTGCATTGTTCTTCACAATCCCATTCAGACTGCCATTGAGAGATATAGGATGGGAAGATACAGGGAAAAAACGAAGAAGATTCGTATTGGTTCATGACCTTCTGCAAATCTGCCCTCAGTTTGTTTCCTTCTGCCCTAACTGTTTCCAGGCCAACTTTGATCTCAGACAAACCAGGAGAGGAAGCCAACGACAATAACAGCAGTGTGTGTGTGTCAGCTGTGAGGCTGAGTTTTGGCAGCCAATTGTGACCCAGATGGAGATCTATGGATGGCCATATTGAGAGTTTATCACATCCACCAGGGGTCACACATTTCAGATTACTTTATCAGCAGAACATTCAAAAACACTATTTATTATGGCTTATTATGGCAAACACACAATCACTTATCATTTCTGGGGTCTATGGCTCTGAGACACGTACAGCAACATTGCCATCTACTGTTCAGAAGTGCCCCTGCTCTACACTTAGAAAAAGGGTTCCAAAATGGTTCTTCAGCTGTCCCCATGGAAGAACCATTTGAAGAACTCTCTGTGGAAAGGGTTATGAATGGAACCCAAAAGGGTTCTACCTGGCTGGAACCCTAAAGGGTTCTTCAAAGGGTTCTCCCATAGGGACATCTGAAAACCCCTTAAGATTCTAGATAGAACCTTCTTTCCTAAGAGTGTAGGCACTCCTAGATCTGAAATGATTGGATACCTGAAGGTGTAAAAACAAAGGGTAAAATTCCACCCAGCCTATCAGAAGGCAAGGTGAAGTAATTTAACATATTGCTTAAATATCTTGTGTTTATTGGGTAGGGGTTGGGGATACAAAATTCTCTCTCTCTCATCTAGTCTGTCTGTCACATACACATGCGACGTATGCAGACACACAGTCCCCCCCTCTGCCATATTAATGTCCTGCAGCCTTGGCTCCCTGTGATGTTGAAGAGGACACATTAATTACACTGGGTTAAACCTCTTCTTCAGACAGCTGGCACTCTAACCACACACACTTCTTACTCAACAGGTACCCTACAGGGATTCTAATAGCTCTCACTTGTATGGGAATCCCAGCTAACAGTCTGTTCATGTGTGTTTTTCCACCCCATCCCTGCACACAGCAGCACTTCCCTTGTCACCCTCCTCTCTTCATAAGTGGACATCAACAACCCTCCTCTCTCCTTCCCCTCCCTCTCTCCCCCGAGACTGCACTGCAGGCCAGTTGAGAGCTCTCCCGCCGTCTCTTTCTCCCATCCCTCTCATCTCCTTATATCCCTCTTCCCACCCTTTACTCTCCATCACCACACTGTCTCTCTCCCTCGCTGTTTCTCTGTCCCTCTTTCGCTCTTTTTAGTGCTGTTACACTGAAGTACAATTTGTGCCTGAAATGATGTAACTATAAAGGTTTTTTTTTTTATAAAAAAAAATCTCTCACTCTCTCCACGTGTCTGTAGGGAGTATATTTTAGTGCTTGCTGAAGCTCAAACACTTCCTGTTTCCCTCCCTCCTGCTGCAGTGGCACCAGTTGTCGTGGTGACAGCCTATCACAGCTGTATGTCTCCTGTTCTACCGAACTCCAAGAAGCTGGACACAAAATAGAATCACAGTTATTTGTTGATTTGGATCCCCACAAGCGTTTGCAGAAGCAGCAGCTGCTCTTCCACAAAACATGACAAGTAACAAACACTGATAGACAAGGACAGTCACACAAATGTTAAATCCAATGATATACAAACAATAAAACAAAATACAAACAATACAACAAAATGATGTGTGTGTTAGAGTGTATGTGCTTGTGTAGAATTCGATTTTAAGTTGTTCATCCTCTTTCTATAGCTCTGTGTTCCATTAATTATTTCTCAAAATTCTTTATTTAATAGTGTTCTGTGTGCAATATCTTGAAACTGATACTGTTTGTAAAAACACATTGTCTGTTCCACTTCACATGCCATTCTATCTGCTGATGAAGCTGTTGAGTGATTGATTCTTGACCACTGGGGAGGTCTGATGGTTGATAGATTTTTCTTTCTACTCCTCCTCCCCCTCCCTTCCTCTTCTTTCCTCAGTTCTGGTCTGAAAGGACAGAATTAGAGAAGACAACATCCAGTCATTATGCCGATTATAAACACATGCAGGGAGCGGTTTGGTCAAGGACCTGCATTCTTAACAAAATATTCTCTAAACCTTTTTTAATTATACCCCCAATGTATTTTTTTATTATAGCCAATTATTCAGCAAAACACTTTCACTCGTCTTGTTAATGCTGACTGGGTAGAGCCCATTCACTAACGACCTTTAGCGTCTATTCATGAAGGTATCTTCTGGCCGGGGGACTTTGGTTAAGAGCCCCGACGCTCGTTCTTAACGTTAACAAATTCTATTTCAAAGTCAAAGTCACCATTATTAGTCAGTTGTACAACCGAATGCCTTCAACCGAAATGTGTCTTCCGCATTTAACCCAACCCCTCTGAATCAGAGAGGTGCGGGGGGCTGCCTTAATCGACTTCCACGTCTTCGGCGCCCGGGGAACAGTGGGTTAACTGCCTTGTTCAGGGGCAGAACGACAGATTTTTCCCTTGTCAGCTCGGGGATTCGAACTTGCAACCCTCCGGTTACAAGTCCAACGCTCTAACCACTAGGCTACCTGCCGCCCCAGGCAGTACGGTTTTGGAAACATAAGGAACGTATCTTTCAGCGAGAAATACTACACAGATAGTACACAAGATACAACAGTACGAGAAGATGAACTACAGGGCTAGTGTTCCCACACGGCCGTATCTTCATGTTACAGCACTTGTTTAACGTTAGACAGAGGCGCCCACCGGAGCCAACTAGCCATCTAGCGTGCTCAAACACCTGTGTGTACTAAGCGTACCTGGGGAAGAAGTGTAGTTCGTCGGCTGAAGGCACACATATTCTATCTACGTTTCGAAACCTGTATCACAAGTGACGATTATTGATGTTTCTAAATGTTAAAACAGAGTGTCGGGATTGTAGATCGCATGGTCCCACCGGTATGGAGTGCTTCTAGCTGAGAACTCTTGGGATAGGGAAGAATGCCTTGGGTTCTTGAGGGCAAGCGTTGGGTACACTCAGATAACGGGGTTAATTTGGGTTTCTTCGGTCAAAACCTTTCCCAGAAAATGTTTAAGTCCTCTAGAGATAGAACCTTAGGGTTATAGCTATAATTCAAAAAAAACAGCTGCCATGTTTATCAAGCATGACGGTGACTCAAGAAAACCGGTGTAAATACCAATAAGCACACAATTTGAAGCCATAATCATATGACAAACTATAAGCCAGATAAATAAGGTTGTTTTGGAGTTTGACCTTTATAGGCTACCATTTATTTGTTAGCTAGCGAGGGAAAAAAAGGCACGTCTAATTAGCCATTTTACAAGCTAGGCAACTGGTCTTGCAAATAAATATTTATTTGAATTATTGAATATGCCAAATAGAGCTACAGTCCCAACCTGACATTCACGATTAGCTTATTGTATATTTTTATTTCAGTGTGGAGTCAGAGGATCCCTCTTTCGGCTGCTGCTGATAACATTGGTTCTCAACTGGTTTTGTCTCGGGATCCAAATTGAACCAGGTTGTCTCGGTAGGCCTATGCATATTATTTAGTCTTCATTCTTGCAGATATAAGATTGTCCCATGTTTTGGCTCCTCTGTTTTTTCTTCTCATGAACCAGCCAGGCAATATCCCATACAATAGCAGTATGCTAGCTGTTCCATGAAGAAGGCATAAACCCTCTGAAGGTTGGTATCAAGATTGATGTGGGCCATCATTCAAATAAAGAGCCTCTGACCAACAGTCAAAAAAATATGTTTGCAATACTGTACCTAAACGGTTTGGGTTCGAGTCTGCATGACTGTAAGGACAATACAATCTCAAAACTATGTTGGTATTCTTTTGTGTATTATTTAATTGTATTATATTATCTTCTTAGCTAGTACTATTACTTTTATAGTAGTAGGCTAGCATAGCCATAATTCATAAATATATGGAACACATTTGGTTCAGTAAGTGAAGAACCCTTCAGGGTTCTATTCGGTTCAGTGAAGAAGCACCAGGGTTCTGGTCAAAGGGTTCTAATATATAACTTTTAGGGCTGCCATGTATAAAGCAAATTCATAGAACCCTTTTTGGTTCTACTATTATTTTTTTCTTCCTAAAAAGGCTAGGGACATGTTGTCAAACCTCAATCTATGGCAGGGGAGCCAGTGCGCGAGCGCGAGCTCAGTTTATTAACGGCGCCGCACCGATAACCACGCTGAAGCCGCCCTCCTGTAGCATCTCCCGGTTTCTCAATCACACACACCAGTTCTCGGGAAAGATGGTCGCGGTGGAAACATCCCCCAACTCGTCTCCTTCGGCTGAATGGGTCGGCTGTCTGGATAAAAGGTGCGTATAAAACAGTCCAGAATCTCGGTCATGGCATCCTCGTGGCAGTCTAAACGCCTGAAAAAAACCCGAATTCGTGTTCGATTCATTCATCAGCGTCAACGTGACAAATCGTAATCGGCCATCTCTGCCTGCGTGGGTGAGTGAGAGATGTGTTATTGCGTATCAGACGTCATTGACATCTTTTCATCTATACTGTCGCTGTAAAAATCAAAGTCAATTTCTAGGCTACTATTCATTGTGGATTTAACGTTACCCTTGTGTGATTGTCCTTTTTGGTAGTCGTCGACAAAGGCGTTGTAGGTTGATGGTCTTCTGGTTCACTGATTTATCCTCACCACCGCAACGTTGTCACATTTTATTGCCAACACGCATAAGTCACGTTATGCATTAGATTTAGACAGAACTTTACTGTAGCATGTGCATATTCTATTAGCCTACAAAGAATAGTGTATAGGCTTCGTTTATTTCGGGGTGTAGCAAGCTCGCGCCAGTCCCGTTTCCTCTTTGAAGAGTCATTTGTCAGCCATTCAACACACACACCAAAGGAGGTTGGTGGCAACTTAATTGGGGAGGACGGGCTCATAGTAATGACTGGAATAAATGTAATGGTAATCACTCAAACACACTAATCTTCCACGTTATTTGTATTATTTCCCGGAGAACGCATAGAGCCCCTAGTTGGTTATCCCTTTTATACCGTGGCTATAATTGAAATGTGTTCAACATCCATTGAAGTAGCTAGCAAGTTTACAAAAATAAACATGTAAACTGATGGCCCCATGTTTCATGAGCTGAAATAAAAGATAACAGAAATGTTCCATTCGCACAAAAAGCTCTCAATTTATGTGCACAAATTTGTTTACATCCCTGTTAGTGACCATTTCTCCTTTGCCAAGATAATTCATCCACCTGACAGGTGTGGCATATCAAGAAGCTGATTAAACTGCATGATCATTACACAGGTACACCTTGTGCTTGGGACAATAAAAATACACTCAACTGTGCAGTTTTGTCACACAACACAATGCCACAGATGTCTCAAGTTTTGAGGGAGCGTGCAATTGGCATGGTGACTGCAGGAATGTCCATCAGAGCTGTTGCCAGAGAATTGAATGTTAATTTCTCTACCATAATCCACCTTCAATGTTGTTATAGAGAATTTGACAGTATGTCCAACCGGCCTCACAACCGCAGACCACGTGCATCTATGCCAGCCCAGGACCAGCCACCCGGACAGCTGATGAAACTGTGGGTTTGCACAACTGAAGAATTTCTGCACAAATGGTCAGACACCGTCTCAGGGAAGCTCACCTGCGTGCTCGTCGCCCTCATCAGGGTCTTGACCTGACTGCAGTTCAGCGTTGTAAACTAATTCAGTGGGCAAACGCTCACCTCCGATGGCCACTGGCATTCTGGAGAAGTGTGCTTTTCACAGATAAATCCCGGTTTTAACTGCACCTGGCAGATTGCAGACAGTGTTTATGGCGTTGTGTGGGTGAGCAGTTTGCTGAAGTCAACGTTGTGAACAGAGTGCCCCATGGTGGCGGTGGGGTTATGGTATGGGCAGGCATAAGCTTGAGACAACGAAGACAATTGCATTTTATCGATGGCAATTTGAATGCATAGAGATACCATGATGAGATCCTTAGGCCCATTGTCGTGCCATTAATCCACCACCATCACCTCACGTTTTAGCGTTACGTCGTGCCTAAGAGCAGCCCTTAGCCGTGGTATATTGGCCATATACCACACCCCCTCGTGCCTTATTGCTTAATTATAACACTCACAGCTTTCCAAGAAAAGACATTTAGTGTCTGTTTACATATGAGGCTATTTATACAGAAAATGGGTATAAAACCTGTGTAAACTGTATTTATAATTATATGACAATATATTATCACAATTTATGAATTCACGTCTTACTTTTATTTTCCTTTAAGTAAAATGAGGAAATGCATCACCTATGCCTTTACTGCCATTCATTTCAATTAGACTGGTTTGGATTCCAATCTACAAACACTACCCCATAATGACAAAGCAAAACCAGGTTTAGAAATTTCAGTCAAAAACTGATATCACCTTTACATAAGTATTCATACCCATTACTCAGTACTTTGCTGAAGCAAACCTCGCAATCCTCTCTGTCAGGTTGGATGGGGAGCGTTGCTGCAGAGCTATTGTGCCAAAGCCACTCCTGCGTTGTCTCTGAGCTCTAAGGACAATTCCTTCGACCTCATGGCTTGGTTTTTGCTCTGACGTGCACTGTCAACTATGGGACCTTATATAGACTGGTGTCTGCCTTTCCAAATCATGTCCAATCAATTGAATTTAGCACAGGGGGACTCCAATCAAGTTGTAGAAACATCTCAAGGATGATCAATGGAAACAGGATGCACCTGAGCTTAATTTCGAGTCTCATAGCACAGGGTCTGACTACTTATGTAAATAGGGTGTTTCTGTTTTTAAAAAAAAAATTGAAATTTGCAAAATAAATGAAAACCCTGTTTCCGCTTTGTCATTATGGAGTATAGTGTGTAGATTGCTGAGTATTTTTATTTTTTGAAACCATTTTAGAATAAGGCTGTAACGTAACAAAATACTTTCCGTAGGCATTGTATAATAGGATCTCTGGTCAGAGTATAGAATACTGTATTATCCATTAGGAAAGCTGGGGAGTGTTTGATGTTATGTTTGATGTTCTAAATTCCATCTGTATGGATGGAGGATAAAATAAAGAACCCATTAGATCAAGGCTGTACTGTGTGCGCGCACACACCGCAACATTCCATTCCTATATCGTCATTATAATGACACATCCACAGGTAACCATTGGCAACTTGAGCTCATTGCTCTCTCTTTCTCGCTCTGCCTTTTCTTCTGTGTGATGCAGTTAGGAAAAAGAGATGTTTCTAATGGGCATCATAAGGCGTCATCCTAAGAGTAAAGTGCCATCCTTTCCTTGGAGTGTTGACAGGGGATTTGGTCAATGTAGATGAAGGAAAGGAAGCCATGTTAGGCTGCATCTCTCCTGGTGGTGGAGATAAGGTTACAGTGGACATGCTGGTCGCACTCACGCGCACACATGCGCACGCACACACAATGTACAAATCAATAAGCCCAGGCAGCAATGCTAAATCAGCTGACAGCTACCTTAGTGGTTCACCCACACCCTCCTGCAATTGTTAATAACCCATCCACAACTGCCCGACTATATCTGATAAAGTAAACGTCTGAGGCCTGAACCCAGCCCTAAACAGCTTATATAGAAAATGTGCTGTAGGCTACAGTCAGAGACGGCGGAAATATTTTTGGGTTGTTGCCTGATTTAGATATTTCTGCTATACAGTGCGTTCTAAAGTATTCAGACCCCTTCCCCTTTACCACATTTGGATATATTACAGGCTTATTCTAAAATGGATTAAATAGCCAGAGCCCAGACTTGAACCCGATCGAACATCTCTGGAGAGACCTGAAAATAGCTGTGCGGCGACACTCCCCATCCAACCTGACAGAGTTTGAGAGATTCTGCAGAGAAGAACGGGAGAAACTCCCCAAATACAGGTGTGCCAAGCTTGCAGCGTCATACCCAAGAAGACTCGAGGCTGTAATCGCTGCCAAAGGTCTAGCAACAAAGTACTGAGTGAAGGGTCTGAGTACTTATGTAATGAAGGTTTCTGTTTTTTATTTTTAATACATTTGCAAACATTTTTGCTTTGTCATTATGGGGTTGTGTGTGTGTGTGTGTGTGTGTATTGATGAGAACAAAAAACAATGTAATCAATTTTAGAAATAGGCTGTAACGTAACAAAATGTGGAAAAAGTCAAGGGGTCTGAATACTTCCCAAATGCACTGTAATAATTTCCGACATTTTGGTAGGCTAGTTGTTAGTTGTCTAATGAGGTAGGCCTACATGCAGCTTCTCTTCTTTCATTATATGTTGCCCTAGAAGACTAAATAAACTCTTTATCATCAGAATGTCATAAATCAATAGAATGAATGCTTCAGTCTAGTTGACAACGATCAAGTTTTCTGTCACCTCTGGTCCTTTCGCAGAGCAAAGACATTTACTGTAGGGACAGGGAATAAAATGCAATAGGCCTAACTCAACCCCCAAAAAAGGGTATGCAAAATTTCCAAATGACATCAGTTTGACCAGTTGTATGGACATAGAAAGCTGTGAAAATGACCCAACGTGTTTCTGATAAGATTTCAGTTCGGCTTCGATGCATATTTTATATGGTTGAAATACTTTTATGATGCTGATAAAGAAGGCACCTCTACAGACGGTATCCAACTTCACATTTGCAGTCTCTCAAGATGCTGAAATAAATAAATCATATTTCTCCACTCCTGTTCCCAAGTCAAATTTTACCTACATTTGGTGTATAATTTTACAAGAATTGCCCTGCAGGAGTTAATATTAAGGCTATGTGAGAGGTTATAGACCTACTGTCAATGTCAGTGTCGACTTTGTATAGCGCCTTACAATCATCATCACACATAGCTGGCGCTGCTATTAGCCTATCCTCTTTTACCACTTCACCAAATCCTTCCAAAACATACATTTTCTGGCCCTCCCTTCTCTTTCTTTTAAACTCCCTGTTTTTTCTCTTAAGTTATAACCCTCTACAATCTAAGCCGGGGGTTCTACTAAGAACTATATGGTTCTACTAAGCCATATGGAATTGTTTTAAGAAGGTCCTACCAAGGATCATTTAGCTATTTGATTTTGAATTTTATGACCCCTTGAAGGATAAAAATATTTGATACATTTAATTTGGCCTGCTATTAGCCCATACAAACGCATTGAGTAATATATTCATTACATGTAACAGATGGTCCTCCCAAGAAATCTGAGGGAAGTTTGTTCTGAAGTGTCTGTCCTATATCTGAGAAATATATGAAAGATCAGGAAACAAACTCAGCAAAAAAAGAAACGTCCTCTCACTGTCAACTGCGTGTATTTTCAGCAAACTTAACATGTGTAAATATTTGTATGAACATAACAAGATTCAACAACTGAGACATAAACTGAACAAGTTCCACAGACATGTGACTAACAGAAATGGAATAATGTGTCCCTGAACAAAGGGGGGGGTCAAAATCAAAGTAACAGTCAGTATCTGGTGTGGCCATCAGCTGCATTAAGTACTGCAGTGCATCTCCTCATGGACTGCACCAGATTTGCCAGTTCTTGCTGTGAGATGTTACCCCACTCTTCCACCAAGGCACCTGCAAGTTCCCAGACATTTCTGGGGGGAATGGCCATAGCCCTCACCCTCCGATCCAACAGGTCCCAAATGTGCTCAATGGGATTGAGTTCCGGGCTCTTTGCTGGCCATGGCAGAACACTGACATTCCTGTCTTGCAGGAAATCACGCACAGAACGAGCAGTATGGCTGGTGGCATTGTCATGCTGGAGGGTCATGTCAGGATGAGCCTGCAGGAAGGGTACCACATGAGGGAGGAGGATGTCTTCCCTGTAACGCACAGCGTTGAGATTGCCTGCAATGATAACAAGCTCAGTCCGATGATGCTGTGACACATCGCCCCAGATCATGACGGACCCTCCACCTCGAAATCGAACCCACTCCAGAGTACAGGCCTCGGTGTAACGCTCATTCCTTCGACGATAAACGCGAATCTGACCATCACCCCTGGTGAGACAAAACCGCGGCTCGTCAGTGAAGAGCACTTTTTGCCAGTCCTGTCTGGTCCAGCGACGGTGGGTTTGTCCCCACAGTGATGTCTGGTGAGGACCTGCCTTACAACATGCCTACAAGCCCTATCAGCCTATTGCGGACAGTCTGAGCACTGATGGAGGGATTGTGCGTTCCTGGTGTAACTCGGGCAGTTGTTGTTGCCATCCTGTACCTGTCCTGCAGGTGTGATGTTCGGATGTACCGATCCTGTGCAGGTGTTGTTACACGTGGTCTGCCACTGCGAGGACGATCAGCTGTCCGTCCTGTCTCCCTGTAGAGCTGTCTTAGCCGTCTCACAGTACGGACATTGCAATTTATTGCCCTGGCCACATCTGCAGTCCTCATGCCTCCTTGCAGCATGCCTAAGGCATGTTCACGCAAATGAGCAGGGACCCTGGGCATCTTTCGTTTGGTGTTTTTCAGAATCAGGACACTAAAGAGGCCTTTCTACTAACTTTTCATAACTGTGACCTTAATTGCCTACCGCCTGTAAGCTGTTAGTGTCTTAACGACCGTTCCACAGGTGCATGTTCATTAATTGTTTATGGTTCATTGAACAAGCATGGGAAACAATGTTTAAACCCTTTACAATGAAGATCTGTGAAGTTATTTGGATTTTTACAAATTATCTTTGAAAGACAGGGTCCTGAAAAGTTTTTTTTTTTGCTGAGTGTGTTTGTCCATATGTGTTATTTCATAGTTTTGATGTCTTCACTATTTTTATAGTGAAGACATCAAAACGATGAAATAACACATGGAATCATGTAGTAACCAAAAAAGTGTTAAACAAATCAAAATATATTTGAGTTTCTTCAAAGTAGCCACCCTTTGCCTTGATGACAGCTTTGCACACTCTTGGCTTTCTCTCAACCAGCTTCATGAGGTAGTCATCTGGAATGCATTTCAATTAACAGGTGTGCCTTGTAAAAAGTTGATTTGTGGAATTTCTTTAATTCTTAATGAATTTGAGCCAATCAGTTGTGTTGTGACAAGGTAGGGGTGATAAATAAGCAAAGAGAAATTACAGTCCATCATTACTTTAAGACATGAAGGTCAGTCAATCTGGAAAATGTCAAGAACTTTGAAAGTTTCTTCAAGTGCAGTTGCAAAAACCATCAAGCGCTATGATGAAATTGGCTCTCATGAGGACCGCCACAGGAAAAGAAGACCCAGAGTTACCTCTGCTGCAGAGGATAAGTTCATTAGAGTTGCATCTCTGATTGCAGCCCAAATAAATTCTTCAGAGTTCAAGTAACAGACACATCTCAACATCAACAGTTCAGAGGAGACTGCGTGAATCAGGCCTTCATGGTCAAATTGCTATTAAGAAATCACTACTAAATGACACCAATAAGAAGAAGAGACTTGCTTGGGCCAAGAAACACAAGCAATGGACATAAGACCGTTTTTTGCAAATTTGAGATTCTTGGTTCCAATCGCTGAGATGCAGATTAGGTGAACGGATGAAGCATGGAGGAAGAGTGATGGTGTGGGGGTGCTTTGCTGGTGACACTGTGATTTATTTTAGAATTCAAGGCACATTTAACCAGCATGGATAGCGCAGCGATACACCTTCCCATCTGGTTTGCGCTTAGTCCCACTATCATTTGTTTTTCAACAGGACAATGACCCAAAACACACCTCCAGGCTGTGTAAGGGCTATTTGATCAAGAAGGAGAGTAGAGTGCTGCATCAGATGACCTGGCCTCCACAATCACCCAACCTCAACCCAATTGAGGTGGTTTGCGATGAACTCACCTCAGGGAAGGATCGCAGAGTGAAGGAAAAGTGCTCAGCATATGTTGGAACTCCTTCAACTCCTTCAAGAAAAGCATTCCTGATGAAGCTGGTTGAGAGAATGCCAAGATTGTGCAAAGCTGTCATCAAGGCAAAGGGTGGCTACTTTGAAGAATCTCAAATATATTTTGACTTGTTTAACACTTTTTTTGGTTACTACATGATTCCATATGTGTTATTTCATAGTTTTGATGTCTTCACAATTTTTCTGCAATGTAGAAAATAGAAAAATAAAGAAAAACCTTGAATGAGTAGGTGTGTCCAAACATTTGACTGGTACTGTATATACAGTTCCCCATATCTGACTTCAGGCCAGTCCCAAGACGCTTGTGGGGGTTGTAGAGCAAAATCTCATATTTTGATGGAGGGGTCAATTTGAAGGCCAAACCGTTCTGGCGCTACAGACGATTTTGTGAGAAGACAACATTTTTGGGATGTCTCATGGTCTGACAAAACACTGCTCGAGCTCTGTCACCTTTGTCCGCAGATGCGGAAGTGCGACATTGGCGAATGAGGTGGATTGAGACGCATTAACTCTAGCTTAAACTGACACACTTTTATGGCCATTATTTATTGTATAACGTAATTTTTTAAGAATACTAATTGGATTTCATGAGTACAGTTAGGCCTTGAGGCTTACACACTAATGCCAGATAGCCTAAAATAATGAAAGGAAAAACCTCAATGCAGCCTATAGATATAAATTGCACAATAATTATCCCGCCACCCTTTTGAAGAAACTCCCCAAATACAGGTGTGCCAAGAAGACTCAAGGCTGTAATCACTGCCAGTGGTGCTTCAACAAAGTACTGAGTGAAGGGTCTATTTCAGTTTTTTATTTGTTATAAATTTCCAAACAGAATTTCCAAATTTTATTTAATCAATTTTAGAATAAGGCTGTAACGTAACAAAATGTGGAAAAAGTAATGAGGTCTGAGTACTTTCCGAATGCTCTGTAAATGCCTCATGAGCTTAGTTCAACTGTCATACACCATCAGAACCCCACATATTTGGTTGTTTTACTACATTGATCCATAGCCTCAACATGGTTAATACAATTTTACATCAATCATGGTCAGTCCTTGTATCCATAGCTCTGTCTATGTGTTTTGAGTGGTTACATTTATCCAGCCCATCGCTCAGCTGTTTACTGAAACAGTGGCGTGGAGGCCACTTGATTGTTGGAACTGCAAATGTCCTTTTAAGTGCAGCTCCTGCTTGTAAAAAAAAATCTTTAAAAAAAATGCCACTGGCTGCATTTGGTTGAAATGATAAAAAATAGAAAACTCTTAGTTTGGAAAGCTACAGTATATATTTTGATACGGTAATGAACAGAGACTTTGGAACTCTCTTGTGCTGTAGAATACAGTAAGAGAAGCTTCTAGAGCTCTCTGGTCTCTCCTCTCCTATCCTGTCCTCTCTCATCTGTACCACTGCAGGAATAGGTCAGCTGTCTCTCACTGTGTGTGTGTGTGTGTGTGTGTGTGTGTGTGTCGTAATGGTTTAGCTGTAATATGAGGTGGAGATCTGAGATCGCTGTAGACAGAGGGAAAAGATAAAGGAAGAGATGAGAGGGTAACAGGAGAATGAATCGTGTGACTTACAGGTCGAAGGTGGTGGGAGCTGCTCTCAGGCTACATCAGCTTCTGAAAGAAACCCATTCTACTGGATGTGTTGTATGATGCTGGGAGAGCGAGCTGGAGAGAGAGCGGGGCACAAGAAAGAGAGATTGTAGAAGACAGTTGGACAGATGGGAGGTGATCTCAGTCTGTCACCTGTATTCTCTTTGTCTTCTAGACATCTGGGTCAATGCTGAGGAACATTCAAAAGGTTGGGTTGCTCTTGTATGATGCTCTAACCGTTCCACCTGTCTAACAGATGAACCCTACAGTGGCAAAGAGATAAGGAATGAGGAGGACCAGGGAGATGAGTCAGAATGGACAAGAGAGGAGCAATGAGGAGTCAGAGAAAGTGAGAGAGATTTACAACCTCAGGGCTGTGGCCTTCAGACAGAATGTGTCTTCGGGCCAGGTCTTGTCCCGCTAACAGACAAATGTTATTGTACAGAGAAGGTCTGAGAAAAAAATGATGAATGGAGCAGGCAGGTAACACGTGATACAAGTCTGTATTCAACATCCATCTATGTCTGAGGACGTCGGGAGATGTTGTGGAAACCGGCCACTAGGGGCAACAGTGAGTTCTGTTACCTTCAAGTAGGTTTCTGTAAGCATGTTTGAATCCAGCGATTGTGAGACAGAGCTGGTTGGAATGGAGAAAAATGGATGAACATATAATTCTGACGTGAGACTGTGAGAGCTGGTTGGAATGGAGAAACATGGATGAATGGAGAAACATGGATGAATGTCTAATTCTGACGTGAGACTGTGAGAGCTGGTTGGAATGGAGAAACATGGATGAACGTCTAATTCTGACGTGAGACTGTGAGAGCTGGTTGGAATGGAGAAACATGGATGAACGTCTAATTCTGACGTGAGACTGTGAGAGCTGGTTGGAATGGAGAAACATGGATGAACGTCTAATTCTGACGTGAGACTGTGAGAGCTGGTTGGAATGGAGAAACATGGATGAACGTCTAACTCTGACGTGAGACTGTGAGAGCTGGTTGGAATGGAGAAACATGGATGAACGTCTAATTCTGACGTGAGACTGTGAGAGCAGGTTGGAATGGAGAAACATGGATGGAAAGAAAATAAGGTAGATTAGAGACAAAGAAATAAGCCAAGGGCTAGGAGAGAGGAAAGGAAGGGGAGAGATAGAAAGCCTGGTATTTGTATGAGCAGGTCAATGTATTAGCCATTCAGTGGGCTACTCACACTCACCATTGAGTCACCAGTGTCAGCGAAGAGCTGTAGGTCATAGGGTTTGAATGGTGGCTCACCATCTACGGCCAAACATAGTAAGTGTGTGTGTGTGAGAGAGAGAGAGCTGGAGAAAGAGAGGGATGGGAGAGAGAAAGCGATGTGAACAGACACCGAGTTTCTCTGTATGATTTTGTCTCAGCAGTGTTTCAACACATCAGAGACCTGTGTCTTTAAGCTTACATCAGAGGTGTGTGTGTGTGTGTGTGTGTGTTTAAGTGTCTCAGAAATAGCAGTATAAATGGGCTCTTACATCCACACTGCAGGGGGTCCCAAGCTCAAAACGCCTACAGCTATTCACAATCACAGAGAACAGAACAGCAGAGAAACACAGAACAAAGCGCACACACACACACACACACTTACATCCCCAATCTCTCTGTAGGCCTGCGGAGCGTTCTGGAGAGGATGTGGATATTATTCTGACCAGACTAAAAGGGGTTAAAGCCTTCCAGAGGTTCCACCCCTCCCTGCTGCTGCAGATCTGCTCCTGTGCCTTCTACGAATACCTGGAGAAAGGCATCACCTGGAAGTATACGCACGCACACACACACACTCTCACACACTGACACACTCACTCAGTGGTATGAACCCCTGGATAAAGGCCTCCCCTGTACTTCATTGGCTTTCAGCTTCACTATGACTCGTCACTTCACTGTTGACCGTTTTATGAAGGCTTATAAGCTGTTATGTGATGGTGTTAATGCTCTGTGCAGTGTTCCGCCAGGGTGACATAGGGACCAGCTGGTATGCTGTTCTGTCGGGCTCTCTGGACGTCAAGGTGTCGGAAACCGCCAACCACCAGGTAAATCAGGAGATTTAGCTCTATTCGGGGTTCCTCCTCTCTCGAACGTTACGTTCTCCCTCTAGAGTTCTGTGCTGTTCTCTTCTTGTGTTGCTCCTTGTGTAGGTCCCATTACAGCCTTGATGAATGTTTGGAGTGCATTGCCTACAATGCTCCTTGTTAAAACATGCACGCAGCAGCTAGCGCACTCCAGTTTTAGCTCTGAGCAAAGCTGCTGCCTCTCAAACGCTCCTCTGAGGATTGAGCTAGTTACTGTGTGGAGGGTTCAGAGATGCTTTAGTAAGACCGAGAGACAGACAGAATAGATAGAGCGTGCAGGATTGGTTGTTAGAATTTGAGATGTAACAAAATATCCAGTTACAAATCCCTGTACCTGTTTGCCATGTTCATGTCTATGGGCTTAGCCTGGCCTAGTTCTAATGGCCATTTCTGAAATGTCATATGGTACAGTAGGAAGAAGTTAAGTCCCCTCTATCATATTAGACATGAGGGAGAGAGTGTGTGCAGGAAAGTGTGTGTGTGTGCATGTGACTGTGTGTGTGTGCATGTGACTGTGTGTATCTGCATGTGACTGTGTGTGTGTGCATGTGACTGTGTGTGTGTGACCTTGTCTGAGTGATCAGATTATGGTCTTCCCTGAGGTGAGTTCTTAATGAGAAAATCTCTCCGAGAACCCTTCACACATGAATATATGAAAATATGCTAATCAGTCCGCTCTCTCACAGAGAGACCACGTTCACATTATCCGCTGTATGTAGGTCACTATCTGGCCATGCTAGAAAGGACAGAAGAACAGCATGTTAAATGTGGCCATGCTAGACAGGAATCTAGAATAACACGTTCTAACCACAAGTATGATTTGAACTACTAGCCTTATAACATTGACCCTTAGGCTGCGTTTACACAGGCATTCCAATTCTGATATTTTTCCACTAATTGGTCTTTTGACCAGTCAGATCAGGTCTTTTGCCAATAATTTGCCTCTGTAAACACATCCTTAGATAGGAAGTGGGTCTGGATTGAACAAGCTTCTGTCTCTGGAAGGCTGCATTCACACAGTTCTGATCTTTTGCCCAATTATTTGCAAAATATCTGATCTGATTGGTCAAAAGACCAATTAGTGGCAAACATATCAGATTTGGGCTGCCTGTGTAAATGCAGTCTAACTATCCTCAGTGCTGATGTACTGTACGTGGTGTTTGTTCTTGCTCTAGAAATGAATTGCCCTTTTATGGACAAAGATTTATTGACTTGAATAGCGTTGAATGTAGCCGAATCAAATAAGTTAATGAAATTGAGTGTGTTCTGCCTGTGTGTGTCTAGGATGCTGTCACTATCTGCACGCTGGGAATCGGGACGGCGTTTGGAGAGTCGATTCTGGATAATACTCCTCGCCACGCCACCATCGTCAGCAGAGAGACCAGCGAATTGCTCCGCATTGAACAGAGAGAGTTCAAGAGTCTATGGGAGGTGAGAGAGAGGAAGAGATAGACACACAATTCAAATTCTGAAGTGGTTCATGCTCTGGCCACAAGAGGGCTGTCCACTGTTAACACCAGGCCTCCAGTACAGTCCTGTGTTTGTGTGACCTTGTGGAACCTGCTGTCATTTTCACTGCCTGGGGGCATTGGGATGATACATGCTACAACTGAACCAGTCATCGTGTGAGTGTTTTTGAGGGGGGGCCGGGGTCTTTAAAGTGTCCAGCAGTTGAAAGAGGGAGGAGCAGGATGTGGAGAAAGTATAGCGCTAGTGGGCTAAGAGTGTTTTTGTCTCTGTGCTAAGTGCACCCCTCGCTGTCTTTCTTCAGCTCTCCCACTCTCAGCTCTCTCTCTCCTCTGGTGTCTATTTTAGGAGTCTGGAGATAGATCCGAGAGAGAGTGTCTGAGGCTGTAGCTCTTACAATGGACATAAAAACCTCAGTGTTTTGATCTTATGTCAAGTGTGTGTTTGTGTGTGTGTGTGTTTGACACAGGAAGAGATTAGGATTCATACAGTGTAACAGTGTGGGATATTAGCCTTGGTGCCAGTCTCTTACTGCTACCATTGTCTTGAAGTAGCATATCACGCTGGTTAAAGGAGAGGAAACCACAAAGTGTCAGATCGGTCATAACACCTCCCCAGGGCCACGTCACACTGACTGACAGTCACACCATTTGACAGATGATGCAATAGTGCTACTACAGGGGGCCCAGGGACATGGCTGGACAGGGCCACCACTTTTAACAGGGCCACACCACATACTATTCATCTCAACACAGTCACCCCAAAGTGTGTCAACTTCTGTCTTGTGGAATAAGAGGAGGCAAAGGAAAGGTTAGCCATTCCCTTAATGATAAATGTAATAATGATTTGATATTTGTTACAGTACTTTTACCATGCTATTGACCTGGTAACATGTTTCTTGGAATGATAATGGCGCCGGAGACGAGCAACACTGAAGCATGCATGAGAGCACCAGCTGTTCCGGACGACTGTGCGGTCACGCTCTCCGTAGCCGATGTGAGCAAGACCTTTAAACAGGTCAAAATTCACAAGGCCGCTGGGCCAGCTGGTTCCCAGGATGTGTACTCAGAGCATGCGTGGACCAAAAGGATCCTTAACAGCTACAACCCCCAAGCCATAAGACTTCTGAACAATTAATCAAATGGCCTCCCGTACTATTTGCATTGTTTTTCCACTGCTGCTACTCGCTGTTTATTATCTGCAGTATGCATAGTCACTTTACCCCTGCATACATGTACAAATGACCTCGACTAACCTGTACCCTTCCCCACATTGACTCGGTACCGGTACCCACTATACAGGTGAAGTCGGAAGTTTACATACACCTTAGCCAAATACATTTAAACTCAGTTTTTCACAATTCCTGAAATTTAATACTAGTAAGAATTCCCTGTCTTAGGTCAGTTAGGATTACCACTTTATTTTAAGGAATGTGAAATGTCAGAATAATAGTAGAGAGAATTATTTATTTCACCTTTTGTTTCTTTCATCACATTCCCAGTGGGTCAGAAGTTTACTTAAGCTCAATTAGTATTTGGTTGCATTGCCTTTAAATTGTTTAACTTGGGTCAAATGTTTTGGGTAGCCTTCCACAAGCTTCCCACAATAAGTTGGGTGAATTTTGGCCCATTAATCCTGTCAGAGCTGGTGTAACTGAGTCAGGTTTGTAGGCTTCCTTGCTCGCACACGCTTTTTCAGTTCTGCCCACAAATGTTTCATAGGATTGAGGTCCGGGCTTTGTGATGGCCACTCCCAATACCTTGACTTTGTTGTCCTTAAGCCATTTTGCCATAACTTTGGAAGTATGCTTGGGGTCTTTGTCCATTTGGAAGACTTATTTGAGACCAAGCTTTAACTTCCTGACTGATGTCTTGAGATGTTGCTTCAATATATCCACATAATTTTCCCTCATGTTGCCATCTGTTTTGTGAAGTGCACCAGTCCCTCCTGCAGCAAAGCACCCCCACAAAATGATGCTGCCACCCCAGTGCTTCACGGTTGGGATGGTGTTCTTCGGCTTGCAAGCTTCCCCCTTTTTCCTCCAAACATAACGATGGTCATTATGGCCAAACAGTTCTATTTTTGTTTCATCAGACCAGAGGACATTTTTCCAAAAAGTGCGATCTTTGTCCCCATGTGCAGTTGCAAACCAAAGTCTGGCTTTTTTATGGCAGTTTTGGAGCAGTGGCTTCTTCCTTGCTGAGCGGCCTTTCAGGTTATGTCGATATAGGACTCGTTTAACTGTGGATATAGATATTTTTGTACCTGTTTCCTCCAGCATCTTCACAAGGTCCTTTGCTGTTGTTCTGGGATTGATTTACACTTTTCGCACCAAAGTACGTTCATCTCTAGGAGACAGAACGCGTCTCCTTCCTGAGTGGTATGACGGCTGCGTGGTCCCATGGTGATTGTACTTGCGTATTATTGTTTGTACAGAAGAACGTGGTACCTTCAGGCGTTTGGAAATTGCTCCCAAGGATGAACCAGACTTGTGGAGGACTACAATTTTTTTTCTGAGGTCTTGACTGATTTCTTTTGATTTTTCCCATGATGTCAAGCAAAGAGGCACTGAGTTTGAAGGTAGGCCTCAGGTACACCTCCAATTGACTCAAATGATGTCAATTAGCCTATCAGATGCTTCTAAAGCCATGACATCATTTTCTGGAATTTTCCAGGCTGTTTAAAGGCACAGTGAACTTAGGTTATGTAAACTTCTGACCCACTGGAATTGTGATACAGTTAATTGTAAGTTAATTTGTCTGTAAACAACTGTTGGAAAGCATGCACAACGTAGATGTCCTAACCGACAAACTATAGTTTGTTAACAAGAAATGTGTGGAGTGGTTGATAAATGAGTTTTAATGACTCCAAACTAAGTGTGTGTAAACTTCCGACTTCAACTGTATATAGCCTTGTTATTGTTTTCTTTTATTTGTTACTTTAGTTTATTAAGTAAATATTTTCTTAACTCTATTTTCTTTAACTGTGTTGTTGGTTAAGGGCTTGTAAGTAAGCATTTCACGGTAAGGTCTACACCTGTTTTATTCGGCGCATGTGACAAATACATTTGATTTGAATGGTCTTTGCATAATAATTACAATATAGTAACATTTTGGTTTCTTTGGGATTCTCTGAAACAAATGCTGTCCTGTCGATCGTCCTTCCGTCTCCTCTCTCTCTCTCTCTCTCTCTCTCTCTCTCTCTCTGAAAAGCTGTGATTGTCGTGGCAACCTCTGCTTGGTCGGGCGCTTGGCTCATTTAGAGAGACTCTAAGATCTGGAGCGCTGTTTCAAAGAGGACTCAGTGTGTGTGTGTGAGAGAGGAGACCTCTGGGGTAGTACTGTGTGATGTGGAATACAGGAGCAGAGGGCACCTCTTAGGGGATCTTCCCAGCCGTAGAGCTTAGAGAAGACCCTGGGTGAGTTTAGTCGTGGGTGAGTTTAGTCGTGTGTGTGTGTGTGACTTTTCATTCATGAAAATACAAAACACCCGGTAAACTCTGTTATGGTTTTGGTGCAGATGTGATTAATCAGCTGGTTGTTGGTTGTGTGCGTGCGTGTGTGTCAGCAGGTCCCTGAATTTTAAAGGGCCTCTCTTCCTGTGTGTGTCTTTTGGCAGACTCCTGAAGGCATGGGCTTGCCTGGTAATGACTTAAGAGCACACAGACGTTAGAGTTCAGAATGACATAATACTGGAGAACTCCGTTTGTAAGTTTATCCATGTGTCTGTTGAGCAATCAGGCAGGGTTATGGAAATCAAGCAATCTGCAATATTTGTCTTGAAATATGGATATGAACACGAGTGAGTGGCACTAAAATAGGGCTGTTACGGTGACCGTCTTACCTCCACACCGGTAGTCACGAGTCACGACGGCAGTCAAATACCACATGACCGTTGAGTCACAGTAACTAGGCTTCTCCAAAACGGTGCCGCTGATGGTCATTAGTCCCCAACAAACTTGCTAACCGCCCGTCAGTCGCTTCCTACTCGGCGCTCTATTGTCCCTCTAATCACACTGACGTCAATCCAAATGCAATCGAAAAATCACATCGAACACTTCACGAGAGCCCTGGCATTCAGGATATAGGATCACCTGTTGCTCCTCATAGCTGGTTGATGCATGGAATTAAATCAGTGTTCCTATAAGCCTATGCAATTGCATGAGAAAATGGTGTGTTGATGGCTTCTAGGCTATTAAAAAGAGGAGGATCCCATCAGCTTTCTATAGGCTAGGCCTACTATATTTACTTCTCAACTTTCCTAATATTAAGCACATTGCTTCGCTTTACAACCGGAGTATCCTACCTGGCTGGCATGAAAATGAACTGTGATTAAAGATTAAATGAATGATGATGATGATATTATCACTTGTGAATGATGCCCAGTGTGTGCAGTCTAAGGCAAGTAAAAGCACATGCATTTTTTGCGACTTTTTCGAATCATAGTCACGTGCACCAGTTAGCCTTGCTCACAGACCTATATGTTTTGATGAGATTTCTCTCACAACTGAATCCAAGCATAGCCTATAGGCCTAGGACCCCTGGAACAGGGTTGGAGACCCTATAAGCCTAGGACCCCTGGAACAGGGTTGGAGACCCTATAAGCCTAGGACCCCTGGAACAGGGTTGGAGACCCCATAGCCTATAGAGCCTAGTGAAACTTGTTCTTATAAGCCCAGTTATTGCGCAATTGCTTATGGAAAAAGGTGCGTGCTCAGCCCCATCCTGTGCTTCCTGTTCACCCATGACTGCGTGGCCACGCACATCTCCAACTCAATCGTCAAGTTTGCAGACCACACACCAGTGGTAGGCCTGATTACAAACAACAACGAAATAGCCTACAGGGAGGAGGGCCCTGGCGGAGTGGTGCCAGGAAAATAACCTCTCAACATCAACAAAACGAAGAAGCTGATCGTGGACTTCAGGAGACAGCAGAAAGAGCACGCAGAAAGAGCACACACTCCGACGGGGCCGCAGTGGAGAGGGTGAAAAGCTTCAAGTTCCTCGGCGTGCACATCACTGACAATCTGAAATAGTCCATCCACACAGATTGTGTGGTGAAGAAGGTGCAACGGCGCCTCTTCAACAAAGAGGCTGAAGAAATTCGGCTTGGCCCCCAAGACCCTCATGAACTTCTACAGATGCACCATTGAGAGCATCCTGTTGAGCTGTATCACCGCCTGGTACGGCAACTGCACCGTCCACAACCGCAGGGCTCTCCAGAGGGTGTGGTCAACCCAACGCATCACCGGGGGCACACTGCCTGCTCTCTAGGACACCTACAGCACCCGGTGTCACACCTCAGTCAGCCATGCCATGGCCTGTTCACCCTGCTACCATCTAGAAGGCAGAGACAGTAGAGGTGCATTAACGCTGGGACCGAGAGACCGAAAAACAGCTTCTATCCCCAGGCCATCAGACTGTTAAATAGTCACCACTAGCCGGCCTCTCCCCAGTACCTTACCTTGAACCTTAGTCACTGTTACTAGCTGGCTACCACCCGGTACTCTACCTGCACCTTAGAGACTACTGCCTATGTACATAGTCATTGAACACTGATCACTGGTTTAGTAATGTTTTCATACTGTTTTACCCACTTTATATGTTTATGCTGTATTCAAGGCTCATCCTTTATAACTACTGCTGTACATACTTTTTATATTCATATACTGTCCATAATGTCTATGCACACAATCATGAATCATTTATGTGTCTGTGTGACCAAAAAAATGGATTTGAGTTTTGACTGGCTACTATTTAAAAGAGGATCCCAGCTTTCTCATGCTGCTATATTTGAAGGTTAAGCACATGAATCCGCTTTACAACCAGTGTAGCCTTCCTGGCATATTTAAAATATAACTGCACGTACAGTACCTTAAAGTATTCACCCCTCTTGACTTTTTCCACATTTTGTTCTGTTCAATTAAATGAATTAATAGATTAAATGTTGTTGTTTTTGTCACGGGCCTACATTCAATACCCCATAATGTCAAAGTGGAATTATGTTATTAGAATTGTTTACAAATGAAAAGCTGAAATGTCTTGAGTATTCAACCTCTTTTTTTTTTTATGGCAAGCCTAAAATAATGTCAGGAGTAAAAATGTGCTTAACAAGTCACATAAGTTGCATGGACTCACTCAAAATATTCCAAAACATGCATCCTGTTTGCAACAAGGCACTAAAGTAATACTGATCTGGTCTTAAATGTGGTCTTAAATCTATAGCAAGACCTGAAAATGGTTGTCTAGCAATGATCAACAACCAATTTGACAGAGCTTGAAGAATTTTGAAAAGAACAATGGTTAAATGTTGCACAATCCGGGTGTGGAAAGCTCTTACAGACTTGCCCAGAAAGACAAACAGCTGTAATCGCTGCTAAAGGTGCTTCCACACAGTATTGACTCAGGGGTGTGAATACTTATGTAAATTAGATACTTTTGAATTAATGACGGCCACTGCCCTAGGCGCTAACACACACTTGCTACACACTCCACTGCACTCTGTTGTCCTTGCTGGACTCATTGACCCTGATTTAGAATACAGACTCGTGTGTGTGTGTGTGTGTGTGTGTGCATGTGTGTTTGTTAGGTCATTTGAGATGTTCCACATGTAAATGGTCCCTAGGTGACAAAGGGCTTTGTTTTGAGGGAAGGTCGTGGGCGGTGTGTGTTTATCGATTATGATGACTAATGCTGTGTGTGTTGTGTTGTAGAAGTACCGTCAGTGTATGGCTGGACTTCTGGCCCCTCCGTATGGAGCCATGGAGAGTGGATCCAACAATGATCGTGAGTAACTGCAATGCAGTTGACTGTATGATATTTAAAATGGCTTATCACACAGATCATCATGGTGATAACTCTGTCTCCCTTCTCCCTCAGGGCTGGCGGACAAAGACGGCCTAGGTTCCAATACTCTCAGCCTCATGAACAAGTCTCTCAACAAGGTAAGATGGCCCGTGTCAATGTTATACAGTGAAGGTAATATCCCTTATTGTGCTCAGCTAAACCCAAACTACTGTCTTTTTAAAATCTGTATACAGTGTAAGACTTTAAGCTGCGGTGTGTGTATTCGAAAAGTATTCACACAAACAAACACGCAGGCACACCAACACACACCGCTACCTCTGTAGTTATGCTAATGAAAGGTGATTCGTGTACACGGAACAAAAAGGTACCATCTGCCCAATTATGATCCCCTCTTTTGTAGTTCTAAGCTCTGGCAGAAGTAGCGCTCTCTCTCTCTCTGTGTGTGGGTGGGATTCGGGTTTTTCCTCTTGCTTTTTTTCTCACCTTTCATTCATGGCTCCACCATCGCAGACAGCAGTTGTGTGGTTGCTATGGAGACTGGGAGGGTTACGATAGGTTGGGTGGTTGTGATTCACATCTTAGCGGGTGTGTATAGTAAATATGAGGGGGATGGGGGCTTATGTTGCCAGAGGCATGAAAGTCCCCTGGATTTCTCAGCACATCGCTTAAATGATTAAAACCCGGAGGCTGAGACTCTCACTATGGTTGTTACTGTCTAGCTAGAGCTGACGGAAGTATGGCGTTCCTGTGTGATGTCCCTAGGTTCAGTCAGAGAAGCTGCAGCGGGGGAAGGTGATGCGAGCATACATCCTCTCCAGAGCACCCCACATGATCAGAGACAGGAAGTACCACCTCAAGACATACAGGTGTGGGTGTACGTGTGCATGTGTTTGAATGGCGTGAGGTAAAGGTCTGTGGCTGGGTGAGCACGGGCTATTATGAAAGCCAGATTTACTCACAAATAAACCTTGATGAAGCCCAAGTTCACCATACAACAGATAGCTCCAACAACCAGAGTAACATAGACTATCAACCCGAAATTGACAAAAATGTTCACCAAATGTAAATACCATTGTAACCAAGATGCACAAGCGACAGCTCGGATTGTGGTATATTTCATATCGGCCGAGAAAATGGCACACTGCTCAGCTCCGCTCAAGCCACAGATTGATGTAGTTTCCACAGTTACATCTGATAGGTGACACCAAAAATGACTCAAAACGTCAGTGATTCTATTCTCAGGAAGTAGCCTCACCCTCAACAGCAGCCTCACCCTTAAATTGTAAAGGAAAATGCACTTAGGCCTACCTTTACTTTGAAATAAAGTCCATTCGTCTGGTGAACCTCTTGGTGACAGCGTTGGAGAAGTCACAGCAGAACTCCATGTCCATTACTTGACTGTATTCTGCGTTCACACAGCAGGGCAGCCACGCACGTAGAATGGTTGTAGTGTAGTTGGTCGCATTCATTTTGCAGAAGACAAGGCTCGGGTGTGCATTGAACGGCGGGAGAAGCCCCTTTCCCACTACGGCCACAAAGTAAAACTGAATGTAGGGATGTCAAACATTCAGCCCCTATGGACGCTCTAGTCTAGAGTGCCTGGTATAAATTGTGCTTATGAGAATTTTCATGGTTAAAGTAGGAAGAAATAGATGGAAGTGTGTGAGTGTGCTACAATTACCGTCATTATATATTGAATTACTTTGACGTATCATATTTTATTTATGTAATTACGCTAATATCCCTATGGTGGACAGAACGTGTTACTGCATTACACAGACGTTTTCACCACACAAGAATTACAGGAAATACACATCCTTTACTTTACTATTTTATATTTTTGGCTACTTTTACTTCACTACATTCCAAAATAAAATAATCTACTTTTTACTCCATACATTTTCCCTGACACCCAAAAGTACTCGTTACATTGTGCCGTCTGGTTTGCTTAATATTAGGAATTTGAAATGATTTATACTTTTTTACTTTTGATACTTAAGTGCATTTTAGCAATTCCATTTACTTTTGATACTTAAGTATATTTAAAACCAAATACTTTTTGACTTTTACTCAAGTAGTATTTTACTGGGTGACTTTTACTTGAGTCATTTTCTTTTAAGGTATCTTTACTTTTACTTAAGTATGGCAATTTGGGACTTTTTAAATCCCTGCCGAGTGGACAGGACAGTGGAGTCAGGGAAATCTAAAGGGGGAAGGGTTTGCCTCTTCATCAACAACAAATGGTGTCTGGCTCTGTTGAGAAATGGTAATCAGAATCAGAGATTATGCTACAGGACTCCTTTGCTAGTGCTGATTGGAATATGTTTATAGACAACCACCAACGTCACCAGCTTCATTAGGAAATTGATTGGCGACGTTGTCCCCACAGTGAAGGTTCGCTTCTTCCCCAATCAAAATCCCAGGATTAACACTGAGGTTGGCGCTAAGCTAATAGCACAGGGCTACCGCACACAGGGCTACCGCACACAGGGCTACCGCAGACAACCCTGAGGCTACGGCTGAGCACAGGAACAAGTACAAGCAGTCTCGCTACGACCTCCGCAGAGTCATCAAACGAGCAAAAGGACAATATAGGAATAAGGCGGAATCATATTACACAGGCATGTGGGAGGGGCTACAGTCCATTACGGATTACAAAGGAAGACCCAGCCGTGATCTGCCCAACGATGCCTCTCTTCCAGACTAACTCAATGCATTTTATGCACGCTTTCGACAATAACAACATTGCGCCGTGTGTGAGGGCCCCCACCTAACCAGGGGACTGGGTGATCTCCCTCACACAAGGCCGTGGGGCCAGACGGTATTCCAGGGTGCGTTCTCAGAGTATGCGCATAATAGCTGGCAGGCATATTCGCTGTCCTTTTCAACCTCTTCTTGTCCCAGTCTTTAATCCCCATATGAGGAATACCTATGTGAGAGTGCTGTTCATTAAATGCAGCTCAATGTTCAACACCATTGTCCCCCTCCAAGCTCGTCAGCAAGCGTAGGACTCTGGGACTGAACACCTCCCTCTGCAACTGGACCCAATACTTCCTGATGGACCGACCCAATGTGGTGAGGGTAGGCAATATCACCTCTGCCACGCTGACCCTTGATTTGACTGGATAGTATGTGACAATAGAGATTGCGTCATCTGTGGATCTGTTTGGGCGGTATGCCAATTAGAATGGGTCTGGGATGATGGTGTTGATGTAGGCCATGACCAGCCTGTGGGATACAGATGTAAGTGCTATGGGTGATAGTCATTTAGACAGGCGATCTTGGCGATCTTGGCCACAGGGACTATGGTGGTCTTCTTGAAACTTGTAGGTAGGTATTACCTCCCGGGTCAGTAAGAGGTTGAAAATGTCATTGAAGACACTTAAGTGCCAGCTGGTACTCATCCTGGTAATCCATCTGGCCCTGCGGTCTTGTGAATGTTAAGCTATTTAAAGGTCTTACTCACATCGGCAACGGAGAGCGTGATCACACAGTCACCCGGAACAGCTGGTGCTCTCACGTATGGTTCAATGTGGCTTGTGCCTTAAGCGAGCATGGACTGCATTTAGCTCGTCTGGTAGGCTGGCGTCACTGGGCAGCTCGCGGTTAGGTTTCCCTTTGTAATCTGTGATAGTTTGTAAGGCCGGCTACATCCAACGAGAGTCAAAGCCGGTGTAGTAGGATTCTTAGTCCTGTATTGTCGCTTTGCCTCTTCGATGGTTCGTCGGAGGGCGTAGCAGGATTTCTTATAAGCGTCCGGGGTTTGTGTCCCGCTCCTTGAAAGTGTCAACTCTAGCCTTTAGCTCAGTGTGGATGTTGCCTGTAATCCATGGCTTCTGGTTGGAATATGCATCCATGGGACTTATTAATGAAGCCGGTGACTGATGTGGTAAACTCCTGGACCATATTCCAGTCTGTGCTAGCGAAACAGTCCTGTAGCTTACCATCCGATTCATCGGACCACTCCCGTATTGAGTGCGGCGTCACTGGTACTTCCTGTTTGAGTTTTGGCTTGTAAGCAGTAATCCGGAGGATAAGGTTATGGTCAGATTTGCCAAATGGAGGGCAAGGGAGAGCTTTGGAGGCGTCTCAGTGTGTGGAGTAACGGTGATCTAGAGTTTTTTTCCGTCACTTTCCGTCATATGCTTGTAGAAATTTGGTAAATCAGTTTATCATGAGGTAGTCTAACTCAGGCGAGCAGAACCTCACGACTTCTTTAATATTAGAGATTGCGCACCAGCTGTTAATAATAAAGAGACCCCCACGCTTATCCGACACTGCCATTCTGTCCTGCCGATGCATAGAAAAACGAGCTAGTTGTATATTATGCATGTCCTTGTTAAGCCAAGTCTCTGAGAAACATAGGGTATTACAGTTCTTCAGGTCCCGTTGATAGGATAGTCTCGAACGGAGCTCGTCCAGTTTGTTCTCCAGTGATTTATATATTCGCCAATAGAACAGAGGGTAGAGGCGGTTTATTTACTCGTCGCCGCAGTTTCATCAGGGTGCCCGCACGTTGGCCTCTGTATCGCCGTCTCTTTCTCTACCGAGTGATGGGGATTAGGGCCTCGTCCAGGGTGAGCAGTATGTCCTCAAATCAAATTTATTTATAAAGCCCTTCTTACATCAGCTGATGTCACAGAGTTCTGTACAGAAACCCAGCCTAAAACCCCAAACAGCAAGCAATGCAGGTGTAGAAGCACGGTGGCTAGGAAAAACTCCCTAGAAAGGCCAGAACCTAGGAAGAAATCTAGAGAGGAACCAGGCTGTGAGGGGTGGCCAGTCCTCTTCTGGCTGTGCCGGGTGCAGATTATAACAGAACATGGACAAGATTTAAAAATATTCATAAAACAGGCAGAACAGTTGAAACTGGAGAAGCAGCATGGCCAGGTGGACTGGGGACATCAAGGAGTCATCAGGCCAGGTAGGCCTTGAGGAATGGTCCTAATGCTCTGGTCCTCCGGGAGAGGGAGAGAAAGAAAGAGAGAGAGATAATTAGAGAGCATACTTAAATTCACACAGGACACCGGATTAGAAAGGATAATTACTCCAGATATAACAGACGGACCCTAGCCCCCCGACACATAAACTACTGCAGCATAAATACTGGGGGCTGAGACAGGAGAGGTCGGGAGACACTGTGGCCCCATCCAACGATACCCCTGGACAGGGCCAAACAGGCAGGTTATAACCCCACCCACTCTGCTGAAGCACAGCCCCCACACCACTAGAGGGATATCTCCACCCACCAACTTACCATCCTGAGACAAGGCCGAGTATAGCCCACAAGATCTCCGCCACGGCACAACCCAAGGGGGCGCACCCGAAGTCTAAGCCTCTTCGTTGGGGATTGGTCAACTTTAGGGGTGGGAACTATGAATGGGATTTTTCAATTAAGTGTTTGTTAGTGCTAGCTGCTTGGCTGGCTAGCTAGACTATCAGCATAGGCTTACTCATGCAGAGAAAGCAAGCCAACCAACTAAACTAAAGACCTGTACAACTTTTTTTAATCAAACAGCATAATAAGCTTTCCATTGGCAAAACCGAAGTCAAAATTTGGTAGCAAGTCCCAGTTAGCTAGCTGGCTAGCTATTGTTAACATACAGGGAGTATGCGAGCACAGTCGTGTGCTTACGCCTTGCCAAGTTCTGCTAGAAGTAAACAGAACCTAGTCTGCAGTCGCCCACCCCTCGGCGTTGGCAAAATGCAGATGTTTCTGGTTTTTAGGGATACAGTATTTTCCACCAAACTTACATTTCCCCTAAAGAAAAAAACCCCACACCTGCTACGTTAGGTTAGCAGTGGCCATACATACAGTACGGTATGCATGCTTGTGTTACTTTGTCACGCTGTGTGTGTGTGTTTGTCTTGCAGGCAGTGTTGTGTAGGTACAGAGCTGGTAGACTGGCTGGTGCAACAGAGTACCTGTGTACACACTCGCTCCCATGCTGTAGGGATGTGGCAGGCTCTGCTGGAGGAGGGAGGACTGAACCACGGTGAGACTACACTGCCCTCTGCTGGACACAACACTTTCAAAGTTCTTTAACCATTTCATCACATATAGGGAGAATCTCAATTGCATTTCCTCACGTCCTCTCTTGCGTTTCCTCACATCCTCTCTTCTCGCCTCCTTCTCAAAACCCATTGGATGAAAAGGTTAGAGTTCCCTCCCCTTGGACATTTCCAGCTGTCCCACTATGTTGGGTCAGTGATTTACTAACCGTGTGTGTGTGTGTGTGCACCTCCTTCCCCCAGTGGACCAAGAGCTGGGTTTCCAGGACAAGTACCTGTTCTACCGTTTCCTTGACGACGAGGAGGAGGACACCCCGTTGCCTAGCGAGGAGGAGAAAAGAGAGAGTGAGGAAGAGCTTCCTGAGACCATCCTCTTCCTTGCCCAGATAGGACCTGACGCCCTGCTGCGCATGATCCTCCGCAAACCGTCAGTACCACACACACACACACACACACTCAAACATGCGTTTGATCTAATAAATTGAATTTGGAATGTAATGTAAATCTCCTCTCTCTCTGTGTCTCTCTAGTCCTGGTCAGAGGACGGGTGATGATCTGGAGATCATCTATGATGAGCTGCTTCACATCAAGGCCTTATCCTACCTCTCCAGCACTGTGAGTCTTATCCCACCTCTCCAGCACTGTGAGTCTCATCCCACCTCTCCAACACTGTGAGCCTCATCCCACCTCTCCAACACTGTGAGCCTTATCCCACCTCTCCAACACTGTGAGCCTTATCCCACCTCTCCAACACTGTGAGTCTCATCCCACCTCTCCAACACTGTGAGTCTCATCCCACCTCTCCAACACTGTGAGTCTCATCCCACCTCTCCAACACTGTGAGTCTCATCCCACCTCTCCAACACTGTGAGCCTTATCCCACCTCTCCAACACTGTGAGTCTTATCCCACCTCTCCAGCACTGTGAGTCTTATCCCACCTCTCCAGCACTGTGAGTCTCATCCCACCTCTCCAACACTGTGAGTCTCATCCCACCTCTCCAACACTGTGAGTCTCATCCCACCTCTCCAACACTGTGAGTCTCATCCCACCTCTCCAACACTGTGAGTCTCATCCCACCTCTCCAACACTGTGAGTCTCATCCCACCTCTCCAACACTGTGAGTCTCATCCCACCTCTCCAACACTGTGAGTCTCATCCCACCTCTCCAACACTGTGAGCCTTATCCCACCTCTCCAACACTGTGAGCCTTATCCCACCTCTCCAACACTGTGAGCCTTATCCCACCTCTCCAACACTGTGAGTCTCATCCCACCTCTCCAACACTGTGAGTCTCATCCCACCTCTCCAACACTGTGAGTCTCATCCCACCTCTCCAACACTGTGAGCCTTATCCCACCTCTCCAACACTGTGAGTCTCATCCCACCTCTCCAACACTGTGAGTCTAGACTCTTTTCATTTCGGCAAAGCCATGTTGCTCTAACGAGCTCATAGTAGAAGTCCCAAATGCTAAAATTAACTGTCCTGATCTCATTTGCAGGTGAAGAGGGAGCTGGCTAGTGTTCTGATATTTGAGTCCCACGCCAAAGCAGGAACCGTGTGTAAGTCCTGCTCTCACGTCCGTGCTGTGTGTGTGTGTGTGTTTTAGGGACACACATTAAGTTGTCTCTTCTCCTTCCAGTGTTTAACCAGGGTGAGGAGGGCACATCCTGGTACATCATCCAGAAGGGCTCTGTCAATGTGGTCATCTACGGCAAGGTAGGACTTCTGTGTGTGTGTGTGTGTGTGTTCATTTATTTTTGTCTATAGAAATATTTTCACATGATTTATGGGCTTTACACAAGATGATACTTACACAACTGAGTATGACCAACAACAATGCTGCTACATACAACAGCTGGCTTGTACACCCCTGGGAGGACCTGTGTCACAGTTCTGGAAACTATGACTTTGCTCATCATAAGTCGTCACAGTGAATGTCTAGTTTAACGGTCTCAGAGTACACACACACACACACACACACACACACACACACACACACACACACAGTTCGATTGGTCAATGTTCATTCATGCGAGCACTTCTCTAGCTGTCTGAATCCTCTGGTTTTTTTTAACCGTGTGTGTTTCTCGTCAGGGTGTGGTGTGCACCCTGCACGAGGGAGATGACTTTGGGAAGCTGGCGCTGGTGACCGACTCTGCTCGAGCTGCCTCCATCGTCCTCAGAGAAGACAACTGCCACTTCCTCCGAGTGGACAAGGAAGACTTCAACAGGATACTCAGGGTAGAGTTTAATACTGTACCAAATATGTTTTTATAACAAATCCAAGATAGAACACAGCCTGTCGTTTCCAATGGGTGCAAATGAATCATAGTGGGCAGAACAAGAAAGTAGGTGGTCAGAGCCAAGCACGAACTAGCGTGACACTATTGGCGTGTTCTTGCATGTTCTAGCATGCATATTTCCATTAGGAATAACTAAATGTTTTGAGACTTTGGCAAAGGGTAAAGTCTACAAAACTTAGTCCCCTCTGTTTGCAGTTTTGGGAACAGAAAACTGTATTGAGATCAAATGTTTCATTGATGAGAAAATTAGTAGAATGTCGGCCAAAATCCATCTGGCGCCATCTTCTCCCACTACCGGCCACTGGGCTTCCTCTCATAACCATATTTGGTGGTGAGTGGAAATGCCAACTCGATGCTTCCGATTCATACGTCTGGTGAAACATCTGTCTCATTGTTCTGTGACTGTACTGTTACTACAGTGTGCAATACTGTACCATACTGTCATTTACTTTAGGATGTGGAGGCGAATACAGTGCGCCTGAAGGAGCATGAGCAGGCTGTGCTGGTCCTGGAGAAGAGTCCCAGAGCCTCTTCTCTGGGAAACATCAAGTACACTGTGATGTCTGGAACCCCTGAGAAGATCCTAGACCACTTCCTGGAGACCATGAGGATGGACACACACCACGCGGACCCAGGTACACACACACACACACACACACACACACACACACACACACACACACACACACCTAGCTTCCACAAAGCCAGGTAGAGATACACTGTGAGTTCCCAGGGTTGAGGGACCGGTACTGTATAGGACTGGATGATGGGTTGGTGGATATGAATGAATATCTGTTTTCTAATATTATTCTCTTTCTTCCTCTTTTCTCTTTCTCTCTTTTTCTCCCCCTCCCTCCCCTCAGATCCTGCGGTAGATGACTTTGTCCTCATGCACTGTGTCTTCATGCCTAACAGCCAGTTCTGCCAGCTGCTCATGGCACAATATCCTTTTTCTCCTTCCAACTCTCTTCGCTTTCACTCCTTTCTTCTCTCCTCTTGTTTTCTCCTTCTGTCTTTTCCCCTTCAGTTTCTCTTCTTGACATATTCAGTATGTTACATATAGGTTACAGTAATGTTATACCTTGCCCTTTTGTCTCTGGGCTCCCGAGTGGCGCATCTCAGTGCTTGAGGCGTCACTGCAGACACCCAGGTTCAAGGTTCGAATCCAGGCTGTATCACAACCGGCTGTGATTGGGAGTCCCATAGGGCGGCGCACAATTGGCCCAGCATCGTCCGGGTTTGGCTGGTGTAGGTAGTCATTGTAGAAAATAATTTGTTCTTAACTGACTTGTCTAGTTAAGTAATGGTTAAATATTTTTTGAAGTATACAAAACATTAAGACATGACATAAACTGACCAGGTGAATCCAAGTAAAAGCTATGATCCCTTATGGATGTCACCTGTTAAAGGGGAGGAGACAGGTTAAAGAATGATTTTTAAGCATTGAGACAATTGAGACATGAATTGTGTATGTGCGCCATTCAGAGGGTGAATGTAAGTGCCTTTGAACAGGTACGGTAGTAGGTTCCAGGTGCACCGGTTTGTTTCAAGAACTGCAACGCTGCTGGGTTTTTCACACTCAACAGTTTTCTGTCTATATCAAGAATGGTCCACCACCCTATGGACATCCAGCCAACTCAACATAACTGTGGGAAGCATTGGAGTCAACATGGGCCAGCATCCCTGTGGAACGCTTTCAACACCTTGTAGAGTCCATGCCCCAAAGAACTGAGGCTGTTCTGAGGGCTGAAGGGGGTGCAACTAAATATTAGGAAGGTGTTTCTTATCTTTGGTACACTCAGTGTAGTTGTGTTATATCTTTAACCCTGTGTGTACCTACCATGCGGTGGCTCCCCCGGGTTCGGAGCAGGAGAGGTTGGAGTACACTGCTACCTCTAAGAGACGAGTCCTGAATCTGGCCCTACGCTGGGCTGCGGTACACACACACCATCTACAGGAGGAGCAAGCAGCACTCACATTCCTGGAGGTACACACACCCACACACAAACACACACACACACACCTGATAAGTTGTCTAAGCGTGTGTTTCTCTCTGTAGGAGCTGTATAGGAGTGTGTCCAATGACTCACGGATCCTCAGAGCTCTGAAAGACTTTGTACCCGACTTGGAGAAGGTCGTCAAACTACAGTATGTAAACCCTGACCTCTAACCCCGAACCTTGGTTGTTTAGCAACAAAAGCGAAGCGTGTGTAACAGACGGGTTGGCTTAGATTGTTGACAACATGTAAACTATATTTCCTCTCCAAATGTTTATTAACGTAAATACATTTCCAGAATGAGCGCGTGTTGTCTCTCCAATACATCTTTATAGATGTTGGTTAGCTAGCTAGCGAATTTTAGCCATATTAGCATTGACATGAAATCAGTCAAAACACCTCAATACAAGACATGATATCAAGAGCAAGATGAAACTAGCTGAAATGATTCCCCACGTGGCAGTTTCTTGTCATTGTTGCCAGCTCCAGTATCTGGCCAGCCAGAATCACGACAACACACAGATTCCTGCCCCATTGAAGCGTGCGCTTCGTTTTTGTGACGTCAGCTAACCCATCCATATCAAGAAAATGCATTAATACACTTCTGTTCTCTTGTTTCTGTTCTTCAGTTCAGAAGAGGTCAAATTGAAAAAGGTATGCACAGACTGTGTTTCGCGGGTGGTGTCTGTGTGTTGTCTGTAAAAGTATGTGATGTGTTTTTTTTTTAATCTCTGGCCTGTTTCAGCAGAAGGTCCTTCTTAGAGAGTTCAGTAACGGAGACGAGAGACTTGCGAAGAAACAACCCATCAGGAACTGTGATGAAAGTGAGTGTGTTTGTGTAAAAGATGTCCTTCTGCACTTTTTATTAAAAACATGTTAAATGTGTGTGTGTGTGTGTGTGTGTAGTCCTGTTGAAGGTGTACTGCAGTGACCATACCTATACCACCATCCGGGTTGCCGTGGCAGCCACAGGGAGAGAGGTGACCAGTGCTGTGGCTGACAAACTGGCGTCAAACGATGACTTACTATTGGTCCACCTCAGCTCTGCAGGCGGTGAGGAGCCAATCACACCTAACTTCATTCATAGTGAACAAAAATATAAATGCAACATGCAACAATTTCAGCGGTTTTACTGAGTTACAGTTCATATAAGGAAATCAGTCAATTTAAATAAATTCATTAGGTCCTAATCTATGGATTTCACATGACTGGGCATGGGTGCAGCCATGGGTGGGCCTTGGAGGGTATAGACCCACTCACTTAGGAGCCAGGCCCACCCACTGGGGAGCCAGGCACAGCCAATCAGAAGAAACAAAATTCCCACAAAAGGGCTTTATTGCAGACAGAACTACTCAGACAATTCCACAGATGAAGAAGCTGGATGTGAAGGTCCTGGACTGGCGTGGTTACATGTGGTCTGCGGTTGTGAGGAAGGTTGGACACTGCCAAATTCCCTAAAACGACGTTGGAGGTGGCTTATGAAAGAGAAATGAACATTACATTCTCTGGCAACAGCTCTGGTGGACATTCCTACGTTCTGCATGCCAATTGCACGCTCCCTCAAAACTTATATATCTGCGGCATTATGTTATGTGACAAAACGGCACATTTTAGAGTGGCCTTTTGCTGTCCCCAGCTCAAGGTGCACCTGTGTAATGATCATGCTGTTTAATCAGTTTCTTGATATGCCTCATCGGTCAGGTGGATTGATTATCCTGGCAAAGCAGATATGCTCACTAACTGGGACGTAAACAAATTAGTGCACAGCATTTGAGAGAAATAAGATTTTGTGTCTATGGAACATTTCTAGGATCATTTATTTCAGCTCTCGAAACATGGGACCAACACTTTACATGTTGCGTTAATATTTTTGTTCAGTATACATATAATTTATTACTGTCATTGTGTGTGTTCTCCTGTACAGAGAAGCAGATGCTGAAGCCCAATGACGTGTCCGTATTCTCCACTCTGAGCATCAACGGGCCTATGTTCGCCTGTCCCAGGGACCAGCTGAATGCTCTGGTGAGGGAGAGTGAGGAATAGAAATATGGCAATATGTTGTCCTTTGAGACACAGCCATTCTGTACATCAGGGAGCATCAACTAGATTCAGCCGTGGGCCGATTTTATTTCTTGAGCGGATGGTCACTTGGCCAGAACATAATTACAAATAATTTGTAGACTGCAAATTGACCGCAAGAAGCCCAAACAGATATAATATTTGACTAAAACATAATAATTTCAATCCTTGTTTACATTTGTATACGATCACATATACAGTACCTCTCTATTATGCATGGGAATACTTTGGAACAGATTTCCAAAATTAACATAACTTGGAGCTGATATGCTGGTGTTTTGTAACAGTATTTTATGTCCAACAATAAATACAATAATTTGCTCAGAAAACTTGAGGGGCCAAATAAAGTCACCGGCGTGCCAAATCCGGGCCTGCGGGCCACCAGTTGGGGAACCCTGCTATACATCATAGTGTCGTGTAGACAATAACCTAATGTGTGTGTGTCAGACCCCTCTCCCAGACCAGGAGGGGCCCTCAGCGGGATCCATGTCCAGTTTTGAGCTGATGAGTTCTAAAGACCTGGCCTATCAGATGACCCTGTATGACTGGGAACTCTTCAGCTGCGTGCACGAGGTAGACACACACACACACACCCTTGCTGATATGAGATAACCAAGCTGGTCTATTTCTTTCTGTACACCTGAACCCTATAATATGTGTCCCGTCTCCTCCCTGCTGTAGCATGAGCTGTTGTACCACACGTTTGGCCGTCAGAGCTTCAGGAGAACCACCGCCAACCTGGACCTCTTCTTACGCAGGTCTGATTTTAATCAAACGTGATTTCGAAATAACTTCTGACTTTTTTTTCTAGGCAGGTTGTTGGTACATGTTACTGTACGTTATTTGACCCGCGTGGGATTGTGTGGTCGTGGTCAGGTTCAACCAGGTGCAGCTGTGGGTGGTGACGGAGGTGTGTCTGTGTGGTCAGCTCAGCAAACGGGTCCAGCTGCTCAAGAAGTTCATCAAGATCGCTGCTCAGTGAGTGTTGCTGCGCGCGAACAATCAAGACACTCACTTGTTCTGTAGATGCGCGTGCTCTGTGATCGTTGGTGGTACGGAAATGCTTCTTCAGTCTCACACTGAAATTGTTGATGTTGCTTTCTCCAGCTGTCGGGAGTTTAAGAACCTGAACTCGTTCTTTGCCATCATCATGGGTATGAGCAACCCTGCAGTCAGTCGACTCACCCAGACCTGGGAGGTAAACCATTGACTACTACTATAGTGTTAAACTACTGCCAAAGTACAGCTTTTCTATTCATCCACTAAAAACTATAGCCCTTAAACCTTTCTCTTTCTGTTGGCAGAAACTCCCCAGCAAGTTTAAGAAGTTCTATGCTGAATTTGAAAGCATGATGGTGAGTTGCAATTCAAAGACCAATTTCCATTTGACCCCTAAGTGGACAATAAAGTTATTTACCTTTGAACTGTGATGTGTGTGTTAACAGGACCCGTCCAGGAACCACCGGGCCTACCGGCTGACCGTCACCAAAATCGAGCCGCCAATCATCCCCTTCATGCCCCTCCTCCTCAAAGGTAAGCCCCGGTTACAATCAGTAGGCAAGCAACGGAAAACCGCTTTCAAACGGAAATCGAGGTGAGAAAGTTAACTCCTCTGTTTCAAACTGCTTTTTCTGTTCTCTTCCCAGACATGACTTTCAGTCACGAGGGCAACAAGACATTCATAGACAACATGGTCAACTTTGAGAAGATTGTGAGTCTACACAGGCATTCATAAGATGCTCATAAACTCTTCATGCCACTTGAATGTTGTAGTCATAGAATTAGGTTTTTAGTATCAACAACCTTCATAGGACATAAATACAACTTATATATGACATGTGACCACTGGTTTACCCCCCCCCCAGTGGTTCTGTAGGGGCCCAACCCAAAAAATATGCATATGTACTCGTTATAAATCATGGAAAATTGTCTAGAATAGCATGAGATTAGTTATAAAACTGCACATTGCTCTCTCTGCCCCATGGTAAAACAATACAATGGGTTGGGAGGTAGGGGCCTTGCTCGGTTCTTGTGGGGGGGGGGTTACGCCACTACATGTAACACTGCTTGTTGTTGTGTTTTCCAGCGGATGATAGCAAACACCATCCGGGCAGTGAGACACTGCAGGAGTCAGCCGTTCAGTAAGTCTCTGATCTATCACTAACAAGTGGTCCTTTCATCTGGACCCATAACAATAGGCATTAACAATACATCTCTGCCTCTCTCTCTCTCTGCCTCTCTCTCTCTGCCTCTCTCTCTGCCTCTCTCTCTGCCTCTCTTTCTGCCTCTGTCTGTCTCACTCTCTCTCTCTGCCTCCCTCTCTCTGCCTCTGTCTCTCTCTCTCTCTCTGTCTCTCTCTGTCTGTCTGTCTCTGTCTCTGTCTCTCTCAGACCCTGAGGTGTGTCAGCCCAATAAGAACCATGCTGAGGTGAGGGGTTACGTCAGAAAGCTGTGTGTGATTGACAACCAGCGGACCCTGACAACGCTCTCCTATAGGCTAGAGCCCCGCAGGACCTGAGCCTGCCCACCATCACAGTAGTTACATGTGTGACATCATACTGAACCATCAGCTCTATGACATCATACAGAACCCTCAAGCCTCTGCGAGAGATCACAGGTAACCTTCATCACTGTGACATCACATGGCTTCATCGGGCCTCTATGACTTCTCTGGAATACTCAGACCTCTATGACATCACATGGAATTCTTAGCTCTCCATGACATCACACAGAACCATCAGCCTATGCGACATCACATAGAAGAGCGATGATTAGAGATCCGAGACTCTTGTTAAGTGTAAGGTTACTGTACATGTAGATAGAAAACTGCAAGTACTTAAAGTGACTGAAAAAATCTGATAACAAAATGAAAAACTATAGATTTTAGGTATTTTTAGTGTTTATCAGTATCCCTTACTATAAGCAGATGTCAAAAATATGAAGAAAGTATATTGTACCAGTTTCACAAATACCAAGATAATTTACATAGTGTCATAGAGAAGCAAAACCCCTAGCATTGTTAAGCACTGTTCTGAAATCTTTCCTCAAATTCTTGCGTTAAAGCACAACTCATGTAGCATATTGTTATTTCTGTTTAATCAGTCATCCTTCTCAGTTTTCTTCATGTACTTTTGTATATGTAGATACAGTATATTTGACTTGTGTCTCTTGTTTTACCTCAGGACCTCATTATGATGTCAGTGTGTTGAGTGTCTAGTCTGTCTGATCTTTAAATAAAAAATTATCTAATATAATAATCAAAACATTTGACGCTGGCGGTGGTTATTGCTGATTTGGTCACTGTTTTTGTCCGTGAAAGCGACGTCACCCTCTCTGTCCCCAGTTGATGATGTCGTTCCTGGTTGGCCGTGTCACCATGGTCATTCCAGACTGGTGATGTGACTGTCCCCCTCATTCCTGGTGTATGTGGTGGGAGTGTGTTTTTAGTTGCTGAGTGAGTAAGAGACAGGGTTGGTTGTCAGGCTAGAGAATAATTGTTCTCTAGCCCTGTGTCTAACCTGTGTGTGTGTGTGTGTGTGTCTGACCTGTGTGTGTGTGTGTGTCTGACCTGTGTGTGTGTGTGTCTGACCTGTGTGTGTGTGTGTGTGTCTGACCTGTGTGTGTGTGTGTCTGACCTGTGTGTGTGTGTGTGTGTGTGTGTCTGTCTGACCTGTGTGTTTTGTATAGAAGCAATGATCCCATGCATCCCCTGGATGCCAGCAGCCTTATTTGACCTGACAGCAAGAGGTCACACACAGAACATCCACCCCATACATACACTGGGAAAGAAGAGAACAGGCAGGCGAGCAGAATGTGATTAACACACACACACACTCTATGCTCTCGCTCTCCTTCTCGATCCAAGCGTGTGTGTTCTGTAGTCTCACCACAGGGTGGCCTCTCAGCACCTGGCCTGACTGAGGGAGTGAATGAGCTCTTACTACATTTACTGAGAGGCTCTCTGCGGTCTCTCTTTTCATTCTCTCGCTCCCGGAGTCCATTCTGCTATCGGGTGTGTGTGATCAAACCTATTCTCCCTCCTACCTTTTCTCTCTTTCTCTCTCTCTCCGTTCCGTATCTCTCAGTTTGCTGTTTACTCAGAGCGGCTGTCGTCGAGTGTGTGTGTGTCTGTGTGTGCGCGCCAGTATGCCATGTCGTCTCCGAGTTCGTCGTTTGTCCAGATAAAACATGAGGACCTGCGGTTCTATGAGAACTGTGGAGGGGGCAGCTTTGGGAGTGTGTACCGAGCACACTGGATATCTCAGGATAAAGAGGTCGCCGTGAAGAAACTACTCAAGATTGAGACGGAGGTACGACACACACACACACACACACACACACAAACACACACACACAGTCTCACACACACACAGTCTCACACACTCAAGCGATTTGGTATGCCTTTCCTCCATGCCAGCCGTTTTGATTTGAGAGCTCTCCTGTTCTCTCTCCAGTTGCCTGTGTGTTGATTTTGGTTTCAACATACCTCTCCTCTTCCTCTCATTGTGGAGTACAGTATTGGTTTATAACACAGGCTACTCCTATTGTGTGAGATAAGGTATGGGCTAGCTGTCTCTTAGGTGTGTGTATTTTACTCTCTTGTGTAAATACTGAAGTTCAGTGATTCCTAACCAAATTCTGAGTCATGGACGTGGCCCTCACAATGAACCAAACACTAAATCCTGCCACATCCCAGTCTGAAGTTGGTTCCCGACCCAGCAGAAAAACCCTGTTGTGAGTTCTAGTGACCTGGCCTGGCAGTGACACTGTCATAAAACCCACTGACTTCTTCCCTCGAGGGCTGAATAACTGTTAGTATATATGCTGGCTGGGGTGCTGCCGATCACATGCCCACGCACATGCCCATGCCTGCAAACAGACACATGTATGCATGCACATACTCTGCAGGGATTTTGGCTTTGAGAAACTCTAGCGTTGATGTTTGGTTTAAAAAAAAACTGCTGGATCGTGTCACATGTTCCATGACTATCCAGTAAGAGGCTGATTATAAGTTGTTTGTGTTCTAGACATGGCCTGTTAGTGAGTTGATTGATTGCGTGTTTGCCGTGTGTTGACGCTGTGTTCCTAGGTGATCTGACCCGAACCTTAGTGTGAAGAAGTTCATACACTACACAGATGCGGAGCAGAAAGACTCTGTACAACCCCCAGATTTGCTTAAATCAAATGTAACAGTATGCATGTCATAGAATTACGAATTAGACACTGCAATTTAGTAGGATTTCTACGACTCACATACTCTTATTGTTAAATACTGTGTATACGTTCTCACTCTCTCTCCTCCCTACCAAATCTTCACCCCCTCCCCCTCCCCTCTCTCTCCAGGCTGAGATTCTGAGTAGCCTCAGTCATAAGAACATTATTCAATTCTATGGCGCCGTACTGGAGTCCCCCAACTATGGCATCGTCACAGGTCAGTGTGTGTGTTTCCTTATACACATTCTGATGGACATGGAACCACAGGTCTAGGATCAACATTGAGGATACTGAGTGTGTGTGTGTGTGCGGAGTTTCCTGGCAGGACATTTGTAACATAACCCAGGATGTTTTTATGTGTCTACTCCATGTGGTCATATGGTTGATATCAGCTCTGTGACAGCACTGCCCATATGACTTACAGAACGTGTGTGTGTGTGTGTGTGTGTGTGTGTGTGTGTGTGTGTGTGTGTGTGTGTGTGTGTGTGTGTGTGTGTGTGTGTGTGTGTGTGTGTGTGTGTGTGTGTGTGTGTGTGTGTGTGTGTGTGTGTGTGTGTGTGTGTGTGTGTGTGTGTGTGTGTGTGTGTGTGTGTGTGTGTGTGTGTCTGATGTGCTAAGCTGTGTTTGACGTTTCTCAAGTCATTGTGATAAATGAGTTCAGGTTGTGAGTGACAGGAGGCGGCAGAAAGAACCCTGTTCTCTGTGTGTGTGTGTGTGTTATATATATATATATATATATTTATGTCTGTGTGTTTATTATGCACTACACTGTACTGTATGCTTCATGTAAACTGTCCTTGGGTTTTAGAGAGAGACATTATGTTAGACACACTCCAGTTATTTAACTGTTGTATAAAACAATATCCCAAGTATAAATACAGTAATATATATACACACTTAAGGGTAAAAAAAAACTATGTTTTGAACAAAATATTTGTATTTTTTTAAACAACTGCAAACTTCAAGAAAGTAGGGCATTCAAGGAGATGGTCTGATGTGATGTCATCGGCCTCCCCCTTGCTTGAGGAACAATAGAGAACAAAACAGGAAAGGTCCACCAAAGCGAGAGGTCGCCAGATCACCTGCGGGCCGCCGGTTGGAGAACCCTGGGTTATAGTGTGTGTTGTGATCTACTCTACAGAGTATGCGGGCGGAGGTTCTCTGTATGAGTACCTCTCCAGTGAACGTAGTGAGGAGATGGACATGGAACAAATCATGACCTGGGCCATGGAGATAGCCAAAGGTAAGGATAGAGAGTTAGATTGACCCATGTTTTATGTTCTCCTGTACCTAGAGAAACCTGCTAATGAAGCCCTTTGGTACAGTTCTGTCTTCCTAAAGGCAGCAGGAGCATGTTCTCATCTGGTGTGAGGATCAGTGACTTGTTTGGAGACTGGTAGCCATTGTTTAGCCGAGTTGTTAACATTTTGCCGGTCTGTTATTGGTTCATGGCTGAGGATGTTTAATGTTTCTGTCGAATAGGAATGCACTATCTTCACTCGGAAGCCCCGGTCAAAGTCATTCACAGAGACCTCAAGTCACGAAACGGTAACCAAATGCACACGCACTCCGCAACCAAACCTATACGTACCCACCAGGACATCCAACATTGCACGCGCTACTGCTGCTACGTAATCATTTTCAGACGTGAACTAATGGCTATAGTTTCATACAAAAATCACGAGTCGAACCCCGCTTGTGAACTGACTCAACTCTTTGTGTCTCAACACAGTGGTACTGACAGCAGACAAAGTGCTCAAGGTACAGTAGGGATAACTAGCAATTTATTGTATGCTCCGCTCATCCATCCTTGATTATTTTGTAACTAAGTGTCCCAATGCTCTCTCTCCCTGGTGTGTTGTCAGATCTGTGATTTTGGAGCGTCTAAGTTCCAGTCCCACACCACCCACATGACAGTGGTAGGCACCTTCCCCTGGATGGCCCCAGAAGTCATACAGAGCCTACCTGTATCAGAGACCTGTGATACATACTCCTACGGCGTGGTGTGTGTGCGGGAGGGGAGGCATCTAATATTTTCTACGCCAAGGGGTTTTTCAGGAGAACATGTCCTGTATCATCGTGTGTGTGTGTGTGTTACCAGGTGCTATGGGAGATGCTGACACGGGAGGTTCCGTTTAAAGGCTTCGAGGGGCTGCAGGTGGCTTGGCTGGTGGTGGAGAAACAAGAGGTACACACACACACACACACACACACACATGCCCAAAGATACATTGTTCTGATTTAGGATTAGTTAAGAGCTTCAAGAGGCTCAGTTTCACTCGCAAATAAAAGACGGTCGTATGCACTACCGAACATAAAACAAACATGCAAGCACTGAACGAGCAACACGCACAGAGCTGGAGTAACAACGTGATTCTCTCATGCTTTCCGCTGTGAGGAGGGTAAGGGCTATTTTTAGGGTTGATGTCAGCTCTCTGCTCTTGTAAGGCATGGATACTCTGCTGTGGAGCTAGGCCAGCGCCTGTAGTTTTACTGTGTGTGTGTTTAGGGGGTTTATACTCCGTGCTTCATTTGTAAATGGGGAGGTGCGCGGGAGAGGGAGGTGACCTGGGGAGCTCCGAGGTACCGGAACGCATGAAAACAAATCCCCTTTTTATAATATAGCATTGCTGTAAAACAATGCTATTTGCTCAATAGTCCTCTTTGGAAGTTGATACAATATTTTGCTAGCCTACAGACAGATTAGTCTTCTCTTTTCAGTAGGAGCCATTTGCTTTCCAACCTGTGTTTTCCCACAATTGTATTTGACATATTGGGAGAGGCCTGTTTTGTCTGCATGCTGTTCACTGCCAGATCTGCAGTGCATTCCCAAGGCTATGCCTTGTTGTTGGGCTGCACACAATCCACAGCTAGGCTTCTCATTTGTTTTAACAAGCTATTGATTTGCCGTGGCTAAATTATAGACCTACTCCTGGTGTTGTATTCTGAATGATTTCGTTTCAGTGAATCTCAGTTTAGTTGCGTGAGAGATTCAGGCCAGCTTCTCTCTCTCACCACGGCCACGGCCACGCGTTGGTCTGTCTCTAGGCTACAATGTTGTTCAAACCATCATCCCGGGCCGGACCCAACACCAATCAATTCTTGGAATATCAGGCATGTTTTCACATTACGTTTTTTAGGTGGCAGGAGAATTACAGAGAAGGCAACTCCAATTAACACTGATTGATTTTTACATTACAAACAGTGAAAGTTATTATTCATGCCAGGAGAGGTACCTGATCCAGGAAAATAGGTTCCAGAACGAAAACAGTCCAAAACTGAGAAGTGCCAGATCCTGTTCCTCAAATTAAGCACTGGTTATACTGTGTGTTTGCGCGTGCGTGAGTGTGTGAGGAAGGGGGTTCAAACTGTGTCTGTATTCCAGTAATAGTGTGCTGCCCTGTCATCCATAGAGGTCTGAGAACATGATTCCTGAGTATCCCAGTGGGCTTTTGGATGAGGTCCAAAAGTAGTCCCTAAATAACCAGAGAGAGGGGGTGACCATTATACTAACCGTTACTGAGAGAGATTTATTTCCGTTTTAATCCCCCCCAGAGTAAACTGTTTCCATATCCCCCTGCCCTTCTCAGTGGATGTATCCTGTAACCCTGGTCCAACCCTGGTCCTCCACTACCCCCAACAGTAGACAGTTTCATTGTAGTCCTTAACAAACACACCACATTCAACTGATGATTAGTTGCCAAGTTGAATCAGGTGTGCTTTTCCAGGGTTACAATAAAAAGGTATACTGCTGGGGGTACTGGACCAGGGTTGGGAAACTGCTATAACCTGTTACTATGTACTGCCCCTCCCCACCCCCCTGTCTCTTACTGGAATTTAAAGGCACAGTTGGCATTATACTGTAACGGATAGGTCACTGGTTAAACTCCCTGCTGATCAGGGACTGTGTCCCCTCTAAGACAACGTTTTAATGGGGGAGCTGCAGCATTTCTTACTTCATATTGTGAGTGTGTTCCTATGAATGTAAGATTCCTCTGAGTGTGTGTGTGTTCCAGAGGCTGACCATCCCCACCAGTTGTCCGCCTAGCTTCGCTGACCTGATGAAGAAGTGCTGGCTGGCCGAACCAAAGGTGAGAGGGCAAAGGTCAGGGCTACCACACAATCTCCATATCTGGCTCTGGAGACTCCAAATCCTGCACACCCTATACACTGAGTGGACAAAACATTAGGAACACCCTCCTAATATTGAGTTGCACCCCCTTCAGCCCTCAGAACAGCCTCAGTTCTTTGGGGCATGGACTCTACAAGGTGTTGAAAGCGTTCCACAGGGATGCTGGCCCATGTTGACTCCAATGCTTCCCACAGTTATGTTGAGTTGGCTGGATGTCCATAGGGTGGTGGACCATTCTTGATACACAGGGAAACTGTTGAGCATAAAAAACCCAGCAGTGTTGCAGTTCTTGTCTCAAACCGATGCGCCTGGCACCTACTACCATACCCTGTTCAAAGGCACTTAAATCTTTTGTCTTGCCCATTCACCCTCTGAATGGCACACATACACAATCCATGTCTCCCCTTCGTCTACACGGATTGAAGTGAATTTAATAGGGGACATCAATACGGGATCATAGATTTCACCTGGATTCAAACGGTCAGTCTATATCATGGAAAGAGCCATGTAGTTCTCCTGGGCCAGAGTTGGACAACCCAGCAGCTGGTCTTGAACTTACGACCCTGAGCTCTCAGGGCTAGCTCATTATGAACCGTTACGGAAGCCTGAACTGTCGATGAAGTCCCAATGTGCTAACTTGGCAGTGGTCATACTACAATATCAAAAGTGTGTGTGTTTTCTAGGAGCGTCCAGTGTTTAAGCAGGTGTTGGGGACTCTGGAGACCATGTCTGAAGACAGCAGACTACCAGAACAGTGTAACTCCTTCCTACACAACAAGGACCAGTGGAGGTACAATTACAGTTTGTGTGTGTGTGGGGGGGCTCTGTTTCAAACGTGTGTGTAATGTATGTGATATGCAGGTGGTATAGTAAGCACAGTCTGGATTGTTTAAGCTCCATCTTTCTGCAGCCAGACACAGGACAGAGAGCAGTTCTCACTGTATACACTCACAACCGAACAAGAGGCCCCTGTGTGTGTGTGTGTGTGTGTGTGTGTGTGTGTGTGTGTGTGTGTGTGTGTGTGTGTGTGTGTGTGTGTGTGTGTGTGTGTGTGTGTGTGTGTGTGTGTGTGTGTGTGTGTGTGTGTGTGTGTGTGTGTGTCTCAGGAGAGAAGCTGAATGCATGACCCTGCTGGCTCGTTGGCTTTGGTCTATAATAAGACTCTGGAACCTATCCATGTAGGAGATTCCTCTACTTAGCCTGTTTCCACCAGAGTGAGAGAGTTCACAAAATAAGCATGTAGGGGGCAGCTAGAAGTCAAGTATGGGAAAAACAGGGGAGGGGGCGCTGTATAGAGAGGGGCAGAAATGTAAAGAGTGCACTTGAAATATTAAAAACTGAGCAGGAGAGAAGAGGGACAACAAGGAGGAGAGAAATGAGGAGGGGAGGGGGGGAGGGTGACAGATTCTGTTTGTGTTTGACATGAGTGTGGCAAGATAATCAATTATGAGAGAGGTATGGAGAATGGGTGGAAAGATCTGGGTGAGAGAGGGAGGGAGAGCGTGAGGGGGAATCGAGGGGAAGAGGGAGGGTTAGTGATAGAGGGAGGGGAAACATTGAGGGCTTCAAGAGGTGGAGAGAAGGAGAGGTAAGGAGTGGGATTGGGGGTTGGAGAGAGGGCGGAGTTTAAAGCGAGGGAAAGAGAGAAAAGTTTAGGGGGAGGGAGATATGTCCTTGCGTCAGATGTCTGTGTTTATTTAGGTGCTGTGAGAGCTGCTGGTGTGTGTGTGTGTGTGAGCGAGAGGGAGGGAGAACATTCCATTATGGCCCTTCAAATCGTAGACTAAACAGTGCCACATGCTGGAATAAACAGGCAGTACTCGACAACTGCTAGGTTTCAGATTACAGGGCTTTCAAAACAGCAACTAGATCCCACACCGTCTCTTAAAAGGAAAATTGCTTCCCTTGATAATAGTTTCCTACGCCACTGCCCCCAAGTTCTAACATGACCATTGATGGCCAGCTATCAATGGAAGTGAAGGGACACGGGCACATGGGTAACAGTAGCTCTCCTCTCTGTAGGTGTGAGATAGATGCTACGTTGGAGAGGTTGCGGAGGCTGGAGAGAGACCTGAGCAGCAAAGAGAAGGAGCTGGAGGAGAGAGAGCGAAGGCTGAGACTGTGGGAGGAGAGGCTGATGGAGAGGTCCAATGTCACCCCTGTGAGTAGCCCACATATTTGGCCGGGTTTCAAAGACCACGATGCTTCTTCATTCATTAACATTTTCTATTTGTTTGTTTTACAACCTTGAGATGTATATATTAGAAACAGCCATGTTGTATGGTGTCAAAGCCCCGCATCCCTAGAGTCACAATGAATTCATAAAGAGTGGTGAGGGACGACATCCGGGTTGTGTTCCAACTGCCCGTCCCCAATCTCTTTCTCTCTTTCAGTTCTTCTCCCCCATAGCATCAGGCATCAGCTCGGAGTCATTCTTCCGTTCTCAATCTCAGGAGTCCAACAGCGCCAAGATATCCTGCCTTATCAGAACCCTCAGCAACGGAGAGAGGGAGAGGGGTGTGGAGGGAGGGATGGACAGGGGGATAGGCGGTTTCCAGTCCATGATTAGGGGCTTCTCAAGCAGTCTTGGGGAGGCGGATGGGGATGGAGGGATAGAGGTAACCTGGGGGGAGAGAGAGAAGGAGAGGGGGACGGAGGGAGGGATAGAAGGGGGCCGGCTGGAGCTAGGGGAAGGGGGTCGGCTGCAAATCATGCTAAAGGGCTTCCAGGGTGGGATCGGAGAGGTAGACGGGGAGACTGAGAGGGAGGAGAGGGGATGGGGGGAGACTGGGAGACAAGAGGGATGGAGGGAGGTAACAAAGGAGGAGAGGGTGGTGGAGGGAGGGAGTATGGAGGGAGGGAGGATACAGTCCATGTTTAGGGAGCTGAGTGGGGGGAGTATGGTTGGGTTTGGGGATATGCTCTCTCTGGATGATATCGGGGGGATAGAGAGGATAGGGGACATGGATATGAATATGAACATGGGGGAGATATGTGACCTTGGGGTGGTAGGGGTCAGGGGTGACATGGCTAATGTTGGCGTCATAAGTCACAAGGTCAGGAGTGAGTTAGGGGTCAGAGGTCAGGGGGTGAGGTCGGGGGTACAGGTGAGCATGCGGACCACATCCAATCAGAACTCTTCTAAGACCTGCAGCGTACGACAGGGAACCAAAATCAATATGGCTGCCGCGGCGCTGGACATGAACATGATGGACCTGGGCTGGTCTGACGACGACAGTGACTAGGAGAACACACAAGCACAGTTTTGTTTCTGTTATGCCATTTTCTTTTTTTTAATTGAAGCCAAATGTATACTGTGTGTGAGGACTGTGGGGCATAATATTGAAGAATTATGAGCAGTGTGGATTTCCTCCTGCCATCTGTCATGTTGTTCTGGGCCTGGTTTCCCAAAAGCATCGTAATAAGTTCATCGTTAGAACCAAGTTCATCATTAGAACCAAGTTCATCATTAGAATTATAGGATTCTATGCTTGTAATAATGAACTTAGCCTTCAGCTGCTTTTGGGAAACTGACATTTTTGGGAAATTGAAGCTTTTAAAGTGACATGTAAATGATGTGCCATATTAACAAGTGTTACATAGAGCACTTGAACACCACTCATCAGTAGAGGCTAGGCCTAGGTAAAGGGTACCATCCAATGTTTCCTGCTTTTCGACTTGTACACTTGTTAGACGATACAGTTGATTTGTTCAAAATACTAAGCTTTGAATTAATGGGTTCTTACTGTGATCAAATGTGTGAAACTATTTTGCAGCTTGTACTGTATTGTTTTTCAATAAATTCTGAAAAATACAGATTTTCATTTTTATTTCAATTCTTACTGTCATATGAAGAAATGTCAAATAGCTTTATTCATTTTCGTATAGCTTTCAGGTGCTAAAACAGTACGAAATTCCTTTTATATTTCAATAGCACCATCAAACCTGGTTTGAGGGATTATGTAGTAACACATACATGTATTTTACATAAAATAACTTCTCCCACACTTAGCAACATAATGCAGAAAATACGAATAGCTAATAGCTTGCTTCTTTCCAACCAGTACCCACTTGGCTGGTCTCCCTCCTCACCCCCTAAACCCTACCTCTACACACTGAGCAGCAGGGCCACCCCAGCCAGTACCCACTTGGCTGGTCTCTCTCTGGTCTTGAGGCTGAAGGTCCAGACATAAGTGGTTCCTCTCAGCTTGGTCTTGTACAGGGGACACTCATAGATGTTACGCGTCTCCTGTCTGTCGTTAGGTACGGCTCGGACTGAGATGACTGGCATGGAGGGGGTTAACTCCTTCAGACGAGCCTCGGCAATCACCCCGCCCTGAGTGTCCCATCTTGCACCTGGGAGAGAAAGAAGGGAAGGGTGAAGATAAATGAACTAGGATGTATGTGTTCGTGAGAAGGGGAGAGGGGTGTATACCTTCCATGTATAGTCCATATACGTATGCTCCCTCTCTGGCAGGCTGGTTGAATTCTTCCTTAAATTTCTTAGTCACATCCACAGTCAGGTTCATCTTATCTAACGGCCACTCATTCTTACGAGCCAGAGACTGCATCACCGCTGGAGGGAGAGAGGGGAATTGAGGAAATCATTCCACTGAACAGAGAATACCAAGAGGCAACTGACCGTTTTACAACATAAGTTGGTAATGTAATTAGAAGTGGTTGGGTTTGTTGTTTGTAAGTGTGTAGGGGGATGTGTGTGTATGTTACCTGTTAAGAAGGACTGTGGGTTAAAGAGTCCCGACAGCCAGACCACGGTGGGCAGAGCCAGGTCCTGTGTCCAGCTGTCCAGCTCTCTACAGCGCAGCAACACGTCATTATACCTGGTAAACACACACACACATAGCAACACATCCTCTTACGTACACGTTGGGACAGTGGGAGAGTACACCCAGTGACTCACCACTGGGCAAGGCTGTAAGTGGAGGGGTAGGCCAGTTTGGTCCAGGTGTCTGGGACGTTATCAAAGAACAGAGCTGCCTGGATCTGCTCCATCTCTGAGGAGATAGCCAGCTCACCCTGAACGGAGAAAAACAAAACGCTGTTACGAGACAAAACGACCCATTCGCTCTTATGTCTTCCATCAGTCCTAGTCTAATTTCCCAGCTGATCACGGGCTCCTGAGTGGCGCAGCGGTCTAAGGCACTGCATCTCAGTGCAAGAGGCATCACTCCAGTAACCTGGTTCAAATCTAGGCTGTATCACATCCGGCCGTGATTGGGAGTCCTTAGGGCGTCATTGTAAATAAGAATTTGTTGTTAACTGACTTGCCTAGTTAAATAAATAACAAAAACCTAGCCCCTAACCCACCTTCAGCCCCAGGTCCAGCTCCTTGAGTGAGCGTCGTATCTCGTAGATGAGTGTGTTCATACGTTCACACTCCTGGAAGCAGACCAGGATGTATGGTGATCTCTCAGCTGTCTTAGACGTGATGTCTGACATGTTGTACTCTTCTGGAAGCTTCTCCAACACCTCGTCTAGGATGGTCTTCACCTGCATAGAAGTGAGTGAGTGAGTGAGTGAGTGAGTGAGTGAGTGAGTGAGTGAGTGAGTGAGTGTGTGTGTGTGTGTGTCATACACCTTCTCCTCTACGGTCTGTGAAGCCCCCTCTCCCATCACAGAGTCAGGTGATTGCAGCTCCAGCAGTGTGTGGAAGAGGTTATCAGAGGTCACCGTCAGAAACTCTATCTCTGCGTTGGGGTGTAGCCCATAATGCACCGGGCTCTCGTGGGGCAGCATCTCATCTATGTAACCATGGTAACCCTGGTAGTCCAAGTTGGAGGGAACCACAAAGCCTGGAGCCAGAGCCAACTTCCTGTCAAACTGGTGGAAAGGGTGTAGGTTTATCTGTAACTCTATCATCACAATCGTAACCCCCCCCCACATACACACACACCTGGTTGGGCTGCATGTATTCCTCCAGGTATGTTCTACAGAGTCTTCTATCCCAGTCGTCTGTGATGTGACCTCCGTACATGATCTCTCCAAACAGATAGCGCAAGTCCTCCCAAGGCACCTAAACACACACACCAAATACATGAACAATGACTCATCATCATAAACATCAATCATCATCACTATCACCATCCTGATCACTATAACACGGTAAGCAGTGACCTGTGAGTTGGCCTCCAGGTAGTTGTAGAGCACATTGACAGAGATGGTGAGGTCTCCAGTGTTAAAGGGGTATTTCCTGTTCCAACCCTGAGGACCGAACTTGCGCCTCTCAGCCACACAGGCATGAAAATAACAGAGAGAGAACAGGATGGTCTTAAACTCCTGCTCTCTACTGCACTGATCCAATATGTCCTAGAGAGAGAGAGAGAGAGAGAGAGAGAGAGAGAGAGAGAGAGAGAGAGAGAGAGAGAGAGAGAGAGAGAGAGAGAGAGAGAGAGAGAGAGAGAGAGAGAGAGAGAGAGAGAGAGAGAGAGAGAGAGAGAGAGAGAGATCATATATTGGGACAGCAATTAAGGATGGGGAGGTACTTGAAAATTCAAACCGAACTTAGGCTAGCATTGGATCAACTGTTAAATAATAATTTAAAAAAACGTTTGAATGTAGTTGTATAACTTTTATTTGAGCTACTGCTGGTTCTTATGTTGGGTTTTACATGAAAAGGCCATTTATCCTACTTTTATAGCGCATTTTAAGCTAGCCCTCCAGTCAGTCCTGACATAGAAGTAGGCCTGTATGCTCCCCACTTCAAATAGCGATGATTGGCGTGCACCTATTCGTCCCCAGGCTAAATGCGCATTATTGGAGTATATTGCTGAAATTACTAACGCACAATTTAGGGGGGAAGAAGAGTCTGGTGCTGAACGAGATAAACGGGAACCTGACAGAGCTGCCAATATAATTTGACAGACCATTGAGATCCATGCAAAACACTCGCCAGATACATGTTATTCAGCCATTGAGGCCAGAAATGTAACGCTGTGACGTAGCAGTCACTCAGGTTGTTTCGTTTTCAACTTATTGAGCTAGGCTATAGCAAATATGAGGCAGATCCTATCATGGCGAACATCAGACTTTATTTATTTGTTTATTTATTTATTTTTTCCAACATCAAACTTCATCTTTCACAAAATCGCCTCTATGACGTACCTCTTTATTACGACGGGAACACTCGATTTCAGAACCTTGGACAATTCTGATGTTCACAACCATAACAGCCTTGAACTCAAAGCACTGGACAACCCGTCTTTACCTTTCAATTAACAAAGAAAATATTGAAATATCTGTATAACTTTTTCACATATCAACTTGAAATCAGTGAGTAATATTTTTGTTTTGCATTGAAATGTTATATTGCTCCTGTTTATGAACACATAACACGAATGTCTATGCTTCATACTCTTTAATTTAGAATATGTCCCAAATGGAACCCTGTTTCCTATATAAAGCCCTACTTTTGACCAAACCCCTATGGGCCATGGTCAAAAGCAGTGCACTATATAGGGAATAGGTTGCCATGTCGGAGACAGCCAGAGCTAAGCTAGCTAGGCCAACTGAACTAATAGTGTGCATTTCATTTTGCTAATATTGAAGCATTTTGTTTTCCACAGGCACTATTGACCATGGGATCCACAATGTCTATCTCGCTCCGCAAGAAGGCAGTCCTCTTCAAAGATGGGCCGGACACTGTGGGCCACTTCATGGAAGTCCAGACCGGTAAGAGCGCAAAAGACAAAACTCTGAAGCGCTACTCGCCATGGAGGCGGATTGTGAAGAAGAAGGGCTCCAAGAAGGTGCAGGCCCACGAGAACAGCAACCAAAACAACATTGCCCATCTGAGTAATGAGAACCTGGAGAAGTCTCAGTCCTTCTCCAACCTGTCCACCCTCACCCTGGAGAAGTCTCAGTCCTGTGACAAGCTGTCCACCCAGGACCAGAGCACTCCAGCCATCTCCAACAGCTCCAACAACGCCGCCTGCCGGGTCGAGAAGGCCCCTTAACCGACTCAAACACGGGCCCCGACACGCCCCAGATGATGACCGCCCAGGACCTGGACACGCCCAGGAGGCTGGTGACGGTCCACGCTACAACCAGCGAGCTGCCGCGCTGCCTGGGTGAGTTCCTGTGCCGGCGCTGCTACCGGCTCCAGGACATGTCTTCCATGGACCCGGTGCTGTGGCTGCGGGTGGTGGACCGTTACCTGCTGGACAACTGCTATCAGAACCAGAGCTGCATCAATCCGCCACCGTGGTTTTCCTATACATGCTGTGCCGCGAGGCGGTATCCTCCGAGGTGGCCACCTTGCACGAGCTGCATGCCGTGTTCCTCACCTGCCTCTACACGACCTGCTCCTACATGGGCAACGAGATCTCCTACCCCTGAAACCCTTCCTGGTGGACACCTGCAGGCAGACCTTCTGGATCCGCTGCATGACCATCACCAAGCTGATGAGTGTCAAGATGCTCCAGATGAACACAGACCCTAACTTCTTCTCCCAGGTGTTTGCTGACCTGAAGAACGAGAGCCAGAAGGAGGAGAAGAAGAGCCGCCTGCTCAGCGGTGTGTACAGCACTCAGTGAGGGACCTCGGATAGAGGGGCCAGGAGGGCGGGGCCTACTACAGTCTGACATTTTAAAATGGAAGGGTGGAGGATTGGTTGAGGGAGTGGGAAGAGGGTGAGCATTGATGGGAAAAGATGATTTATAGATTTTAAGGGTTAATATGAGGGTTCATTTGGCTTGAAAGAGAACACAAATAGCTAGCTATGAATGTGTAGAGGACTGAGGCTTTAGCTTACTATCTACTGTACCAGCTGACTGTCTGATGTGTGCACTGCCTACCACGGGAGGATTGGAGGCACCTTTGAGTGACTGGGATAGTGCTCACATCACACTGAGGCTGCAGCCCACCAGCCTACTGTTCTGACTGTGTGAGATGTGCACTGCCTACCACGGGAGGATTGGAGGCACCCTTTGTGACTGGCCTAGTGCTCAGATCATGGTTGAACAGACAAGCTGCAACCCTGGCGCTTTAGACAGTGAAATGAACACCAATGTTCCCCCACAGCAAGCACGGACAGTTCTGGGGGACAGGGGTTTGTTTGAGGACTATTGGTTCTGATCAATTTGAACGAACAGTGTGACTCTTTTGGAATAAAAATGCTTTATATAATTTCTTAAAAACATCCCATGTTGTGTCCTTATTATTTTACAAATATATTTTTTCCATGTCATTTTGAGATCTTGGTGGAGATAATACTTTACGAGTGAGTGGTGGAAAAAGTACTCAATTGTCATACTTGAGTAAAAGTAAAGATACTTCATAGAAAATGACTCAAGTAAAAGTGAAAGTCACCCAGTAAAATACTACTTGAGTAAAAGTCTAAAGGTATCTGGTTTTAAATGTACTTAAGTATCAAAAGTGAAAGCAAAGGCTATATATCAAATTCCTTATATTATGCAGATGTTGTTGTTTTTATGTATTTATGGAAAGCCAGGGGCACAGTCTAACAATATTTGACAAACCAGATCAGAGGCAGTAGGGATGCGTTCTCTTAATAAGTGTAGGAATTTGACCCTTTTGCTGTCCTGCCTGAGCATTCGAAATGTAACCAGCACATCTTTTCTTTCTGAATGTTGTCAAGTAAAAGTAAAAGTTGAAAAATATATACATTGTCAAGTAAAGTACAGATACTTGTTACCATGGAAACAAAAGTTTATCAGTGTGTGTGTCATGTTCATGCAGATTTACAGTGATATTTACATTACACAATCAGTTGTCTTAGTGTTACCCAGAGAACAGGATGGTCTTAAACGCCTGCTCTCTACTGCACTGACCCAATATGTCCCACATACAGACACACACACACACAAAGAGAGAGGAGAGAGAGATTTGAGTTAGTGAGATATTGATAATATATTGGGACAGCAATTAGGGATGGGGAGGTACTTGAATATTCAAACCGAGCTTAGTCTCCTATTGGATCAACTGTTGTATGATTCTTTGAATTCTTAAAAAAAGAAAACTTTGAATGTAGTTGTATAACTTTTATTTGAGCTACCACTGGTTCTTATGTTGCGTTTTACATGAAAATATCATTTATTCTACTTTTATAGCGCATTTTAAGCTAGCCCTCCAGTCAGTCCTGACATAGAAGTAGGCCTGTATGCTCCCCACTTCAAATAGCGATGATTGGCGCGCACCTATTCGTCCCCAGGCTAAATGCGCATTATTGGAGTAGATTGCTGAAGTGAAATTACTAACGCACAATTTAGGGGGGAAGAAGAGTCTGGTGCTGAACGAGATAAACGGTAACCTGACAGAGCTGCCAATATAATTTGACAGACCATTGAGATCCATGCAAAACACTCGCCAGATACATGTTATTCAGCCATTGAGGCCAGAAATGTAACGCTGTGACGTAGCAGTCACTCAGGTTGTTTCGTTTTCAACTTATTGAGCTAGGCTATAGCAAATATGAGGCAGATCCTATCATGGCGAACATCAGACTTTATTTATTTGTTTATTTATTTATTTTTTCCAACATCAAACTTCATCTTTCACAAAATCGCCTCTATGACGTACCTCTTAATTACGACGGGAACACTCGATTTCAGAACCTTGGACAATTCTGATGTTCACAACCATAACAGCCTTGAACTCAAAGCACTGGACAACCCGTCTTTACCTTTCAATTAACAAAGAAAATATTGAAATATCTTTATAACTTTTTCACATATCAACTTGAAATCAGTGAGTAATATTTTTGTTTTGCATTGAAATGTTATATTGCTCCTGTTTATGAACACATAACACGAATGTCTGTGCTTCATACTCTTTAATTTAGAATATGTCCCAAATGGAACCCTGTTTCCTATATAAAGCCCTACTTTTGACCAAACCCCTATGGGCCATGGTCAAAAGCAGTGCACTATATAGGGAATAGGTTGCCATGTCGGAGACAGCCAGAGCTAAGCTAGCTAGGCCAACTGAACTAATACTGCATTTCATTTTGCTAATATTGAAGCATTTTGTTTTCCACAGGCACCATTGACCATGGGATCCACAATGTCTATCTCGCCCGCAAGAAGGCAGTCCTCTTCAAAGATGGGCCGGACACTGTGGGCCACTTCATGGAAGTCCAGACCGGTAAGAGCGCAAAAGACAAAACTCTGAAGCGCTACTCGCCATGGAGGCGGATTGTGAAGAAGAAGGGCTCCAAGAAGGTGCAGGCCCACGAGAACACCAACCAAAACAACATTGCCCATCTGAGTAATGAGAACCTGGAGAAGTCTCAGTCCTTCTCCAACCTGTCCACCTCACCCTGGAGAAGTCTCAGTCCTGTGACAAGCTGTCCACCCAGGACCAGAGCACTCCAGCCATCTCCAACAGCTCCAACAACGCCGCCGCCGGTCGAGAAGGCCCCCTTAACCGACTCAAACATGGGCCCCGACACGCCCCAGATGATGACCGTCCAGGACCTGGACACGCCCAGGAGGCTGGTGACGGTCCACGCTACAACCAGCGAGCTGCTGCGCTGCCTGGGTGAGTTCCTGTGCCGGCGCGCTGCTACCGCTCCAGGACATGTCTTCCATGGACCCGGTGCTGTGGCTGCGGGTGGTGGACCGTTACCTGCTGGACAACTGCTATCAGAACCAGAGCTGCATCAATCCGGCCACCGTGGTTTTCCTATACATGCTGTGCCGCGAGGCGGTATCCTCCGAGGTGGCCACCTTGCACGAGCTGCATGCCGTGTTCCTCACCTGCCTCTACACGACCTGCTCCTACATGGGCAACGAGATCTCCTACCCCCTGAAACCCTTCCTGGTGGACACCTGCAGGCAGACCTTCTGGATCCGCTGCATGACCATCACCAAGCTGATGAGTGTCAAGATGCTCCAGATGAACACAGACCCTAACTTCTTCTCCCAGGTGTTTGCTGACCTGAAGAACGAGAGCCAGAAGGAGGAGAAGAAGAGCCGCCTGCTCAGCGGTGTGTACAGCACTCAGTGAGGGACCTCGAGATAGAGGGGCCAGGGGAGGGCGGGGCCTACTACAGTCTGACATTTTAAAATGGAAGGGTGGAGGATTGGTTGAGGGAGTGGGAAGAGGGTGAGCATTGATGGGAAAAGATGATTTATAGATTTTAAGGGTTAATATGAGGGTTCATTTGGCTTGAAAGAGAACACAAATAGCTAGCTATGAATGTGTAGAGGACTGAGGCTTTAGCTTACTATCTACTGTACCAGCTGACTGTCTGATGTGTGCACTGCCTACCACGGGAGGATTGGAGGCACCTTTGAGTGACTGGGATAGTGCTCACATCACACTGAGGCTGCAGCCCACCAGCCTACTGTTCTGACTGTGTGAGATGTGCACTGCCTACCACGGAGGATTGAGGCACCCTTTGTGACTGGCCTAGTGCTCAGATCATGGTTGAACAGACAAGCTGCAACCCTGGCGCTTTAGACAGTGAAATGAACACCAATGTTCCCCCACAGCAAGCACGGGACAGTTCTGGGGGACAGGGGTTTGTTTGAGGACTATTGGTTCTGATCAATTTGAACGAACAGTGTGACTCTTTTGGAATAAAATGCTTTATATAATTTCTTAAAAACATCCCATGTTGTGTCCTTATTATTTTACAAATATATTTTTTCCATGTCATTTTGAGATCTTGGTGGAGATAATACTTTACGAGTGAGTGGTGGAAAAAGTACCCAATTGTCATACTTGAGTAAAAGTAAAGATACTTAATAGAAAATGACTCAAGTAAAAGTGAAAGTCACCCAGTAAAATACTACTTGAGTAAAAGTCTAAAGGTATCTGGTTTTAAATGTACTTAAGTATCAAAAGTGAAAGCAAAGGCTATATATCAAATTCCTTATATTATGCAGATGTTGTTGTTTTTATGT